>OZ005680.1:64074527-64729527 GCA_963930675.1 Gnaphalium uliginosum
CACCAAGTCCAAGCACAGTTGGAACTTGGCTCTCGGTAACACCTTAGTTAAAATGTATGTCGGATTCTCCTCGGTATCAATCTTCTGAATCAAGAATTTCCCACTTTCCAATATATCCCGAATAAAGTTCAACTGAATGTCAATATGCTTTGTTCTTTCATGATACTCCGGATTCTTAGTCAAGTTTAAAGCACTTTGACTATCACAAAATAAAGTAGGTTTCTCCACCTTCAAACCAGGACCCTCAATCTGTCACACCCCGCCAAAATGATAAAGTACAATTAAGGCGGAAGCACGGGGCGTGACGCGATCAATAGGTAACACGAAATCAAGAACATATGATTATCGTAGAACATTAATATTAAGATGTCATAAGTTGATTTTACAAAAGTTACGACTTATCAAGTCGTTCACATAGTAGTGTTATCAAAATAAAAATCATTTTTCGAATACAACATTGTTTGGGGATGAGAAAAGTTCAATTTAGAATGCTAAAAAAATGTAGAATGAAGGAACCAATAGGATTGCTTCATTTCAATTACCCATTTCCACTTGTTCTTTTAAATCTAAATATCTCACAAACCGTATATCCATAAATTATAAAAATTACACCATTAGAATCAACGTTTTTTTTATCTTTAATTAGAGATCTCACGACATACTTTCGACGAACTTTTTTTTTCATTTTCAAATGGGTACGTGAAATTCGTAATGATAAATCACATGTGATTTAACACTCACATGTGAATATATTTACAGTCAAATTATAATTTTAAATCACTATCAATAATCACATGTGAATAATCAAATTTACAAATTATAAGTTTAAAATCACATAAAAATAATTTATTTACTCATAAATCACATGTGATTATACATAAAATCACATGTGATTATATAAGTCACATTTTCTACAACCCAACAAAAATGAAAAAAAATTGTCGAAAATATAGCTTGTGAGATCTCTAATCGAAGAGAAAAAGACGCTGATTTCGAAGATGTAATTTTTATAATTTTTGGTCATGCCGTTTGTGAGATATTTGATTTTAAAGATACGAGTGGAAATAGGGTTTTAAAGAAATGGAGCAATCCTATTGGTTCTCTCATTCTTCACTTTTTTAGCATTCTACATTGAACCCACCTCGTTCGGGGATTTCATAAATATGACTAAAAAGAGTTATAGTTATACAAAGGAAATCTCGTATTTTAAAAAAAAAAAAGATGACATCCTAACTTCGTGGGTAGGCGTGGTCCCAACATGCATGCAATTATTACATCGATGCTAATTTTCTGAAAAAAAATATAGTTAAAATTTCAACAAAATTGTTGAGTGAATCCACATGTTTAAAACTCTATCATTAAACCAGTTTGTAAATCAATCGTTGCAAATACCCTTTGCAATATCGTATAAAATCAGTTTGCATAAATCAAGTGGAAATCAAACAATGACGGTGACCCCCCGCAGGCTAGCTAAGTCCTACGAGTTAAAGTGTTGACACCTAGGCCTATAACCAAACCACGACCTGTTGTGTATCGTTTTTTGCTTGGGACCGGTTAAATATACGCTCCTCGTCTCGACGCATTGTTGGCAGTTAGCATGACTAACAAATGTGGGAGGGACGTCATCCCGATAGTACTATCCGTATATTTAGTGGCTATCATCATCTAGCTAATGGTTATAGTTTGCAAGCAAGAGAACATCTATGCACTACAACTAGTTAACGTAAGTTCGCACAAAGATTCGTTGTCATGTTTTCAAGTATCGTATTAAAGTCATTCATATGTTTTTCACCCCAGTTTAAATGCAATAAAACAGTAAAATAGGGGCTGTGAACTCACCTTGTGAGTTGCGTGAGTGTTAGCGTTTAAAAGCGACTCTGTTTGCCCAAAATAGCCTCCTTGATATCGCTCATTTTGTACATAATTATTTCACGTGATATCATTGTATTTGTTTGAGTCAATTTAATGAACTTTCGATACTTATTTGGTTGAAAAATTAATTTCAGGTGCAAATGTTGAAGAAAATGTGTTGATGTTCAAAAATAAGCAAAACTACGCGATCCCAGACGAACTCTAGGATCGGGTAACAAGAGTGAAAAGATCACAGTTTGGAAGAAGCATAAATACGCGATCCCATGGAGGAGGTTGGACCGCGTAGTTTAACAGGAATTTGTCACAGAAGATCTCAAAGTATAAATACGCGATCATAGAAGCTTTGCAGGATCGCGTATTAAGTCGTGATAATTGATCAGTGGGTTCGAAGAGTATTTACGCGATTCTAGTGTTTATGTTGGATCGCGTATTAAGCCTATGTACGCGATCCCAGTCTTCTTCTTGGATTGCGTATTTTCAAAGTAAAAAAGGAGATTTTTGGATCGCGTATAGTTCTTGGGATCGCGTACCCGGGCGTTTTCAGCCGTTCTAGGAAGAGTATAAATACGATTTTCTTGTAGGTTTAACCTAACTTTGGCAACAAAGAACGGCCAAGGACGATTTTTTGGGTTTCTTTGAAGGTTTTTCATCATTTGGGAGATCTTTCATTGTAGTCAATCATTCGGTCACGAGCAATCATCAACATGTAATTGTAATCGCTCGGTTTGCACTATTTATCTATTAAATTATGTTTTCTTTGGGTTCAATTGTTTATTGTGTTTGTTCTTATTTGGTTATGAGTAGCTAAATCCTTAAACGCTTGCTTGGATGAAATAACTAGTGATTAGGGGTGTAATCTTAGAGTTATATGCAAATTAATTCACGTTTAATCGAAAACCTTGTGTAATTGAGTTTTTAACCATTGTTAAAGTTTATTGGGGATTTGATTATTGACTACAGCGAATGTTTGTCATTAAGTTAAATCATTTATCAATTATATGTCTATGTATGATTGAACCATTGATTGCGGACGCAAATTTTGTATAAGTTATACAAATAAACTAAATTGTGCAAGTTAGTAATATTGGCGAATGTCTTTTGCTAGATTAAATTGTGGGTTAACGAATCAAGATTATGGTTTAGGTTATAGCGAACGTTAAGCCCAGGGTAATTGAGATGAACAAGTTTTGCTAAATAACGAGCTTTAATTACACACCCTGAAATCACTAGTGAAATAATCCAAGTAAGTGTCGTTTTATTATCTGAAAGTTAATTCAAACCAATTTGACTCTTCCTGAGTCCACTCATTTCATTAATTTCGTTAGTTTTAAGCAACGTGACAATTCGGTCACAAAAAACTCCCACATTCACTTATTTGTTTAGATTAATTTGCACTCGAAAACAATTCTTGAATTCACATTCCCTGTGGAACGAACCTGAACTTATTGTAGCTATACTATATACGATAGGGTATACTTACCTAGTTGTGGACTAGTTAACTGCGGTATTTTTAAGTTTAATTTTATAACTAGATTTTACACATCACTCCTAGCACCCTAAACGCATGAGGTCATTCGTATAAGTAGACGGCTAACTGCCCATCTATGCTAGTTGTTCACTCAACTAGTAGGATTATGTGTTTATCGTTCTCGTTTTGTCTATAACGTGTCGTTAGGCAAGTTCTTTTTTCTTAACAGGTTTCTTTCAGATTTTAACCTTCCATGTGACGTTATTTTGACTAGTCAAATGGTTGTATTTTGCTATGAAACTTTTATCACACATCCTTACATGTCTTAGGTTTAATTAAAAGTAATATTCATAATTTTTGGATATGTTTAAGGGGTTCAAAATTATTTATTAGTACACAAAGGTACAACAGCTATTTTTCTTGATAGTCCTTGGAAAAAATAGTTTGTTGGCTGCTTTAGCCTTCTCTTCACGAAATGTGCCTATACAACTTTCAAACATTAAACAAAATGTGACCTTTAGGAAAAAGAACCATGTCATTTGGAATCTGTTGAGAAAAATTTATGGTCTCACAAAGTAAGATCAAATTCTGTCTCCTGAAGACAAATTGGGGACATGTTTTTATAAAATCGGTTTCCTTTATCAAAACTTGTCCAAATTGCATGAGATCACTTGGGTTGGAAACCTAACTTCTTAACTTAATTTTTGGCTTAAGAATCACTCAATTTGGTTATGTTATGTTCAAGTTATGACGTCTTAATTTAGTCCAAAGAATCTGTCAGCTTTTGTATTTTTCGTTTATGAGTTTGTTTGGTTGGTTTTTAACCGTTCAAATCAAAGTCTTAACATGTATTTAGTCGAGTCTTCATATGAGTGAACATCTAACATACAAATATATAAAATCTATAAAATAGTGAGATCAAGAGGAGTTTTTCTTACAATGCTATCGGTTGGAAAAGAAGAAAAAAAAAGAGGAGAACTTGATCTTCAACCCGAATCTTCTAAAGCTTGAGAGTATGAGACTTCCAAAAATCAAAGGATATGTGTCTGAATTCAAGAAGTGTGTAATAATGGTGTAAATGTAGTATAAAAGTGGTGGTTCATGATGGTAGTTTATGGTGGTTGTTTGAAGAAAGGTGAGAGGGTGATGATGATGAAATGGCGATGGAAAGGGGAGAGGAAAAAGGGAGAGAGTATGCATATTTTTAGTGTTAATGTGTGTGTGTTTTTCCTATCTAGCTACCATGCTTTAACAATCTTTAAAGAAGATTTAAAGTATGGTATACATAATATAAAATTAGAGAGGGAGTGGTATCATGTTGAGTGTGTAAGTAAGCAAAAAGGAGTTGAGGTGTATTGTGGGTTGACAAAGCTGTCCAGGGGCAAGGGAGGGAGTATGGCCTCCTTGATTCTTGTCTGATTAGTTAATTTGGTAGATATTTTGATAGTTAAGTTAGATTTTTTTATCAATTAGGTGTTAATTAGATAATTAAGGTATATTAGAGATAATTAAAGTTAATTCAATGTGATTAAAATTAAAAATACTTGATTCCATAATATTCGTACGTTACTATTGGTTCGTTTAGTTTAATTACGAAATCTCGCGTAGTTAGTGCTACCAGACCAAAGTTAGTGTTGCTTGAGTAGTTAGTGCTGCTAGACCAAAATTAATGCTGCTCGTGTAGTTAATGCTGCTAGACCAAAATTTGTGTTGCTCGAGTAGTTAGTGCTGCTAGACCAAAATTAGTGTTGCTCGAGTGGTTGGTGCTGCTAGACCAAAATTAGTGATGCTCGAGTAGTTAGTGCTGCTAGACCAAAATTAGTGCTGCTCGAGTAGTTAATGCCATTATTGAAGATAGAGTTAATGCCGTTGTTGAAGGATTCACTACTGCTTATTGTTTTATCGATATTAATGTTGTTCTTGAAATAAAATAGAAAATTCATGTATTCGTCTTATTGGTTTCATCGGTTAATAAGATTGAGGCTTTTGATTGTTATTGTTGTTGTTAATTACAGTTTATATCCCAAATCTTATTTGAAATATCAAGGTGTCATTACGCGACATCCTTAATAGATCTAGGTTCACATGTTCTTGTTAGACATAATCGATCATGACAGGATTATTCTGATAGTTTCGCGAAATTCTTAGAAAATTACGTATGTGTAATGCATCATGCATTAAATCATGTGCATCATAAATATGCATCGTGGGCTCGTGCTAGACTTATCTTAGTTTAGTCAAATTATTTTCAATTATGCGAGAATTAACGTAAAAATGCATGATTAGGGCGTACGGATTTTCACCTGATTTCGAGGGGTGTCCCATAATCAAACCATGTAATCACATGCATTCTTTAACACCTTCAGTCATTGACATGTATTCAGCTTCTGTAGTTGACAAAGCCACAATTGATTGCAAAGTTGCCTTCCAACTAACCGAGCATCCAAACAAGGTAAAATGTAGCATGACAATGATCTTCTTTTCACAAGATCACCACCGTCATCAGAATCTACATAACCGACTAAACCACCAAATCTCTGTTAGGCCCGAATCTCATACATAAACCACTACTACCCTTCAAATGCTGCATGATCCACTTAAATGCTTCCCAGTGAGCTTAACCCGGATTACTCATAAACTGACTTACCACACTAACTGAATGAGCCAAGTCAGGTCTTGTACAGACCATAACATACATAAGACTACCAACCGCACTCATGTACGGATCCTTCTTCATATACCCTTTCTCATCATTAGTCCTTGGTAGAGTACTCCTATCAAATTTAAAATGTGCAGCTAAAGGAGTACTTACAATTTTGGATTGATCTACCCGAAATGCTTTAAGAACTTGATCTTCAATATCAACTATAACATTAATAGATAGCAAATCTAAAATAATACGATTAAAGTTATCAAGATGATCTTTTACCGGTGTACTTTCTGTCATCCGGAGGTAGTACAAATGCTGCTTTTGAAACAAACGATTTGTTAAAGAACTGTTCTGATACTTTTCACCCAGCTTTTGCCAAATCCCTATAGTCGTTGTCTCAGCTACCACCTCCCTCACAACTTCATCTGCCAAGCACAACAAAATAGCACTATGTGCTTTTCCATTAATCGTCTTCTTCTATACTGCAGTCGTTTTCTCAATATATATATATATAGGGTTGAGTTATGGTGAAAACAAGAAGTTAAAATAAAAACGGTGAAAACGATCTCAATTTATATTCACAATTTTTTTTAGTTGTGAACTTTTAATTTTTTCGCTTCACATACATTTTTTTTTATTGTGAACCCTTGTATTTTTTTTTCAAAAAGTTTTCATTGTGAACATTTGTTTTTTTTCTTGCTTCACAAAAATTTAGAAATTTTTTAACTGTGAAACTTAATTTTGTAGCTTCACATAAATTTATGAATAAAACTTAATTTTCAACATTCACAATTTATAAATTTTATGTGAAGTCAAAAAGATAAGCTTCACATTTAAAAATTAAGTGTAAACCAAGTGGTTAAAATAAAAACGATGAAAACGATCTCAATTTGTATTCACAATTATTTTTAGTTGTGAACTTTTATTTTTTTCGCTTCATATACGTTTTTTTTTTCTTATCGTAAACCCTTACATTTTTTTTGTTTCCAAAAAAATTTCATTTTGAACCTTTTTTTTTTAACCGTGAAGCTTAATTCTTTTTAACTTCACATGAATTTATGACTGTGTGAAGCTTAATTTTCAACCTTCACAATTCATAAATTTTTTGTGAAACCAAAAAAGATAAGCTTCATATTTAAAATTTAAGTATGAAGCAAAAAAAAAAAATTCAACTTCACACTTAATAAAATTATGAAGGTCAACTGTTTTCACCGTTTTTATTTTATCTCCACCTATTTTTATATATATATTTTAATCCAAGAGTTAGGATCTGTTTTCACTGTTTTTATTTTATTCCTATGTTTTCACAGGATCCCATTTCTATATATTTACCATTTATTTTTCATGTTTACTGATCATCACTTTAGGCATATCGTTAGGCTTATAAATTAAGCACTCGTCATTTTTCTTTACTAAAGCTACAAAACGAAGTATATCGTTGTAGCAGTATTTGTCTATTAGATGGAATGCTTTCATACAGGATTCTTGTAGATATACATTTTAGTATCCGCTTAGTTCAATAAAGTTAGAATTTCTACTTTGTAGTGGTTTTACGCCATCAATTCTAATGACGATTACATTTTTATTTTTAATATATATAGTTGATTGATAGTTGATAGTTAATTCATAAGTTTTAACAAATTATATAGTATCAGTTTTATTCTTCTTTGTAGCTAGCGCAACAGAATCTTTTGAGTGTTAGATACATGTATTTGGTGTTGTTGACAATACAATTGTGTGCTCTTGACGAATCAACAAGTAACAATATTAATTATTAGTCCGTCAAGTTTCAAATATGTACAAATTCAGTCCCTCAATTTTGTCTAACACCTAAGTTTTAGGAACTTAGGTGTTGTTAAGTGTTAACGCCACATTATATTTTCCTCTATTTGTATTACACGCTAAATTTACTATATTAAAATGTCCGTTACGATTCTTACAATGTTATATAGTCCGAATTATGTACGAAACTCCTCAACAAACATGTCTTAGGCCACTCTTTACAACAAATGACAACAACATCCGCAAATACCAACTTACATACACAGAACCAAATAAAAGACAAACGGAGGAAAATATATACTATAACGGGAACATACAAGAGATAAATCAAACTAGACGTACGGTACATATAAGACTTCACACAAGCCTACCAGACTTGTTCTTTAACTCCAAGCTTCAGCCAGAGTGCATTCGTATGCCTGTCCATACAGCAACAATGTCTTAAATGACCTATCTGCCTTGAAATGGGTCAATTTGGGTTGAACTTTACCTCCACGGGTTAAACAGTTAAAATTATACAACTTAGCTAAAATGGAGAAGCAAGTGCTAGTACACAACAGTTGGTCTGTTCAAAAATGGATGGTCCAGTAGTTGTGCAGCAGTTGGCCGGTCATTTGGATTAAATTGCAAACATTTACGTATGAAATTCTGGGCCTCCAAAGACAATGTGTTGGGAATTTCAGGAAGTTCACCCCTGCTAATTTTGAACATTGCTTGCACCTGAAAAACCAAAGTATACTTTTTCATTACGATAAATATAGCTTAGTATCAGCTATTACAAACAGGACATATATATTATATTACATTATTATAACAAACAATAGACGAGTACATATTACCAAGTTACACAGTAATGATGTCATTATGAAAGCAAAACACAAATGTTAAATACTTAAATTTCATGCAACAGAACTCAGATCCCATGCAATATGATTCATGCCATTTCATTTCTATCCTTGCTTAGGATAAGTGCATTCTAAAAATAGATGTGGTAATTTATACACATCTAATTATGGATGGGTGGATTTGGGTTTTCCATCTCCAATGGACATAAACTTATAAAAGGAACAGTTCAAAAGCTTTATTATTTAAAAATTGAGGGACTGAATTTGTACATTCTTGAAACTTGAAGGACTAATAATTAAAAATTGTTATTGTAAAAATATATTCGGTATTAAAAACAAAAGCCCTCAATTGTAAAAATTGTTGTTACAAAAGCTTTATTATTTAAAAACAAAAATCACCATTGTAAAAATAGAGCTCTTCATTAATTTTTTATCAAAAATATAATACGGGGTAATGGACAAGAAAGTGTTTGTCGGTCAACCCAACCTGATCTGTACAAATAAATCATCCAAATGTACAAGAACATGTTTTGAGTAATACCCTTAGAAAACGCAATTGCTTTAGAGAGTAAATTAATCAAAGATGATAAAATAAATGACATGTATACCCCTTCCAAGCGGTGATACGGAACTTTACGTGTTAACATCTCCAACACAGTGCAACCAAGGCTCCATATATCAGCTGCGAGTCCATAACCCTTTCCCCCATTAATAACCTGAGGATGCAAGATGTAAGTCATTAACTCAACACATCTGATAGTAACTAGTTAATAGTGATACATATTCTCAGCTGATACAAATATGTGGCATATTTACTTTAAGAACATGCAATGTACCAGAAAACAGTATAACCAAAGACAATACTACCAGTTAAGAGAAAAGATGTAACCTCTGGTGCCATCCAATATGGAGTCCCTTTAATGCCATCATTATGTGTAGATGCCTATGGATATATGTAGTGTATAAGTAGTTAATCGTATACAAAATAATCCTATTAAGAAAAGAAATTAATATAGAAAGTTAAGGGCGCGTTTAGTTACGGAAAACTCCTCCATTTTTCTGGAAATTTTTTTAAGAAAAGTGAAGATTAGAAAACGTGTTCAAGTTAGAGTTTTCCGAAGGAGTTTTCTAAGAAAATGGAATATATGATTTAAAGTTTTCTAACTTTCCTAATTTGGAAAATGAAAACTCCATCCCTTATATTTGAACGCATTCTCCAAATCCCTTATGATTTTCAAAGGACAAAAAACTTTAGAAAAATAGAAAAGGAAAAATGGAGATACTTTTCCGGAATTAAACGCGCCCTAAACGTTTGTGTTTTACTTACCTTTGCCAATCCAAAATCTGCAAGCTTCACGGAGCCACTTGCATCAACTAATATATTAGCACATTTAATATCCCTGTAAAAATATAGACCATAAATCAAACTAGAAAACGATTGAAAATGCGTCCATAATTAGCATCAAACTGAAAGATGGTTTACCTATGAACCACCTGTCGATCATGCAAGTATTTCAAACCGTTGAGAATCTGTATGGTGTACGCCGAGACTTGAAAATCCCGCAATTCATACTTCATGTAGAGCTTTGCCAGTGAACCTTGGGTTACAAGCTCAAGAAAGATATATAGCTTGCTATCATCCTAAAGCATTATTTTAAATTAATATGTACCCCAATTGTCGGAATAATTAAAAAAAATGACGTATTTTGACCACTCTCTAAAATGACAGTTTAATAGGTTGTGATATTGTACATGGCTAACACTAGAGGTATCCATTTCAACCCATTTGGGTTGAAGTCTCCCAAAGTGTATTTATAATGCATGAAATCTCCTACAAGTCTTTAATTGTGTCAACCAGTTAGATTATTTATGCCTGCAATATTTGTGACTAATTTTGACAGACCAAGTATATGAAGGGAAATAATATTTTTGGACGATAAGTGTTCCAATTCAACTCAACTTGACATGATTCAACCCACTAGTTTTGACCCTTCACCGCCAGACCCACCCATATGGCACCTCAAGTTCACACTTTTGATCAAATTTCAAATGTTCCATTTTTCATAATTACAACTTTCAACATCTTAAGCCCTCCAATATATACAATGACTTCTGAAAAAGTAAAAGCTAGTCTTCAATAATTAGCAGATCTTAGCTCGAGAGTCAAAATGCATACCTTATCTGTTCCAAGATATTGAACTATGTTCTCATGATGGAACTGACTTAATAAAGATATCTCCTATAATAATAACAAATAATGATTAATAAAAATAAAAAAGACAAAAGGAGTTTAGTACTATGAACCTATATATAACTAGAAGAAACCATAATGATTTATAAATCACCTGTTCAAGTTGGATGACACTTTGTTTTCCGAAACTACTTTGATCAAGCAAAGAAACTTCTTTCACAGCAAAAAAGAAACCAGATCTTCATACAAAAAACAAGTCATATCAGAAAATGACAAAAAGAGTAGTGTTATTATCAGCAACCATATACATCCAATATGTGTACGTACACTATCTCATTTTCTAATTCTCAATATCAGAATGTGAAGGGTATGATACATATAATTACTGGGCTACTGATAGAATGTTGCTCTAACATCTATCCAATAAAAGGCTAAACGCCTTACCTAATTCATTTTCAACCTATCATTAACGGAAAAGTGTACTATGAAACTAAGAAAGTAGAACAAAACATCACTGTCAGCAATAAAAAATCTTCTTAAGACAAGGCTTCACAAAATAGTTTCTAATGGTTCGATAGAATAGTAATTTCAACTTCTAATAGCCATAATAAAGTGAGCTTTGCAGAAAGGGATCACATTCAGACGTCTAATCATCTTTCAGAGATTAATAGAAGTTGTTGAATGCTATACATATCCCCAAACCTTAAAATTTGTTCAGGAAAGTTTTGCCTAACACACAACTAGTTTGAGATGACGATTTGTGGAAAGTTGATATACAAACTGTCAGCAAAAGATACGTACTTATTAAGTCACACCAAAAAAAAAGAAAAGCAGCATATATCAGCACATATGATGAATGAGTTAAACCTCACTTACTTATTGTAACCTTCATAAACAGTAGTAAACACGCCCCTTCCAAGAAGATCACCCTTCACCCAGTTCTTAAAACTGCCACTGAACATTTCATTTGGCGAAACAGAATATTGAAGTTCAGAAACTGCACCAGAGGACCCTTCATCCCCCTCATTTTCATCATTCAACCTACTCGAACCAGATGGTGAGTCAATTGTATCAGATCTTGATTCATAAATCTCCTGAAATTCAAGGGCACTCTCAAGTGTTTTGACAACATGAGATATGGTTGGCCGTTCTTCACGATATTTGTGTACACACTGATACGCAATGTCTGAAAATGTGGCCAAAGAACTCGGATCCATTTGTTGCTTTAGATCTTGAAAGATAATATCATCTAGTTTTTTGTGTTTGTAGCTTTGTTTCCACAAGGGAACTAAATTCTGAAAATGACCATTGTTATTTACACAACATAATTTCCCACACAATACTTCAAATAAGACCACCCCAAAAGAGTACACGTCAGACTCTTTTGTTAGCATGCCCATCTCTAAATACTGGGGGTCAAGGTACCCAAAGGTACCTACAGTGTTGGTGATGAGAACTGTATGCCTTTGATTAGCCGGACCAATTTTTGATAGTCCCATGTCAGAGACTTTGGCGTTCCAGTTCTCATCCAGAAGGATGTTGGAGCTTTTTATATCACGGTGCAAGACTCTTTGTTGTGATCCTTTCGGATCATGTAGGTAGCTTAGCCCCTTTGCAGCAGCGACACATATCTTGAGACGCAGCTTCCACGTGAGAGCAATGGCACTTAAATGTTTATCGAGACTACCACGAGACGCAAGTTCGTAAACAAGGATCTTCTCACCACCCTCATCACAATATCCCAAGAGAGAGATGAGATTTTTATGCGCATAACGGGAAAGCATCATGATCTCTCTCCAGAATTCAGAATTTCCTTGTCCATATCTTATATCCAAACGCTTAAAAGCAACAATCTTTGGCCCGGTAGCGTGAGAGATTGATCCTTTGTAAACTTTTCCAAATCCACCTTTTCCGAGTAAGTTGTGGTCACTAAAGTTGTTGGTGGCCAAAATTATATCTTCAAGTTGCATTTTGAGATCTTTAAACTCCTCCAGGAAAGCTGCCATTAGTTGTTGATCATGTAACAATGAATTGTTTTTGGTAATGGCAGATACAAGATCTGAAAAAGAGATGCCCTTTTGTTTGTGGTAGGTGAGATTCCTACTCACACAATTGCATTGGCGTCTGTTCTTTTACTTGACTTTAATTACTCCGTATTAGTTTGTCAATGCATTGAATTAGTCAACATTAGTCTACCAATCATTGCAGAATGACCAATAGAGCATTGACCGGTATATGCCTGACATTTTGAGACAGGGTAAATCGGTAAATAAATTGTTGGTTTTTTAAGCTTTCAATTATACAAGAAATAAGTAATAATAATATGTACCAACGGGTCTTTCTGCTATGTGGTCTTGCTCTCCAACTCCAAGTTCCAACCAGAATCAATTCCTGTGCCAGTTAATACAAAAGATTTGTCTCACGATTTTATTAAGACGTAAATGATAACATAATCACCTTTCAAATTTCATTGAAAGACCTTATTTTACAGTACGTTATGCAACATAAAGTGCCTAATATGTTTAAGATAGGTAGAAATTCCATCCATGAAACAGTAGGGTCTCACCTACATCAAATCGCAATGCTAGAACGACTTCCAGAGATGCGATTACCATCAATATCACGAGACCATAGAGCATGCATACTAATTTATTAGTAAATAATTTTCAATAATACCAAGTTGATTACACCCTGAAGACAATGATTACTGTGTATACAGATATATGCTAGTATGCTACTAATAACCAACCCAATTCATCAATCAAACAATTTTCTTTCCATTTTTCCTTTTGCCCAAAATATGTACATATTTCCTCTACAAACATGCCTATATTTAGGCGTCTCTTTACAGCAAACTATAACCACCTCTGTAAATACAACTTACAACATCACAATAAAACACAAGGCGAAATATAACATATCAAAACGGGAACAAGAGATAGATCTAACCAGACTAACTGTACATGGTTTCACTTGTGAAGCCAACCAGAATTGCTATCTAACTTCAAGCTTCAGCCAGAGTACATCCGATCCCTGTTTATAAAAACAAAATTGTATTATAATTAAGAAATGAACTATCTAATAGAATCACCTTCAAAAATTTATAAACAGCACAGTCTAGCTTCATGCAACATAAAGAGCTTGATTAATCAATCTAAAAGGGAAAGGATCAGCAGCGAATGCCCCTTACAGATGGAAGGAAAGGAAGTATCAAGTATGTGATAATGCACTGGATTTTTTTCAACACAATGATAGAGAAAAAGATTGTGGCCCAAAATTAAGGAAGTATCAAGTATGTGATAATGCACTGGATTTTTTTCAACACAATGATAGAGAAAAAGATTGTGGCCCAATTTTGGATGATCAGCCCAATGGGCCTGGGCCTGGGCCTTGGAAAGTCTACAGAAGAAGATTTAAAAATAAAGAACTTGTTGGTACTAGTTATCTACGAAAATAGTAGTTATTGTATTCGGCAATTTGTTTGAGTAGAAAATAATTTCTAGTAGGCTGGATCTTCATCTGATATGTATTTCCTTTATTCACTTCTATGCAAATTAATTACTTCTACTTGTAATATGTGTTTTATTGAGTTGTTGGTGAATTTATTCTTATCAATTTGGTTCGATTGCCGGAAAACATGTAGCAACAGAGTCTCAGATGGGCACTCGTTTGCAATCGAGGGTGGATGCTCATGATGAGAAAATTGAAAATATGTCCAATGAGATGCGTGATCTCGCTGTTTTCGTTAATTCAATAAAAGAAATACAATCAGATGAAGATCCAGCCAACTGGAAATTCTCTGCCCAAGCAAACTGCTGAATACAATAACTGCTATTTTCATGAATAACTCCCCACTACCAACAACAACAACTATATATTTCCCAATGTTTTAAAACCCGGTTTTTTAGTCGAACCGGATGAGTGTCAATTTCTGGTCGAACCGGTTGGGCGGAAGGTCGGACCGGTCGGACCGGTTGGGAAGGAAGGTCGGACCGGTTGGGCCAGAAGGTCGGACCGGAGTTGTTAAAATATGAAAACAGAATATATATATATATATATGAAGTAAAAGATATACAAAATCATTTTCACCAAAAAATTTAACAATCCAACATCAAACAAGTAGACTTTGTTCAAAAACATACAATCGAACAACAAGTAAACAACATTCTTAATGATAAGATTTTGCAATTATATTTTATACTACTCCGTAACAAATAATAACGCATTGTATATCTAAAAATTAACTTTTAATAACGCATTTTATATTGTAATACATCATCAAATAATATATATCGTCTCATAAGATATTATATAATATCAACAAACTATAATTTGATAATACACCTTTAATTTTCGAATATAATATATATCATGAGTGCTACGATATATATAATAAATATATTTAGAGTAAATAATTAAAACAAGTTAAATGTTAGATTAGTTGGTTAACAAGTCGCTTTTCATGAATGTGGTCGTGAGTTCGAATCTTGTAACTAACAATTTTATTTTGTTTTCTATTTGTTTAAAATTTTAACTTTAACTTGTCCCACATTGGTGAGAATACAATCTCAACACAAAAACAAAGTTTACACTTCAATTTACTATCCAACTATCCAACTATCCAATTTAAGAAGCCCTAAAGGCTTCTTAAGTTTAGAAAGTAATTTAATTAGTTTTTTTAAAAAAAAAAAAAAATTGAACCGGTTCAACACGCCGGTCCGGTTCCCGGTCCGGCCGGCCGGCCCAAACGGCCCGTTGACTAGTCAAACGTTGGAAAAACCGGTTTATTTTGAGCCGGATTTCTTGAAAAATCCGGTCCGACTGGTCGAACCGGTTCTTAAAACATTGATATTTCCCACCTCCCTACATTACACATGTTCTTTATTTTTAAATCTTCTTCTGTAGACTTTCCAAGGCCCGGGCCCATTGGGCTGCTCATCCAAAACTGGGCCACAATCTGTTTCTCTATCACACAAGAAAAGATTTAGTGCATCATGTGCGACACTTCTATGAAGCACTCAAAAACTTCAACACATCAGTTTGAAAAAGGTGGTAGCAAAAACTATTTACAGAGACGTCAACTTACCCATGTATATGCCATGGAAGATTATCATTTATCAAATGTTGCTACAACCGAGAGCCATTGTAGCATGGAGACTCTAGAGTTAGTTTATAGAAGTTGGTCTCTTTAAAGTTTAAAAAAGGATGGTCCGGTAGTTGAGCAGCAGTATGCCGGTTGTATGAATTAACTTGCAAGCAATTCAATACGAAATCCTGAGCCTTGGCAGACAATATGTTGGGAATTTCAGGAAGTTCACCCCTGCCAATTTTGAACAGTGCTTCTTTCTGGGAAACCAAAAAATACTTGATCATTACATTAAATATAGCTTAGCATGAGCTATTACAAAAAGGACATGTTACATTATAAAAGATAAATTTTTAACAACTTACATAGAGAAGGCGTGATTATGGAAGAAGAACAGAAATGTTAATTTTCATGCAACAGAACTCGGATCACGTTCAGCAACCTTTATGCCATTTTTTTATGCCGTTTCACTTTCTATCTTGGCGTACGATACCTTATAATTTCTACTCCTTCACTTAAGAATGGGTGGATGGGTCGATTCAGGTTTTACACCTCAATTGGGTCAAGCATCTAAACTTAGTTATAAAAGGAACAGTTCAAAAGATGCCCAAAGTGTATGTTTGAAGCCTAAAACATCCTAAATTGCTTTAGCTAAAAAACTAAATCATCATTGTAAATATACAAATTTTGTAATCAAATTTATTTCATTAATTGTTTACGAAACATTTTTAGAATGGACAAGAAAGTGTTTGTGGTCAACACAACCTGACCAGTACAATAAATCACCCGAATGTACAGGTACATGTTTTGAGCTTTACCCTTACAAAAATTCAATTGCTTTAAGGGAAAAACAAGCATAGATGATAAGATAAAGGACATGCATACTGCTTCCAAGTGGTAGTACGGAACTATACGTGTCAATATCTCCAACACGGTGCAACCAAGGCTCCATATAGCAGCTGCAAATCCATAACCCGCATTTGTTTTATCAGTAACAACCCCAGGATGCAAGATGCAAGTTGTTAACTCAAAAACATCTGATAGTAAGTAGATAACAGTTATATATGTATATATATATATATATATATATTATCAGTATATATATGAAGGTAGTTTAGTCCCTTTGCAGAAGCAAGACATATCTTAAGACGTTGCTTCCACATGAGAGTATACTGTAGAGTCACTTGAATGGTTATCGAGACTACCAGAAGACGCAAGCTCATATATTAGGATCTTCTTACCGTCCTCCTCACAATATCCCAAGAGAGAGATGAGATTTCTGTGTGTAACGGGAAAGCATCATGATCTCTCTCCAGAATTCAGAATTTCCTTGTCCAAATCTACCAGCTAGACGCTTGAAAGCAACAATGTTTCGACCCTTAGAGTGAGAGATTGATCCATTGTAAACGTTCCCAAGTCCACTTTTCAGAGTAAGTTTTTGTCACTAAAGTTGTTGGTGGCCAATTTTATATCTTCAAGTTGAATTTTGAGATGTTTAAACTGCTCAAAGAAAGCTGCCATTATTTGTTGAACAGTTGATGATGAAAAAATTCAAATCAAGCGTGAATTGTAGTATAGTTGCAAATACGTATACGCTTTACTTCTTTTTATAGACTAAAAAATATATGCAATAATACTATCAGTAATTAGCATGTCACTTGGCAGTTGGCTAGCCTTGATATGCCAAAACTTCCTGATTCTCTCTTATTTCCATACCAATCTCTTATACTAGTGTCTAAAAAACTATGTTCAATTTTAACCATTCTCTATGTTCAAATTACATTTTCCATATTGTCACATTCTTACCATTTTCTAAATAAGGCCAACACGTAGTTTAATACCCAAAACCTGGTTGACCAAGAGTTCTTACAACACAACCAGATAAACCGTGACCTTAAAAAGATCCATTGATTAATACTCTAAAATACGTAGAAATTCCATCTGGTCTTAACTTCATCGAATCACAACGGTAGAACAACTTCTAGAGGTGGCGATTACCACCAATATTACAAGACCTTTGAGTATGTTTCTTCATTCAAGAGTAAATCGTTTTCAACGATACCGTGTTGGTTACACTCAACTCAATGAACCTAAAGACAGTGATTACTACACCGGACAGATATTTACTACTAAATCAATCAAGCAATTTTATTTCCTTTTTTTCTCCTATACTTCAAATCATGTACAAAATTCCTCTACAAACATGCCTATTTAGGCGACTCTTCACAACAAATGACAACCACATCTGCAAATACAACTTACAACAACACAGACGGCAGAACCAAATAAAACACAGCCTGAAAAGATCTATTAAAACGGGAGCAACAGAAAAATCTAACTAGACTACCGGTACATTATTTCACAGGTGGACCCAACCAGACTTCTCTAACTCCAAGCTTGAACCAGAGTCCATTCATGTGCCAGTTAATACAACAAATGTGTGGTACGATTGAGACATGAGCTATCCAACGGAATCACCTTCAAAAGATCATATAAACAACTCAGTTTATGGTCACGCAACATAAAGATCTTCACTAATCTAAAGATGTCAAAATTTCATCCATCAATCTGTAGAGTCCTACTTGCATAAAATTGAAACGCTAAACTGACTATCTTTAAGCTACTAGGAGGCAAAAAAGGCATCGATAATCATTGTATTGTTTGATGTCAGTAAATGACATCAATCAAATTTGGCTAAACGTAAAAATACTTGAAATTATTATCTAGAGGTGGCTACATCGACCTAGAAATGTGTCGATTTGGGTTGTGTACTTTATCTCCAATGGGTCAAATGAGTAACATCTTAAAACTTGGCTAAAGTGGAAACAGGTTGAATGTCACCCTAGGTGTTCTTAAATAATTAAAACCACCTAACTGATTTATTTATAAATAAAAATAAAAATTCAGATTACTATTTTAGCAAATAAATCATTTATGATCTTATTACTTCACTAATTACTAAAAAGATTCAAAAAATAAACAGGTAAAGTGTTAACGAATGGGCCCAACCCAGACTATTTGGGACTGTATTAAAAACTAGGAAACCCTTTTCGCCCCGTTACCTAACCCATCCGTTTTGCCACCCTATGCTTATCATATCTAAGCTCGAAACAGAACATCCAAGAAGCAAAAGAGTCGTGAACTTACCCATATTGCTTGTCCAAGACTGCTACAATTGTGGGCTGTTGTTGCGTGGAGAAGCTAGGGACGAGTCCATAGAAGATGCTCTCTTCAAAAATGGATGGTCCAGTAGTTGAGCAGCAGTAGGCCGGTCATTTGGATTAACTTGCAAGCATTTAAGTATGAAATCCTGGGCCTCAGCAGACAATGTGTTGGGAATTTCAGGAGGTTCACCCCTGCCAATTCTGAACAGTGCTTGCATCTGGGAAACCAAAATACATATTCGTTACAATAATATAACTTAGCATTAGCTATTACAAACAGAACAACTTACATTTATAAAAAATATATATTCACCAACTTCAAGGGTAAAAGTATTATTGCGGAAAATGAACCTGAATGTTAGTTTCCATGCAACAGAACTTGGATCACGTTTGCATGTTTAAAGCCTTTCATTTCTATCTTTGCCTATGATATCTACATTCTTGACCAACAGAGGTTTTACCCATTTTACTAATAAACTAGATCATTACCCGTGCAATGCACGGTAATGCTAAAAAAAATTTATATTTTTTCTGAAAATGTAATTTAGTGTCTACAAAGTATATGTGTAATTTTAAAATAATAGCCAAATTCAAACACACCACACAATAGTAATAATATTAATTGAAAAGGCAAACGTTCACTTTCAATTGTTTGATAGAATTGTGAGTATATAATCGATTATGAGGAAACACAATGCCTTTAGAATAGTAGCCCCCTAAAAGTTTTCAAAGCGATTAACATTATCAATGAAATTTCGAGTAATTTTAAACCAACTTATGTTCATTTTCGTATAGGTTCTATCGCATAAAAGACTCATTACCGTAGGAGCGGGATAGGTAATTCATCAATTATAGTAAGAAGTAAAGGACACCAAGAGTATATAATTGCAAAATATCAAATTAAAGTATTTGATTTCAAACTGAAATGAAGAAACTTAATAATAAAGATCACCTGATGTTTTTCAACTATCAACGCATACATAAATCAATTTCGAACAGAGTAAGCGAATGACAAAATCTGAACTTATTTTTAATTCTAACAAATTAAACAAATTAATTTTCTATATTCAATAACTCCTATGAGGTTGAATTATAAATATAATATGATAAAGATTGCATTACAATTAAAATATTTATTGGGATGGAGAGGAGGCTTACGATAATGTCATAGGGAGTAATCATGAGACAATTAAAAAACGAGAAGTAAATGCATATATATAAGGAAGCAGTTATTCAAATCAGTTACAGAGAAAATGTTGACACTGGTTGCTAAAAGGTGAGAATCATATAATTAATTTTTATTTATAATTTTTCATAATTAGTGAAATTTAGAAGTAACTACCACTTTTTGGCGGGTATTAGGATGCTAATCAATGACGTGGAAGCATAATAATTGGACAAGTATTAGACTAATAATCCTTTTTTAATTGTTTGGATAGATGGGTCGATCTGGGTTATTTTATATCTCAAGTGGGTCAAACATACAACTTTAGCAATAAAAAACATGTCAAAAGTTGCCCAGGGTGTAACTTTGATGCAAACGCTATCTTAAATCGTTTTACTTATTTGAACAAAAATCGTTTTATTAAATGTAATTAATTATCATTACAACGATAGAGCTTTCGTGATCATACTCAATCCATTAATTACTCACAAACATCTTAAAGCTAGACAAGGAAATGTTTGTGGGTCAACCCAACCTGAAGCCTATGAATAGATCACCAGTTTTGACCAAACTTTTTATGACCCGAAACCTTTAAAAAATGTAATAGCTCTAGAGAAAATGTCAAAGATAATAAGGGAAATGACATGCATACCCCTTCCAAGTGGTAGTACGGAATTTTACGTGTCAACATCTCTAACACGGTGCAACCAAGGCTCCATATATCAGCTGCAAGTCCATAACCCTTGATTGATCGATTATTTACAACCTGAGGATGCAAGACATAAGCTGTTAACACAAAACTTCCGATAGAAAGTAATCCATAGTACTAGGATCCTAATGTAGATAGCCTATTGTCTTAGATTCTCAAGCTTCAACTGATATAGATGCTTATTTTAAGAACATACGATGCACCCATCTTCTGACCCCACCCCTAGAAAGTAGATACAACCAAATACCAAACTATAATTAAGATAATAGAAGTTACCTCTGGTGCCATCCAATAGGGAGTCCCTTTGCAAGATTTAATGTCATTCAGTGTAGTTGCCTACGGATATATACAGCGTATATGTAGTCAGATACGTAAACTATATGACTAATCAAATGGATAAAAACTAATAATAATGAATAACAGAAGTTTGTGCTTTGCTTACCTTTGCCAATCCAAAATCTGCAAGCTTGACAGAGCCACTTACGTCAACTAATATATTAGCACATTTAATGTCTCTATAAAAACACAGAATATATATCTAATTAGATAAGGATTGAAGATGCATCCATAACTTTTAGTTACTATCAAACTGATAGAGGACTTACCTATGAACTACCTTTCGTTCATGCAGGTATTTCAATCCGCTCAAAATCTGCCTGGTGTACGCCGAGACTTGGGAATCCCGCAAGTCATACTTTTGATAGAGCTTTGCCAGTGAACCTTTGGTTACAAGCTCAAGAAAGATATATAGCTTGCCATCATCCTAACACATCATTTAAAGTTAACAAGTGGCAGTATAATGAAAAAATGAACTATAATTCTTGGTTTGGCTCGGAAGTTCTTAATAGCTTAAATAAAAGATGTATTTGATAGTTTGATAGGTTGTGATATTGTACGGTTAACACTAGAGGTGGCCATTTCAACCAACTTACTAAGAAATGTTTCGATTCGGGTTATGTTTTATCTCTAACGGGTCAAATCAACAAAACTAGTTTGAAGGGGTACTAGCCAAGGGGGTCAAATGTCGGCCAAGTCCCAAAGTGTATTTTTAATGCATAAAACCTCCTAAAATATTTTATTCAAGAGTATCGAATTAGATTATTAATGAAATAGATTACGACTATATTTAACACAAGAATAATTTGATGATAAATATTTTTTTAACGAAAAGTGTTCCAGGTCAACCAAACTCGTCTGTTGCGACCTGACCCAAAAAACTCATTTTGACCCTTAACCTATCGCACAAGACCCGCCCATTTCACCACCTCAGGTTTGCATTTTTAATCTGATTTCATGTGTTCTATTTTCTATAGATTGAAACTTCAAACAGCCTGCGCCCTACGTTATATATAAAGACCTTTAAGAAGTAAAAGGTCTTCTTCAATAATTAGCAGCTATAAGATTGCTTTCAGACTCCAATGAAAAAGGAAGACCTTAAGAAACAAAATACATACCGTATCTGTTCCAAGATATCGAACTATGTTCTCATGATGGAATTGACTTAATAAAGATATCTCCTGAAATAATAAAAAGATGACAAAAGGGCTTAGTATGCAGAAACTCAGAATGTGGTGGGTATAACCCCATCTATAACTAGAAGAACTAATGGTGATTTATGGATCACCTGTTCAAGTTGGATAATGCTCTGCCTTCCCTGGTTACCTTGATCAAGCAAAGAAACCTCCTTCACAGCAAAAAAGAAACCAAATCTGCAAACCAAATCAGAAATCACATCAGAGAAGGACAGCCCAAATATAAGAAATTGAAAGGAAAGAAAGGAAAGAAAGAAAAGAATAAGATAAGCAATGTTATAATCGACAACCCAAATGACATGCACCATAAATCAATGATGCATGAGAATTATGTAGAAAAAAGGCTAGCAAGGGTTTCACCATCACAGACAACATGTCACATACACCGAGGATTGAAAAGAGTTGCACTATATCGTACATGCATGAGGATTTCTCAATTAATTTAGTCACGTGAAACTAGGGAATTTCGACTAGCTTGGTTTCTCGTCAATGCTGCGAATATACCAAGTTGCTAAAAATGCAGAAGAATATTAGAGCACTAGTGCTAAGATGTGCTAGCATCTCTCCAAGAAACCAATACCTTTTAAGCAATCTAGTAAAATGTAGATAAATCCCATTTCCCAACTTTAGCTTAAGAAGAACTTTGTTATAAAGCTAAGAAAGTAGAGCAGAAAACTATTGCCTGTTCCTAAGACAGAGCATCAAAGGACAATTTCTAATGGTTGCTCTGTACCAAGTAGAATAATAGAGCTAGCATAGCATATTGAGGTCGGGTGTCCGTTGTTTCCCTTGGCTGGGAGCCCAGGACAGGGTAGGATGTATCTCAGCAACTAAAAACACGTTTATAACACACACCAAAAAGTGATAACCAAAAACTCTTGAAGGTGTAGTCAACTTTAACTTCATAATGTATCTACTAGATTAAAGCTAGCTCAAATGGGAGGTCCATTTCGTATTTGAACTTCCAATAACACTGGCATAGATAAAAATTGAGTTTTCCAGGGATCACATTCAAACCCCAAGACCATAATGATGATTCCCGCAAGTTCTATCTAACCAAACTAGTTTTAGATGTAGTTGATAAGCACAGAGTGTCAGGTAAAAATGCATACAAGCCTATATATAACTATGTAACATGACTTACTCATTAAAACCTTCGTACACAGTGCCAAACGACCCACATCCAAGTAAATCACCCTTCTGCCAGTTCTTAAAACTGCCTCTAAACGTTCCATTTGGCGAAACAAAATATTGAAGCTCGGCAACTGCACCAGAAGATCGTTCATCCATGACCTCATCCCCAACCTCATCTTCATTATCCAACATACCCAAACCAGACGGTGAGACAACTGTGTCAGTTCTCGATGTAATCATCCCGTTTGTCTCAACAATTCCCACCTCAATTAACCTAACCCCCTCAGCTGGTCCATCTGATGCCAAGTCTTCATCATCCCTCGGAGCAAAACTCCTAATCAAATCCCAATTCGAACCCAAATCGTCCACCATTACTCGAGACATTGCCGGCGGTGGAGCAAGCAACGGTGGCCGTACACCTTTAATTCCACTTTCACCCTCCACACTTCGTCTCTCACGTGTATCATCCGTATCATGATCACCATCATCTTCCAAACACATGTTCTCCTTAAATCCACCAACGCTGACGTCATCATCAAGTTTATTACCTCCATTGGTCACCAAGACCCTACCTCCATCAATTTCACCATCCGTTTCAGCTTCTTCATCATAACTAAACCTAATTTTACTTTCAAAGCTCAAAGACAACAAATCACTCTCCGGCGATTCACGAATCGAAACAGGATTCGATTTATAAACCCTAGGTGAATACGACTTATGCGCTTCGTAATCAGCTGCAGATATAGCAAAATCATCCGGACCAGAAAGCCCTAACCGTCTACAAATCACGTCAAATTCACCTTCAGTTCCTTCAATTCGAAAGCTAGTTCTATCAGCTAACGAGGAAATATCAAGTGATCGAGTTCTGTGAGCTGATTGATTATCATATGATGATGATGATGATGATGATGATGATGATGTTGCGTCGTAATCGATGTTTTTAATTGCGTTTCTTCGTTCGAGTCTCGGTCCTACCGCCCGGTGTTTTTGCCTGGAGTATAATTTCATGATAATTTTGTTTTTAGCTTGCGTATGTACGCATATAAATATATAGGTTGTATGTATAGGTTCTCTGTTTGAATGATGGATGCAGTAACAGAAGTTACATAAGGAAGAAGAAGAAAAGGATTTGGTGTTTGTTTGTGTGCGTGAATATAAAGGAATCTACGCGGTTGATGATTTTGTTTGACGATCGCATTTAAA
The DNA here is from genome assembly GCA_963930675.1 of Gnaphalium uliginosum. NCBI lineage: Eukaryota > Viridiplantae > Streptophyta > Magnoliopsida > Asterales > Asteraceae > Gnaphalium > Gnaphalium uliginosum. The sequence continues at coordinate 64,099,329 of OZ005680.1, forward strand.
TATTATTATCATTATCATTTATCATTTATCATTTATCATTTATCATTTATCATTTATTACTTAATTATTTACTGTAATAATAATTAATTATTAGTTATGAGAAAACACCGAATGATACCCTTTTAGATTAAGCAAATTTGTGTTGCACTTTGTACCAATCAAATTTGCGTTGCTCTCTACCTGTTACCCTTTGTTTTTTATAAGTTATAGTAAATTATATTTTCATTTTTGTAGTAGAGTATATCACTTGTTTCACTTTAGGATTTATGCATCGGTTTTTTTGCAACATTAGTCCTGATTTAAATTTTTATTCCATTCTCAGGCTCTCATCCACGTAAAAAGACTAAAGGAAAATATTAGTTTACCCTTATCTTAATTGATAGAGAGACCATTAGTGAAATAAAACCCGATCAATGAACTGAATTTGTAAAAAACATGATTCAAGATCGGTGAAACGAGTGACATGCCACGGAAACTAGGAATGTAATTTACTCTACAAGTGATTTAATTTTCAAAGAATTTTCTAACTTGTGCTCTCGCATAGGATAAAATTTATTAATTATACTAAAAGTTACCATGAATAACATCAAATGCAATTAATTTAATATACATATATAATAGAAAAGTAATGAGTTAATTAAATGTAAATTTTTTAATATTTATAGACAGTTTTAGTGCATTAAATGAAATTTAACATTTGTCCTCAAAACACATGTCAGACAAATTCAATTTTCATTTGTAACCAAGGTTTTTGATATTGTTATTTCATTTCATTTCTTTAGATATTACTGCGTTATAGGAGAAAAATTATTTATTCTTTTATAATTTACATTTTCTTTTAATTAATCATCGACTTGGGCTATATTTATAGTTACTTTATTTATCTATCGAGGAAAAGATTATTTAAGAAAACATGATAAAAATTACAATATACAACACTTTTCATAAAATACATAAAAAAAAAAAATTAATAATGCATGCATAGACCACTAGTACATGTTATCCTCAAGTTTGAGTTACTACGTTTGGCGTTTTATTATAAAAATGTCGAATTAATTAATTGACAAAGATTTGACTTTTACGAGCCCCCCAATGCTTTTGACTAGTAATTCTTTTCATTTCGATTCTTCAAAAAGTAAAAGGGGCGACCATGAAGACATAAAGTCAAAATCATCCAGTTTGCATTTATCCATTTAATTTTCTATACCTAATTTTTAAGTATAAATTCAAAGGGCTTAACCCGAATAACTACACTTAACGTTGAATAATTGTTAGTTTTAACAAACATGTGTACTTTTTAGGAAAAGGAAATAGCATAAATATTTAATCAGCCCAAGTCTAAACTTCTTAGATAAAGGAAGAAATAATTGTTAATATTAACTACACTTAATGTTCTATTATTTTCGGAACCGTTCAATTATCAGTAATGAGCTAAACAAACTCAAAACTAACGTGAAAAATCGATATAATTAGCCCAAATCTAAACTTAGTTTTCAAAATTGAGACCGATTTTGAGATTAACCCAAACTTTGTATCAATTGCTCAAGTTCTCAATCTCTTAATGTAAGAATGCATTGATTCGTGCTCTATGTTCAAGTAGGTTATGATAAATGTGTTTTTGCTCTTTCTAAACTGGTTTTCACTTAATTAAATTTTTTATTGAACTTTCCATATTTAGCATATTTTGTCCTTTTCTATACTTGTAATAGTAAATTATTTTAACAATAACAAGTAACTTATCATCGATGTAATTCTATTAATTGGGCATCAACAACACTATGATATTCACCCTTTTTAGGGTTTTTCAAGAGTATCTCGTGGCATTTTGAAATACGCTCTTTATATGAAAGAGGATGTAACATTTTGAAATACGCTAAGATGTAACATAGAAAGCCTCCAATTACCCTATTTTCCCACTTGTTATGCAAACTTTTAAGATATTTGTGTTTTCTTTGCTAAAATATATATTTAATTTGTTTATTAATTGAAGTCGTTAGGATGACCATATATATTTACTCCAATGTCTAATGTGGCTCAATAACCTAAATGTAGATATACGATACAAAAATTTTACCATCAATTTACCGAGCAAAATAGATCTGTTGAGTGCGCATCATCATGGGTATTTTAGTCATTTTAAGTAGAGGGGGGGACTGAGTGTTTAACAACTTTTGAGGTTTCAAATTATTTATGGAACAAACAAAGTACATAAATTAACGGTAAAAATATGTGTAAACTATATGAATCTTTTCATGCAATTTACTCCTACAAATAAAGTATTGTCTTACTTGATAATGTAATATTGTAGTGTGCACGACAAAAAAGTAAGTATATAAATTACCTCCCAATTTAAACCTGCGCACGTCTTCTTGTGTTCCCGTAATCCCGTTTACTCAAATATCATAAGGTTTATAGTTTTTTACGTCATAACTAAAAGGATCCTTGTGTATTGTCAAACTAGTTAAAAACTTAAAAAGAATTGAACTTCATTAAATGAAAAGAAAAACCAACACATGTTCACGTGTTCAAACTATTACCACGTAATTTTCGTTGCCTTTCACATCATGTAACCTTATAATTATATAAACTTTATAAAACTAGAACCATACCAGCGTAATACGGCTATAATAGTGAATCAAACAAAAAATATGTTAACAAATGTTCATATTAGAGAGTTATTTTTACTATCTAAAGATGTACAAAATCATGTGTTAAGGAACAAAAATCACAATATGAAAAATTACTACTTTATCATGTAGAATAGTTTAAAGAGAACATCCATTCATATTGATTCATCTTCGTCGGAGCAACGTTATTCCAAACTTTTAGAAGAAAGAGAATTTTGATGGTAAAAAGTAATTTTACCTTATAAGTTGAATGTTTCACAATTTCGAATTCAGTGATTATCTTGTCAAGTGAGCCCGTGGTAGTATAATTACAATTGAACATGAGGATATGTTGCAATTTTATACAAAGGTTTTAGGTGAATTTTTGTGTGATAGGTTATATATAAAGATGAATGATACTTATTTATGTTGTTTAATTTATATAAAAATATACGATGGTGAAAAATGAATTCTTATTAAATTCTAAAATGTATTAGTTATTGTAATTAAATTTAAAATTTACACACACACACATATCTCTCTCTCTCTCTCTCTCTCTCTCTCTCTCTCTATATATATATATATATATATATATATATATATATATATATATAGTTAACATTCATCATAATGAATGTTAACTAACTTTCTTTTAAAATATAACATTTTGACAAATATTTTTAATTTTAACATTCATCATAATGAATGTTAACTAACATTCAATATTAATCAATTAATGTTATAGCCTACGAAAAGAATTTATCAAAGAAGCTTAACATTCATAGCATCGATTCTGATCAACAATTATTCAATTTTATTTTTTTATTTTTTGACATTTGTATTGACGAAGTTAAGATGCTCTGTGAAAAATATTACACTTTCCATTTTCTCCAAAAAAATGTTTCTCCTGGATCATCTCACTATATATATATATATATATATATATATATATATATATATATATATGGTTGAGTTCTGGTGAAAACAATGAGTTAAAATAAAAACGGTAAAAACGACCTCAATTTGTATTCACGATTTTTTAGTTGTTATTTTTTTTTCGCTTCATGTATTTTTTTTAATGTGAACCCTTACTTTTTTTTTCAAAAAGTTTTCATTGTGAAACTTTATTTTATTTTATTTTTTGCTTCACAGAAATTTAGAAATTTTTTAACTGTGAAGTTTAATTTATTTTAGCTTCACATAATTTATGATTGTGTAAAGCTTAATTTTCAACCTTCACAATTTATAAATTCTATGTGAAGCAATAAAAAACATTCAACTTCACACTTAATAAAATTGTGAAGATCAATTGTTTTCATCGTTTTTATTTTATTTACATCCATTTTTATATATATATTTTGATCCAAAGGCTGAGATATGTTTTCACCATTTTTTAATTTATCCTCTTATTTTTACAGGATCCCACTCCTATGCATATATATATATATATATATATATATATATATATATATATATATATATATATATATATAGGAATGGGAAAACAAGATAATAAAATAAAAACGGTGAAAACAAATCACAGCCCTTGGATCAAAATATATATATATATATACAAAAAGTGGTGGAGATAAATTAAAAACGGTGAAAATATTTGACCTTCACAATTTTATTAAATGTGAAGTTGAATTTTTTTGCTTCACACATAGTTTTTAAATGTGAAGCTTTTTTTTTTTTTTTTTTTGCTTCATATAAAATTTATAAATTGTGAAGGTTGAAAATTAATTTTCATACATTCATAAATTTATATAAAGCCAAAAAAACTAAACTTCACAGTTAAATTTTTTTCTTTCTAAATTTCAGTGAAACAAAAAAAAAAATTGTCCACTTACAAAAAATAACTATTTAAATCTTTAAACTTCAAATTTATCCTCATTTATTAATCTCACTTATTTATTTATTAAATAAATTCAATCAAATTTACCTTGAATATAAGAGCAAAACTGACTTTAACCCACATATCTTAATTTCCCACAAAAATTATGGGGATAATTTTCGTGTGACTGATGGAGTAATTTGAATGAGGGTAAAATAGTAAATTGTTATCCATTTTTAAAGAGACTACATGTAAAGAAGTAAAGAGCAAAATAATCATTTACTACTTTTTCATTTTAAGATTTTGATTTAAATAGTATAGATATAAAAGGTTAAACTTATAATCCAACAGTCAAACCAGACTAAACAAGTCTTGTGATAAGAACCTCACGTTAATAATAGATACATTAAGAATAATTTAGAGAACATGTGTTATAAATTAGACGATTAAACTATTGTCCGGATTCAAAAACTTGGACTAGTCTAAAATTTAAGAAATTAGATTTGATTTTAACTAATTTTAACTAATATACAAGTTGAAAATTAGGGTAGTTTTTTTTTTATAATAATAAAATTACATCAATCAAGTGTCAATATTATAATATATATATATACATATATATATATATATATACACACACACACACACACTAAAGGAGTATAGAAAATTGTTCCAGAATTTGCCACGTAAAATTAAGTGTCATGTGACGATCTCTTATAACTTTCATTTAATAATATAATTTAACTTTTAAAATAACTATTAAATTAAATATAATAATTAGAGTTGTAGATGAAATCAAATTACCTTGAATTATGTATTAGTTTATTTGTCAGAAAAGTGTATTAAATTAAATATAATAATTAAGAGTTGTAGATGAAATCAAATTACCTTGAATTATTTTTAAACTAGGAACGTTCTTTGTTTACAATAATAATTGGTACCAAAATATAATTATGGATGTTTTTATCATAATCGCCTAATATAAACTATTGTGCGAGACATAATATAAATTTTCGTGCATCGCACAGGTTTGCATCTAGTATATATATATATATATATATATAAACACTAGCAGAGACCCCCGCAAAGCAGCGGGGTATTTAATTCGGTTAATTTCATTATATAAGTATTAATAAAGTAATTTCATTATATGTTGTTAAAAGCTTTTAGTTTTTAAATTAAATTTATATTTATATTTTTATTATTATCACAATTTAGATTAATTACGAGTCTTGATAATTTTCAAGCATACACTTCTTTATTTATGGACTAAATATCATTTCTATAATTAGTCAAGGGTAGTTTAGTCTATTTTGTTATATATAGGGGTATTCATGTCATTTCCTTTCTTTAACTACATAAGTCATTGAAGAAAATAGTTAAACCCTTTATAAGAGTGTAAGATATAGAGGTGGTTTCTTTAAAGAAAGGCAAATATTGAAGAAATTGAGGAACCGATAGGATTTCTTCATTTTAATTAAGTAGGGAGGGGTAGTATGGTCTTTCCAATTAAGATTTTATTTTCACCAACAATTTTTATAATTAAATATATCACAAACGGCTAATAAAAAAATTATAAAAATTTCACCATAAAAATCAGCATTTTTTTCTTTTCGATTTAAGATCTCACATCATATACTTTCGACGAAATTTATTTTTTTCAACTTTTCGTGGGACTTAAAATTGCACAAATAAAATCACATGTGATTTAATATGTGATTTATTTTGTATGATTAGTAATAAGTTTTATTTCACGTGTGATACAAATGATTTTTAGTCATATAGATAATTTACGATATTTATTGTTAGACGTTGACAATTTTATGTTGATAACAGTTGTGATTTAAAATTTACATTCGATGACGCTATAATCACATGTGATTATTTCTTCGCATGATAATCACATGTGATTATAACTGAGTGTTTTCTCTCGATATTTTAATTGTCAAAACAAAATATTTCAAGTGTGATATAACTGGTATTTTGAATGTTTGCATGTGATAAATGCAATATCACATGTGATTAAACACCAAATATTAATAGATACGGTTACATGTTTCTTCAAAGCTACGAGTGTTTATCACGTATGATTAGTTATAATCAATCGTGATTAAAAATACAATAATAACAGCTTCAATGATATGTGATTCTTGTAATAATCAAATGTGATTATACTGTCAAAAATTAACCTTATATAAATTGAACATAAAAAATCACATGTAATTAAACATCAAACAATAATATATATAATCACATGTGATTATGGTTGTATTCAAATATGATACTAATTGTAATCACATGTTATTAAATACGTGTATACCCGATTACATGTAATCACACGTGATAAAATACTAAAAAAAATATCACGAACACCAAAAATTATCAAATGTGATTAAATATGTGCAATTTTACATAGTCTCCCATTTGACTATCATTTTCCTTTTTCATAGTCTGTATCTCTCTCATCCTCTACACATAGCCACATAGGCATTCATATTTTTGCTTACTAATTTCAAGGGCAAAATTCAATTGCAGATTTGCAGTAAACAACTAACACCACAAAGTCACAGAGCCCTTCCAAGATTTAAAATCATTTAAAGTTAAAATCTATTTTTTCTCTTATCTTTCATTTTTCTATATCTTCTTCACTATATTCTCACATCCAATTTGAAGATTCACTTTTTTAAATTATTCGCTCGTCACCGCAAAACATAGACATTAGCTACCATCACTACTTCTCTTTTCTCCGTTGAGCATGTACTGGTTATGAGGTTGAAGACGGCAACAGATAGTTGCGATGAAGACGACGACACAGGGTTGCGATGATGACGGCGTCAGAGTTTCGTGGTGATAACGGTGTTCATGGAGATGGTAACAAAGGTTAATTGAATCGTTGAACTTTTTTGAAATCGAATCGATGAGATAACAATAATGATTTCAAACGTATTAATGAGTAAATTGATTTGTGTTTGTTTGAACAAACTTGAGACCCGAGAGAAAGAATAGTTCTTATGAAGATTGGAAGAGAAACATTGTTTCAATCGACACAATCAGGATAAAAGAAAAGTTTGCATTGACGAAAATACCCTCTACCTTTACATCGAATAGTTCAACCACACAAGTGATAAACATGCCATATTAAGTCTTGTCCTTTGATTTCTTAAATCCAACGGTGGAGAATGGTTCTCCCATTCTTCAATTATTTGTTAGTCTACATCTTTCTTCTATGAAATAAAATAATAATAATAATAATAGTTATAACTATGTTATGCACGTAATTGGATTTTTGTCGGGTTTTTTTTATCGGGCAATCAAATCAAATATCACTTAAGACCGCTCCCATCGGCCACCGTCACTTTCTGTCGGTCAAAACCGACGGAACCGATATCGATGGCACCGGCCCGTCAGTTTGGTTCATCGATTTTTTTCGTCGGATAACCGACGGCTAGTCGGTTTGTTTGGTGAAACGCCTCGTAATTTCTTTTTACTCATATTAAAGTCCCACGACTCGATTATATTGTTATAAACTCGACACGTTAATTGTATAACGATTTAGAAACTTAAAAGTAAAAATTTCAAATTATCAAGAGCATAATTACAAAAGGGATAATTTACTACTTGAAAGATAGTAAGTGCACCATTAGCTTCCCATGGGCTTTTTGCCCATGTCATCCTTTGCCCCACCTTTATCACCTACACTAAATCAACAACAAATAATAAGTAAGTTAACTTGCTTAGTAAGTAATGAAAATTCAATTAACAATGATTATTAAGGACCTTAATTGCTCATTAAATGACTCAATGAGTCCAACCTCATTGTGCCAAGGCATAACCATTGAGATTTCTCAAGTCTTAATGTCACTATTGAATTACACAATTAAAGGTGTGCACATTGAACACTCTTATGTGTCTCAATAGTATCACCTTGTTTACCCACCTCAAGATAACATACACTTGTCTACTCAAGTAAACCAAGAGTTGTCATCTTATTTCATCCTCCCTCATTACTTACCTTGCAAATAGCTAAATGACTCTTTATCAACACCTTTAACTCTTTGATCACCTATACAAATAATCACATGTACATAGGTTACATACAACTCAATGAATACCACTCTAACTCTCATCTTTCATTTACACCTTCTAATTAAGCATTCAAGTGTCATTCCTCTTGACATCCAAACCTTCAATTAGCCATCTATACTCATACTTTTCAAAATACTTATTATCTCAAGCAATTAGCTCTCTTTAAACAATCAATAACAATTTACAATCACCAAAATCTCTAAATATGTATTTATGTAGAAAATCATCAATCACTTATAAATTGATAAAACTCATCTCTTGTCTACATTTAAATTCTTAAAGCAAGTTCACTTGTTACTAATAGCAAATATACAACAACTCTACATCATCCACTCTCTTTTCTCCAATTTCTCAATCTAGGGTTTATACTAATAATTCATAAACACTAAATTAAGAAGTTAAAGGGTGTTGTTCTTACCTTACAATGAAGAATTTAGGGTTTGAAGCTTCAACTTATCAAACTCTAGTTTCAATCTCACAAACTCTTCTTCTCTTTTCTCGCTTCTCCCATCGACACACATACACACTTGAACACTCTCCATTTTTCTTCCAGGATTTTTGTGATGGTGGGAGTATATTTTAGCTATTTTTCAATCTTAACTTTGAAGTAATCCCTATTGACAATTTCACCCCTTCTAGTTTTTACTCATTTGCATCCCACACCCATTTAACTTAATACATGTATATAAATACTACTTAACTCATTATATTTGTATCTAACAACAGATACATAATAAATTATAATTTAAATGACACTTTTAATATAAATTTCATCATCAAATTCGCAATGCTCTAATAGAATACATTTCACAACTCCCACCAAATTTTCGTAGTCGTTAATTAGTGTAATTGTTTTTTTTCTTCAATAAATGTAATGTTTTTTAATTTAATTGTATTGTTTTTTTTAATGAAATGTGTTTTATTTTAATTATTGTGTTTTAAATATTTAATTAATTAGTCAGTGGATCTTTGAAAAAATAAACTGACGGAGCACTGATGGCAGGAGCCTGTCAGTTTCTGTCAGTTTTGTGAAAAAGATGAGGTGACGCTGACATGGCCCATCGATTTCTGTTAGTTTCTGTCACCATTGGGAATGGTCTAATCCCATCATTTATTTAAAGAAACTTGCAACACCAAATCTGAACGCGTAGCAAATATATCAAAAGTATAGCGTACTTTAAAAACTTTAGCTTCGTGCCACCTTTCAAGTAGTTCATTCCTACAATTACAGGAACTATAGTTACTATGACGACAACTAAACTACGAAAGTGATAAATCGATATTCTCGTATAACAATTTGGATTTGGATGCGGTACCAAAATCAAATTTAACACCCTAACGAGAAGCTGCACCGTTGTATAAATGAAGTGCAATTACGACATAAGGGTACATCCTAGCTAAACGACATACTTCATTTAGATCTACTTTTAGAACACCAAATAGATGGGATCCACAAGAAAATACAAGGAAAATGGCTGTTAAAGAGTTGCATTACAAAGGTCGCGATTGTTGTTGCCGTTATTGTGTAAAATGATGTGAAGCAAACTATATATTACGAGTAAAAGGTAACCTAGCTATTGATCTTGATTAAGCATGTTGAGGTCATTAATTAATGATTCATAAAAGTAAGACAACTATACGATTATCTATAAATTGAAGTAATGGTTCAAGATGAACATTTTTGACTTTCGGAGCATTAAAAACAATTGCTTTTAAATGTTTTTTACACAAACTGTATGTGATTATTCATTGCATTAACTTGTTAATCGCTTTATGCTATCGAAATTTAATTAGAAATGAAATAGGTAGGGTTGTAAATGAGATAAATAGTTGTTAGCTACTAGATTTCAATTCGTTATAAACACAGTTTCTATCCACGTCTAAACTAGCTCTTATATACCCAAACGGTCAAATTTGAATAAGATCGCGAGTCTAAACATCTAAGATATTATTATTATTATTGGGTTTTAATATATATATATATATATATATATATATATATATATATATATATATATATATATATATATATATATATAGTGGAGGGTTCAAATGAGAACCATTAAGAAATTGAGAACTTGTGAAAACCAATTGAATATGTGATTGTTCACATGTGATATTGTCAAAATATTTATGATAAAAATGTTACTGAAAATTAATAAAACCTTGAAAATCGAAAAATAATGTGCTAAAACTTATTTTAACTACCTTTAACAGATTTGTTCACATGTGAACTGTTCAGTTGTGAACATATGTGTTTTTACGTGTTTTATACGCAATTTTACATTTTTGACTTTTTTTTGTTTCTCATTTGAACAAATATTAATGTTCACATGTGTATAAAGTTAATCACATATGAACATTTACGTATTCTTTGTAGTTCTCAAAGTTATCAACTTTATAATGGTTCTCATTTGAACCTTCCCCTAATAATATAATGGGTCCGGATCCATTGAAAACACTATTTTTTGGGAAAGTAGGGAAGTTTCGCATTCATCAATGATGAATGTTAGCGAATTCCCTTAATATTCATCATATGATATTATAAGTTATTAAAAACTGTTTATTGATGAATATTAGTAATTATAATATTGGTTTTAATTAATATTTAACGGTAAAACCATAATTTTTTACGTTTTGATTATCATTTATCGTGAATGAATGTTACGAATGATTATTCAAAGAAATAATTATGAACTGATAATATCCACTTTGGTTAACATTCATCACTGATGAATGTTAAGAAATTCGTTTAATATTCATCATACGATGTTATAAGTTATAGAAATTAGTTTTTCGATGAATGTTAGTAGTTATACGATGGTAAAAGTATGTTTTCTTACGTATGATAATCATTAATCGTGAATGAATGTGAAACTTCCCTATTTTCCCCAAAAAATTACTCCTCTCTTGATCCCACCATATATATATATATATATATATATATATATATATATATATATATATATATATATTAGTTTAGATGAGTTGCATATAAACGTATGTATTACATAATACATATACATATACATATATTTGACATAATATAAATATACAATCATCCGACCCTATGTCACAATTGTTTTAAAAGCTTATAAATACAAAGTTGTGTTAACCATCGTAGTTATTAATTACATCATAATTACAAAACAGCTATCGGCACACTTACATCTTTTACATCATTTAATAAGACGAGATTCAAACAAAAAATAACAACAACATACTTTCATTCGATTCTCATTTAATATAAAATTTCTTATTATACGTCATATAAAGTGACTACGTAATTTTCTTACACAATATACACCAAACATATCATCATTATACACAATATAATAGTTCCCACGATTATAGCTTAGTAGTGGGGTCAACGCTTGTCTCTCCTTCTTTGTATAGTATGTTCATGTGTTTAGACGACTGTACGCTGTCGATTTACCTCATTCATGTTATCAGATGGTCGGTTATCATTTATTATTTATTATTATTATTATAGTATATAATAATAATAATAATAATAATGAAATGCAATATTCAAAGTACTTTATTAAATTTAGAATTACTTAACAAAATAATCAAACTTAGGAAATTAGGGTTGATAATAAAACCTAATAACAAAAATGTCTATATCATAATAATCTAATTATCTAATTACAAATGCTTAATCACAATACTCGCACCAAAAAAAACTAACACAAGAAAACTTCCGGAATCCCCTTCTCCCCCATCTCTCTCTCACATACAAAACACAAAATACTCAGATAAAATTTCTTCTTCTACAAGGCGTGAATCAAAGGTGCTATTTTTACCTCTCAACACTCTACAAATACAATCTCGTAGTATATACATACATGCTCTTTGTATCTATATACCTTCGTCTCTCATAAAGAAAATAGCCAATTGAAACTCTTCGTTTCTTGATAAGTTCACATATAAAACGAATTTATAATTCTAATTCGTAATCAATTGTTAATTCGCAACAAAATAGTAGAGGCGGCGAAATTAGGGTTTTTTTGGGGGTTTCTTTTAATCAAATCGGTTAAGGGTTAGTGAGTCAATTTTTTGGTAATTGGTTGGTGTTATTACGAATTAACGACACGTTATTTGATTTGTGAGTGGTTAATTTGGCGGAGAAACCCTAGGGTTTCAATTTTTGTGGTGGTTTGGGTTCTAGGGTTTGTTATTTCTGTAATGGTGTGGGGTAATTATTCAAGAATGAAGGCTGTGTGTTGTTGATCTTTGTTCTTGATTTGAATTTGGAATTCGGAATTTGGAAGTTGGAACTGGAACCCGAGTATATAGAAAGTATGAGGGAGATATAGATACATATTTTGCTGGTGGTTTTGAAGGATTAGAAATTTAGCTGGTGGTTTTGAATTCTTTTATTGGATAGTTTTGCTGGTGGTTTTGAAGGATTAGAAATTTAGCTGGAACACTGCATTCATAGTTGGAATTAACAGGTTAAATTGATTATCTTGATTCCTTAGACTAAGGAAAAGGGGAAAAGTACCGAAGTATTGGAGTTTGAGAATTGCAACTCTGATGCAATTTGGGAAATTTTGGTCTGTTTCTTATGATGTTTGGTAGTAATTATGGAAAGAACTGAGCCAACATTTGTACCGGAATGGTTAAAAAGCAGTGGAGGCTTAAGCACAACATCACATCAATTCACGTCATCTTCGTTGCACTCTGGTAAATTTTATATTCATGTTTGTTTTTCCAATAATGTTGGTCTTATTGGTCATAAATTATGGTAATTTTTACAATATTTGATGGTATTTTCTTGATGTAGATGAACAAGGGGTATCGAAGTCTGTGAGAAACAAGTCATTGGATAGCGATTTAGGACGACCTTCTGGGTCTGATCGAACAACCTCCTCTTATTTGCGCCGTCCTTCTATTAGTAACGGTTCGGCTTCTTTAAGATCTTACAGTAGTTTTAACAAGAACAACCATCATGATAGGGACTGGGATAAGGATATATATGAGCTTAGGAATAAAGAGAAGTCAGGAAACAGGCATCGGGATTATACTGATCCTTTAGGCAACATTTTGCCAAGTAGATTTGAAAAAGACGGGTTAAGACGGTCACATTCAAGCTTATCTGGAAAACGTGGCGAGTCATCATGGCCTAGAAAGGTAGCAAGTGACTTTACTGTTGCCAACAAAAGTAGCCACAATAATGGTTCTATTAGTAGCGTTAAGACATCATTTGAGAGGGATTTTCCGTCTCTCGGAGTAGATGAAAAACATGCAGATTCGGACATAGGAAGGGTGCCATCACCTGGATTGAGCTCTGCTATCCAAAGCCTGCCAATTGGTAGTTCTGCTTTGATTGGTGGCGATGGGTGGACCTCGGCTCTGGCTGAGGTGCCTGTAATTGTTGGTAGCAATGGAAACAGCACATCAGTTGCACAACCTGCTCAACCAAGTTCAGTCTCTGCAACTATAGGCATTACAGGTGGTCGCAATATGGCAGAAACTTTGGCCCATGGTCCTCCGCGAACTCAGGCTGCTCCCCAGGTAGCTTTAATATTGCCATTTATAATGTTTTTTTTTCCTTTTCTTTTAATTAATATGGACAAAAAGTGTCTCGGTGGGTCAACCAACTTACTGAACCTGTTTTGACCTGTAGTAAAATATGATTCGCCTTCACTTGAATCCCTTTTAACCCGTTACATAGTACATTAGTACACATACCTTTCATGTGGTTTACACTACAGTATTGAGACATTTGTTTACATTTCTTTTTTTGTTTCATTGTAGGTGGCTGTTGGAGCTCAAAGGCTCGAAGAACTTGCTGTTAAGCAATCCAGGCAGCTCATTCCCATGACTCCTTCCTTGCCTAAAGCCCTGGTAAGATTTTTGTTGGCCCCGCTGCATTGATTCTGTATAGCTCATAATGTGTATTTTAGTTTCTGTTATGTAATATATATAGACTACCTTATGTTTTATTTTTTTGTAATGGTTCTTATGCTCCGTTTTAAGTAGGTTATAGAAACTATGCTATTGTAGTCTGTAGAAGTAGGTGCATTGACAAACGAGTCTGAAAACATTTTATACCATTATGGAGGGCTTTAAGTCTTCCCTTTAAAAAATGGCAATGATGATTTTGTAGAACCAACACGTTACAATTACAATTGAAGAAGAGATGGTATTTAATAGGTCTATATTAATTGTAATCAGTGACTTGATTTTAGTAAGTTCGTTTAATATCTCGACAATGTTATAATTAGCGATAGTATTTTGGATACAAAAAAGGAAGTGTATCTAGTCCTTGATGAAACTCTGTTAAAAGGGATGTTTCTCAGAGGCTTGATTTGTGTTTAGTAATAATCGATCAATCAAAAGAAGAGACAGAATGGAAGACACAGGGAATCTGGAAGATGTTTTGGTGCTGATAGAATATCAAAAAAATTTGGAATGTGTAACATTTGGGAGATTTTATTCAGAGACTTACCTTACAAGGGCTATTGACTTTCACCCCTTTAGGAAGTTTCCATGTTAAGAAGCGTTGACATTATGAATACGCCATGTATACATTTAATTCCATTGGATTAGAAGGTTAAAAACCATCATTCGCTTACAAATTAAACGGGAACTTAAAACACTTTATAACTTATAGGTTTCTGGACATGGAAACTTCCTAAAGAAAATGCCTACTTTTTTATAAATTACATCTAACTTCAAATATTTTGGTTATGAATGACTATCATTATAACATAATCACTTGAACTTCACGTCCGGTTTAATTCCTATATTAGAAAAATAGAAATGTAGAGCAAAAGACCCAGTCTTTTAACTGGTTGGATTGGCCAGTCCTAGGATGTGTTGTCACCATGAGTTCTAGGTCTTCTGGGTCTTTTCTTCACGTTTCCTAATATAAATATTGACCCACATGTAATTCTGAGCGAATTGGTTATAGTTATAAACTGGGTAATTTATAGGGAACGAATCTAAAGTTAGGAGTAAAGTAAATCTGTAACAAGTATGGTATTGATATAGAAAATTCATAAAAGTTGCATCAAAATTTACCTTTTAATGATTCATGTTGCTTATTAAAGATGACATTATTGTGTAATTAAAGGATGTGTTATGTCGTTTCTTAAACCATCCATATGGTTGGTGCACAGTAACAATCTGTACTATTTCTTTATTGTCATTCATCATTTTGATGTATTATTTTTGAACATTTGTTTAGGCCTTAAACTCTTCTGATAAACCAAAACTGAAGGTCGGGCAATCACAGATTCAGAGTTCTCACCTTGCCAACCATCCACACACTCCTCGATCTGTACCCGTGAAGCCTGAAGTTTCGAAGACATCTACAGTGGGGAAACTTCTTGTTCTTAAGCCCTCACGAGAAAAGAATGGTATCTCACCGACGGCAAAGGAGAGTTTGAGCCCTACAGCTAGTAGTAAACTACCAAATAGCCCTCTCGCTGTACCCTCGATTGTTGGACCCGCTCCATTGAGCAAGCCTGTTGTAGCTACTTTGGAGAAAAGACCCTCATTACAAGCTCAGAGCCGAAGCAACTTTTTTAATCTTATGAGGAAGAAATCCATGATCAGCAACTCTTCTATTGCTCCTGAAACTGGTTCTTCTGGCTCACCCAGTGACAAGCCTGGTGAACCCGTGACTCCTGTTCCTCAGGGTGGTTCTGGCGAACCCGTGGTGAATATGCCCAGTGAGACTAAGGTTGAGTTGACCTGCAATGGTGATGCTTGTGCTGCACCTATGATATCTTCCACTAGTAATGGGAAGAATGGTTCGGGCCCTGATGCTATACTTTGCTCCGAGGAGGAAGAGGCTAGGTTTTTACGTTCACTGGGTTGGGAGGAAACTGCTGAGGAGGAGGAAGGCCTCACTGAAGAAGAGATCAGTGCTTTCTACCAAAATGTAAGTATCTTAAACTACTTTATAATTTTGCGATTTGGCTTATGTTATGTTAAATCGCTAGGTCAAGTGGGTAAAAATGAAAGACTAGCGTAAAAAGAAACTGCTTGAAATTTGCCCCCAAAATCTTCTCTAAATACATGGAACTTTGTAAATCACTTTATAAACATATCTAGATTTTAATGAAGTGATTTATATTTTGATGCTTTCTAATCATATTTTGCGCTATTTATGTATAAAAAGAAGTCAAGTGTTGAATATATAATGTTCATGTAAAAAAATCCGACCTGTAAGAGAAGTTACCTTATTTGACATGCACTCGAAACCTCATAATTAAGAATATCTTTCATCATTTTAAATCTAGTTAACACACTGTTCTAAAATATTAGATTTGCAGAGATCTTCCATCATCCATATAAGATTTTGAAAGCTATGCTTTAATGTCCTAGAAGCGTTTGTAAATAATCCCAAGCATTGTAGTGTCCAATGTCTGAGTCGGCATATCTTGAATATGCATGCGATTTAAAAGCACAATTGTGTGTGCATATTTTAATAAATTTATGGTTTGTGCAAGCGTTGAGTTGACATGGAAGTTTGCATTTGGTTTTCTTTGCAGTATTTGAGTTTAAAGCCAGAGTTAAAATTTTCTAAGGGGACAGAGCCGAAACTATTGATGCCAATGGGGGAGATTTCTTCCAATTCTAAGGTGGACTCTTGAGACTTGCAGGAAGACGTTGTCTTGGGCTTTCTTTTTGTTTGTTTGCTTCTTTGGTCAACATGGGCCTCAGTCAAGATTTGAAATCCTTGCAGTTAAGGAATAAAGTACATAACATATGGTTCCAGAAGGCTTGAACTTTACTTTTATGGGTTGACTTTAAGGGTTTTGAGGGTAGGGTTTAGGGTATTATCAGTGGAATTGTTTCTGGTTGTGCAAAGAAATCTGGGGTTTTGCTGGTCAAGTTTTGGTTTTATTTTACTTTTTTCTCGAGAGGGGTTCAGCTCAATTTAACAGAAATAGCTTATGATGGTTTATTAGTCATTTCATGAAAGAGAAGCAAGAAATTTAGTTTTTACACGTTTCTTGCCCTTTTCAAGTTTTCATTGGTTTATTTTGCATCATATTGTTTAATCTTTATTGTTATACTCATCATTTTTGTTTTGGTGCACGTGAGATGATTGCTTCATGAACAAATGTGATTCCTGGGAACCTTTAGGTCCTAGAAATTTTAATTTCTAGCAAGGGTCTTCGTGGCCGGTGGAACCCTCTTGCGATCATTGTTACTTCTTCACGCGATTATTGCTGTCACTTGAGCCCATCTCTACATCTTAATTGTTTGTGGTGGCTTTAGTAACAAGTTCAGTTCAGTTTTAAAGTTCATATTAGTATATAGAGCAATTTAGATGTCAACTACTATACCTTCAGTTCAGTGCCAACTACTTTACATTCATTTCAAGTTCAGTTCGGTATATAGACCATTCTAGACTTCCTGTTCCATCTGCTGTTGGTTTGTGTTACTCATCTTCTCCAACTTGAGTCATTCAAGCTTCAGACTGTCTCTTGCCTATCGGCAGTCACCACTTCCGTCAGTTTACACACGATAGTTTCTTGAGTTGCCTCCACAACACAGACATCACTATTGTCTTTTCCTAAACTCATTTCAACAAATTTCTCTTGACCCGTCACAGGTTTGCTGAATTGCGTCAACCAATTTTTGAACTTCAAGTTCGAAGCTCAAGTTTCCATTGTCGGTAATCTTGGTCACTACATTTGGTCTAAATCCCTTTCATTAGTGTGTCTGGTTGGTCTAAGTTTCTCCTTCATATATATTTCAGGTTCAAGTTCCTTCATACAGAGCCTTTTCTAATATAAGTGGAGGAAAATGGCATTCATTCTTGATGTTGTTTCCGTAACTCCACTACTAGACGAGTAATAGCATGATATGTGTATTTTCACTTCGTCTGTTCAAATCAGATCTTCTTGTTCTGGGCCATGTTGCCCTATATCAATGTCATTGTCTTACATTACATCACACTTTGATTTTAATTTGCTACTCGGTTATCTCTTTGTGAATAGACCATCCTTATATATTAGTCAGATTTCAATAACAATAGATAATGACTAGATTAATTAGAATCCCTCAAAATGACACCGTGCTTGTTAGTAACCGGTGTTTGGCATACGCTGTCATGCCAATTAATAGCAGGAGGGTTATAGATTATCTGTTTTATAAATGAATGGTTTTGTTAGTAGTACTAATGCACATGAAGAGTGGTCGAGAACCTGTACGGCCTAACCACGTCAACTTTTGAACATCAGAAGGAATTTTCCTCATTACGAGCCAAAAATTAACTTTAAGATCTAACCGCAAGTTTTGTTATTATTATTATTATTATCAACTTTTGAACAACAGAAGTATGAGATGATGGATGATGATGTGCTTTGTAGTGATGCAAATTATAATCTACTTGACTCATTTCTTGTTAGCATTTTCATTTCTTTCTAAATCTGATCCGTTTAAGATAAAACATATCAATAAACGCGCACCCAATGTTGTTTATGTTCTAAAATCCCAATGTGTACGATGCAAAACCCGTCACAAAGCCCTTTTTAACATCCTTTAGTATGCTTAGTTAGTCGTTTTATATACACAACGACATCTTATCCTTCACGATAGAAGAAAATGATGGTGGTATATATAGTTGATTGCACATTACTTGATTTTCCTAGCTTATAGTTCATAAGATATCAAAAGGAACATGCATGCCTCATAATATTTTTCATTTTCAATCTTATGAATTATGATGAGTCTTCTTTTTACATGCTCTTTTCCTTTTAATTAGGTTTATATTCATGTCATACTTGGCATAAAAAAAGTACAATTACATATATATCCAAGTTATATTGAAAAATTACATATTTACCTAAAAGTGTTTTGGGTAAATATGATATTATTCAACTTAAATTGGGTATATATGTAATTTTTACTAAAATATATAAAGGATCGATTTGTAGTAAAATACGGATAACTTCACAACTCGCAATTTCCTATTTCAACAAAACGTAACATATTCCGTTTCGTTTCTGTTACTATTTATTAGTACAGAAAAAAAGAAAAAAAAAAAACTCAAGCGGTGAAAAAACAGAATACGAACGGTGGGTCCCTCTTTACACCTTTACTAATTTACTCCCGTACATAACCTCTCACATTCCCCCTCACCGGAAAACAGAAAAACATGACTCATCACCACCACCACCACCACCACCACGACGTCAGCATTCCAACACCGTCATTCACCCATCACCACCACAGCACCAACCATCACCCACCGTCTTCCTCCCATCACCACAATCACCACCGTCACCACCACCACCACCAAAACAACAACAACAATCAACCACCTTTCAACAACCTAATTCCCCCACCACCCGCACACAACAACAACAATAACAACCACAACCGCCGTAACAATCAACAACAACACCAGCACTACATTCCAACCTCCACTTCATCATCCTCGTCAGCATCAATTCGCGGATGCTGCTGTTGCTTACTCCTGTTACTCTCCTTCCTCCTTCTCGTAATCCTCAGCGTCGTCCTAGTCATCATCCTCGCTGTCAAACCCAAAAAGCCACATTTTAATCTCCAACAAGTGTCCGTACAATACATCAACCTTGCAACCATCCCAACCACCACTCTCCCTACAAGCGCGTCGTTATCACTCGCGGTACGGATGCTGTTCACTGCTGAGAATGATAATAAAGTCGGGATTAAATACGGTGTGTCTACTTTTAATATAATGTACCGTGGAATTCCGTTGGGTCGGGGCACCGTACCCGGGTTTTATCAACCGGCTCATAGTGTTAGGGAGATACAGAGTATGGTGACGGTGGATCGGGTGAATTTGTTACAAACGGATGCTGCTGATTTGATTAAAGATGCTTCGGTTAATGATCGGGTCGAATTACGGATTATGGGTGATGTTAATGCTAAGATTCGGATCATGGGGTTAACTTCTCCCTCTGTTCAGGTTTATTTCTTGCTTCTTTGTTTTCTTTCTTCTTTTATATCTAAAGAATTTGGAGGAATATTATATATTATATTATACTTAAAATAATACTTTATACATTCCTATATTAAATGTGGAATGATAATAGTGATATGAATTTAAGGGGTTGATCTAAATAAAATAAACTTTATGGTGAAAAAGTAAAGAATGAGAAGACGATACGTAACGATTTTGTGGCGATGCAGACACGCTGAAAATTTGATGCACCATTGCCACTTGTTGTCCTCTTCATATTTTTTCTAATTTGTTTAATCATAAGATTTGTTTTGTTTGATTATTGGTTAGTTTATAGTTTAGTGAATAAGTTGAGGAAAAGAATATGCTGAAAGAAAAGAGAGGATGTTTGATTAGGTAATGATGTTGTTCTTCTATTGTTGAATTGTTGTTTTATAATTTTATGTGATTATGATTATTACTTATGACATTGACCGTCCAACTATTGGATTGTATCCCAAATTTTTTGGGTTATAACGATTAGGAAGTTTTTTCTTGAGTCAAGATTTAGTTATGTAGATGGACGATATGATGGTAAATTCATAAGTTGCTTATAATCTTATATTTAGAGTATTCGTTTCATTATTTGTGTTTTAAGTTGGAGTTAGGTGGTTAATTAACCACATTGGTTTGATGCCAAAAAACCACATCTCAAAGGAAATACTAAATAGTGCATTAGGTATCTCTTGCATGCTATATAAACTTGATGATAAGTTCAATAAAACTAGAACATATTAGGATTATCCTAAACATTTGTTGGTCTAAATGTTTACTTTGAAGAGGGGATCGAGCTCGTAATAGAAAGGGGAGTCCCTGCAATATTTGGAATCCTACAAGAAATGTGCAGGAATCAAGTTTCAAGAAAAGACTAAGCTACAAAGGTGTTTTTCATTGTCTTTGCGACTGTTTTTCTGTTTTGGCATTCAGTTTTAGGCTGCTTTCGTTGCAATTGGGCAGAGAACTATTGTTTTCAAAGCTGTAAGATGAGAAAAATAAGTTTGTAACTGATGAGTGTGATTAGAGTCACTTGGTTAACTTCTGTTATATTTGTGAAAAGTTAAAATGGCTAATGTGTTTTTATTGTATTTATGTTAGGTTTAAGGTATAAGATATTGTGATTACTCTTAAAGCCAAGTCAAACTGTGCGCTCGTTTAAAACTATTATTTAACCGGTTATTATATAATTGGTGCACAGTTTATAGATACATCATTTCCGCAGCCTTTGAGTAAATATGTGCAGTGATAATAATATACTTTTAATATATGCTTTCTTAACTATGGGTAGTAAACTTGTAATTTACTACGAAAATGGGTTGGACTCAAAGTGCAACACTTATTTTGCAGGCATCCGTTGATTGTGCAATAGCCATAAGCCCAACAAAGCGAGCTCTCACTTCCAAACAATGTGGATTCGATGGTTTGCAAGTATGAATGACATGAAATCACCTATTTTCGTTTGATTCTATTAAAGTTGTGCATGATTTTGTTTGATGCAGCCTTAAAGTAGAACCATAATCAGATAATTGAAAACGGTTGATTAACCTTTTGCGTATACAGGTTATTCTTTTTTCCTTGCAGTTCCAAGTATTGCGAGGCTAGTGTCAAGAAATACTAACCAAAATCAATTAAATGAGTTCAAACTTGATTTGTTGAATTTCATATTGAATGTGTGATTCTCGTCTCAATAGTTTGATTTCTGCTTTCATTTGGAAAACATAAAGATTTACATATATGTTTGTGTAGTTTAATTGTTGTTCCAAAAAATAAAAGTTGAATTAGAAATAGTTTAATTGATTTCTAGCAAATTTGTAGAACTTATTTCTCTTGCTAACATTCATTCTTCTAGTAATATTCCTAAAACTTTTGAATGAAAGAGCCAAATCAAACCTCCCTCCAAGCCCTCCTACATTTCCCATCATTGGCCACCCCCATCTAGTAGAACAACCCGTTCACGAAACCCTACACAAGCTGGCTCAAAAATTCGGACCTATTATGTTGCTCTGTTTTGGCACCTGAAGAATACTAGTCGTCACATGCCCTTCCATTGTCGTAGAATGCTTTTTACCAAATATAACGACGTTGTATTTGCCAATAGACCTTTATTTCCCTATAATACAAATCTTAGTTACAATTTCACTACTATGGGCATATGACCCACTTTGGCGTTCCTTGAGCATTTTTGCTACCCCTGAGCTCTAACACAACTGTCTAGATGAAAACAAATCATAAAGGCTACCATCTTATCATAAAATTTTTACATCATCACCTAATACTGCAATCACCCAACTGCATTGTGGGAGACAAATGCTAGTAATGATTAATTAGTTAGTCGTTTATGCTTAATTAAATGAGTAATAGATTAATACTCATAAGTTCACGTTAAAAACACATTTTTGACTAAAATGTTGACTACCACGCTGAAATTTGAAACGACTGAGTCACATGGAAATGGTCGTGGTTTATTAGGTTGGCCTGCCAAATATTAAATACATAAAAATCAGTTTTACACGTACGTGTTAGAGAATAACATACATCTTCGGATAAATCGCACCGCATGTTGGTAATATTTAACATTTAGGAAAGAAACTGATCTTAGTTTTCGCATAAAACTATTAAGTGATATATGGTCTCATAATTCTTGTCATTTCGAAGAGCTTTGAACCCGGTCAAAGATCCGACATAAGACAAATAGCCGATTCAGCTATTGCAAGATAAACAGCCGATGCAACCAATTTAATGAAGAAAGTCATCTTCTAATTGAACCAATTATAAAAAGAGTTAGAGTTGATCAGAAGTAGCATTAAACAAAATTTCTAGGACCCGAACAGATAAGAATAGTTTGTCATTTTACCAAAAGCATTATGCTGATCGTCATATTACCAGAGAAACAGGATCAATCAATCAATGTAATAATAAATGAATTGTAGGGGACGGTTTGGATAGGATAAAACATACCGGTAAGACACGATAGGATTTATGGCTACACAAACTGTGGTTTGGCAATTCTTCATTAGGGGATGAATCGAGAGAATTTTGAATTAGAGCTCTAGATGTCTTTTAACTTATTCTAGGATTAGTAGTAACACGTACTAAATAGGCGTATAAATATGAACGATAACCATGAAGTCTTCCTCCCCATTAGCATTTGAATACTTCTCCAAATATGCACAAAATGGTAGAAGCAAATTTGTCCAACTTACTTCTCTTGCCGATATTCATTCTTCTACTAATCTTCTTAAAACACTTGAACTAGAGAACCAAATTAAACCTCCCACCAAGCCCTCCTTCATTTCCCATTATTGGCCACCACTTCATGCTAAAACAACCTCTCCATGAAACCCTATATAAACTCTCTCAAAAATTTGGGCCCATCATGTTGCTCCATTTTGGCATCCGAAGAGTCGTAGTTGTCACATCTCCTTCCATTGTTAAGAATGTTTTACTAGAAGTAACGACGTCGTGTTAGCCAATAGACCTTTATTTCCCTCTAATAAACACATTAGTTACAATTCCAGTACCTTGGGCATAGTCCCATATGGCCACCTTTGGCGTTCCTTACGTCGTGTTGCTGCCTCTGAGCTCTTATCCACAACTCATCTAGATGCCACCACCCATTCGCGTGAACACGAAGTAAAACTTTTGTGTAGACAAATTCTTAAAGAATCATCATTGCAAAAAGTAGTAGAGCTTAATTCTAGATTTATAGAACTTTTGAATAACATAACTACAATGGCGGTAATGCGGAAGAGGTACTATGGAGATGTGATTGATATAGGTGATGTGGAGTCAGCTTTGAGGTTCCGAGAGATAGTTTGGGAGATGTTCAAGTTCATACATACCCCAAACATTGGAGATTTCGTGCCAATTTTAAGGTTGGTTGATTTTTGGGTAGTGGAAGGAATACGTTTGGTTTAAGAAAGAAAATCGATGAGTTCTTGGATGAGATTATAAGAAAACGACGTTTTGGCTCTGGTATTACGGTGGATAATCTGTTGGCTTTACAAGAAGAAGAACCCAAACTTTATACCAACGAAATCATTAAAGGCCTCATACTGGTAAAAATATTTTCTTGCTTTCTAAAAGAGCTTTGGTATACAAAAATTAAATTGAGTCGTTTAAGTAAATATTAGTTCAAATCAAAAAGAAACTTTGACTACATAATAAAACGCTAGAAGTTAAAACAGATCGGTTGATTGGTGTACCTACATGTTAGATATGATCATCACATACAAATCTATTACTAAAGATGGTGAAATATAGGTTAGACAATTTATAAACACGTGTGAAGGAAGTTAACCATTACTACGTCTTAAACATACAGATTATACTAACTGCCACTACAGAACCACATTACTTAATACTCGAATGGACAATGTCATTGTTGCTCAACAACACAAATGCCATGCAAAAAGTCAAGAACGAGATCGACACTCATGTTGGTTCCAACCGTTTAAATTAAGTCACCTTCAAAACGTCATCAATGAGAGTATACCCAACTCTTCCCTTGCTAATTCCACACGAAGCTTCGGAAGAGATCAACATTGGTGGTTACTTTGTTCCTCGTGGAACAATGGTGATGGTGAATGCATGGGCCATTCATAGGGACCCCGACTTGTGGGATAAACCTAATGAGTTCATGCCTGAAAGATTTGAAAAGAAATGTGATTATAAATATAAAATGCTACCATTTAGCATTGGTAGGCGTGGATGTCCTCGAACGAATTTAGGGTATCGTGTTATTGGGTTGGCATTGGGAACTTTGATTCAGGCATTCGAATGGGAGAAGATGGGGAATGAGGATATTGACATGACTACTTCTTATGGCTTCTCCATGTCCAGATTGGAGCCATTACAAGCCCTTTGCAAACCTCGTTCAAATTTGATTGCACATTTACTTTAAGGTTAAGTATCTACATGTTGAGCCTCATGACATTAGATTGAAATCATGTTTGAACTTTACATATATAAATGACATAAAATAATGTATCATATGGTACATTTACAGCCTATGACTCATCCCCACACACACAACACACCCTTATAAGTAGCTATAAATTAATCAAAAACAAAATATATAAGACCCAAACCGATGAGAATATATTAGTCAATTTACCAAAAGCATTATTTGTTGAATACAGAGTATTGGCCAGACACAGTCTTTGGTGGGATACATAATTGAATACAGAGTACTGGCCAGACACAGTCTTTAATTTGCAACTTACTGATGTAAAATTTAGGGTAAAAATATAAATATGAACTATAACCATGAAGTCTTCCTCCCCATTAGTATTTGAAGTCTTCTCCTAAAAAAGAGAGCACAAAATGGTAGAAGCAAATCTCTCCAACTTAATTCTATTGCTAGTTCCTACTACTAATAATCCTTATAAAACTCTTGAACAAAAGAAGAACCAAATCAAACCTCCCTCCAAGCCCTCCTTCATTTCCCATTATTGGCCACCTCTTCCTACTAAAACAATCTCTCCATGAAACTTTGTATAAACTGTCTCAAAATTTTGGGCCCGTTATGTTGCTTCGTTTTGGTATCCGAAGAGTATTATGTTAGGAATAATACGCGGAACACAACAACAACGAGATTAGTTGATCACGCTAATACCTATTGTTGATAATTAACCAAACCCAAACAACAATAGTGTAAATGAGGTTACACGCACAAACAATAAACGGATAAACAAAGAACAATCAAGATAAACGAAAGCAATAAAGAACACAAGGATTTAACGTGGTTATATCCAATCTCCAACTTGGAGATTGGTTTAATCAACGGGCTCAAACCGAGAGATTTTTCACTATATTTTTCATAGTCTTGGGTTTACAAGAGTATGAGTTACATTATATAGAAGTGTACAAACTTAGAGAACAAGAAAAACTCAAAATAGCTGAAATCGACCCAGTACCCGCCGGGTACACTACTTTACCCGCTGGGTACCCACTTGCTTCCAAATTTCTGTTCGCGAATACACTAAGCTTTCCCGGTTCAAAAGGTTGTACCCGCCGGGTACTTAACCTTACCCATCGGGTACTTTCACTACCAGCCGGGTACCTCATCAGTTTTCTTCCTAGTTTAATCTTCACATCCTAAATATATTAGTTGTCACATGTCCTTCCATTGTGGAAGAATGTTTTACCAAAAGTAATGACATTGTGTTTGCCAATAGACCTGTATTTCCCTCTCATAAGCATCTTAGTTACAATTTCACTACCATGGGCATAGCCCCATTTGGCCACCATTGGTGTTCTTTACGTCGTGTTGTTGCCTTGAGTTCTTATCCACAACTCGTCTAGATGCTACCACCTATTCACGTGAACACGAAGTTAAACTTTTGTGTAGACAAATTCTTAAAAAAATTTCATTGCAAGAAGTAGTGGAGCTTAATTCAAAAATTAGAGACCTTTTGAATAACATAACTATGATGGCGGTAATGGGGAAGAGGTACTATGGAGACATGATTGATATGGGTAATGTGGATTCGTCTTTTATATTTCGAGATGATGGGCCGGGGGAGATATTCAAGTTCATACATACCCCAAAGTTTGGAGATTTCTTGCAAGGTGGGTTGATTTTTCGTTTGGTGAAAAGAATATGATGCAGAGGTGGTCAATAGTTCAATCAACGCGGATGTCAACGAAAAAGTTAATGTTACAAATACACTTGAAGCATATTTTGTCGAAATAGATTTCGGTGGAGGATTGGGCTGAAATTTCGCATGGTCACTCGGAAACGGCCCAACGAGCAAGGCTCATTGCTTCGTCTCGAGCCCTGTCAGTTTTTTGGCGTTCCGGGATTGTTAAGGGGCCGAAAACGTCAATTTATTATTTTTCAGGGTAAATTTTGAACATTTAGATTTTGTTTCATTTTATTTTGTAATTATCTTTGTGTGGGGATTCCTTGGGATCCTTAAATACGGTTTAGGGTTTGTTTTCATTCATTACGTTTTGACAGAATTTGATTATTGATTGAATACGAGATTTTCTCTGCTTGAGAATTTCGATTAGTTCCTGTTGATTATTGTTATTGTTTGGCCATTATTTATCGATCCACGTCAGAAGATGTTTGTTTGAAGAAGAAAAACGCTGATTTTTTAGATGAGTTTATAAGAGAATGACTTCGTCTGGGCGTTGCGGGTCGGGGTGGATAATTTGTTGGTCTAACAAAAAGAAGAACCCGCGCTTTATACCGATGAAATCATAAAAGGCCTCATACTGGTAAAACTCCTTTTCTTGATTTGGTATATATACAATGATTATGATTATAATTATCATAATATCAAGTCGCTTATAAGCTTACATTTGTAAATAAGTAAACTACAATTCAGGTAAAAAATAACTGACTCTTCTGATGACGACAGTGTCTCCACACAGTTACGTAATGGTCTTGCTAATTCCTACGTGCCTTGCGATTTTCTCCACCATGTTTATACCCTTGCAAAATCAAGTAAGTATTGTCTCTTTTAGTTATTGCTAATTTTCATCATATCTTTTATTTGTTTATTAGGAGATTTTGATTTTTCAACTGAACATCATAATTGCGAAATTAGTATGTAATATATTGTGAGTGAAACCATCTTACCATATCGATATTGCATAATGACATTGTGACTTGCAATGTTTTCCATTCTTACGAAATTGGGTGATAATTTGTTAATTTTCTTTTTTTGTTTAATGATATGTATAATACTGAGCTCGTTTTTGACAGGATCGATTAGATCTTGATCAATACACAACAATGAATAACTATAGAGAAACCGCGGAATAGTACTCTATAATTTTGGAATCAATCAAACATTCAATACTAAATTAATATAAATATAAGAACAGAATATTAAATCAAAAGCTTCAATCTTATTGATAGAAAATAAGACGAATGCGCAGCCGCACTAGGGTATACACCTTGAAACAAAAAGTTAACCTAAAAGTTTTCTAAGGATCTCTATTTATATGATATAGAGTCCTGTACAATTCCTATTTTTGTGGAGACAAGGAATGTCGTGGAGACCAGAATCTTTGTCGTACAGATTCTGTTACATAAGGACAAAAGAACTATACACCTAAGCATACTACAAAAACAGCAGTAATACTAACAATTTACATAAACAATAGTAACTATTACATTGACAGTAGAAACTATGTACTACCAGTAGAAACACTAAAGCAGTACTAGCTACTAGTTGTAACTCTGTGAAGACAGTAGAAACCCCGACAGTAGAAACTCTGATCTCTTCAAGCAGTAGTAACTTCACCATCAGTAGTAACTTTTGTTCTAATAGTAGAAACTCTTTTTCAAGCAGTATTAACCCAGCAGTTGTAATCTGATAAGCAGTAAAAACAATTACCAGTAGTAAGTACTTAGCCATATTCAGACCCAACAATCTCCCCCTAAACTTAATATGTCTCCTACATATTCAAGTTTCCTAATTATTCATGTGAGCACAGGGGATGCTGTCACTACTACTTCTTCTTCTTTGAAGCTTCAGTCTTCTGATGAATTTGACTTAAAATCATATGTAGAAGAGTTCTAGCTATTTCATTATCAACATGAGTAATCAACTTAATCTTTATCAATTCTCTCATTAGGCTCAGATTCAAATGTACTTCCTCTCAGTTAGCATAAATATTACTTCTTTATTTTCCAATGTAACCTGATGAACTCCAAACCTAGGAAAATATATTCACTGCTTGACTGGCACAAATCTTCTAAAAATATGAGGTACTCTCTCAGACTCAAACATCATCTGCAAGTAGTTCCAGAAGATTTTGTTCATGATCTTTTCATCCCGTTTTCCCTTATATTTGACTTTCCCCACTTCATAAACATCTACGATATCCTCTCTACTTAATTTCGTCAACATTTCTTGAAAAGATATGTAAAACTCAATTGACCCATCTTTTCTAGTTATCTTGATCAGCTTAGGTCCTTTATGCACCAACTGCTCATTCACCCAATCAACAATCTGAGGTAGTCTAGTATCCAAAGGATCTACCTTTACTCCATCATTCTTTAAGATCAATAAACTGAGCAGCTGTGCTTCATCTCTTTTCAACTCTTTTTCTTCCTCTTTCTCGTCATCCATCTTCTTAGATTCATTCTCCTTTTACTTCTTTCAATTCTATCCCTCTCCTTTTCTTTATCAAAATAAAAGTTTAGCCTCTCCACTGTCATTTTCTTCAATTGACCTACTGGAATAATTCCCTTTAACCTATCCATATACCTTTTCCTTAGCTGAGTATTAGACAACTTTTTGTTTTTCACAGCTTCTGCTCTTTTCTCAGCTTCTGCTCTCTTCTTCTTATTCTTTAATTCCTGCAGAGCTTGTTCTCTTTCTTCCTGATTATATCTTGATTGTTCTCTTGAAATAACCTTTTATCCTCTGCTAGTTTACTACTATTAAGTTCATAAACCAGCCCAGTATTTTCTTTCCTCTTACTAACATCAGATGATGGAACCTTAGCATTCTTAATTTCTGAATCTTTGCCCAACTAGCTATCTCAATACTATCCAAACTCTCATCAGTTTCCACATTCTCAACAACTTTCAACTTCTCAGCAACTTCCAAAACTTCAACATTATCCAATTTCTCATTACTTAATTCTAAGCTTTTGACTGGATCCACCTCAGTAACTTCAACTGGAATTTCCTGTTTTAAGGCATTTGTGTTTACCTCAGCTTTTGGAAAGTAATTGTTGTTATATGGTGGTGGGACATTAGAGTAGCCTAAACCAGTTTTAAGCTTGTCATGTATTTGAGCTTTTATTAGACTTTGAAGTTTGTTAGATGCATTATCTAGGTCACCTACCTTTAGCTTAATACTATTTCTTTCATTAGTAACTTCTAAAAGTTTTTTGTTCAGCTCATCTACCTTATCTTTTAAGCAGTCTCTTTCCTACCTGGCATATTTAAGATCAAAATCATAATGTATTTCATTCTTTTGGTATGACTTAATCTGTTTTTTAGGCTTTCTATGGCTGTAGTTGTTGTTCTGCTTCCAATGTCCCATTTCTTTAATTCCTCACAAACAGTAATGTTGTGATCCCTATATTGCTTGACAGTTTTCCTGCAAATAGATGAACACAATTTATTTTGTACCTCATAAGGAATCTCAGAAGTAGATTCCGATTCAGCAATTGTCATTAGTGCTTGATTCTGCACTTCTTGTTCTGCTTGATCACTCCAATCAAATCTCATTCCATCATGTGATACCAAAGCAGTTGAGTTTGAGCTGCTTTGAATTAGAATGTTTCTTCTTTGAACCCCATTGTAACTACCAGGTCTCTGGTTGTTTCCTTCTGTTCTCCCTGTGCTTCTGTATTACCTAGGAAAGTGGCCTAGCTTATGACAGTTAAAGCATTCCACCTTGCTTTTATCAAACCCTGCTCCATCCTCTCTTTCGTAAGCAAAATTGCTCATAACAGTTCTCTGCATAAACCTTTTTGCCCTTAAAGTTATCATAGCCATCTGCCACTTCAAGTCCATTTCTTCTAAATTATCAAGATCTACTTGCTCTAACTCTCTATTAGTCATTGAAGAATTTACATGACTGGCAAAGAAAGCTTCTAACACAGTGTCATTAGGTTTATCTTTAGAGGATGTCCCATAACTTGCAGATGTAGATCCATATTGATTTGAGTTTTCAGTCTATTGTCCTCCCATGAACACAAAAGCAACATTGTTGGTGTAACTAGTAGTTTGTTTCTTGCTTTCCATTTCATATTCAAATGACCTCAAGTCATTATACAAATCATCCAATTCCTTCTCATCTAGATCACTACCATGTCTTAAAGATACTATATACATGGTCCATTTCTCACCTAATGACCTCAATAACTTCTTGTTCAGATCATCTTTATCTATCTTAACATTGTGGTTCTTCAAATCTCCAACTAATTTAGAAAATCTGTCAAAGGTTTGAGTCAGAGTCTCAGACTTAATACCCATGAAATTTTCAAATTGTTATTTAAGCATTGATCTCTGGATCTTTTTGGTACTTTCATTTCCACCAAAACGTTTAGCAATAGCTTCCCACAACTCTTTGGCATCCTCACACTTTTCAAACTTTCTCTGGTACTCATTGGGAATAGCCAATGTGACACCCGACACTTTAGGGTAATGATTACCTTAAGCTAGAACCATGATTACGTGTATTTAGTATTTGACTAGGCTAAATACTTGTGACTACTTGTATATGTTTATATACACATACGTGATTATTTGTAATTACGCGAAACAACCGGACGGAGTTCGACAATTTATACGGCGTTGGTGATAACTCTTTCATAAATAACGTAAATCTATTTTATAATTAAATAGTAGTTATTTACACATATATTTTTACTTCATATAATAATACACGAATTAACTAGACGTTGTGAATAAAACGTAACAAATGCAACGAAAACGTGCGAATCGAATTCGGCAACCAAACAAAGGTCAATAAATATTTTTATTAAATCAAAATAAAGTATTTTAATTATACTTCAATTGAAAAATAACCCAATCCAATCATTAGTTAAAAACAACTCAAAGAAAAGTTAGGCGATTTAACGATTTAACACGAAAAACGGGTAAACGATCACAACACGCAACACAGTCTGGAAATCAAAAATTAATTCACACACCCACCAAGGTGGGCCCCACCTGGCCGGGCCCCCCATGTGCACCCTCCTTTCATGCAATTTTCACTCATTACTTCCTTCTCCCAAAACCCATTCACTCTTCATGCAAAGCCTACCATTTTTCACTCCAACTCTTCCATCTTTCTCTCTAACTTCTCTCTAGAATTCACATCCTCTCTCTCTCTAAAAATCTGCACCAAACACACCTAAATTCATCAAGAAATCCTACCAAAAACTTTAATCATCTTGCAAGGAAGTTCAAGAATTTTGCAAGGATTCAAGCTCTACAACACCTCATCTATTCCTTCTTCTATTCTCATTGTAAGAAAACTTATTCTACCTCTAAAATACTTGAATAACATGTTAAAATGTTCACTCAAAAGATTCATGTCCAAAAACCATGTTAAAAACGTTTTTCATCATCAACAACTTACAAAAATACAACATGCATTTTCTGTCCAGAAAATACTCCGAAATTCACCTGAGTGTTTCTCATTCAAAATTTAATGAAAAAGGATGATTCAAAAGAGAAAACTTAAGTTCAAGAAGTTAGCTTTCATTTCCAACTGGTTTTATAATTTTTGGAGTTCGTTTACTATTTTAAATAATTTTTGTAAGAAAACAGGTATAATCTGCCCAGAAAAGTCAGAAAATGACTCTTGGGGTTTTAACCATAACTCGAAATATACATCTCCAAATAACTTGAAACCACCGCCAAAACTTTACAAATTTTGTTAGGTAGAAATGTCATTTAGATAACTTTCTCGGAAAATGTATAGATTTTGCCCAGAAATTAGATCTTGTTGCATGTCCAGATTGGTCAATTTTGGACCTCAGAGGACAAACATAATATTTAAAAATACTTAGACTTGCCTAAAAATTCTAGAAAAATTACTGGAAGTAGTCAAGACATAGGGAACCTCTGTGATTTTTCTTATATTTTATTTCGGAATTATGATTTTTGAAATCGAGCCAACTAAAATATACATTTTCTGGAAATATAAAAGGTGGAATGATTTTGCACAAAAATAAAAACCGACACTTGTGAACTTACTAAAAATGGAAGAACTAAATTTTTAGAACCCTTAGACACATTTAAGAGTCATGTAAAAGTTTCGAGTCAAACCGAGCACATTTGACCACTTTCCCGAACTTGAAAAACATAGCAGAACCTTAGTGTCGCACCTTGCCCAAATTGGGTGCGACACTAACCTCTATGTCGCTATCTTTTAAACAGTGGTAACCTGCGACACAAACCTTAGTGTCGTTACTCCTAAACAATCAGTGGAAACTAGCGACACTAACCCTTGTGTCGCTATCTATAAAACAGTAGAAACTAGCGACACCAATCTCAGTGTCGCTACCTTTAAACCAAACAGGTATAAACCAGCGACACTAAGACAATGTTGCTACCACCTCGAGTGTCGCAGTAACCTGCAACACTAACCTCTGTGTCGCTTAACATAATTAATCAAATTTATGTTTTCACAAAATATCACCAACGGACCGTACATGTTTTCTAAGCACAAACGATAACCGAACAATTGGACATTTCGAATTGAGTGAACTAGCATAAGTGGACATTGATCCTCCACCTACATGATTTACTTAGGTGGACGTCAACCCTCCACCTACACAATTGGCTTAAGTGGACATTAACCCTCCACTTACATAGATGATCTTTTGAGACATCTACTTACACAACTTTATACGTCTAGAACGTTAGAAGGTTGCATTTGGAATGACACATTGCTTGCTATTTGCTATTTGCTATTTGCATACTAATCTCAGGTGAGTTTCATAGCCCCTTTTTACTGTTTTCTAACTGGAGTGAGAATATATACAACTGCTTTTATACCGCTATTTTTATGTGAACACAAGTACTAAACTCGATATATTGGTTGCATGAGTTATTTAACTAATTTTGAAAGTCCTCCACATCATAGTTTGTTAGTATCGATATAGCGTGAATATTAATGAATAGTACTATTTGGGATTGACTCCCCCCGTCCGGGTTAGTCGCGCTAACTGGTCAAACGGACGCATTATCATTTGTTTCTTGCGAGTGTTGGATTAGGCACTCGTTGGGAGGCACCCTGATCGTGGCACTTGATTGTGACCCGACGCCACAGTTAAGCTCGAACTATGAGCTCATGGCAATAATATATGCTATTTTTGCCTTTTGCAATACATTACTTATCATTGTTGAATGATACAAACGAAAATCTTGTGTTCCATACGATATTATATCAACTGTTTACAAACCTATGAACTCACCAACTTTATGTTGACCTTTTAGTCTGTATTTCTCAGGGGACCAGCCGCGGTAAGATGCTTTCAGAAGCATTAGCTTGAGTCACATGTTTTCATAATCAAACCGGAGATTTGAATGCATTACTACATTTTGTAACTATTATTAGGATGGTAGTGGAAATCTCTAGACTGTTGACTCGAAACTTAATGATTATGTAGACTTTTGTAAACAATGAAATTATGGGAATGTAATGATTTTTGAAAACGTCTCATATAGAGGTCATTTGTTGTAACTCTTGTGTTGTGATATTTGATTCAGTCCCCAACACAACACCCTACCTTCCGCTGCCACGTGTTTTGGGGGTGCGACAGCCAACAATATAGTACTTAGAGATTTCATTTATGTGGATCTTTCATTCCTTTTTGCCTCAGATGTTGGGGGTGCTCTAGGTAGTCTGACCCCATCACCATCAACAACATACCTAGGACCATTCTCAATAACTTTCCATATGGTATAATCAGTAAGAAGCATGTAGTGCATAATCCTGTTTTTTCCACATGTTATACTCATTAGGTTTGAGCATGGGAATTCTTGTGACCTGAATTCCATCACTAGTTTCTTATGTCATTTTTATCAAAATATTAATAGATCTAAAAACTTCAATGAAATAGTAAAACTAGATTTCAGAAAGCAATCAACAATGATTATGCAATTCTAAGAAAAAGTAATGGAACAGTGATTTTTCAAATTTCTTGTATTCAATGATGTCCTTGCTCTGATACCAATTGACAGAATCGATTAGATCTTGATCAATACACAACATTGAATAATTATAGAGAAACCGCGGAATAGTACTCTATAACTTAGAAATCAATCAAACGTTCAATACCAAATTAATATAAATATAAGAACAGAGTATTAAATCAAAAGCTTCAATCTTATTGATAGAAAATAAGACGAATGCGCAGCTGCAATAGGATTTACACCTTGAAGCAAAAAGTTAACCTAAAAGGCTTCTAAGGATCTCTATTTATATGATATAGAGTCCTGTACAATTCCTATTTTTGTGGAGACAGGGAATGTCGTGGAGACCAGAATCTTTGTCGTATAAATTCTGTTACATAAGGACAAAAGAACTATACACCTAAGCATACTACAAAAACAGTAGTAATACTAACAATTTACATAAACAGTAGAAACTACATAAACAGTAGTAACTATTACATTGACAGTATAAACTATGCACTACCAGTAGAAACACTAAAGCAGTACTAACTACTAGTTGTAACTCTGTGAAGACAGTAGAAACCCCGGCAGTAGAAACTCTGATCTCTTCAAGCAGTAGTAACTTCACCATCGGTAGTAACTTTTGTTCTAACAGTAGAAACTCTTCTTCAAGCAGTATTAACCCAGCAGTTGTAATCTGATCAGCAGTATAAACAATTACCAGTAGTAAGTACTTAGTCATCTTCAGACACAACAGTTTTGTAAATTTGTCTTATTTTCCCTATAAAATATCGCCAAATATTCAATTATTATCCATTTATAAGATTAGTGGTTGGGGATTTGACCCCATCACTATTAAATACAACACCACGAGATTTTCCGTTACTTCGGATAGATAATCAATTCATCATCAATTACATTAGGGAGGGTATTGGTTTTAAGCCACGCATCTCTGAAAATAAATCAACTCCTGATTAATAATTTTGCACTGGATTTAATTGGATATTATGGGCCCACAGAAAAGCATGAAGTCAAACAAATTAAAACATTACAAGACCCGGATGCATATCTAATTATTGAACCGATATATTTTCATTTCCATAATTGAATTGAACCGGCCATGTATTTTCAAAGGGTAATTTTCCGTATCATATTTCAATTATACACGTCCGCTGCATTCGTAAGGAGTATCAACGCCAGTCACATGTTCACAAATCACTCAAACATGCTGAAGCACATATTCAAACTCCTGAAATGTCGGTTACACATGTGTAATCTGGACGTTTACGATGACGGTAACACTTGCTATGCCCAATTGGTACCGGCCATATAATTTTCTGTAACTAATAGATGTGTAACAGGGTATCCTTCAATAATTTATGGAATTCGTCCAACTGGTTGAATATAACTAATTCATAATTCATAATTCATAATTGAATATATAGAGTGATCAATTTCATAATAAATGAAGGGACCATCTCCTTTTAACTTGCTCTACAATTTGTATCTATTTGACTAGTAGCTAGAAACAATAAAATTCACATTAAATATGAACCATAACCATGAAGTCTCTCATACCACTACCATTTGAAGATTTCTCCAAACTAAAAATGTTAGACACAAATATGTCAAGCTTAATTCTATTGCCAATACTTCTACTAATCTTCTTAAAACTCTTGAACAAAAGAAGAACCAAATCAAACCTCCCTCCAAGCCCTCCTTCATTTCCCATTATTGGCCACCTCGTCTTACTAAAACCACCTCTCCATGAAACCCTATATAAACTCTCTCAAAAATTCGGGCCCGTTATGTTGCTCCGTTTTGGCGTCCAAAGAGTACTAGTTGTAACATGTCCTTCGGCTGTGGAAGAATGCTTTACCAGAAGTAACGACGTTGTGTTCGCCAATAGACCTTTCATCCCCTCTATGAAGCTCCTGAATTACAATTTCACTACCATGAGCACGGCCCCATATGGCCATCTTTGGCGCTCCTTACGTCGTGTTTGTGCCTCTGAGCTCTTATCCACAACTCGGCTAGATGCAACCACCTATTCACGTGAACACGAAGTTAAACTTTTGGGTAGACATATTCTTAAAGAATCATCATTGCAAGAAGTAGTGGAGCTTAAGTCAAAATGTAGAGACCTTTTGAATAACATAACTACAATGGCGGTAATGGGGAAGAGGTACTGTGGAGACGTAATCGATATGGGTGATGTGGATTCGGCTTCGACGTTTCAAGAAATGATGGAAGAGATGTTTAAGATCTTACATGCCCCAAAGCTAGGAGATTTCTTTCCATTTTTGAGGTGGGTGGTTGATATTGGGAGTACTGAAAAAAGATCATTTGATTTAATGAAGAAAATAGATGACTTCTTGGAAGAGTTTATAAGAGAACGACGTCGTGTAGGGTGCCGTGTGTCGGGTATTATGGTGGATAATTTGTTGGTTTTACAAGACGAGGAACCCGAACTTTATACTGATGAAATCGTAAAAGGTGTCATTCTGGTAAAACTATTTTTCTTGTTTTTTTTAGTTATTTTTTACAGAACTTTTAGTATAGTATGATATTAATCGTTTTTACTTTAAAATTTTAGTTACGGTAAAAAATAGTTTTAATCAAAACGTACCGGCCACATTAAAAGTTAACTTTACTCAATCGATGGAAATGGTGGGGGTTAACCAAGGTTGCCCTGCTTTACAATATGTATACTATTCTACGTTGAATATGGGTTACTTATCTAACATATTGCAACACATAGCTACTAAAACCTCTATTTTTACTGTGAAAAATACACTTAATATGCATTAATTAATGAGTATTAAATGTGTATTTTAAATTCTAAGGAAATGTTGAGTTAGTTTAATTCACATATTGTGTGCCTTCGAGGCCTCAGATGCATACATTAGTAAAATTGATCTTAAATCTCGCTTGAAAAGTGATGGTCAAAACTTTGAAGTTTAGTTATTTCTGCTCGGATAATTTGAAAGGAAGTTAACCGTTGCAATGTCTTAAACATACAGATATTGCTAGTTGCTGGTACAGAAACACCTTATTTTGCACTCGAATGGTCAATGGCGTTGTTGCTGAACAATAGGAATGCAATGCAAAAAATTAAGAACGAGATCGACACTCATGTTGGTTCCAACCGTTTGTTACAAGAAGGTGATTTGGATAAATTGAGTTACCTTCAAAATGTCATAAATGAGAGTCTTCGTCTATACCCAACTCTTCCCATGTTACTTCCACGTGAAGCTTCTGAAGACATCAATATTGGTGGTTACTCCGTTCCTCGTGGAACAACGTTGATGGTGAATGCATGGGCCATTCATAGGGACCCCGCTTTGTGGGATAAACCTGATGAGTTTATGCCGGAAAGATTTGAACAAAAAGTGGATCATAAATACAAAATGTTACCATTTAGCGTTGGTAGGCGTGGATGTCCTGGCACAAATTTAGGGTATCGGGTCCTGGGGTTGGCATTGGGAACATTGATTCAGGCATTCGAATGGGAGAAGATTGGGAATGAGGATATCGATATGACTGCTTCTTATGGCTTGTCAATGTCAAAATTGAAGCCGTTACAGGCCCTTTGCAAACCTCGTTCAAACATGATCGCACATTTTCTCTAGGGGTTGGCGTCCTAGGTGATATACGTGTTTAGCATCATGAATTTAAATTAACTACGTTTCAACTTTCTACAAATGAAAATTCTATTCGATCATTCATTTGTAGCAGCACATCGAGTGATCGAACCAGATTAATAAACTTTTGAAGATTTAACTAATAACCGAACGCAATCCTTTTCTGTTATTGATATTAGCAACCCGACTTCTTGGTTATGAACCATTTACGACGATTAACCAAAACAGAGTGAACCCACAGAAAGCATAAAGCCAAATAGTAATTTAAAAGCCTGGATGCATTTCAATTAATTATTGAGTTTAGATAATTGCATTTCTATTATTGAATTGAACTAAGATATTTTATTTTATCATCTAATATAACAGATGTGATCTAATTTATGAAGATTATGGCAACCAGCGGAAATTATTAACTAATACATTCGTGCTATTTTAAATATTCATCAAGAAAATAAAATAAATAAAAATAAAAATTATTTATTTGGTCAATTTGACCTTCTATATTTTAATATGAACATAATCTTGAAAATATTCATTTTGGTCAAGAATCCCGCTCCATCACATTAATTTGGAGCGGATTGTAGTGTAAAAAAGTTTAGTAGATCGCTCAAATGCAAAAAAAAACTAGGAGAAATGTAGTGTTTTTCTTAGTTTAGTGCATTTCTAGACATTTGATCGAAATGTAATTTTTTTGGAGCGAAAATCCTAGACATT
This sequence comes from Gnaphalium uliginosum, assembly GCA_963930675.1. Classification (NCBI taxonomy): domain Eukaryota; kingdom Viridiplantae; phylum Streptophyta; class Magnoliopsida; order Asterales; family Asteraceae; genus Gnaphalium; species Gnaphalium uliginosum. The sequence goes on from OZ005680.1 coordinate 64,138,777, forward strand.
CAAGCGAATTTCTAAACATTTGAGCGAATTATAGAGAATTTAAACTATATTTAAATTGGTGCAATAATGCAATATTTAAATAAATCGTTTTGAATTTAAATTTAGAATTTTTCTAAATAGATCCTTTAGGGCTATGATTAAGACGCATAAATTTTTTGTACATAATAGTTAATTATTATTTTTAGTGGGGCGATATTTTTATGTTCAACAATTTTTTTACGTTTTAACTATAGCTTCAAGAGCTATAATTAGATAGTCACAAATTAAAAATAAGAAAAAATAATATATTAATGTGAATACGGTAAACATAAATAACAACATGAGAGAGTGGTATTTTTGAACTATTTGGAAAATTTGAGTATTTGACCATATAATATCATGTGGTCAAACATATCAAATGTCAACAAACTGTAAAACCGTAGGTAACGATTTTATTCAATTGTATATTAAGGATGGAAAAAACTATAGTTATATAAATTTTATTTTGAGTTAATTGCATGGTTCGTCCATGTATTTTACACACAATTGCAACGTCAGTCCTATATTTCATTTTTTGTACCGGCAGTCAAAAAGTACAAAAGTTGTTGCACATTTGATCTCACCTCCAACGAAAATGACTAAGTTACCCTCACTTAAATCAATACAAAAAAACTAGGACAATAAGGGTATGGTACTCATTTCAGTTGGAGAAGGGAACGAATTTACAACAACTTTTATATTTTTGGACTGTCGGTGCAAAAAGTAAAATATAGAGACTAACGTGCAATTGTGTATAAACCACAAGGACAAACTATGCAATTAACTCTTTTGTTTTACATAACCTTTGTTAACACATAACTAGTGTTATTCGCACCATTGGTTTTTCTAGCTAGTAATAAATATAGAATACTTTTTTAACAATAAAAGAATCTTAAATCTTAAATATATTATAGGAAGTGTATTTATGTCATCTAATTTTAAAATTAAATATAATTAATCAATCACGATTCATTATTTTCTTTTCAATTTTATTATTTTGTTTATATTTATATGTATTATTATCATATTATTTAATTTATATATCTTTAATTTAATTAAACAATGGTAACCATTCTTTTTAAAGGCTCTCTTTTAAATTTTATAAAAATAAACATTTATAGAAAATAAACATATATAGCTAACGAAAGTTGTATATGTACATCGCACATGGAGTTACTTTCAAATTCATTCATAATAACTTTGTTGGGTCGTATCCATAGTTCCATACACAGGTTTTAAGTCATCATGCCAGAAAATAAATAACATTAAAAAAGATAATGCACAATTTGGATACACTTTTTTCTTCTTGTGGCTGCCATTTTTCATACTTCCCCCAAATTAAATGTTTTTTTTTTTTTAATTTGTCACACTATATCTTTTAAGATTCGGGGAAAAATGTTCCTTTCAAAATATCCATCTGTGTAAAACTTGAAAAACTACATTATATGAGACCTAACTACATTCTTAGAAACTAACAGAATGCCCGCGCGATGCAGCGGGAAATATATATAAGCTTCAGGTCTATTTGATATATATTGTGAAAATTATAATCGAAATTTATATGACTGACACTACGATATATTATTTTATAATATAAAAACCCCCTATTTACCCTTTTAACAAAAAAATTAAAACACAATACCCAAAAAGATATATAAGAAATGTCCTTGCGAATTCGATGCTGGGGATGCGGGCTGAGACTATCAAATTGCATATTCATATCGGACATGTGCAAGTTGCGATGTCTGAAATCATTGGTTGGGTCGATAGTTTAACAATTAAAACATTTTTTCCCCTGAGCATTAGATACTATTCATTATTTACGTGAAATTGAAATCGTAAAAATTGATCAAAAATTAAAATTCTCGAATATAGAAATTGAATGTATAAATACAAAATTAAAAATGTAAATAAACACGTAAATTTATAATTTAATAAAAAAACACTATCGAGAGTTAGATTTCTAATTTTTTAAAACACATAAAAATGTGTGAAATTGAGAGATTAATTTTGGAGGTTTTAGAGATGGAATTTGACTACAAAAGGTGGACAAACCGCCTTTGGCAGTTTGCCAACAAGATCGTCTCGTTCCGATCTTTCCGTTGATAATTGACACGTCTCGTAACTCTTTACCGTTAAAAAGTTATGTCATTTTCTTATTTGCTTAAGTTTTAATGATTGTATTATAAATGATACTTTAGTATATGTAGGTATATTTTTCAAGTATATTTTTCAAATAATAAAAATAACGTAAGGTATAAATTAGTAAATTCACTCCTAAAAAAATATTACAAGTATATAATATATTAGTATATATTAGTATAGATAGATATATATAAAAGTTTTTCTTAATTAAAATTAAATGTCACATATTCAATACTTTCAAGTTTAGTAATGATGGTATTAATGAGATTTTAATACATGTAGGGGTATGTTTGTAATTTAAAGTGGGTTTTTTAAATATTATTAATAATATTAAGGGCATATTAGTAATTTCTCTCTTATAAAAACATTCAAAATGTGTTATATATTAGTATTAGATATGCTTTGCAAGTTATACGGTACAATACCTTTATGTTATTGTTTATATTTATATTTATATTCGTATTTATATTCAGATTTAAACACGTGAGAAATTAATGAACAATCAAGAGTTGATTATGTATTTACACTACAACATCCAAGTTTGTAAATTTGCCAGGTTTAAGTTAAATATTAAATAGCAGACTTAAAAGTGAAATACGAAGTCTTCATATATTAGTCTCTTGTCATATAGACTTATTTTAAGTTCAACAAATGCATTATATATTTTTTATTGACACGTCTAAAATTGTCATTATCAATTTTCTTTTAATATATATTAAAATTAAAATAAAAAGTAAAATAAGCGCTCCATTTTTTTCAAGTGTTATGCAAAACTACCAGCGACAAACTATGACACCAAAAGACAAGAGTTAATTGTACAGAAGGTCCTTGTAGTTTACACACAGTACTACCGTTAGTCCCTGTACTTTACATTTTACATTGGCAGTCCTTATGGTTGTAAACTTGTTGCGTGCTTCATCACTCACCCTAACTCCCGTCTATTTTACCTAACTCTCGTCTATTTTACCGTTAGGGTGAGGGATGAAGCGCGCAACAAATTTAACGGTAAAATAGACGGGAGTTAGGGTGAGGGATGAAGCGCGCAACAAGTTTACAACCATAAGGACTGCCAATGTAAAATATAAAGTATAGGGACTAACGACAGTACTGCATGTAAAATATAGGGACCTTTTGTGCAATTAACTTAAAAGACAATGATCAAAAACAATTAAATCAGGCCCAACGTGTGTTACACGAGGCCCATTAGAATGAGATATGAGCCCAATTTCAGAAACACCTTTACGGCCTTACGGGTGATTTGTTTTCTCTACATGCTGGACACCGAAATCCGAATCAAAGTGAGGGTTCTTTGCTTTTATTTTTTTTTCCTTTCATTTGTCATAATTCATAACCTTGTGCAACCTTATACATTTTATTATAGAGTAAATTTCAGAAATTATCCACATGATGTACGTATAAATTGAGGAAAATCGTCAATAAACTTTTTTTTAGTTACCACTCCAAAAAGTTTACTTTTATTTTGTAAATGATCTTTCGTCCACTTAAATTGACTAAAATACTCTCAACCACAAATTTTATTCATAAATTAAAAAAGAAAATACGAGTGTATTTCAATCAATTTAGGTGAAATGAGAGACTTTTTTTCAAACTATAACAAAAAAAAGTTTGAAAACATTTTCATATATCCGTGTAAATCACATAGCTCATTAATCATTCAATTTACTCAGTGTTGGGTTTGAATCGTCTCATTCTTATTAATAAGATTGACGCTTTTTCGTATTTTACCTTTACGAATTTTACCTTTACAAATTTGACTGTATTTAAACAATCAAGAAATAAAAAGCTCATAGCTTCGTTTGGATGTAAAAATATAGAGCTTTTCAAAAAATTTAAAAGCTTCTAAAAGCTCATATTTGAAATGCTAGGAAGAGTAGCATTCAAAATTTTTAGAAGCTTTTTGTACTCATATTTACTATAGTGCCCCTATTAAACAACATGCATGACCATATTATTTTTATTACGAAAACCTATTCATTTGTCACTAATTTAACCGTTCCCTTGATCGCATCGTAGATAGCAGTCAGATTTTTCCCATTAAAATCTTTACTATTATTTTGAATGTCAATGTGAAATGACGAACGAAGTAGGCTTGTTTTCAGGTTAATATTAAGAGAAAACTATATACATAGTGCTCGGTCTAAGTAAAGGTATTTTGGTAATCACACAAAAATGACACTAGTTAAAAAATTTGTCCCCTCCTCAAATTAGCTCAAATTGAAAAGATAGTTGGGAAAGAAAATCTAAAACAACCCACTATCCACTTCTTTCCCCTTCTTTTTTCTCTATAAAAAAACGTTTCCTTTCACTACAAAAGTTCAACATTTCAAAAAAAAGTATTTGTATTTTCCCTTTTCTTTTAAAAATTTCGTTCCATCACATTGACTTGGAGCGAATTGTAGTATAAAAAAGTTTAGTAGATCACTCAAATGCAAAAAAAAAAAAAAAAAAACTAGGAGAAATGCAGTGTTTTTCTTAGTTTAGTGCATTTCTAGACATTTGAGCGAAATGTAATTTTTTTGGAGCTAAAATCCTAGACATTCAAGCGAATTCCTAAACATTTGAGCGAATTATAGAGAATTTAAACTATATTTAAATTGGTGCAATAATGCAATATTTAAATAAATCGTTTTGAATTTAAATTTAGAATTTTTCTAAATAGATCTTTTAAGGCTATAGTTAACACGCATAAAATTTTTGTACATGATAATTAATTATTATTTTTAGTGGGGCGATATTTTTATGTTCAACAATTTCTTTTACGTTTTAACTATAGCTTCAAGAGCTATAATTAGATAGTCACAAATTAAAAATAAGAAAAAAAAATAAAATATTAATGTGAATACGGTAAACATAATAACAACATGAGAGAGTGGTATTTTTGAACTATTTGGAAAATTTGAGTATTTGACCATATAATATCTTGTGGTCAAACATATCAAATGTCAACAAACTGTAAAACCGTAGGTAGCGATTTTATTCAATTGTATATTAAGGATAGAAAAAACTATAGTTATATAAATTTTATTTTGAGTTAATTGCATGTTTCGTCCATGTAGTTTACACACAATTGCAATGTCAGTCCTATATTTCACTATGCGCACAGACAGTCTAAAAGTACAAAAGTTGTTGCACATTTGGTCCCTCCTCCAACTAAAATGACTAAGTTATCATCATTTAAATCAATACAAAAAAAACTAGGACATTAAGGGTATGGTACTCATTTCAGTTGGAGAAGGGACCGAACGCACCACAACTTTCATGTTTTTGGACTGTCAGTGTAAAAAGTGAAGTATAAAGATTAACGTACAATCGTGTATAAACCACAGGTACAAACCATGCAATTAACTCTTTTATTTTACATAACCTTTGTTAACACATAACTAGTGTTATTCGCACCATTGGTTTTTCTACCTAGTAATAAATATAGAACACTTTTTTAACAATAAAAGAATCTTAAATCTTAAATTATTATAGGAAGTGTACTTATATCATCTCATTTCAAAATTAAAATATAATTAATCAATCACGATTCATTATTTTCTTTTCAATTTTATTATTTTGTTTATATTTATATGTATTATTATCATATTATTTAATTTATATATCTTTAATTTAATTAAACAATGCTAACCATTCTTTTAAAGGCTCTCTTTTAAATTTTAATAAAAATAAACATTTATAGAAAATAAACATATATAGCTAACGAAAGTTGTATATGTACATCACAAATGGAGTTACTTTCAAATTCATTAACTTTGTTGGACCGTATCCATACACAGCTTTTAAGTCATCATGCCAGAAAATACATAACATTAAAAAAGATAAAACACCTAAACTACCAGCGACAAACTAGGACACCAAAAGACAATGATCAAAAACAATTAAATCAGGCCCAACGTGTCTTACATGAGGCCCATTAGAATGAGATATGAGCCCAATTTCAGAAACACCTTTACGGGTGATTTGTTTTCTCAATTTCTCTACATGCTGGACACCGAAATCTGAATCAAAGTGAGGCTTCTTGGCCTTTTTTTTCCTTTCATTTGTCATAATTGTCATAATTCATAACCTTGTGCAACCTTATACATTTTATTATAGAGTAAATTTCAGAAATTATCCACATGATGTATGTATGAATTGACGAAAAATCGTCAATTGAATTTTTTTTAGTTACCTATTCAAAAAGTTTACTTTTATTTTGTAAATGGTCTCTCGTCCACATAAATTGACTAAAATACCCTCAATCAAAAATTTTAGGGCTATTAGCCCAGAAAGATAACATAAAATTCTAAATTTCCCGAAAAAGGGAATATCACTTTTACTTCCGTCCATGAAGGACCCATAATTCAAATTTATCCTGAGAAAGGAGTTTTTTTTTTCAAAAAACTTAAATTAAAAGAAAAATGACCTGAAACTTTTTTTATTTTTAAATTGTGCCGGTTAATCTTCCCCTTTTCGGGAAATTTAGAACTTAATATTCCTTTTTTCGGGAAATTTGAAACTTTAAGTTACCTTTTTGAGCGACTTGCCCTAATTTAAATGACATATAAAAGCCACTTCAGATATAATATTACCGCTTACCGGAGTAAATGGTAAATATTCCCCTAATTTACGCGATTTTGAATTATGAGTCCTTTTTGGGCGGAGGTAAAAGTGATATTCCCCTTTTCGAAAAATTTAAATTTTTAGATTACCTTTCAGGACTATTAGCTCTAAATTTTATTCATAAATTTAAAAAAGGAAAGATGAGTGTATTTCAGTCAATTTAGGTGTATGGGAGACCTTTTTTCAAACTATAGCAAAAAAAAAGTTTGAAAACATTTTCGTATATCCGTGTAAATCACATAGCTCATTGATCATTCAATTTACTCACTGTTGGGTTTGAATCGTCTCATTCTTATTAATAAAATTGACGATTTTGGTGATTAATACTTTGTCGTTGTTATTTATATTATGTGATTAATACTTTGTTGATTTCTAATTTATCAAGTACTATTCCGCAATTTCTTGATAATCATTCATAGCTGTAAGTCTTGATTAGATCAAACCAATCTCAACACTCACTGTTTTATTATCATTTACGTTAAATACAAGCTCATCAATTTACTCACATGGACCATTAATCATTCAATTTACTCACGGTTTAACTCACTAAACGACCACATTAACCTTCTGTTAGCACTTTTCAACAAACCACTGAACCACTATCCGTACGCCGGAATCTTTATTTTTTCTCAAAAACAAGTGTTTACGATGGTTACCATTTCCACGCATGATGCAAATCCCAGTCAGAATGCTTCAACTCTTAATGTGCCACCACCCAACAACCAGTCTCCACAGGTGAATGTCGTGCAGCCAAACACGACACCCTTTACTTTCATCTCTGGAGACTAGGCTCAGTGTGGATCCTCACCGTTTGGACTTTGGCCAAAGCGACTCTAACGTCGTTGTTGGCGGTGGTGGTAACACCGGTGAGCCACCGGAGAACATCTCATGAACTTGGAGATTATTTGCTTATAATTCTATCTAAGGATTAAGTTCATTACCACCCTCGATTGAGTGTAATCTCGAACAGGATTTGCACAATTATTGAAGTCTAATAATTTGATCATGTGATGACTTCGGAACCACCATAACAACGTCGCGTACGGTGGACGATGAATTCCCCTTCACGTGCTACGTCCATGTTATTCAAATTAAAATTCTAAAACAACTTGTTTCTGTCAGCCAAATTCTCGCCATCAGTTAAGATTCATGTTAGTCTTCGACTAGTAAAAACAAAAACTCATTGGCCAAGGAAGCAATTAGCAACTGTTTGAAGCAAGATTCTGATTATAAATGTGTATTTAATTAAAGTAGTACTCGACTATCAAGTAATTCTATTTTTTATCACTTTAATTTTGTTCCCTTCGAGAACATTCGATAAAATATAGAACATACCGAGGCCAATGCATAATCCATTAAATTTTTCAGGGTGTAGTATACTACCACATAAGTATCTCGTCTTTCTACACAAATCCTTTGCAACTCATTAAATCTTTTAAAGCTTAACAGATTTCTAAACCATCACCAAGATAGTCTAGTGGTAATGCGGTATGATATCCTTACAATATATCTCACGTTCGAATCTCACTAGCCACATATATCGGAATGACCAGAAAAATGATCGAAAACAGTCACAAGAATACCCTGGTTGGTGCATGTATAAATTTCAAAGGTATACACAAGGAGATATCGATTGTATGATCCACGTTTTATGCATATACCGTGTTAGAGATATATCAAACGAATACAAAGAACAAACTAAAAACAAATACATAGCGGAAGCTATCAAATTCAAATTGCAAATCGAAATCAAATCAATTCGACTAATCTTAATTCTAACAAATTTTAAACCAACTCAAATATCAAAACTAATATTTACCAAACAAACCTTGGAGTTTAAGTTACTTTCTTAAATACCGTTTGTCACTTTTATGCATTTATATATATGTACATCGTTTTTCTTTACATAATTAAAATTTACTGCATATTTGAAATTTACGGATATGAATCTAATAGTTTTATCAATTACATGTGTAAATTTAAAGCATTCTTACTATTCTTATCTTTTAATTGTTTTTAACGAGCACCTTTTACCCGCGTGTTGCAGCGGTAGTTTTCTAAAAAAAATAAACTTTAATATGAAATAAAATCTTTAAGAGTTACAATATATAATAAATTGTGAATCATAGCTTACCTTAAGAGTAACATGTAGCATTTCTTCTAACAATTTAAGAAATGATTAAATTGAATAGTAAATTTTTCTTCAACTTATATTTCATATTTTAATATGTTTGTTTTTCATTGTCAAGTAATATATTTTTTTTACGTAAAGTTTATAACATAAACAAAAAGTGATATAATATTTAAGGTAAGATTTAATTTCATATTATCAATATCGCACTTAATACAACACATCTTTAATTTGTAAAAAATTGATAAAATAATAACGACACTTATAATCTTAAGAAAAACCTATCGATATTATGTTTATTATTCTCTTTTACACCGAATGAAGTATTTAAAATGCTAAAACAACACATGTATTAATAAGGTGTTTATAACTTTATATAAGATAAATGTATATGAATTTTCAAGAATATATAATTCTATAACAATAACTAAAATATATTAACCTATAATATCTAACTTTAAATACATATTTAATTGAAATAATTCCTTTTTATGTATATGAATTTAGTTTATAATTAAATACACTAAAAAAATAAAAAAAAATAATAAAAAAAACTTACTACGACACTATTGCTCACACAATGATTTAGCGGTAAACGCAGGAGTTTCAAATTTTATCCTTCCTTTCTTGCTCTATATAGCTAGACTTGCCTACCCAGTTCCCCTATCCACTTAATTTGAAGACTTCTCCACATAGGCACACAATGCTAGAACCAAATTTGTCAAACTTGATTCTACTACTAATAATCATTATACCACTAATCTTCTTAAAATTCTTGAACAAAAGAGCCAAAACAAACCTCCCTCCAAGCCCTCCTTCATTTCCCATTATTGGTCACCTCCATCTACTAAAACAACCCATTTATGAAACCCTACACAAACTCTCTCAAAAATTCGGGCCCGTTATGTTGCTCCGATTTGGCATCCAAAGAGTACTAGTTGTCACATGTCCATCCATTGTCGAAGAATGTTTTACTAAAAGTAATGACATTGTATTTGCGAATAGACCTTTACTTCCCTCTACTAAACACATGACTTACAATTTCACTACCATGGGTGCAGCCCCATATGGCCACCTTTGGCGTTCCGTGCGTCGTGTTGCTGCCTCTGAGCTCTTATCCACAACTCGTCTAGAAGCAACCGCCCATTCACGTGAACACGAAGTTAAACTTATGTGTAGACAAATTCTTAACGAATCATCATCGCCAAAAGTAGTAGAGCTTAAGTCAAAATTTAGAGACCTTTTGAATAACATAACTACGATGGCCATAATGGGGAAGAGGTACTATGGAGATTTGATCGAGATGGGTGATATGGAGTTGGCTTTGAGGTTTCAAGAGATGATGGAAGAGATGTTCAAGCTCATACATGCCCCAAAGATTGGACAATTTTTGCCAGTTTTGAGGTGGTTTGATATTGAGAGAATTGAAAAGAAGTCATTTGAAATAATGAAGAAAATGAATGCGTTCTTGGATGAGTTTATTAGAGAACGACGTCGTATAGGGAGTTGTGGGTCGGGTATTATGGTGGATAATTTGTTGTCATTACAAAAAGAAGAACCCGAACTTTATACCGACGATATCATAAAAGGCCTCATAGTGGTAAAACATTTTCTTGCTTTCCGTTCAAACTTACGAATAATAATAGCTTAAATGGATAAATAAGTACATACTAATTTGGATCAAATACAATTTCTGATAAAAATGTAGCACGTTAAAAGTTTATTTTATGTAGGTGTTTATGTAACATATGCCTTAAAACACATGTGCTAACAACTAAGGCCTATTTTGTTGTTAAAAATGTTGAGTTCATTTAATTCATTCAAATTATCATGTACACGGATAATTAGGAAGGAAGTTGACCATATCTATGACTTAAACATACAGATATTGATGGTTGCTGGTACAGAAACACCTTATTCTACACTTGAATGGTCAATGTCGTTGTTGCTCAATAATACAAATGCCATGCAAAGAATCAAGAATGAGATCGACACTCATGTTGGTTCCAACCGTTTGTTACAAGAAAGCGATTTGGATAATTTGGGTTACCTTCAAAACGTCATCAATGAGAGTCTTCGTTTGTATCCAACTCTTCCCATGTTACTTCCACGTGAAGCTTCCGAAGACATTAAGATTGGTGGTTACTCGGTTCCTCGTGGAACAACTTTGATGGTGAATGCATGGGCCATTCAAAGGGACCCACTCTTGTGGGATAAACCTAATGAATTTATTCCTGAAAGATTTGATAACGAATGTGAGTATAGATACAAAATGTTAGCATTTAGCGTTGGTAGGCGTGGATGTCCTGGAACGAATTTAGGGTATCGCGTCCTTGGGTTGACATTGGGAACTTTGATTCAGGCATTCGAATGGGAGAAGATAGGGGATGAGAAGATTGATATGACTGCTTCGTATGGATTGTCAATGTCCAAATTGGAGCCGCTACAAGCCATTTGCACACCTCGTTTAGCTATGAGCACACATTTTCTTTAGAGCTGTACGTCTTTCTTAGATCGAAAATGTATCTACATGTTGGGCATCATGAAATTTAGTAGACATCAAATTTGATGGGATAACAACGATACATTTTGCAACAATATTTAAATTAAAACTTGTTAAAAACTGTACACTTTTTAAGTATAGGGAGGGTGCATGGATCGGATCTCAATGTTTGGTGTTTCCATTCATGTAATTGTTGAGTTTCTTTCGGTCTCCATTGAATATTATCATCCATGTTCCTAGCCTTGTAAGTTGTAGTAAGAATAATCACTTATTATTGAAGGGAACTTAGATATATTTGAGCTTAGATATTTCCATTTCTATTATCGAGTTGAACGTAGATAATCGTACCTAATAAATGTGAATGTACTAAGATTGAATTTTGTGTGTGCACGCGTGTATGTGTACATTTGAGACGGTCATATATCATATGTTCAATTAGGATTAAGGTGCTTTTATATCCTCACAAAATGTTTCGGATTCCAACTTCTCTACGTAAAACATTTTGAAGCTCGTAGGGTAAGAGTCGAGAGGTCACGGGGATTTGATCAACATTCCCAAATCCCAACTAATCTAAACAGAATAAACCTTAATTCCTTAAATCAGGCCATCTAAAACAATTATTCTGAAACAGTAATGGAAAATGAGATATAATCAGACCCAGCATGACGCGCGTCTTATACACAGTCTACTATAATGAGATATAATTAAGCCCAATTTGAAAAATGCTTTCGTACTTTAACCTCCTTATGCGGCTATTTGAAAAAAATGATATATAGACATAAATTGTTACACTTAAAAAATGTAAAGATATGATTGTTAATGTGAGAAAGTGATGTGTCAAATGATAAATGAATTAAGTCTAGTTTTACGTCTAAATTGTTACACTAGTGCACTACTGTATGTCTGCGTTATTCAGTTTTAAATCCAATTAATTCAACTTGTTTGTGTTGGCCCGAATTCTCACTTTTTTATATTTAGAATTTAAGTAAGGTTTTGAGGGGAAGACTTCAAAAGATAAGAATGAGGGGCAAACCGAATTCACTACGTATTAAGATAAAATTGTCACTTAGATTCATTGCATCTTACCAACGAAACACTGAATTTTACACTATAAAATTTGACTGCATTATAACAACATTACATTTTATACCTATAAAATTGTTTTTAAAATGCAATAAATTCGGTCTGTCACTGTTTCATCTAATTTGAGGTCTTTTCCTCATATCTCTCACCTTAGTATTTTCCTAATATAGCCCTTAAAAGTGTGATTAACAACTAAAAGTTAAGTTGATGGGTGGGTGATTGAAAAATAATTCATCTAATTTGAGGATGCGTTTTTTTTAAGTGTAGATATATTGCGAAATAATTCATTGCCTCACTTTCTTAATCATCTATCATCTCCAATGTCTCTATAATCATGGCACAATTTTCCAAATTTCGCTTAAATTTCACCTCATTCATATTATATAGCAATTAATTAATTTTTTTTTTGCGAAATTTTTTTGATGACACCATGTTTTAGCCATTTTTGAGATTTGGTGCCAAGATTTCTTATTCGTTGTCTACAATTGTGTATTAACGTTTGTTTTGATGCAAATTTTTCCACTCTATGCTATTTTTTCACCTCATTGACTATTTGACAAAAAAAATGTCTTATTTTGCGCTATTTTTTTAGGATAAGTTTTTTTAAAAGTTTTGATATATTGCAAAATAATTCATTGCCTCACTTTCTTGATCATCTATCGTTTCCAATTCCTCTATAATAATGGCACAATTTTTCAAATTTCGCTCTAATTTCACCTCATTCATATTATCTAGCATTAATTAATCATTTTTTTTACTAATTTTTTTAATGAGACCACGTTTTAGCCATTTTTGAAGTTTGGTGCAAAGATTTCTTATTCGTTGTCTACATTTGTATATTAACTTTTGTTTTGATGCAAATTTTTCCACTCTATGCTATTTTTCCACCTCATTGACTATTTAAAAAAAAGTGTCGTATTTTGTGCTATTTTTTTAGGATGCGTTTTCTTTAAAGTGTAGATATATTGTGAAATATTTCATTGCCTCACTTTCTTGATCATCTATCATCTCCAATTTCACCTCATTCATATTATCTAGCAATTAATTAATCCTTTTTTTGCGAAATTTATTTGATGACACCATGTTTTAGCCATTTTTGAGACTTGATGCCAAAATTTTATTATTCGTCGTCTACATTTGTGTATTAACTTTTGTTTTTATCCAAAATTTTCCACTCTATGCTATTTTTCCATCTCATTGACTATTTCAAAAAAAAGTGTTGTATTTTGCGCAACTTTTTTAGGATGCGTTTTTTTTAAGTGTTGATATATTGCGAAATAATTCATTGTCTCACTTTCTTGATCATCTATCGCCTCCAATTCCTCTATAATCATTGTACAATTTTCCAAATTTTGCTCCAATTTAACCTAATTCATATTATCTAAAAATTAAGTAATCATTCTTTTGCGATTTTTTTTATGACACCATGTTTTAGCCATTTTCGAGATTTGGTGCCAAAATTTTTTATTCGTTGTCTACATTTGTGTATTAACTTTTATTTTGATGCAAATTTTTCCACTCTATACTATTTTTTCACCTCATTGACTATTTCATAAAAAAATGTCCTATTTTGCGCAATTTTTTTAGGATACGTTTTTTTTTTTAAAGTATTGATATATTGCGAAATAATTCATTGCATCACTTTATTGATCATGTATCGTGTCCAATTCCTTCACAATCATGACTCACTTTGCGAAATTCACTCCAATTTCACCTCATTCATATTATCTAGCATTAATGTATTTGTTTTGTTAAATTTTTTTTGATTAGAACATGTTTTAGCCATTTTTGAAATTTGGTGTCAAAATTTTCTTATTTGTTGTCTACAATTGTGAATTAACTTTTGTTTTGATGCAAATTTTTTCACTCTATACTATTTTTTCACCTCATTGACTATTTCACAAAAAAGTGTCGTATTTTGCGCTGTTTTTTTAGGATGCGTTTTTTTAAGTGTAGATATATTGCGAAATAATTCATTGCCTCACTTTCTTTATCATCTATCGCCTCCAATTCCTCTATAATCATGGCACAATTTTCCAAATTTTGCACCAATTTCACCTAATTCATATTATCTAACAATTAATTAATTATTTTTTTGTGAAATTTTTTTGATAACAACACGTTTTAGCCATTTTTGAGATTTTGTGCTAAAATTTCTTATTCGTTGTCTACATTTGTGTATTAACTTTTATTTTGATGCAAATGTTTCCACTCTATACTAGTTTTTCACCTCATTGACTATTTCACAAAAAATGTGGTACTTTGCACAATTTTTTTAGGATACATTTTTTTAAGTGTTGATATATTGCGAAATAATTTATTGCATCACTTTTTTGATCATATATCGTCTCCTATTCCTCTACAATCATGGTACCACTTTCCAAATTTCGCTAAAATTTTACTTCATTCATATTATCTAGCAATTAATTAATCTTTTTTTTGCGAAATTTTTTTGATGACACCATGTTTTAGCCATTTTTGAGACTTGGTGCCAAGATTTCTTATTCGTTGTCTACATTTGTGTATTAACTTTTGTTTTGATGCAAAATTTTCCAATCTATACTATTTTTTCACCTCATTGACTATTTCACAAAAAATGTGGTATTTTGCGCAATTTTTTTAGGATACATTTTTTTAAGTGTTGATATATTGCGAAATAATTCATTGCATCAATTTCTTGATCATATATCATCTCCTATTCCTCTACAATCATGGAACCACTTTCCAAATTTCGTTCCAATTTCACCTCATTCATATTATCTAGCATTAATGTATCTTTTTTTTGCGAAATTTTTTTGATGAGACTATGTTTTATCCATTTTTGAGATTTGATGTCAAAATTTACTTATTCGTTGTCTACATTTGTGAATTAAATTTTGTTTTGATGCAAATTTTTCCACTCTATACTATTCTTTTCACCTCATTGACTATTTCACAAAAAAATGTCGTATTTTGCGCTATTTTTTCAAGATGCGTTTTTTTTAAGTGTAGATATATTGCGAAATAATTCATTGCCTCACTTTCTTGATCATCTATGAACTCCAATTTCTCTATAATCATGGCACAATTTTCAAATTTCGCTCCAATTTCACCTCATTAATATTATCTAGCAAGTAATTAATCTTTTTTTTACGAAAATTTTTTGATGAAACCATGTTTTAGCCATTTTTGAGACTTGGTGCCAAGATTTCTCATTCGTTGTCTACTTTTGTGTATTAACTTTTGTTTTGATGCAAATTTTTTCTCTCTATACTATTTTTTAACCTCATTGACTATTTTACCAAAAATTGTCTTATTTTGCGCTATATTTTTAGGATAAGTTTTTTCTTAAAGTTTTGATATATTGCGAAATAATTCATTGCCTCAATTTCTTGATCATCTATCGTTTCCAATTCCTCTATAATCATGGCACAATTTTCCAAATTTCGCTCCAATTTCACCTAGTTCATATTATCTAACATTAATTAATCATTTTTTGTAGGATCGTATATCCTTTAACGTTTATCGAATAATCTAATCGAATCGAACTTGTATGAGTGAGTTTGTGTTTAAATGTGATTGGATAATTGAGAAAGAAACACTAATCACACATTTAACCATGTGTTTGATATTAACAAAATGAAAGCTTACAAGAATAGTTCTCCAAGGGTTAGGGTTAGATGATCCTAACTAGCTACCACTATTTATAGAGATTCCCGAACTAAGATAGCTAATATTTAGATGTAAAGCACATTTAAATAAGCTATTTTTACAATCTCAATAATACATCAACAAACTCCCCCTGCTTGTAAACAATAGCTTCGGTTGTCTTCAAATCTGATTTTTATCTTTGATACTTTTAATGTCAGAGTCTGTTGAGTAGTGGCAGCGGAGAATCTTTGAAGCGACTCTAAAACATCCTTGAAGACTAATCCTTTTTTGTTGTTTGATCATCAACGGCAACATATAATCTTGAACGCTTGTATGAAATGATTCTTTTAAACTCGATCTTTGATCTTCACTTTCTTGAAGCTTGAAGTGAAATATATATCATTTTAACGAATGTGTTGCCGTTTGAACTTTTCTTGACTTTCTAAACTCAAGCTCCCCCTCAAACCAGTAGGTATCTTCAACCTTCTCATAAAACAGTTGTTCCATATGTTGAGTAGCTTGAGCAGAATTCATACTTTCTTCTTTCAACCTTCACAATTTAGATGTATCTTGAAATCTCTTGAAATCCTTATCGAAAAACTTTTGGATTTATCTTGAAATCTCTTGCAATCCTTTCTCAGAACTTCGATTAGATATTTCTTGAAATCCTTTTCTCTCAACTTCGATTAGATATTTCTTGAAATCCCTTGCCATACTTTCAGATATTTCTTGAAATCTCTTTGTTCTTTCATCTCTCTTTAAACTTCCCTCATGACATTGGCATCTCCTCATAATATACCTAATTTCATCTCCCCCTCATGATGCTTATGATTTATCGTGAGCATCATGAACTGAAATGAATTGAGTTTGAAGATGATTCTATCAACATACTCCTCCAAAAACTATTTTCTTCCAAAATTCAATTTCCCCAAAAACATCATTTGAATGCAATAATCTCCAAAATCAGAAATCTTCCAACGAGAACCGTTTGAGTATTACAATAAGCACCAAACACTAAAAACTGGGTAATACAACATTTTACTCGTTTGCACAAGTTAACATTGTTTGTAACTTTTGAAAACACATTTCAAAAATTACTAACACCTAGATCACATAGATTACCAGTTAACACATAAATTGAAACAACTGAATGAATCAATTTAGTGACCTACTTTCAATGTAGGCATTGATGATAGCATTGGTAGGATTTCCATTCAATCATCGTGGAATATCTATTTTAGATATCACTATGAATATTCCAACAAAGTCACATAGACTTGCAATAATGTCACAAAGACATATTCAGTGTATTTTAACACTTGTGTCTTAATTATAGTATGTGTTTTTAACACATTTTGGATCTAGACTCGATAGTGCATAGAATAGAAGTCGGGGACTGGAGCTGATTGTCCTCCTGTTTTAATATCAACAATCTCCAAGCAAGATGTTAATAGATTATGAGTTAAATCTCTGTGAAAAATGAAACAAGGACTTTTTAAGAAGCACTTGAGTGGCTAGGAGGGTTATGTGCATTGCATCACTGGGTCCATGATGTCTTCTTCAATATCAGAAATCAACAAATGAAGTCCGATAGCATATGTGGTAACCCGACGAATTAATAGTTTAGAATACACTCCTCAACCTCTCGAAATTTTCAACTCCTCCCTCAAAAATCATTTGTGATTTTATCACACAATGTTGGCATTTTTCATGAATGCTGATCTGCACCTCACATTCCATCATCCCTCTCATATTTTTATCGCATTTGCTCACCTATTAGACCCTTACGTCCTAACTTTTGGTAGGTGGTTCCTGGGGTAGATAAAGACATTTGAAAATCAACCAAAGTGTTTTGAATAAAGATTTGAACAATTGGAAGTTTCAATTTCGAATTCACAAACTTCCCTTAAACAAATACATGTATTGTAGTGTAAATCCATGAAGGAAGCCAGGAGGAACAATTGTTAGCTTTACCATTCCCACATATATTTTAAGCAATGAAAGCCGGGAGGAAACTCGTTAAGAGAGACCATTCCCATTGAATAATATACATATGAAAGCGAGGAGGTAAAACTAATCTAATTGAACCATTCCCAACAAGGATATCACAACAATAAGATGCATAGAAAGGAAAGTTGTTTGTTGAAAATAGATTGTACGAGCTCCCCCTCTAAAATAGCATACGTATAACGAGAGCTCGATTTCAGACATTGAAATCATTTTCACAAACAAGTTTAGATTTTTCAATAACGCCCATTCGTTTAAGCACGAGTTATGAACTGATGTGTTCATAAGTCCAACCGTTTGAGCACGAGTTATGAACTGATGTGTCCATAAGTCATACCATTTAAGCACGAGTTATGAACTGATGTGTTCATAAGTCATATCATTTAAGCACGAGTTATGAACTGATGTGTTCATAAGTCATACCTTTTAAGCACGAGTTATGAACTGATGTGTTCATAAGTCATATTAAAACTTAGACCACAACTTTAGGAACCCATTTGAGCACGGTGCCAATGGGTTTTGAAATCATTGAAAACCATTTTTAAGTTGTGTCTATTTGATTCACAGACATTAAATTCCATGGTGAGATGAAACTCGGTGTTTCACTCGAAAATAATTTTCTTGGAATTAATGGTGAATACTCTTTCCTTCGAACATGAGTTACAAAATCATTCATATCTTGCATCGAGTGGAAATCATTTGGTGATGCAAGTGAAAACATTTGAGCTTTCGAGTAGGTGAATGATTTTGTCTTTAAAGATTTTTCAGAAAATCGTTGTTTTGGTTTCCAAACAAGCATTTGCTTTGAAGAATAAGAAACCGTTTTCGTGAACGCACAATCTTTTAACCTTGGAGAAGAAAACGTTTTATTTGAATGAAGTTTATCATAATACTTCTTACTCTTTTGTAAAGAATAATTAGTAAACTGAGAAACTCTCTTTGAAAAACATTTAGAGGAATTTCCCATGAAATTCTTCTTTGGAACTTTCTTCTCTTTACTCTCTTGTTTTTTGACAACAACTTTTCCCTTTTTATGATTAGATTGGGGTTTTGATTCAGAAACTTTTAATGCCTATTTTAGATTTAATGAAGCATTAAGCCTTTGAAGTTCATCAATTTGGACATGAACTTAGTCGTGACATTTTTCCTTTTACTATTATTTTGTTCCAATGTTGATCTTAATTGATCCATCTTTTTGATTAAAATGGATTGTGGAACATATGATACCCGATTGTGGAACAAAGGAAGTTGTGGGAACAAAATCCTTAATTGCATCCTTAACTGGCATTTGTACATAACTCAAAGGTGGAGGTACTAAATGATACCCGATGCCAGCTTTGAATTTCGTATCTGTTTTCTGCATGAATAATCTCATCCAAAAACAAAGAAGAGGCTGAGAAATTTGAAATTTTGCGCTTGTAGTTCAAAACCTCACTCTTAGCTTCAGCCAATTCTTTATTCACACTATCAATCTGAGTATGATAATAATCAATCGAAGCTTTAGATCAACAACTAAGCTTTAGATTCTTTATTCACACTATCAATCTTAGCATTCAAAACTTTAGATTTTTCTTCATAAAGTTTTTCATTAGACTTCAAAACACGATTTGCAAGCTTGAGATTTTCAATATCAGTTATCAACCTTAGATTGTGCTCTTGATAGTGTTTGAGTTTTTCATGTAACTCAACACAGTTTGAACATGCGAGAGAATCTGAATTAGAAATAACCTGATTATGTTTCTTTAACATCTCTCTGTTAATCTCTTTGTCAGACCCATTCGATTTCAATTTATCATTTTGCCCAAACATGATCGACAGACCTTCCCATAAGTCATATGAAGTGTCATAACTTTTACAAACTGAAATGACCTCTTTGGATATGTATTCAGTAAGCACCTCTTTTGCTCTACTGTCTTTAATAAAAATTTCCTCTTCATCGTATGACGCAAACTTTGGAAGGTAAGCTCTGGTACGCTTTGGTTCTTCATATTGCTCTGTGATTGAGAGCAACAAATCTGGATAATTTTGTTCAATGAAATCCTTAAATTCACTTTTCCATAAATCAAAATCACGCCAGTGTAAGAATCCCATCCTTTTCAACTCAAAAATCCAAGTACGCGCAATCCGTGTCGATTTTCTCACCAAATTTTCATTCAAAAACGTCCAAAACGAAACTTTTTCAAACTAAAATTAAGCAATTTTAAGCCTAAGGAAAAAATTTGGTAATTCGACAATTTTTCAATTCGTCGCTAAAAGTGTCGTCTAGATACTTTAAAAAAAAAATAATAATAAACAAATTCGCTGAAAACTTGCAACATTATTTCTAGCAAAATTGTTAAGCCATCAAATAAGTTCGCAAGTTCACAAGCAAAGATAAGTTCGCAATTTCACCCAGATAAGTTCGCAACTCGAATTAAATCGCAATTAAGTTCGCAATCCAATTAAGTTCGCAATCCAATTAAGTTCGTAATGAAATAAGTTCGCAAGATCAATAAATTCGCAGAAATAAGTTCGCGAATTATAGTTATCCTCTGTTTGACGAACACAAAATCAAAAGCTCCTTTAATCTTGTTCAAAGATGAAATTGATCCGATGAAAACGTGTAATAATCATTCTTAAACGTTCCTGTAATCAGAATTGGATCAACAACAACGCGAATTTGATCAAATCGAATTTTAAAAACGAAGACAGCAAGTTCGCGGGTTTCTGATTTTTGAAGAATTTAATCATGAAACGTGTTTGATTTGATCAATTAAACCGATGAAAATGTTTCATGATCATCAAAGAATGTTTCAGATTCGTCAATTTATTATAAAAACAACAGAATCCTTGAATTTGATTAATGAAAACATGAAGAACAGTAGCGAGCAGATGATGAATGATTTTGATGATTCGATCAGTTAGCCGTGTGTTTCTATGAAATTGATCCGTGAAACATGTTCGTTTATGATCACACAATGAATCTGTAACCTCAATTTCACAATAACATCAACAGATTTTGATTTGGATTTTCAAATTCGTACAGTTGACTTTCCAGTTGACTTTTCTTGATTTCGAATTTGATCCGTAAACTATCGATTAACGTAAAACCTCGCTCTGATACCACTTGTAGGATCGTATATCCTTTAACGTTTATCGAATAATCGAATCGAATTGAACTTGTATGAGTGAGTTTGTGTTTGAATGTGATTGGATAATTGAGAGAGAAACACTAATCACACCTTTAACTATGTGTTTGATATTAACAAAATGAAAGCTTACAAGAATAGTTCTCCAAGGGTTAGGGTTAGATGATTCTAACTAGCTACCACTATTTATAGAGATTCCCAAAGTAATCTAGTTAATATTTACATGTAAAGCACATTTAAATAAGCTATTTTTACAATCTCAATAATGCATCAATTTCTAGATCATATATCGTCTCCTATTTCTCTACAATCATGGCACTATTTTCCAAATTACGTTCCAATTTCACCTCATTCATATTATCTAGCATTAATTAATCATTTTTTTTTGCTAAACTTTTTTTGATGAGACAATGTTTTAACCATTTTTGATATTTGATTCCAAATTTTCTTTTTCATTGTCTATATTTGTGTACTAACAATTGTTTTGATGCAAATTCTCTCACTCTATACTATTTTTTCACCTCATTGACTATTTAACAAAAAGTGACGTATTTTGCATAATTTTTTTAGGATGCGTTTTTTTTAAATGTTAATATATTGCGAAATAATTCATTGCCTCTCTTTATTGATCATCCATCGTTTCCAATTCCTCTATAATCATGACACAATTTTCCAAATTTCGCTCCAATTTCAACTCATTCATATTATCTAGCAATTAATTAATCATTTTTTTTCCGAATTTTTTTGATGAGACCACGTTTTAGACAATTTTGAGATTTGGTGCGAAGATTTATTATTCGTTGTCTAGATTTGTGTATTAACTTTTATTTTGAGGCAAATTTTTTCACTCTATACTATTTTTTCACCTCATTGACTATTTCACAAAAAATATGGTATTTTGCGCAATTTTTTTAGGATACGTTTTTTTAAGTGTTGATATATTGCGAAATAATTCGTTGCATCTTTCTTGATCATATATCGTCTCCTATTCCTCTACAATCATGTCACCACTTTCCAATTTTCGTTCCAATTTCACCTCATTCATATTATCTAGCATTAATGTATCTTTTTTTTGCGAATTTTTTTTGATGAGACTATGTTTTATCCATTTTTGAGATTTGATCTCAAAATTTACTTATTCGTCGTCTACATTTGTGAATTAAATTTTGTTTTGATGCAAATTTTTCCACTCTATACTATTTTTTTCACCTCATTGACTATTTCACAAAAAAATGTCATATTTTGCGCTATTTTTCAAGATGCGTTTTTTTAAGTGTAGATATATTGCGAAATAAATCATTGCCTCACTTTCTTGATCATCTATCATCTCCAATTTCTCTATAATCATGGCACAATTTTCTAAATTTCACTCAAATTTCACTTCATTAATATTATCTTGCAATTAATTAATCTTTTTTTTACGAAAATTTTTTGATGACACCGTGTTTTAGCCATTTTTGAGAGTTGGCTTCAAGATTTCTCATTCGTTGTCTACATTTGTGTATTAATTTTTGTTTTGATGCAAATTTTACACCTCATTGACTATTTTACAAAAAATTGTCTTATTTTGCGCTATATTTTTAGGATAAGTTTTTTTTTTTAAGTTTTGATATATTGCGAAATAATTCATTGCCTCACTTTCTTGATCATCTATCGTTGCGAAATAATCTTTTTTGCGATTTTTTTTTGATGACACCATGTTTTAGTCATTTTTGATAGTTGGTGTCAAAATTTCTTATTCGTTGTCTACATTTGTGTATTAACTTTTATTTTGATGCAAATTTTCTCACTCTATACTATTTTTTCACCTCATTGACTATTTAACAAAAAAGTGACGTATTTTGCATAATTTTTTTAGGATGCGTTTTTTTAAGTGTTACTATATTGCGAAATAATTCATTGCCTCTCTTTATTGATCATCCATCGTTTCTAATTCCTCTATAGTCATGGCACAATTTTTCAAATTTCGCTTCAATTTCACCACATTCATATTATCTAGCAATTAATTAATCATTTTTTTTTGCGAAATTTTTTTGTTGAGACCACGTTTTAGACAATTTAAGATTTGGTGCCAAGATTTCTTATTCGTTGTCTACATTTGTGTATTAACTTTTGTTTTGATGCAAAAATTTTCATTTTATACTATTTTTCCACCTCATTGACTATTTCAAAAAACAGTGTCGTATTTTGCGCTATTTTTTTAGGATGCCTTTTTTTAAGTGTTGATATATTGCGAAATAATTCATTGCCTCACTTTATTGATTATCTATCGCCTCCAGTTCCTCTATAATCATGGCACAATTTTCTAAATTTTGCTCCAATTTCACATAATTCATATTATCTAACAATTAATTAATCATTTTTTTGCGAAATTTTTTTGATGACACCATGTTTTAGCCATTTTTGATACTTGGTGCCAAAATTTCTTATTCGTTATCTACATTTGTGTATTAACTTTTATTTTGATGCAAAATTTTCCACTATATACTATTTTTTCACCTAATAGACTATTTCACAAAAAAGTCTCATATTTTGCGCAATTTTTTTAATATACGTTTTTTTTAAAGTATTGATATATTGCGAAATAATTCATTGCATCACTTTATTGATTATATATCGACTCAAATTCCTCCACAATAATGACTCACTTTCCATAATTCACTCCAATTTCACCTCATTCATATTATCTAGCATTAATATATCTTTTTTTTGCTAATTTTTTTTTATTATACCATGTTTTAGCCATTTTTTAGATTTGGTGTCAAAATTTTCTTATTCGTTGTCTACATTTGTGAATTAAATTTTGTTTTGATGCAAAATTTTCCGCTCTATACTATTTTATTCACCTCATTGACTATTTCACAAAAAATGTCGTATTTTGCGCTATTTTTTCAGGATGCATTTTTTTAAGTGTTGATATATTGCGAAATAATTAACTGCAACACTTTCTTGATCATCTATCGTCTCCAATTCCTCCACAATAATCGCACCACATTCTAAATTTTGCTCCAATTTCACCTTATTCATATTATCCCGTAATTAATGAATCATTTTTTTGCGAATTTTTTTTACGAGACCATGTTTTAGCAATTTTTGAGATTTGGTGCCAAAATTTCTTATTCTTTGTATACATTTGTGTATTAATTTTTGTTTTGATGCAAAATTTTCCACTGTATACTATTTTTTCACCTCATTGACTTTCACAAAAAAATATCATATTTTACGCAATTTTTTCGAAATATCTTTTCTGAGTGTTGATATATTGCGAAACAATTCATTGCATCACTTTCTTGATTATCTATTATCTCCAATTCCCCCACAATCATGCCATCACTTTCCAAATTTCACTCCAATTTCACCTCAATTATATTATCGAGCATTAATGTATCTTTTTTTTTTGCAAAATTTTTTTGTTGAGTACATATTTTAGCCATTTTTGAGATTTGGTGTCAAAATTTCTAATTCGTTATCTACATTTGTGTATTAACTTTTATTTTGATGCAAATTATCCACTCTATACCTTTTTCACCTCATTGACTATTTCACAAAAAACTGTCCTATTTTGCGCAATTTTTTTAGGAAACATTTTTTTCAAGTGTTGATATATTACGAAATAATTCATTGCATCACTTTCATGATCATCTATCGTCTCCAATTCCTCCACAATAATGGCACCACTTTCCAAATTTCACTACAGTTTCACCTCATTCATATTATCTAGTTTTAATGTATCATTTTTTTTGCGAAATTTTCTTGATGAGACAATGTTTTAGCCAATTTTGAGATTTGGTGCTAAAATTTCTTATTCGTTGTCTTCATTTGTGTATTAATTTTTTTTTTAATGCAAATTTTTGCACTGTATACTATTTTTCACCTTATTGACAATTTCAGAAAAAATTGTCGTATTTTGTGCAATTTTTTTAGGATGCATTTTGTTTTAAGTATTGATATATTGAAAAATAATTCATTGCATCACTTTATTGATCATCCATCGTCTCTAATTCCTCCACAATCATGACACCAATTTTCAAAATTCACTCCAATTTCACCTCATTCATATTATTTAGAATTAATGTATCTTTTTTTTACAAATTTTTTTTCATTAGACCATGTTTTAGCCATTTTTAAGATTTGGTGCCAAACTTTCTTATTCATTGTCTACATTTGTGTATTAACTTTTGTTTTGATGCAAATTTTTACACTGTATACTAATTTTTCACCTCATTGACTATTTTACAAAAAAATATCGTATTTTACGCTTTTTTTTTACGATACGTTTTTTTAAGTTTTGATATATTGCGAAATAATTCATTGCATCAATTTCTGGATCATATATCGTCTCCTATTCCTCCACTATCATAACATCACTTTCCAAATTTCACTACAATTTCACAATATTATCTAGCAATTAATTAATCATTTTTTTTTGCGAAATATTTTTGACGACACCATGTTTTAGCCATTTTTGAGATTTGGTGACAAAATTTATAATTCGTTTTCTACATTTGTGTATTAACTTTTTTATTTATACAAATTTTTCCACTCTATACTATTTTTTCACCCCATTGACTATTTCACAAAAAAATGTCGTATTTTATGCAATTTTATTAGTATATGTTTTTTTTAAGTGTTGATATATTGCAAAATAATTCATTGTCTCACTTTCTTGATCATCTATCGTCTCCAATTCCTCTACAATCATGACACCACTTTTCAAATTTCATTCAAATTTCACCTCATTCATATTATCTAGCATTAATTAATCATTTTTTTTGGAAAATTTTTTTGATGAGACAATGTTTTAACCATTTTTTAGATTTGGTGTCAAAATTTATTATTCGTTGTCTACATTTGTGAATTAACTTTTGTTTTGATGCAATTTTTTGAACTGTATACTATTTTTTCACTTCATTGACCATCTTCAGGGCACTCCTTTTCTTTTCTCCTTGGATTATTAGGGTCTCGCCAGACGGCAGTGGTATTCGTACTATCTTCTCAAAACATAGAATTTCAGCGCGATTATTGGATAGCCAATCCATTCCGATTACGATATCAAAGCTTTCTAGTTCTATTGGCAATAAGTTTATTTCGAAAGAATGACCCTCGAGAGATAGGGTACATCCCGGTACAACTTCTTCAGTTTCTATTAGTTTACCGTCCGCTAGTTCTATTGTGTACTTAGTGTCTAACTTACGGGATTCTATCTCCAGTAGTGGTCTAAATTCAGCATACACAAAGCTTAAATCGGCACCCGAATCAATTAATACTGAAGCATATTGATTGTTTACAAGAAACGTACCAGTGACAGTGTTGGGGTCCTGGAGCGCTTCTTGTGCCCCGATAACGAATGCTCGCCCACGAGCTGGTTGGTTATTGTTGTTGGCTCGGTTGTTGTTGTTGTTGCAGTTATTGTTGTTGCGGTTGTTGTTGTTGTTGTTGCGGTTTTTGAGATTTGGACACCGGTTTCGATAGTGTTTCGTGTCCCCACACTCGAAACATTCAGTGTTTCGTCGTTCGTTGTTGACTTGGGTGGGAGGGTTGGTTCTGCAAAATCGGGTCTGATGACCCCCATCGGTTGCAGTTCTCACGGAGGGTACATCCGCCCTCGTGGTGTCTTTCACACTTACTACACTTCGGTTTATTTCCTTGATAACTCTTCGCTTCTGATGTGGTTGTAGTGTATGCTTTAGGGTTTCCTTGACGTTTCTCATTATGTTGACCCTGTCGGTCATTCCCTCCACCGTTCCATTTTCATTTTTCTATCCTAGAGCTTCTTCCTTCATTACTGTTCGGTTCACTCCTTCCCGACCCTCTTTTCTTTGTCAGTGACCCTATTCTCACTGTTTCATCTGTCAAAGTTTACGTTAAACTAACGGCACTCATGAATATGGTGGGTCGAGACGATGTTACCAAACTCCTGACATGTGGTGCCAATCCCCAAATGTACCTTTCGATGCGTTTATATTCCGGTTTAACCACATGTGGTACTAAACGCGCTAGTTCCTGAAATTTCGTAGTGTAAGCCGTGATGTCGGAATCAATCATCTTTATATCCCAGAGTTCAGTTTCTATCTTTTGTAGCTCGCTACTGGGACAGAATTCTTCCAGTATCATTGCTTTTAGTCCTTCCCAGGAGATGGAGTAGGCGGCTTCTCGTCCAAGAGTTTGGACTTGTGCATTCCACCAGGTCAATGCTTTGTCAGCTAGCGTGCATGTAGCATACTTTACCATGCAGTCGGGTGAGCAATTGCTGATGTCTAGCACTGATTCCATCTTTTCAATCCAATGGACGATTCCTATAGCACCCTCGTTTCCGTGAAAGTTGTTTGGTTTACATGCCATGAATGATTTGTATGAACACCCTCGTTGGACGTTCTCAGGTTCTCCAGTCGCATTGGTTCGTTCCCTAGTTCGGTCTCCCCCAACAATATTTCCCGTAGTACCGCTACCATTCCCGACATTATCGCGGGTGCGACTTGCCTCATATTGGGCAATGGCATCGGCCACTCGCCGAGCAACGAGCGTTGGTGGGTCCTGTGCCCCTTTGGCTGTTTCTAAAATTTCGACGTTTGGGTGGCATGGTTTCGTTCTATTACACAATAAAAGATGGATAAGATATAATAATCAATGCCAACACAAAGAAAGCGAAATATAAACAACCATACACTATATTATACATAAAGTGAAAACATTCTTACATAATTTTCATACAAAATGTGATGGGTTCTTATATACCCATCAAATAGAAGTTTTCAGTACAATATAACGTAGGCACTGATGGGTTTTCTATTCCCCTACTAGATTAACATACAATGCGAAAATAACAATTAATCTTGTGTATGAAGGAAACTAAACCCTAAAGGATCTTAATTTAATAATAATAAGCAACAAAACAAAATAAATTAGAAATAAGAAATACTAACCTTTGAGAAAATCGGATTTCTCACACGCAGACCACTTTAGCAGACCTTCTTGACTTGGAGGCGAGTGCTCAAACCAGAGCACCTCTAATGGTTCACACCCACGAACCAAAGAGAAAATTCAAACTCCTAGGGTCCCGAATTTAATCATGTAAACTCTTATAAGGAGTAGGAATGAGAAGAGAGAATTGAACACCTTGAAGCTATGACATGCCCCCTATTTATATAGGAAGATGGAGGCTTAGGGTTTATCTATGGGCCGGTTGGATTATCAAGCCGCCGGTTGGGCTTGCTTTCTGCCCATGTACCCGAGCCACGACCCGCGTGCTCCACCACCTTACAACATTGAACTCCAGCCGCCGGTTGAACATTCCAACCGGCGGTTGGATTTAGCTTCCAGAATTTTCCATCCGTTTCATTTAGTTTCTAATTAATTCATCACTATGATAATTAATAAACCAAATAATCAACCATAATATTAATTCCAATTTAATATTATCTCTCATTTATTTCTCTTTAACTGTTCGTTGAGGGCGACCCAAAAAGGACTCTACTTTTAATGATATACTTACCAATTAGTTATGAACTTGGACACTATATCCAACAGGCACAACCCGCCATATGTAGGTTTAACGAAAGTAAGATAGATGCATCCCCATGACAGCCATCAGCGCCATCATCATCAAGCTAGCTCCTGCGACAATCTCTGCTGCTCGGGTGCGTCCTTCCAGTGTCTCTACACGAGCCATAGTGGCGTGAGCTGCCTCTCGATCGGTCATGATACGACCCTCTATAGTATCGATCTGCTCATACGTGGAGATCATGTCTCCATCCAGTCGAGAGGTATCACTCTGTAGTTCCAAGATGTACGCTCGCATCTCAGCAAGGCTCCCGACATGTGAGTTGGTCATGGCGACCAAAGTAGGGACAATCTGCTCAACAGGCTCGCCGATATGTGGGTGAGATGGTGGTGATCGAGAAGACTTGTTGGTCTCATAGATAGAGGGAATACCCTCAAGCGCTCTCCAATGCCTCAGTAAGTTCGGCATCCAGACTAAGTGCTCCGTCCTCTGCCTCTTAGGTGATGGTGTGACACCCCTCAAATTTAGGTGTGATTACGAACATTAATCACGTGCATGAGTTAGGCTAATTCCCTACTTAAGAGAATTCACACTATTTTTATGAGATAAGTCTAGCAAAGCCCAACAATTTTAATACGTAAAGTATTACTATTTTCGTAGTTAGTTATAAAAACGCGCAAAACTATCGGAGCGAGTCCGACAAAAATATACGATCGTTGGTAAAAACTTTTTATAAATAACGTAAACCTATTTTATAATTAAATAGTAGTTATTTACGCTATATTATTATAGTACAATAATAAACAAACACTTTACGAAACGTACCGTACGAAACGCAATCACGCGAATCGCGCCCGACAAATAGAAGGAAAACTCAAATATTAATATAACAATTCTTTGTTGAGCAAACAAATTAATTAAACAAATTTGGGCAAGTGGGGATCGAGTGGAGCCTACAATAGAAATAGAAGTTCTGCAAACCCAAGACTTTCTAGGCCGGCCCCCTTACCCTTCCCAATGTAATATCATCATTTTAATTACTTACACACACAACTAAATTGTCCATTGGTCAAAAACTCTCAGAACTTTACCCAAAGTTTTCTCTCATTTTCTCTTCTCACGGCCACACAACCAGAAACTTTTCCAGCTTCACTTTCGCTCCCAAATCTCATCTAAAATCACAAGGAAACTTACTGGTAACAAGGAGTCAAGCTTCACCATTTTCATACACATCTCGTTCGTCACACATACTTCGGGTAAGAACACACTTTTCTCAAACTTTCCTTGTTATTCGTAAGATTTTGTAGAACTAACATGCTAGTAAGTTCACTCACAAAATCTAAACTGGAAACTCACTCGAAGTTACCCTAAAGCGAACACTTTAAATCTACCAGGAAATCGTTTGTATTTTTGTCTCAAACATCGAACGATTTCAGGCTTACCAAAATATACGAAAACTTACTCTTAAGAGTACAAAAATATTGATATTTGCCTTATAATAGTTTCGGGTCCAAAGTAAACTCATTTAATCGAAACCCTTAAACTAAAACGAATTCTAGAAACGAACAGTGGAAACTAATAACTAGCAGTAGAAATGATTAGCAGTGGAAACTAGGTAATGCACTAGCAGTACTAACCGGGTAAATGAACCAACAGTAGAAACTACGTAAAATGTACTAGCAGTAGAAACCACGTAAAAGTACACTAGCAGTTTTAACCACGTAAAATGTACTAGCAGTAGAAACCACGTAAAAGTACACTAGCAGTATTAACCACGTAAAAGGTACTAGCAGTGGAAACCATGTAAAACATGCTAGCAGTAGAAACAGTGGTAACGGAATTGAACACACCAACAGTATTAACAGTGGAAACTAAGTGAGCAGTGGAAACTCGATGCGACACAACCGGGGTGTCGCAACACTTACAACGAGCAGTACTAACTAGCGACGCAGCGACCAACAGTATTAACTAGCGACACTAACCTTTGTGTCGCTACCTTTAAAAATCAACAGTATTAACTATTTAACACTAAACCAACAGTAGTAACTTAAAACTTGAATGACCACCCGGCAGTACTAACGGGCGAACATATTCACTAGCGGACATATCACCAGTTCACTACCCTATTTTATGTTGTGACACTAATGTTAACCACATAAGAAAATAACTTGGAAACACAAGACTTGTAATTCTACAAAGTTAACAACGAAACGCGAATAATAATAATAACATCAAGCATCCTTATTCCGAAAACGTCACCAACGTATCGTACAAATTTTAAACACAATGATCTTTTGAAACGAGTGAACATTTAGCATGGTTCGGCAGTCAGCCAATTACTTATATAAACGATCCCTTGCGTATAGGACAATAAGAGACCTTACTTGGGCAACCATTTTGCTAGCTCTCACACTTAGCTCACGAGGTGAGTTCACAGCCCCTACTTTTACCGCTTTTATATGCTTCCTAACAGGGGTGAAAAACATAATTACTGTTTTACTATTTGCCATAATCTACCACTATTATATAATTGCTTTCAATGCTTTTATACAACTGTTTATGATCGTATTCATACTATTGTGCAACTATGAAATGAGTTTCAAACTTTTATAAGAACTGTTTACAAAACGTTTTACTACTTGTGATAAACCGGAGAACGACCGGTAACTTTTGATACGCTGGAGAACGACCAGCATTGTGATAAATCAGAGAACGACCGGTAGTGTTTTACTGGAGAACGACCAGTACGTAATAAACCGGAGAACGACCGGTATTGTGATTCGCTGGAGAACGACCAGCATGTTATAGGCCGGAGAACGACCGGCCGTGTTAAACTGGAGAACGACCAGTATTTGATGAACCGGAGAACGACCGGTACTATTTTGAAAAAGCTGGAAAACGACCAGCAACGTATTTTCAAACTGTGTTTTGGGTAACATCCCAACTAAACTGTATTTTGGGTAACATCCCAACTAAACTGTATTTTGGGTAACATCCCAACTAAACTGTATTTTGGGGTAACATTCCAACAAAACCACGTCTTGAATGTTATGGCAACAACGTTTTACAAACAACTTTGGTTTATCAAACCATACTTGCAAACATAAAACCTGTGAATTCACTCAACAATTTTGTTGACTTTTTACTATGTTTTTCAGGGAATTAGCTGCACATGTGAGACTGCATGAATACTCATGAAACTAGGCGACCCACGAAGGATTTAGGATGCCATCTTTTGAAGCCAATGGGATTTCTTTTGTATAACTTAAACTACATTTCTACTTCTATGATTCGATGAATCGTAAACTTTTGTAAACGATTAATTATGGCATCTTAATATATATATATATATATGTTCTGCGATAATCATATGCTCTGATATGTATGAATGTCCAATGTTTACGTCGACGCCCCCACTCGAACTAATGCTTCCGCTAACCACCTGATAAACATAAATCATAAATTTGGGGGTGCGACAGATGGCTCTGTAGGTAAGTCCTCGGAACTGTCTGATGTATCATGCCGAGGTGCTAATGGTCCGAAGGGCAGACGTCCGGTCGTCGTCCTAGCTGTGGTCCTCGTGTATGGTCCGTGTGCGGTTTCAGCAAATGTGCTCCAAGACTCAACGACGCCATATGCCGCGCCGGGCATAGCAAGGGGGATGTCGGTGGTGTTGCTGCTGTCATCGTCTGAGGTCACTCTAGGGTTAGTCGGCAGGTTCACGTACACCGACATGTCATCGCTGTCGTAATCGTACTCGATTGGTTCCTCCTCATCCGAGTCGATCACTAGGTAGGGTGCTCTCTAGACATACTGTAATAATAGTATTCCATGCGATAAGGTATGAGTGATGCAAATGCATGAAATGAATGATCGTGTCTAGGGTTATAGTCTAGGTCTCTAAGACTCCTAGTTTGCTATAACCAATGGCTCTGATACCAATCTGTCACACCCCCAAAATTAGAATAATCATAATTATGGTGGAAGCTCGGGGCGTGACTCGATCAATCCACAATAAATCGAGAGCGTATTATTATCGCAAAACATCTATAATATTAAGATGCCAATAATAGTTTTACAAATGTTACGGCTTATCGAGCCGTCAAAATAGCAATGTTATCAAATACATTGTTTTTGCAAAAGATAAGTTCCGGGATGTTATAAATAAAACTACGTTAAATTAATATCATAAGTAAATCCCATTTGTTCCAAAATATGGCATCCTAATTATCGTGGCAAGTACGGTCCCAATATGCATGAGGTCTTGCGGCATGGCTAATTCCCTGAAAAACATATTTAAAACGTCAACATAATTGTTGAGTGAATTTACAGGTTTAAGACTCAATCATAAACCATCATTTAGTAAAGTCCATCAGTAAATCAAAGTATGGCACCGAAGGCCTAATGTACGATTATTCAAAGTTTGAAACATAGACGGTGATCCCCCAATAGGTTTGCAAGTCCTTTGAGATGATATGCCGAAACTAAGCCTATAACCAAACCACGACCTGTTGTGTATCGTTTTTGCCTTGGACAATGTAAATATACGATCCTCGATGCGAAACAACGTCGCTAGTTAGCACGACTAACCAAAATAGTGGGAGGGAACGTCACCCCCAATAGTACTATCCGTATATTCAGTGGCTAGCGTCATCTAGCTAATGGTTATAGTCATTGTAAGCAAAAGGACTTCTATGCATTACAACTTGAGAACTTAGGCTCCCATAAGGATACATTGTCAGGTTTCAATAATCGCATAAATCAGTTATATGTTTTTCACCCCAATGTTTGAAAGCATTAAAACAGTAAAAATAGGGGCTGTAAACTCACCTGAGTCCGAGCGTGCTAGCAAAATGAGTTTAAGTAAATGAGCCCAAATAAGCCTCTTAGCGCCCTAAACGCATGAGGTCGAATTAACAAATGTAGACGACTTAATAGTCCGTCTATGCTAGTTGTTCACTCAATTAGGGTTTTATGTGCCCTCATAGGCGAATGCGACACGTTGTGATCGTTTATAGTTTTCAAAATACTAAAATCGTTTACGTCAACCTTATAATATACTATTATTCATAATATATTCATAGCGTTGATTATTGATTCGTTATATGTATTGTCTCGATTATATTTGATTTCTCGGCCTATATACTAATCATGACTCAATGTATATTTTTATAATAAAGTCCCCTGATTTACAGAGGGTCCTTAACATTCCTCAAAGTTTCTAAGTGACGGTTTTAGTCCTCGTAGTTTCTATTTTATCATTTTTGGTCGAATCGTTCGATTTCTTCGATTTTTACCGTATGAGTTAGATTCTCGACCTCTTTTCTTAAGGTTTTCACTTGTAGACACTTAAGTTACTAATTTTAAGTCTGAAGTTCATGAACTTTCTGATTTTACAATATTAGTCCCTAAAGTTTTCAATTATTTCATTTTTAGCTCAAACTTTCGGTTTGTCGATTTTTTTTAACCACACAAGTCTTAATTTTAACACTCTAAACTATAGATTAAACTTTAATATCATTTTACTTACTTATTTCACCATATCAGCCCATAACCTACAGATTTTACACTTTTAATCCCTCTAATTTCATTTATTCCATTTCTTGCACAATACTTTAGTTTGTTAGTGTTTAACCACATGGATATTGTCTTATATCATGGTTTATACTATAATATACATAAGTTACTTATTTTCACAGCCAAGGTCCAAGAGTTTCTGTTTTTACATGTATAGTCCCTCTAGTTCTCATTTTTTCACTTTTAACCGCATTGTTTCGTTTTCTTGGTTTTTAACCTCAAGGGTTTGGTCTTTAACACTTTAATCCATAGATTAACATAATAAACTCTAAGTAAACTGTTTTTAACATTTTAGTCCTCAAAAATCCAGATTTTACATATTTAGTCCCTTAAGTCTTCTTATTGGTATTTTTCACCCAAAAATGTATTTAGTTAGCTTTTAAACCACAAAGTTTATGTCATTACAAGTTTATTGTGTTATTTAGTTTAAAATGACTATTTTAACATAAATAAGAGTTTATTACATATAAATGAAGAGTTTAAACTGTAGAACATATATTTTGCATTTTTAAAGTCTCTAAACTTGTTTATAGATTTTTCATTTGTTAAACTTACTAGTTAATGTTTTTAAAAGATAAAGTAACTAGTTTAAAGGCATATTTTAGTATTAGTGAACATTTTTAGCATAAACACATATATAAAGTTAAAGATTAGAGAAAAAGTCTCCTTACAAAGCTTTTAGGATGAAATTTGAGCAAGATGAGAACTTGATTTCTTTATGAATGATTCCTAGCTCCAATCTTTGTATTTAACTTAGTTTACCCATGGGAATGTAGTGGTGTTATGATTTGTAGGTGTTTATATGTTAAAAAAACTTTAAATAGTGGTTTGAAAGTGGTGGTTTATGGTGTTTAGGGTGGTTTGTGGTGGTGTTCTTGAAAATCAAAGTGAGAGAGTTTGGAGGAGGGAGGAGAGGTGTGTGTGTGTGTGTGTGTGTGTGTGTGTGTGTGTGTGTGTGTGTGTGTGTTTGTGAGGAGTGTAGATTGAATGAAGTGTAAGTGATCAAGTAAAAGGGTGAGGGTATGGAGGTATGGTGTGCATGTAAATTCAAAAAGAGATGGTCATGGGGGGGGCCTAGGGTGGCCGGTTTTTGGGTGTGAGGGGGGGCCCTTTTTGATTTTGAACTAGTTAGATTAAGTGTAGATATTTAGATCATTAAGCACTAATCTTGATTAATTAAGTGCTAATCATGTAATTAAGGTGATTTAATGGTAATTAGGGTAAATTAATTGTATTAGAATATTACTAGTTGGTTTTTATAATATTCGAATATTTATCGTTAGCTCGTTCGATTAATTACATAATCTATCTTATCGTTGCACGTCTTTTAGTTCTCGTGAAAGTTTACCGTTTATCAAAGGTTGTTATGTTTATATATTAGCATAATTATCATAATATAAATAACTACTATTTATATTCGAATAGATTTATGTTATTTATGAAAGTTGATCACTAACGTTCGTGGGTGTCAGTCTCTACTAATTGTTTGTGTAATTCTCAATGATTACGAATACATCCCGTATTAAAATAGTATGCATCTCATATGCAAACGTGAGCTTTGTGCTAGATTTAATACGATGAAAACGAGTTCATATTAATTAAATAGGGAATTAGCCTAATATGCACGTAAGCTGATGTACAGAATTTACCGAAATTTTAGGGTTGTCACAACAATCATGGCACCACTTTCCAAATTTCACTTCAATTTCACCTTATTCATATTATCTAGCATTAACGTATCATTTTTTTGTGAAATTTTTTTGATGAGACCATGTTTTAGCCATTTTTGATATTCGGTACCAAAATTTCTTATTCGTAGTCTACCTTTGTCTATTAACTTTTATTTTGATGCAATTTTTTGAACTGTATACTATTTTTTCACCACATTGACTATTACACAAAAAAATGTCGTATTTTGAGCAATTTTTTTAGGATACGTTATTTTTTAAGTGTTGATATATTGCGAAATAATTAATTGCATCACTTTCTTGATCATCTATCGTCTCCAATTCCTCCATAATAATGGCACCACTGACCAAATTTCACTACAATTTCACCTGATTCATATTATCTAGTTTAAATGTATCATTTTTTGCGAAATTTTCTAGATGAGACAATGTTTTAGCCATTTTTGAGAGTTGGTGCTAAAATTTCTTATTCGATGTCTACATTTGTGTAATAACTTTTTTTTAATGCAAATTTTTGCACTGAATACTATTTTTTCATCTTATTGACTATTTCACAAAAAAATGTCGTATTTTGCGCAATTTTTTTAGGATGCGTTTTTTTAAACTATTGATATATTGCGAAATAATTCATTGCATCACTTTATTGATCATCTATCTTCTCCAGTTCCTCCACAATAATGACACCACTTTTCAAATTTCACTACAATTTCACCTCATTCATATTATCTAGTTTTAATGTATCATTTTTTTCAAAATATTCTTGATAAGACAATTTTTTAGCCATTTTTGAGATTTGGTGCTAAAATTTCTTATTCGTTGTCTACATTTGTGTATTAACTTTTTTTTAATGCAAATTTTTGCACTGTATACTATTTTTTCACCTTATTGACTATTTCACAAAAAAGTGTCGTATTTTGCGCAATTTTTTTGGATGCGTTTTTTAAGTATTGATATATTGCAAAATAATTCATTGCATCACTTTATAGTTCATCTATCATCTCCAATTCCTCCACAATCATGACACCAATTTACAAAAATTAATTCCAATTTCACCTCATTCATATTATTTTGCATTAATGTATCTTTTTTTTGCTAATTTTTTTTATTTGACCATGTTTTAGCCATTTTTGAGATTTGGTGCCAAACTTTCTTATTCATTGTTTACATTTGTTTATTAAATTTTGTTTTGAAACAAATCTTTGCACTATATACTAATTTTTCACCTCATTGACTATTTCACAAAAAAATGTCGTATTTTACGTAATTTTTTAGGATATGTTTTTTTTAATTGTTGACATATTGCGAAATAATTCATTGCATCACTTTCTTAATCATCTATCGTCTCCTGTTCCTCCAAAATCATGGCACCACTTTCTAAATTTCACTTCAATTTCACCTCATTCATATTATCTAGCATTAACGTACCATTTTTTTGTGAATTTTTTTTGATGAGACCATGTTTTAGCTATTTTTGAGATTTGGTGCTAAAATTTCTTATTAGTTGTCTACATTTGTATATTAACATTTATTTTGATGCAAATTTTTCTACTCTATACTATTTTTTTTACCTCATTGACTATTTCACAAAAAACTATCATATTTTGCACAATTTATTTAGGATACATTTTCTGTAAGTGTTGATAGATTGAGAAATAATTCATTGCATTACTTTCTTGATCATCTATTGTCTCATATTCCTCCACTATCATAACATCACTTTTCAAATTTCACTACAATTTCACCTTATTCAAATTATCTAGCAATTAATTAATCATCTTTTTTTTGCGAAATATTTTTCATGACACCATGTTTTAGCCATTTTTGAGATTTGGTGACAAAATTTCTAATTCGTTGTCTACATTTATGTATTAACTTTTTTATTTATGCAAATTTCTCCACTTTATACTATTTTTTTCACCTCATTGACTATTTTACAAAAAGTGTCGTATTTTATGCAATTTTTTTAGTATACGTTTTTTTTTAAGTGTTGATATATTGTAAAATAATTCATTGCCTCACTTTCTTGATCATCTATCGTCTCCAATTCCTCTACAATCATGGCACCACTTTCCAAATTTCGTTCCAATTTCACCTCATTCATGTTATCTAGCATTAATTTATCATTTTTTTGCAAAAATTTTTTGATGAGACAATGTTTTAACCATTTTTTAAATTTGGTGTCAAAATTTATTATTCGTTGTCTACATTTGTGAATTAACTTTTGTTTTGATGCAATTTTTTGAACTGTATACTATTTTTTCACCTCATTGACTATTTCACAAAAAAGTGTCGTATTTTGCGCAATTTTTTTAGGATACGTTTTTTTAAGTGTTGATATATTGCGAAATAATTCATTGCATCACTTTTTCTTGATCATCTTGATGGGTTTTCTATTCCCTTACTAGATTAACATACAATTCGGAAACAACAATTAATCTAGGGCATGAAGGAAACTAAACCTTAAAGGATCTTAACTTAATAATAATACGCAACAAAACAAAATAAATAGATAAGAGAATACTAACCTTTGAGAAAATCGGATTTCTCACACGCATACCACCTTAGTAAAGCTTCCTAGCTTGGAGGCGAGTACTCAAAATAGAGCACCTCTAATGGTTCACACTCACGAACTAAAGAGAAAAATTCCAACTCCTAAGATCCCGATTAAATCGTGAAACTCTTACAAGGAATCGGAATATAAAAGAGAGAATGGTATACTTTGAAACCATGGCATGCCCCCTATTTATAAGGGAAGAGGAAGGCTTAGGGTTTATATGTTGGCCGATGTGGGACATGCTGATCCGGCCATCCAACCGCCGGTTGGATTATTCAGCCGGCGGTTGGGCTTGCTTTCTGCCCGAATACCCGAGCCACGACCCGCGTGCTCCACCGCCTTACTCCAGCCGCCGGTTGAACATTCCAACCGACGGTTGGATTTGGTTTCCAGAATGTTCTTTTAGTTTCTAATTAATTCATCAACTATGATAATTAATAAACCAAATAATTAACCATAATATTAATTCCAATTAATATTATCTCTCATTTATTTCTCTTTAACTGTTCGTCGAGGGCGACCCAAAAAGGACTCTACTTTTAATGATATACTTACCAATTAGTTATGCACTTGGACACTATATCCAACAGTCTCCCACTTGGACAAGTCATCAACTATCATTGGTCTAAGTCTATTCCATTAACTAAGCAGAGAGTGCCATCCAACGCAACTGCCGAACTCTGAATCATATCAAGAGACGTCCCTTAGATAAGTGATCAAATATTCCTTTGTTCTGCTGATATTGTTTGAAACCGAGACATGGATATTAATCAATCTCAAAATTCAAAATTATGTTTTCTGATCTCCGATTATTTTGACTATATAAGATTACTGATTTGTGCACATCAACTTAGTCTCGGCTAGGCCTAGCACTTTTAGAGTCAACTTTTAATCATCAGAGGACCCATGATATCGCTTTTACATTATGCAAAAGGAACAAATAAATTTCGACTACATAGTACTAGTCAACTCATCATGATACACCTAACATACCCTTTATAAATGGTATTTACCCGCAGTGTTTGAATAAACTAAAGTATAACAGATTCGAAAAACTAGAAACTCAATATATCTCCATTTTAAGAATAGAGGATATTATCATCTAAAAATCACTTGTGATTTAATCCATGAAGTGATCTCTTTAAGTACGGGTCTCTCCTATACTTAAATTCCCATTAAGTACTCATGAGTGTTCCAGCATTCTCCATGCTATGTCTAATCTCCATAGACAATCTACTAACACTCCATGACAGTCTTAAATCAACACTAACTTCCTGTAGTATGAACGACTGAGGAGGTTTGAGTAAAACTAATTACTCAAGATTCAGATTTCGGACGTAGATCTTTACTAATATTTATGTCATGATGTAAGGGTAGATTCCTTTTCTAAGAATTTTCCATTTTAAACCTTTTCAAAATTTTATCAAAGTACGTGCCCTGGCTGAGTCCGATGAGACGTTTCGACCTATCTCTGTAAATCCTTATACCAAGAATATATGTTGCATCTCCCAAGTCTTTCATAGCGAAACATTTTCCCAACCAGTCTTTTACACTTTGTAATGTTGGGATATCATTTCCTATGAGTAGTATATCATCTACATATAATACTAGGAAGACTACAATACTCCCACTGACTTTGACATATATACAGGACTCATCTTCGCTTCTAGAAAATCCAAACTGTATGACTTTCTCATGGAAGCAGAGATTCCAGCTACGAGAAGCCTGTTTAAGTCCATAAATGGCCTTTTCAAGCTTGCACACTCTTTTAGGATACTTTGCACTTTCAAAACCATCTGGTTGTGCCATAAACACATCCTCTGTAAGTTTTCCGTTAAGGAAAGCGGTTTTGACATCCATCTGCCATATTTCATAATCATGAAATGCAGCTATCGCAAGCATTATCCTAATTGACTTTATCTTAGCTACTGGTGAGAAGGTTTCCTCATAATCAATCCCAAGGGTTTGAGTATAGCCCTTCGCTACCAACCTAGCTTTATAAGTGTGTACCTTTCTATCCATGTCTGTCTTCTTTTTGAAGATCCACTTACAACCCACTGTCCTAAGACCAGGTGTAGTGTCAACCAAATTCCAGACTTGGTTGTCTTACATAGACTGAATCTCGCTTTTCAAAGCTTCCTTCCACTTGGCAGCCTCAGGGCCTGCCATCGCTTCCTTGTAGTTAGCAGGTTCGTTCAAATCAACTAGTGTACTATCACTAACCTTGTCCTCTTCTACAATATGGAAACCATAATAGAACTGAGGAGGATTGATAACTCTACTTGTTTTGCGAACGGGTAACGAGATGTCTTCAGGTTCAACAGGTGTCACCACCTCTTGTTGAGTGTCAGTGTTTACTATAGGTTCTTCATCGGTCGATTCTTGAATTTCTTCAAGATCTATCTTACTCCCACTGTCCTCTTTACATATCATTTCTCTCTCAAGGAACACTCCTCTTCGAGCTACAAACACCACATTTTCCGTGGTTCTATAAAATAGATATCCAAACGACTTTTTGTGGATAACCGACGAAAAGACACTTTTCAGATCTGGACTCTAGCGTGTCCTGAGTTTCTCGTCTAACGAAAACCTCGCAACCCCAGATCTTGATGTGACCAAGAGAAGGACGTTTTCCCTTCCACATCTCATATGGTGTCTTTGAAACCTTCTTAGTGGGTATTTGATTTAAGATATGTGCGGCTGTCTCTAATGCGTAACCCCAGAAGCTTATTCGAAGTGTTGCCCGACTCATCATAGACCGAACCATGTCTAACAGGGTTCTATTTCTCCCCTCCGCAACTCCATTAAGTTGTGGTGTTCTAGGAGGAGTCAATTGTGAAACTATTCCACAGTTTCTAAGATGATCAAGAAACTTTCCTCTATCGGATCGGAGTACCTTTATCTTTCTGCCCAGTTGATTCTCTACTTCGTTTTGATATCTTTTGAATATTTCAAAAGTATCGGACTTATGTTTAATCAGATAAACATATCCATATCTACTGAAGTCATCAGTAAACGTAACGTGGTAGCGATTTCCATCTATTGTGGCGCATCGGAATGGTCCACATACATATGTATGTACCAAGTCCAATAATCCAATAGTCCTTCACCTCTTTCACATGATCCAGTGAATGGTGATTTAGTCATTTTGCCCAGTAAACAAGATTCGCATACATCATCCGATTTGATGTCGAATGATTCCAACACTCCATCCTTTTGGAGTTGGGCGATGCATTTCATGTTTATGTGCCCAAGACGATAATGCCACAATTTGGATTTATCAAGCTCATTACACGAATTAACATTTAAAATCACATTGCTAACACATTCAACATTTTCATATATGTCTTTGTAAGGAGAAACTTTAAAAATAAAACTACCATTATCCATTTTCATTATCAAATGAAAATTGATAACCATCCTTGAACAATGCATAAAATGAAATTATGTTTCTTGTCATTTCTGACGAATAACAGCAATTATTTAAATCAATCCTAACTCCTGACTTCAGCATGAGCTCGAACTTTCCAATCTTGGTCACGGGTGTGAATTTCCTGTTTTCCATGATTAAGTTGAGCTCTCCATGCTTCAAATTTCTACTTTGCTTTAGACCATGTAATACAGTGCAAATGTGAGTACCACACCCTGTATCCAGAACCCACGAATAAGAAGTTGTAGTATTATGGAGTTCGATCATAAACATACCTGACTGAATACTCTTTTCGACCTTACCGTCTTTAAGATCATTCAGATATTTTGGGCAGCTACGCTTCCAGTGCCCCTTTATGTTGCAGTAAAAGCACACTACTTCATTTGGATCATTTGCAGATGCAATCTCATAATCACCCTTTCTTTTGAACCACGACTAGACTTTCCAGTCTTACCTTTCCAAGTTTTTCTTTTCCTTGCATTTCGACCAATAGCCAACACAGAAGCTGCTGAGGTAGAGGGCACATCAATCTTCTTGATCCATTGCTCAACGGTTTGCAGCAAGTTATGGAGTTCCATTATCGAGGTTTCTTTCTCATTCAAATTCATTTGATATGAGATTATAAACTGATTGTAAACAGCTGGTAGGTGAGATAGAATTATATTTATCGAGAGCTCAGTATCAAACATCATGTTCAAAGATTCCAACCTATCAAAGTACCCTTTCATCTCCACGAAAGCACAAATAGAGGCTCCAGGTTTGGGTTTACAAGCCATGAGGGATTTGACCACATCAAGGCGTTCTTTGCTAGCCTTTGCCTGAAGCATTTCCTTTAGCTGTTGGTTCATTTCATAAGCCCAAGTATTCTCAAAAGTCTTTTGCAATCCAGGGTTCATGGAAGATGTCATGATACAAGACACTTTGTTTGCATCTTCATAATGTTTTCGGTGAGCTTCAATCTCTTCTTGGGTTGAATCAAGATCAATAGTGGGAATCTGCTCGTCGAGAACATACTCCTTGTTCTCGTACCTTAGGGTAAACCTAAGGTTTCGCATCCAGTCCATATAGTTTGGACCGGTAAGTCTTTCCCTCCCAAGAACAGAGAGTAGTGAGAAGTTCGAGTTATTTGCGGAATTGGGAACGGGTGAATTAGAACCATTTTCGGTAGACATCTATAATATAAACAGTTTTAGTTAGTATGAATATTCCTTAATTGTTTAATTACCCAATTCTAAATTAAGGTTAGGATCCATATTTTCGATTCGTTTTATGAAGAGGTTTGTCGTAATCATATCATGAATTTACTTTAGGTAGACAATGCTTTTGTCAATTTTATTCTCTATGAAATTCCTAATTCTTTTGAGATTCATTGATTCAATCAATGGCATGTTAATCTCGGATATGCTTATCTACCATTCATGACTGTGATGCCGAGGATCATGAATAAGATAGTGAACTTAATCATGCAAAACCCGCATGGTCCCCGGCCCGAGTACGCTCGAGAATCGCGAGTCTCACATAACCTCTCACTTATGTCCTCTTTTAATGTGCAGGTGAACCACACATGCTCCATTAACAGTCCATATGAGAGATCTGCGGTTTTCATGGGATAACATACAATTCACATTTGTTATACTTAAACGGAATTTTGTTTTAGTACTTTAATTCAATACTTTTGATCTTGACATCATCCTATCAAAAGTCCTTGGTAGCTCCATTGAACACACAAAGAAGCGGAGAAGTAGGTTAGCGCGAAGCATATTAAAAACTCACTTCTTTAGGGAAGTAAAGTGTCTCACCTTATACCTCTCTTATAGTTTGTTCACCATGGGTGAGCCGATTTATCAATTGACTAACAACGTAGTTAAACTTTAAATGATACATATATATTTATCATAATATATATAAGTCTCTTTAAGCCTTTAAAGTTCAGGGTTCTATTTTAAACATTTTAAAATTTAGGGGTATCATTTAAACAATTTAAATATTAGTATTTATTCTAGATCCTTATTAACATTTAATGATCATACAAATTTATCTATGGATTACTATTTACAATTAACTATTAACTAAGTAGTAACTTCATTGTTAAGTGCCTATATTATTAAGCTAAGACTCTGATACCACTGATGGGTTTTCTATTCCCTTACTAGATTAACATACAATGCGGAAACAACAATTAATCTAGGGCATGAAGGAAACTAAACCCTAAAGGATCTTAACTTAATAATAATACGCAACAAAACAAAATAAATAGATAAGAGAATACTAACCTTTGAGAAAATCGTATTTCTCACACGCATACCACCTTAGTAAAGCTTCCTAGCTTGGAGGCGAGTACTCAAAATAGAGTACCTCTAATAGTTCACACCCACGAACCAAAGAGAAAAATTTTAACTCCTAAGGTCCCGATTAAATTGTAAAACTCTTACAAGGAATCGGAATGAGAAAGAGAGAATGATGTACTTTGAAACCATGGCATGCCCCTTATTTATAAGGGAAGAGGAAGGCTTAGGGTTTACATTTGTCTATTAACTTTTAT
This sequence comes from Gnaphalium uliginosum, assembly GCA_963930675.1. Taxonomy (NCBI): domain Eukaryota; kingdom Viridiplantae; phylum Streptophyta; class Magnoliopsida; order Asterales; family Asteraceae; genus Gnaphalium; species Gnaphalium uliginosum. Next base: position 64,183,340 of record OZ005680.1, read on the forward strand.
TTTGATGCAATTTTTTGAACTGTATACTATTTTTTTCACCTCATTGACTTTTTCACAAAAAAGTGTCGTATTTTGCGCAATTTTTTTAGGATACGTTTTTTTTTAGTGTTGATACATTGCGAAATAATTAATTGCATCACTTTCTTGATCATCTATCGTCTCCAATTTCTCCACAATAGTGGCACCACTTTCCAAATTTCACTACAATGTCACCTCATTCATATTATCTAGTTTAAATGTATCATTTTTTGCGAAATTTTCTAGATGAGACAATGTTTTAGCCATTTTTGAGATTTGGTGCTAAAATTTCTTATTCGATGTCTACATTTGGGTAATAACTTTTTTTAATGCAAATTTTTGCACTGTATACTATTTTTTCACCTTATTGACTATTTCACAAAAAAATGTCGTATTTTGCGTAATTTTTTTAGGATGCGTTTTTTTTAACTATTGATATATTGCGAAATAATTCCTTGCATCACTTTATTGATCATTTATCTTCTCCAGTTCCTCCACAATAATGGCACCACTTCAAATTTCACTAGAATTTCACCTCATTTATATTATCTAGTTTTAGTGTATCATTTTTTTTGCGAAATTTTCTTGATAAGAAAATTTTTTAGCCATTTTTAAAATTTGGTGCTAAAATTTCTTATTCGTTGTCTACATTTGTGTATTAACTTTTTTTTAATGCAAAATTTTGCACTATATACTATTTTTTTCACCTTATTGACAATTTCACAAAAAAAAATGTCGTATTTTGCGCAATTTTTTTAGGATGCGTTTTTTTTTAAGTATTGATATATTGCGAAATAATTCATTACATCACATTATTGATCCTCTATCGTCTTCAATTCCTCCACAATCATGACACCAATTTTCAAAAATTAATTCCAATTTTCAAAAATTAATTCCAATTTTCAAAAATTAATTCCAATTTTCAAAAATTAATTCCAATTTTCAAAAATTAATTCCAATTTCACCACATTCATATTATTTTGCATTAATGTATCTTTTTTTTGCAAAAAATTTTTTATTTGACCATGCTTTAGCCATTTTTAAGATTTGGTCCCAAACTTTCTTATTCATTGTCTACATTTGTGTATTAACTTTTGTTTTGACGCAAATTTTCCACTCTATACTATTTTTTTCACCTCATTAACTATTTCACAAAAAGATATCATATTTTCTGCAATTTTTTTAGGAAACTTTTTTTTTAAGTGTTGATATATTACGAAATAATTTATTCTATCACTTTTCTTGATCATCTTTCGTATCCAATTCCTCCACAATAATGTCACAACTTTCCTAATTTCACCTCATTCATATTATCTAGTATTAATAAATCATTTTTTTGCGAAATTTTCTTGATGAGACCATGTTATAGCTATTTTTGAGATTTGGTGTCAAAATTTCTTATTCGTTATTTACATATGTGTATTAAATTTTGTTTTGATAAAAATTTTTTGTAACACCCCAATACTCTCTATTCAATACTCTCAAACATTGTCAAGTTCCGATAAAACCGTTCTTAATGCCAAACAATTAACCAAGCAACAGTTAAAACCACTAACACGTTACTACAATACATAATCATGCAATCGACATTTGTTTAAGTTTAGACAATCCTATTGTGGATCGCATAATTCTCTTAAACCATCGCTCTGATACCAACTTGAAACGCCCCTATTTTTTTATTTTATTTTTACACTTCCTTTAATGTTACGCGATCCTAGCATCCCTCCCGGGATCGCGTAACTATACTTGAAATCGTCATAGAAACTTTTACGTGTAAGTACGCGGTCCAAGGGGTGCTAGGATCGCGTAACATCAAAGGAAAACTTTCTGTTACGATTTCAAGTATAGTTACGCGATCCCGGGAGGGATGCTAGGATCGCGTAACATTAAAGGAAGTGTAAAAAAAAAACATATAGGGGCGTTTCATTTTTGCACTGTATACTATATTTTCACCTCATTGACTATTTCTCTTATAAATTAAACACTCGAATGGTAGTTGCTGGTAAACACCCTATTGAACACTCGAATGGTCAATATCCTTGTTGCTCAACAATACAAATGTCATACAGAAAATCAAAAAAGAGATTGACACTCATGTTGGTTCCAACCATTTGTTACAAGAACGTGATTTGGATAAACTGAGTTACCTTAAAAACGTCATTAATGAGAGTCTTCGTTTGTACCCAACTCTTCCCTTGTTACTTCCACGTGAGGCTTCTGTAGACATCAGGATTGGAGGTTACTCGGTTCCTCGTGGCACAATGTTAATGGTGAATGCATGGGCCATTCAAAGGGACCCCGTCTTGTGGGATAAACCTAATGTTTTTATTCCTGAAAGATTTGAAAAGAAATGCGAGGATAAATACAAAATGCTAGCATTAAGTGTTGGTAGACGTGGATGTCCTGGAACAAATCTAGGGTATCGCATCCTTGGGTTGACATTAGGAACTTTGATTCAGGCGTTTGAATGGGAGAAGATTGGCAATGAAGAGATCGACATGACTGCTGGTTGTGCCATGTCCATTTCCAAATTGAAACCGTTACAAGCCCTTTGCAAACCTCGTTCCAACATGGTTGGACATTTTCTTTAGACCGTTGTCGTACGTTCTGCATGAATAATCATGTTTAGCATCTTATCTGTTACTATGATAAGCACTAGATATATTGTTGCCTATCTGGTTTTCTCCGTGTTTCTTTGATTACAATCAATTAATTAATCCGAGGGTTATAGTTTCAAAATGTACGAAAACATAAAGTCAAGTTCTTAAAACATATATTTTTCTTTGTTTTTTGCTACATAAAAAGAGGTTTATTTAAATTATATACATACAATAATAAATTAAATATATACGAGAGATATTTTTAGAACTTGAATATTATACATACAATAAAACATTTCCAAGTTAGAAACACGCAATAGTGAGGCGTGTAAACTTAATTCCTTACACTTTGAAATTATAAACCCTTAATCCAATATAAGATCATGTTTGAACTTTATACTTATAAAATATCACTAACTGACATCAATATATGTGTGCTTAAGTTGTATATTGGATTAAGATCATGTTTGAACTTTATACTTATAAAATATCACTAACTGACATTAATATATTGTGCTTAAGTTGTATATAAGCTCTCCAATCAAGTCGTCAAGGATCTCCCATCTAAAGCAAATGTTGTTATTTTTAGTAAGGGATCGGAATACATTGCTATTGAGTAATTGAGACACTAAAAACACGTTCTTTTCCATTCATTTGTATTTTGAGAAAAATCTTTTTCTCGGCAATGCCTTTGTGTCCGCTGATTCAACAACGATGGCCGGTAGTGAATTCCTTTATTGTAAATCTACCGTTGAGAGTGGTGTGAAAAGATGTTATGGTATTTAAGAGTGTTGAGAGAAGTGTCCATTCTTGTAACATCGTTCGTATTATACTAGAGTTTAAGTGGTCTCGTGGTCCCGTAGTTTTTACTCTCTTCTGAAAAGGTTTTTCATTCAAAATATCACGTGTTTATGTTTTTTCTGAGCGGATCGATCCCTACAGAACTTTCAACCTGTTTCTGTTGCAACTCTGGCTAAATTATTGTTGACCCACTTACGATAAAACACAACCCAAAATAAGCCATGGTTAATAAACCCGGATTGAAATTGACACGTGGAATATTTGGGATACATAGGAGTTCCTATATGGGCATACAAACAAGTCATTTAAAGTATGATGATCGCTTCTTCTTTTTCTTTTTTCCTTTTTTATGTGCGTGTGCCAAACACACCCGATCTTCTACGGAGTATTTTGATTAAATTAACAGAAATGGAAAATGGTCCTTTAGAAACAATTGAATCAGGCCCATCATATGTTATATGAGGCCCATCATGATTAATACATGGCCAACTAAAATGAGATTTAAGCCCAATTTCAGACGATTTATCATTTATACTCGCTTTTGTCGCTATCCAGTGGACCAATATCCACCTGCTCATGTGCTACATCCATATTATACAATTTTAAATTTGCGTTCAACTTGTTTCTGTCAGCCGAATTCTCGCTTATTATTATTATTATTATTATTATTATTATTATTATTATTATTATTATTATTATTATATGTTATATTATATTATTATTATTATTATTATTTTTTCAAGAGTGCGTCAGAGCACCACACAGTAGACGTTGGGAGGGAGACCTTTATTAGGCTTTAAATACTTCAAAATGTATTAAATTAATATATGGCTCTAATAAACTATTTCTAACTTTTACTGTGCGTAATGAATTTCAGTTCGACTGAACTTCAGTTTTATTTATTGTTACTGTATGTATTCTGCTGACATAACAACTTATAAGGATATTAGTTTAATCATACGTCAGTAAAATTACATAAAATGGCAATGAATAACAACTTCATTACACACAATAAAAGTCCAAAAAATTCTTCACACATTATGAATTTCGAAATACATTTGATACACGTAATCCTTTAATAAATTAAGATCCATGCTACTCTATTTGTAACAATAAAACTTATTCGTTCAACGTCAATTCTTTAAACTAAGATTCTGATCCTACTTTTGAATTTTGATAAAAGGGCTCGATTATCAAGTCAAAGGATCTTTTTTATTATGTTCGGCTATCAAGTCAGATTATTTTTTAATTACGTTTTCCTTCGACGATGCATTTGAATTATCATTTTTAAAGTTTAATACGCTGTCATATAAAAATCTTATATTTTTGTAAGTAAATAATGACATTTTGTTTAGACTTTAGACTAATTATTGATTGGAAACTCAAAAATCATAATTTAATACATGAAAATGATAGTTTGGTTAAGTTATGTATTTAACGTCCGAGTTTTCACATTATCCGCGTATACATGGTAAGTAAAAATATGCATGCTATTTTGTTGTTCATCTTTTACAGTTTTACTGAATGTTTTCATATTAATGTGCATCTTCTTCCTTGTAAATCTTATTTTTGAAAAGAATGGCAAGATTAATCATATCAAACTGAAGAGGATGAAAAACTAAATTAACGATGTAACTTGTTAGACTAGAATAATTGTATATGATCGATTAACAAACGTAACGTATGTATATGGTCGCTTACAATTTAACATGTATATGGTCGCTTACAATTTAACGTGTATGCCTCGATTAAGAGGTAAATACATAAGTCGTAGGGAACATGAAGGTGTAGAATAACGTATTTTCTTATTGTTGTTATTTTAATAAAATGCAAATTATTAACACTATTAAGAAAATATATTTTATTGAAAAATGCAAATTATTTACATATATAGCGAATACAACCCATATATATATATATGTACATATAACTAAATGAACCATGAAATTCATATAATCAGAATTGTTGAAAGCATATAAATTAGTATATGTGCACACATTTACCTAAGAAGTTAATTTCATCAAATGCACACACAATAAACCAAAACTATTTATGGCTCACTTAGTTAGACATCAGTACAAAGTTCTCCAATAATTTCTCCAATAATTAAGAGTAAAACACACGTATTTGATCTCGTAATTTGAACCTTTCAAGTTACAAAGAACGACTGCATCGGGATATTGAGTTCAAATTCATGACCATCTTTGAAAAATGTCATAAAATCTATAAGAGTTCAATTGAAAACCATTGAGGTAATATAACGCCTATATAATGAAAAAGTTACATTTAAATAAAATATTAGAGGAACAAAATGATACAGTAAATATAAATAAATTCGTTGAAATATATTACAACTATAATAAATTTATTAGCATAATAATTACCATAATAGATTCTTAATATGAGTCACATATGAAAGGTCCTATTAATGATAATATTAATATATCTTATTTCATGCACATATTATTAATTATTAATATATAATAATAAATTTTACAAATTCAGTCTTGACATATATAACTTTCAATAATTCACTAAATGATGTCACATCACATTCTTGTTTGTAGAATACATTCACATAGACTAAGGGGATAGCCACTTAGAGCATTATTAGGCTGGTGCCAGTGGCTTTCATCGGTTTCAATCGATGAAGCCTTGGCAAACTGACACTGATAGCACCGTTTAATTGGTTGCTTCATCAGTTGCGATTCTTCGATTTTCCGACGAAAGGGAGGCCGGGTCGGGTGGGGCCCATTTTTTTAACTAGCCGTTTTTTTGAATTTTTTTTTTGAATTTTTAATTCTTTATCCAACCCCAAATACACTATAAATAAACACACAACTAAACTTCAATTTACACAATGTTCTTTCCATTCTCTTATTCTATACATTATTCCACTCAATTATTCTATACAATTTCCATATGGCTTCCATCGTCAAAACCGTGCTTACTTTATTTTATTGTTTTCAATAAATGTAATATATTTTTTAATTACTGTAATTTTTTATTTTAGTTGTTGTAATGTGTAACATCCGTCATTTTTACCTCGTCATTTTACAGCGGAAGCTATACAATTTACATTTTCTACATAAACATCTTTACAAATATACAATTTCTTTCTTTTCCATCTCGATCTTTAAGGCGTCTCTTTCATTAATTTCCTTGAACACTAAACCTGAGATATAAGCAATAAATGCGTAAGCCTAAACGCTTAGTGAGCACATCGTTTTCTATCAAAATATCACATACAATCATGCCATGACAATACTCTTTATATAAAAATACATTTTGAGATCTCTACGTTAATGTGTAACCGAACCGTATCTGTACACTTGAATATGTTCTCTGAATCACGGCAGCCTTGCGCTAGCACGTGTTAATCTCTGAATTGCATTTTGTACGCTCGTTACACATCAACGACGCTTACTACATATATACAAAATCGCATGCTTAAATGTAAACATAACGTGACTACATGCATTCATACAACTCTAACATTTCTAATGCAACACGTAGCACATAAACACGTACGTAGCATATATCTCAGTTTTCGTAAACAACACGGGTACTCACATTGATTAACATTGATTAGACGAATGAAATATCCTTGAGCTAAAAGTGTGATTCATGCTTCATGAGCTTGTACAATTAGCATCCTTCACTTGTACCATAAGCTTATTTTTCTTTCTACTCTTTTCATGTACTCTTTTAACTATTTTTCACTTGATCCTATCATAACCTTAAATATATTAACAAATCTGTTGAATCTCTCTCTATATACATGTAAATGTCATGAACCACCACATTTTGTCTATCTTTTATGTATAGATTAAGTAGAGAAATGAAAGCATAAGCTTTATTTATATATTCCTTTAAAATGTGCTTAGTCATTAGTCTATACATAGCTTAGACTTGCCACATTAATCTATGTGTCAAACTCTAAAATGTACATAGTCATTAGTCTAAAATCAAAGTAGATTTATCACTCTACTTAGAGTAATTACGTGGCTACATTAGAAATACTCTTAGTGGCAATTTAAGTTTGACAAATTATTTCATGACTAATAACTATAAATGGTGTGCTATTTACATTTTTTTTACCATGCTTTAAATACTTATACTTTAAGCTTATAATTAAGTACTCTAGTTTATTGGTTTGCCATCCAACAAGAACGTTTCACCCTCATTGTAATACTACACTTTTAGTTTTAAACACTTGTTGGCCACACATGCATCAAGTACTTGTATGTTATTGCATTAGGTATTCTACATTGAATGTTAAGGCTCTAAAACATCAACTTATGTAGTAGGCATTTTCTACATAAATAAATATATCTCTTATCACATATCTTACACTATACTTATGTACATACTTTTTAAGTATAAGTTATCATAACTCGTATAATTTTCTAAGTCTACTATTTTCAAAATTGGGTGTTACATGATATTTTATTTTAATTAATGTAATATTTTTTAATTTTAATGAAAGAGTTTTAATTTAATTTGTGTTTTAAAACTTAAATTAATAGTCAGTGGGTCCGAAAAATCAAAGTGATGAAAGGACTGTTGGCAGTGTTTAATAAGTCTTTCATCAGTTTTGAGTGTGCTGACGTGACACTGAGCTGACAAAACTGAAGAAGCAAGTGAAGAAGTAACTGTTGAGAGTGGTCTTACTCCATACAACCATATAAAATTATATGGAGTGTCACATCGTATAAGAATCTATTTTTTTTTTATTTAAAAAAAAGGTGAAAACCATATAAACTTATGTAGTAGGCATTAAAACTTCGTATCACCGTTTGTATAGAGACCAGAGAGGATTAAAACTTCGTATCACCGTTTGTATAGAGACCAGAGAGGCATGTGCCAAAAGCTCCACATCAGATTTTTTGTCAACCACCTTCTATAGTACTCTTATACAACTTGCGTTACCATGCTATTAGTATACATGAAAGATAATTCGTAATATTAATATGTAAAAGGTTCAAACGAGAATAAAAAAAAATGTATAGAACTGCGAGAACCTTTAAATTATAGAAATGTTCACTTGTGAGTAAATTCTATCGCATGTAAATATTAATGTAGATTATTATTAAAAATAAAATAGTTTGAAAACCTCAAAATTTATCTTTAAAATCAAATTTAAATTTTTTTCGTTCACATGTGCATATTTGATCTGTACACATGTGAACATTTCATATAATGTATCATTTAACATGCATTTTATGATTTTTACCTTTTGTTTGTCAATAATATAAATATTAAATAACATTTATATGTAATTTGTTGCCTTTACATATGAAAATTTCTATAATTTGAAAGTTCTTGTAGTTCTATACCTTTTTATGATTCTCGTCTGAATCTTTTACTATATATATCTGTATATATTTCATTATTATTACTTAATAAAATGAACATATACTCCTAAAACTCGACACCTACACTTTCTTAAGCTTGACATATGTGCTTAACAAATTAAGAAAGAAAATTATTTATTTCATTATCTTAAAACTTAAGCATACATGATTAATTATATATGATTTACACGTATCTTCTAAAATATCGACTACCCGTGCCTTTTAATACTAGTGAAGAACTCGTGCAATGCACGACAACTTCAATATCACGACATATTACATAATTGATTGATTGATAAGCATGTAAAATGACAAAGAGAAACACTGTTTAACAAATAAACTGATTAAATAGATCAAAACTTGTCCAATGCTATGTCAATGCCTAAAACCGACTAATTAAGGGAGGATTCGATTTGATGAATATATTAGAGTTTGACATGCATGTGTGATAATTGATGGAAAGCAGTGTACAACGAATTCTATCGTGGCTACAAACCTGAAAGTTGGTTGTAAAATAACCTTGAAGCAATCATCCTTGCGTAGAATCACGAGAAACAATATGAGTTGTCTTCAATAATTCAAAACAATGCCAAGACTTACATACTTATTTCCATATATTTTTTCATATAAAGCTTCCACAACATAGAAATATTAAAAGCATTGTCTCAATTTTATAGCCTCTAATGACAACCTTAACCATAACCATAACCATCTTTATCACCATCAGCAAAATAAATTTATAATACCATGCGACCAAATTAGAAATTAACTTTTAAAGTCCCAAAACAAAACATTAACTCAAATAAGCAAAACATAATCAACATATATCGGAAAAATGAAATAATACATTATACTTTATAACTATGTGTTTTGAAACTATCAAGGAATACACACAAAGCTCATATATTTAATTAAATGTTGATTGTAAAACTACCGATAATGAAACCTTCACGGTTTCTTGTGAGTCCATCCTCACAATCCGAAAGTGTACTCATTTTATAGTCATGTAACATCGAGTTGTCATAAAAATACACACTAAAGTATATACTCTATTTAATTATCCAAAAAATTACAAATATATATATATATATATATATATATATATATATATATATATATATATATATATTTATATATATAATCAACTTTATATATACCTCTATTGATACCACAACTTCAATTTAAGTATTGTATATGTTTCATGGCAATTAATTAGTACTACCTCGAGTCTTGATCAAGTTTCTAGATGTGCAACATGTTAGCGAGCTTCTAGACTGCATATGCATATTTTGCATCGTAGTGACTGATTCTTCAAACTAAAACTGAATTAGGTAATAGATAAGTTAGTGATGATTCCTACAATGTCATACACAAGTTTAGGAATTTAAATGATTCCTATTTTGCATGCTAGAGTAATACTTTGATTTGAAACCATATATTTATGCTACATCTATCTTTCTTCCACGTTCATGTACACTCTTTTCTAATATAAGACTCCGTTCCGGGAGAAGGAAATTTAGGGGAGAAGCAATCTGATTCAGTATATTGATATTATGATTCAAATTTTTATTACCTATAACTTTTGAATCATAGAAACAAAGGACTAAATCTTATTAATAAAATATTGAACCAAAGCAATAAAATGTAAGATTATAGTAATAAAAATTTGAATCATAGTTATAAAATATTGAATCATATTGCTTCTCCATCTTCTCTCCCTAATTTTCCTTCTTTTTGATCCTCCTAATATATATATATATATATATATATATATATATATATATATATATATCCACACTTTCATGCCCACTTAGTTTCAAGACTTCTCCAAAGAGGCACAAAATGGTAGAAGCAAATTTCTCCAACTTAATCTTCTTGCCAATTTTCGTTATTCTACTAATCTTCTTAAGACTCTTGAGCAAAAGAAACGAATCAAACCTACCTCCAAGCCCTCCTTCATTTCCCATTGTTGGCCACCTCTTGATGCTAAAACAACCTCTCCATGAAACCCTACACAAACTCTCTCAAAAATTCGGGCCAGTTTTGTTGCTCCATTTTGGCATCCGAAGAGTACTAGTTGTCACATGTCCTTCCATTGTTGAAGAATGCTTTACCAAAAGTAATGACATTGTATTTGCCAATAGACCTTTCTTTCCCTCTAATAAAATACTTAGTTACAATTTCACTACCATGGGTCTGGCCCCATATGGCCACCTTTGGCGTTCCTTACGTCGTGTTTGTGCATTTGAGCTCTTATCCACAACTCGTCTAGATGCAACTACCCATTCACGTGAACATGAAGTTAAACTTTTGTGTAGACAACTTCTTAATGAATCATCGTTGCCAAAAGTAGTGGAGCTTAAGTCTTGGTTTAGAGATCTTTTGTATAACATGTCCACTATGGCATTGATGGGGAAGAGGTACTATGGAGACGTAATCGATGTGGGTGACGTGGAATCGACTTATAGGTTTCAAGAGATAATGGAAGAGATGTTCAAGCTCATACATGCCCCAAAGCTTGGGGATTTCTTGCCATTTTTGAATTGGGTTGATATTGGGAGTATTGAAAAGAAGTCACATGCTTTAATGGAAAAGGCAAATGAGTTCTTGGATGAGTTTATAATGGAACGACGTCGTACAGGGTGTTCTGGGTCGGGTATTATGGTTGATAATTTGCTGGCTTTACAAGACGCAGAACCGGAACTTTATACTGATGAGATCATAAAAGGGCTCATACTGGTATAACTAATTTTCTTGTCCTTTTTATAGAACTTTTGAAATTTAATGTTTATTGAGTCGTCTAAACTCAAATGGGCAGACAAATAAAATTTGGTGCTGGTTAAAAAAAGTTGTTGGCTAAATATGATTACAAAATCTGTTGCTTCACACAGAATTAATTAAAACTGATCTTAAATCTCGCTTGAAAAATGGTCTCATTGTTTCGAAAAATTTGAACTCAATCATTTACTCTCGGATAATCTGAAAAGAAGTTAACCATTTATGTGCTTACACATACAGCTTCTGCTAGTTGCTGGTACAGAAACGCCTTATTTAACACTCGAATGGGCAATGTCATTGTTGCTCAACAATATAGACGCCATACGAAAAATAAAGAAAGAGATCGAAACTCATGTTGGTTCCAACCGTTTGTTACAAGAACGCGATTTGGATAAACTGAATCACCTTCAAAATGTTATCAATGAGAGTCTTCGTTTGTACCCGACTCTTCCGTTGTTAATTCCACGTGAAGCCTCTGAAGACGTCAAGATTGGTGGCTACTCGGTTCCTCGTGGAACACTGTTGATGGTGAATGCATGGGCCATTCAAAGGGACCCCGTCTTGTGGGATAAACCTGATGAGTTTATTCCTGAAAGATTTGAAAAGAGATGCGAGGATAGATACAAAATGCTAGCATTAGGCGTTGGTAGGCGTGGATGTCCCGGAACGAATTTAGGGTATCGCATTCTTGGGTTGACATTGGGAACTTTGATTCAGGCGTTCGAATGGGAAAATAAAGGGGGTGAGGAGATCGACATGACTGCTTCTTGTGGCTTCTCCACGTCCAAATTTAAGCCGTTACAAGCCCTTTGCAAACCTCGTTCAGACATGATCGCTCATTTTCTTTAGGGGTTGTCGTTCTTCGTGTATGGAAAATTAATATACGTGTTTTATCATCTTCAAATATGATCTTTCATATAATTAAGCACTAAATAATATCGTCTGTACTTGTTTAACTCTTTCTTGCTTATTTCACTGCAAGCAATTAATCCAATATAAGATCATGTTTAAACTTTCTGCTTATAAATATCACAGGACAGAAAAAGAAAAATGTGTGCTCAAGGTGTATTTAAGCTTCAAATGGTTGAGATCAGCAGCAAATAAATGCAAAATGAAGCTACCCACAACACAATCATTTCCCCGAAAATTTATGGTTTATATACATACACAACCCAAATGTATTATGATTCATGTTCCCATATAATGTGGTTGAGGTGAATTTTAACAGTTTCACTACTTTTTCTTCTTCTCTTCTTGAGATCTTTCTAGTACAACAGGAGCTGCAGGTATACTGAACCACCACTCTCTCATTCTACGCATCCATCTTTCTGTTTGTGCTCTTCTCATAGGCGAGTACTTTGTGAACTCTTCCAAGAAAATAAGTAGAACTACGTATCTAAATGGTACAATCGTCACAAACAAAGCGAAAGCCACAAGTGCAGCTGCAAATCTGTTACTTGCCTGAACATATGCAAAACCGAACATATTAGTCATTTTACTGTTGCAAAAACATGGCAATATGGACATGATATGCAGTCTGGGTAAGAGAAAACGACTCGGGTAAAATGGGTCACTTTTAAGTATGCGCCAGAGTGGAACAGGTCAGATTGTGATGACCGAGTGACCGAATAACACTTTTTGACCATTTTTATCTGTTTATGTAACAAATAATACTATAAACAATAATTATTATTAGAATAGAATGCTACACTAAAATAAAATCATTTAAGAAATTGTATGCATTAGAAGTATATATACTAAGGCGACCTTCAACCTATTTGACCTGTTGCATTTCTAGCTATACACTATTATTCGGCCCACTTAAGATAAAGAACAACCCATCCAGTAGTAAACGGATTAGAATTGAAACATGTAGATGAACATGAGAACTGATATTCGACATTTGGATGATTTGACGTACAAAGGGTATCTATATGGGCATACAAACAAGTCGATGAAAGTAGCAAGAACCATGGATTGTTTAACAGAACCAAGTCCCATGTTTAGACACTCACTTAAAAACACAAATAATCTTCATAATTAGTACATTAGCCAAAACTAATAAGCCTGTAACAAGAAGAAAACTAGATGATAACGCAAACATGTCCGTCACCATCTCTTTCCTTCTCTATAGGTGAAAGAAGCAAGTCTTACTACGAATCGAATTCGACTAAATTAGCTCTTGTAAATATCATAGTAGTAATTTTGTCAAACACTAGGCATTGTACTTGCTCAAATGTAAAAGAGACCAGTTGAAACTGAAAGGTGGCCATTTGGACACATCTACTCAAAAACAAGCCAATTTGCACATGTTTTATCTCTAGCCAAGGTTGTAAAAGTCGCTAGTCGGGGACTAGTCGGTCGGGACCTTGTAGGGACTAATCAGCCAAGTCGGGAACTAGTCGGATTTGACATTTTTTTTACATTTAAATAGAAAATTACAAAATTATATATGTATATATAAATGAGAACATAAACATAAACCTTAACATAATTGTCTTGAAACATAAACATAATCGTTCAATTGTTCAAAAACTTAAACCATAAATTTTTGTTACTCGATCAATTGAATATATTTCATACTTACCATGCTAGAATTAATGGTCAATTTCTTAACTATTAGTAGACTAGGAATCCAAGTTTATATCAATTAACCGAACAAAACAATATTCCAGTAAGGTGTGAATTATAAGAAAAATGATTACCTGTGGAAATATGGATAACAGCAAACCACGTATTTTAAGGAGAACAACATTTCCCTCTTGGACCAACTCTTCAGCTTGAGAAATTGCATTCTGAACAGCCAACAGCTGCTCCATTTTGTTCATTGGCGGCGGCACAGTGACCTTGAGTTCATCAACCGGCCGCCCTCCATTAACATACCGTGCAAGCATTGTATTAATTGCAAAAAATGTGAGTAGCAATGCAAATACGTAAGGAAGCCATCCGCTGCACAAGGGAACTTCATATAATTAAGGATTCAATGATTCATAAACACTATCTTGCTACGTATAATTTTTTTTTTAGGTGCAATAAAACAGAACCAGGCAATTGCAAACTCCTACAGAAAAAACGTGCTCATGATCCCAACATCCCTTTTACAACTTCATTATAATCACCATCACCATCATCGAGACAATGAAGTTCAATCAGGAAATAGATATTGAAGTAACAAACTCACCAGTAAATGATGAATGCGAATACTAAACAGAATGCAAGAGACTTCGTAGGCTCATCCCAGTACAATAGTGCAACAAGATGATTCCCAAGGTCGATTACAGGAAAAAGCAGCTCCTGCAAATAACAATATATATATATATATATATATATATATATATATATATATATATATATATATATATATATATATATTCAATTTTTCAGAATGACGGATTTCATAAAAGATTTCCACTTGCAACTTAACGAGAGCTACAAACCCAGAACAGACAACTACCAAATAGCTGGTCAGACACAACTGATCGGTGAACTTGAAGGAAATGGTAGTGTTTAACATTTCGGTGGGCAGCCTATGCTGCCGTTTCCAGCTTAACTTCCTTATGATACTAGAGATGGAAACTGCCAGGAGGTTTATGGATCAAAATGAGTCAAAATGGATTTAGGTTGAAACATTTATGTACCGGTCAAGACAGGTGGACTGGGTTTGGTTTCACCTGCAAACACTTTTTGTATATTTATTTAGGTTTTTGTTAGCTAAGTAATGGGTTACTTATGTCTGCAATAATAACCTGAATCCACGAATATAAAACGAATTACGAGGTTGTATACAATTACAAGTAGACTTCAGTCGCATTTCAATCTATTTGACCCGTACCCATTTTCACTGTACCTTTTTATCTGCCCCATATGACCCATTTAAGATAGAATCTAACTCCAATCGAACCAAGCATAAATAAATGGGTCAGAACTGCCAACACTATAAAACACATGCATGAATGAAGCAAAAAGACTGGGTTTTTGATTCACAAAACCTTCAGCACAGCTAAGTTGGTGTCGAGGCCTTCAACTTTCGCTCCATCAACCGTTGCTTGTGCATCTGCAACCATCTTGTAATTGCTTCTAGATTCATCTACAGCTTTCTCTAAGGGGGTCATTTCTCCAACAGTGATCTCACCAACAGTGATCAGCGACCGATTGAGTGTATTAGAACCCGTGCCAAACACAAACCCTAGGCTAGAAGCAATGGCGGTAGCAGATACTGAGTACATTCCGACAGCTGATTTACTACTGTTATTTCTTTCTGGACCTTTGGAAGTCAACATGGTCGCAATTGTTTCCAATATACGGTCGCCACCCGGAAGTTGATCACAAGCATTGAACATAAGACCTGCCTCATAGGACAGTGGGATCGTCGAACTCATGTTGGTGAGAGCTTGTATTCTTATGATTCCAAATATTGCTTTCAGTAGTGCTTCGTCCCGTTCAGCTCCTGTGAGTTGGAATTTCCGAATAAATTTGTGTGCGTACAAAATTTCACGTACAATGGCTAGCCAATAGTCACGCCTAGTATGCCCTTTGAGCTCAGGAAGCTCCATAACAACTGGTTCTGATCTACATTTGAACCCAAAATTAGTTCAAATATATTACCTGGAAAGCATATAACACTCGACGAACAAAATTCACAATGAAAATTAGCATGAATTATCAAACAATGTCGATAGTTCATGTATTACAATTCAGAACATGCATGTTTATGGTCTATAATATTGTAATAAAAGTATATCCGATTTCAAGCCACCTTGATGAAGCCATACAAGAACTGAGTGGGAGTAGTCTAACAATTTCATTTCTGACTTTACAAGATGGAACCTAATGATCGTGTCTTCTTCTATTCTTCTTGTTATTGTGAATGTTATGACTTTAAAAAATCATGCACAATATAAACAACCTTTTTATGCAGTTAGTTAAGAAACGTAAGATTGTCCATCGACATTTACAGAGGCCATTTAGTAAATAGCTCTAAGTAGTGAGTCTTAATTGTAGTATCACATTACTCATTTGTAGATTAACACACAAACATGTCATGGCTACGTAACTGATATATTCCTAGCAGAGCACATACATTGGCATCAAATGCCATGTGAAATTACAACGATAGAGCATACAACATAACATATGCCTTGAACCTTACAGGGAACTTGACTTATACAAGACGGCCTTATCAAAAAGCCTTGTCCCCCACGGGCCAGTCAACTCAGCCTTGACAACCTGCTTCAAGTCATCTGCCAACTCATAAACTGTCGGTGTATCATATGACACAACACGAAGAGCTTCAAAGTACAAAGCATGGTCCGTCAGAGTTAACCGACCTGATATAATAAAAATATAAAATATTTATGGACACGTGTAAGAACTTCAGAAGTACCATATCATAAAACAATGTACTTGCTATTCTATCAATAACAGAATATTCAGAGGTGAAACTTGACAGTTGACTATTTGACCTACCAGGCCAAGTTGAGATGCCTAGATGTTGAAGAACAGGCTGTGTGGTGACGGTACCATCTACTTCTAGAACCCTTTCCCCTCTTGCAGATCTTTCGGATGAAAGGAGAGACGACTCTGAGTGAGATTTAAGTTTTTTAATAGCCCTGTGAGGAAATTAAATTTGGTCAACTTTGTTAAAAATATTCATTAAGTTAATAACTATCTAATATCCTCTAAATTTACACATGTGAGTTGTTTAATATGGTGTTACAACTCGGATTTAATAGTGTTTAAAAATACAATCAGATTGCAGAAAAATTAAAAACCTCTCCAATGCAGTAAGGTATTTCTCATATATAGAGAACTGAAGCCGGCCTCCAGTGGATGTAGTAAGAAACTCAAAAATGTAATTACTAATTATCACATTCGCTATTATTGGCACTGCTGGAGCTATTCGGGAGAAGGCCTCTACCCCCACTGTTGCATCCTCGTCTATCTGCATAGTGATATTCACAGCAAGTCAAAATTTTGTCAGGAAGACCGTTGACCCATATCTAAGGTGAGACTACCTTAAGAACTAATGAAAGAAAAACTAAAGTATAGAGTCTGACAAACTTAAAAAATTATACTAGTATAGAGTCTGACAAACTTAAAAAATTATACGGAGTATATCTTAATCCAAAGAAACCCGTTAAACTTCCCCTGGGATAGACAAGGAATATCACATCAACTTAACACATGTAGTCCATGTACAAAAAACTATACTGTTAAGTGATTACCATTTCTATACTAATAGTAGAGCCCTAACATTTGGTCACCCCATCAAAGTATCAAACATATCTAACCAAGATGGATATATAACTAGAATGAGAATGCTAAGTTGCAGCATTGATGATTGAGAAAAACTTGGATCAGAAATGAGCATATTCAAAAGAAGATGTACATTAGCATTAACTTCATTCTTACTATATTCAAACTTCAGGATTATAAACATCCCAAGCAAAAGAACATACATCTACAGAAGGCTGACTGGCAGCATCTGGAACATCCCAAGCAAGCATCATATCAAACGTTAATCGCCGAAACCTTTTGTCCTCCATATAACCACTAACTTGTGTAGACTGCGCAAGTGCCCTGAAACACGAATACTCAAGAAAATTCCGCGCATACCGTGACGGATTTTTCGTTGCATCAGAAGCCTCCTTCTCAAAGTTGTCACGAAGCTGATCTGTAGAAACATCAAGTACCCTGCAATAACCAAATATAACCTTATTACACTTTCACTTAAACAATTTATGTTAAATGTTAATTGATCAGAATAGCAAGATACTTTACCTCTTTTACCAATTATATACTCCGTAATACAGTACTACCAAAATTGACATTTACAACAGTATACAGGATACACTTTCATCATCTTATTCTTCTTTTTGACGATCATACCAACGATTTGCACTTCATATTACTATTGTCCATCAATTTTTAGTATGTTACTACAATCGGTAACAGTAAGGTACATGCATTATGATTGGTGACAGAATATTAATTCCTATTATTACTAATTTTGTAGAGATATGTTACTATAACCGCTAAAATCAGGTAAAATATCATGCTATCCTGATAAGGGATTACCCCTATTATTATATGCAAAAATCTATAGATACAGTACATTGACTATAGCAAACGACAGTAAGTTTGTCGCAACAGAACTTACTTCGAACAGCGACGAACAACGGCATTTGCAACAGCAGACAGCTCATGAATCCAGTATTTATCTTCAGCAGATGGAGATTTTTTCATTTCTTCAAACTCTTCATTATATGGATTATGATTTTTATTCAACCATTTAAACGATCCATCTCTTACATAAGCCATCATGTTTTTCGTTTTGTTAACTGCAGTCATCTTTAGATTCTGTCACAAAACTTAGGGTTTTGAGGTTCTTAAATCGAAATTAAAACGTAAATTTCATTGTACAGTTTGTGAATCACTGTAAAGATAAATGAATCGTTACATAATTTCAAGATTAGTTGGTACGATTTTTATATGGATCAGAAACGGGTGTGGGTAATATTTTGGGATCGAATATGTAACGGTAGTTCGATTTGGGTTTTACTACAAATTAAAGTGAATTACAAATTTGGTCCTCATACTATTTTTCAAAGCGCAAATTTCTCTTTTTGGTAAAATCGTGTGTATTACTTCATTCATCGTATTACATCGTATTACATCGTATTACATCGTATTACAAGTGTTAACATTTCTAGTTTGAATTGTCTCAAATAAGTGTATTACTTTTTATAATAACCAATCAAAAAAGTAGTTTGTAAGTGATATGATATTTTATTGGAGGATATGGTAATGATCGCACATTCCTAAAACTATATGTATTTTTAAAATTGACACTCTAATTATGACAAATGGGTGTAATGGTTATGTGACTCCTAAGTTTTCCAACGAGTTTGGAGAAACTGACCAACGCATCTCCAAACCCATTATCCCGTTCTCAAAGAAAAGACAATGGGTTCCTTTTGTAGCTAGTATCTAACTAACCTTGATCATTTGGTTGTGGCAAGCAAATGCAAGACTTCAAGAAGTATCACATTTCTGATCACCTTGAAAGTTAAGATGATGAGTGAAGTACTCATGATAAAGAGCTATGTACCATAAAGACACAGGGAAGTCCTTATGAAAAACAAGGTTAAGAACTAAGAAATTTTAAGCCAACATGTTCATATAATTGAGTTGTGTGTATCTGTCCTTGTGCCTTCATATCCGTGAAAAACACGAATGACTAAATGGATGCTGCTTTGGTTGTACTACTACTATTTATCTGGTTTGGGATGCAATAGGCTCAAAAAGGGTACGCTAGCCCGTTCAGATTATAACCTGAAATGTGTGTGTCTGTCTCCTAACGTGCTTGCACTTGTGTCCATAAAGACATTAATACATTATGTGGTGGTTGGATCATAGCGACGTTGGACCCTAACTTGTTCAAATAACATGATAATTCATGTCTGGGTGTGTCTATATCCATGAAAACATGGATCACAACAATTGCTCAAATAATCCTACACTATTTCTCCTTCTCTAATTCTATATCTAGTTAAGGTACACATGCCCCATACCAAGACACAAATTACAATACCTACCAATCACTAATGTTTAAAACCCGGTTTAGACCCAATGACCCATTACAATATTTATCTTAACTTAGGCTACATTTCAAACCGGCTAATTAAGTACTTAAACTTACATGCAACTACTTTCCGTCCTCGAGTCATTCTATATAAACAAAAAAACACATCTCAAAATTTCATCACTAAAAAGACCGATCCATATAGTTTGCCTAACTAAATATAATAAAGCTTAACACAAATAACAAGTTATGTGTTATGTCGTATGTATCATAAACCAGTTGCTTATAACCATCAAAACAATCCAGTCCAGCATAATATGATTAAATCAATAACCTAAAATTTCATTCAAGACTTACCTCAGATTTGTTGATTAACAGCATCTTCAAAGTTCAACGAGAAGTCAAGAACACAAAATGCTAACAGATAATTGTCGGTAGATTATTTTCTTGACTCTTAAGTAAAATAGCCCGTCATGCCACGTACCGGACTTGCACGGAATTCAATTTTTGCCACGTCATAACTCACTTTTCTAGACTTTTTTTTCAACAACTTTCGCACTTTAATTACATTTCTGGCCCCTTCATTGTTCACAAAATTCCTTTGGGCTCAAGCCATAATAGGCCGATATTCTTTTGGGCCCGGGCCGGGTTTGTAGCAAAATAATTAAATTACTCTAATTTTACATCAAAAATCAAAATCAAAATTTCTGCTGAATAAAAACCTGCAAAACCCTTTGTGTAAAAACAGAGATGGCGGTAGACAGGAATTTAATTGAAGAAGAAGGATGTCTTCATCGTTTCTACAAAATTGTTCTTGGTTGGGACTACCTTCATCTTCTCGAAGAATCCTCAGTAATTTCTCATTTTCTCTCATAAAGTTATGTAATTTCTTAGTGTTAATCTAAAAGCGTGTACGTGTTTTTGATACCCATTTGAATTCGAGCAGAAACAGGGGGAAAAGAATGAAAAGAAATTGGGTTTAAAAAAAGTGAAGGACACTTACAAAGATGTTGATGATTACATTGCCACTTTTGAGCCTCTTTTATTTGAAGAAGTTAAAGCCCAAATTGTAAGAGGCAAAGATGATGAAGATGATGGAGGTATATATATATATATACTTATATAGTTATAAATATGTATGTATTATATGTTTGATTATAGTAGTAATTGTTTGTTTTTTATTTTTGCATAAAGACATAAAGTGATAAAACATGCATTTTGTTTTGTTTGTGCAGTATTAGCCATTGTAATTTTTCTGTTATATTCATATCCATTAAAAGATGATTTTTGGTAAATTTAACTTTTATATATGAAAGTTATAATTTTTGACAGCCGGTTCATGTATTACAAAATGACCCAAATGGTACACAAAACTCTGAATACAAACCAAATCAGTATAAAGTAGAAAACGATTGGTATGTATATAACTGTGACATGTTTATGTGTGTTTTCCCGTTTTAAAGGAACCGAGTGGAAAATGGGTATGGTCATTCAATGTCCTGAAACCGACGGGTTTCATTTACCAGAAGTTTTTGGTGAAGACTGGGTATCTGTATCACAAAATGACTTGTTGCTGCTATCGAAAAAAAAAGTGAGCATTTGATCTTGCATATATGATTTCTTGCTGAAGTAAATATGTTTAAGATTGGGAAACTGTTGGATTTACATTTGCAGTCTCTGGAGAATGATACATATGCATTTGCATTGGTTGAGCATCGTTTACCAGATAAGATTAGACTCAGAATGCAGTTGAACGTAGAAATAAAACGAGTAGATAAAGATGAAGTCAGTAGTTCAAAAAGGCTCTTGAAAATGCGTTCTCTTATTGTGGAACAACAGAAAACGTGGAGCATAATGAAGGTAATGTAGCAGTTAATACTATATTAGTATCTTATGACGGTCAGATTTCTTTTACCCAATTGTTTGATCAACATTTATGATGCTAAGTGCAGATTTGCAGTTTATCGACCATAGCTCGTGAATATGTTGCCATGCGTTCAATTAGCTACTTGCCATACAAGGATTTGATTTTATCAGCTGCTGATAGCATTCAAAATTCTGAAGATCAGGCTTGGAAAATTTCTAAGCCACTTATGGAATATATCCAAACAAGCCATAACTCAACACAGCTGGAAGCTATACGGGTAAGTATTCATCCAATATCTTGATTGTTGACTGCTAATATTATCTTTACACACAACAACAACAACATGAGCATATAATAACTACCAATTATATGTTTGTTTCCTGCAGGCAGGTCTTTCTCGCAGAAAGTTTGTCCTGATTCAGGTTTGATGTGTACCGATGATATAATAGTTCTATATTTAGAATATCCTTTCACCTGACAGAAACAAACGATACTCATGTCAAATGTTACTTTTTTATTTATTTAAATTTTTGTTTACATGGTCCCATGTTTAGAATTAATGGAGATCATACAGACTAAATAGAATATGTGGTAGAAAGTATACGGTTAACGAACAATTAGCTGAAAAGAGTACGATAACTCTTAATTTATGCTCATTTTAGGGTCCACCGGGAACAGGGAAAACACAAACAATTCTTGGGCTTCTTAGTGCCATACTGCATGCTACTCCTGCTCGCATACATACTAAGTGAGTATCTTGCAAGCTTCTTAGCAACTTCGTAAGTGATTGCTTGAGGGTACTATATGGAATATATTGTAAACTTCTGTTGTTCATAATGTCACGTGCAGGGGTAAGATAAGTGAAATAAAACGTGGGCCAGATTTACAAATTCAGGACAAGTATGGCTTTCCACACTCATCAACTTCTTCTTAGTTTGGTTCTTTCCCTTAAGTATCTCGTGTTATTCAAAAAGCACAGAATCCACCGTTGTTCCATTTTAAGTTTATTTTTAATTATCATGCATCTTGTTTTTGTTAAACCATTTATATTGGAATTCCGTAGATACAAACACTGGGCAAAAGCTTCCCCATGGTTAACTGGCATTAATCCTAGAGATGCAAAGATGCCTAAAGATGGTGATGATGGGTTTTTCCCCACTACTGGGAATGAGCTGGTAAGTTGTGTTTTTTTGCCCTATTTATGTCCATCTTGGCGATCCATATATAATAACTTATTTTAAAACAGAAACCAGAAGTTGTCAATTCCAGCCGCAAATATCGGGTACGTGTGCTGGTGTGTGCTCCATCAAACTCTGCACTTGACGAGATTGTGTCGCGGCTTTTAAGCACTGGTATATGCCGAATCTATGCATTTTCGTAATTGTTTTATTTTGCTTTAGATATCCTAGGTGGCTACTTTGACCCACCCAAATTGCAAGTGGGTCAAAGTTTCAGTTTATGGAATGCACGATGGTTACTTCTGTTTCTTGTTTATCTTCAGGAATTCGTGATGAAAATGACCGTGCATACACTCCTAAAATTGTCCGGATTGGTCTCAAGCCACATCATTCTGTTCAAGCTGTATCTATGGATTACCTAGTACGTACATGAGAATCATCTATACAGTAGCTCCTTAAATTGTTTATTATGTATATCTAATGTATTAGTGGTAAAAAAAATGTGGCATTCAGCATTCTTACAGTGCTGCAGTAGTTGAAGGTTTAAAAATATAAAAATGAATACTGAAATGGGAAGTTTTGACTTTACAGGTGGAACAAAAACTTTCAGGTATGGATTTCCAAACTGCTGATAAACAGAAGCAAGGTGGTGGTGCAAGGGACAGAGACACGATTCGTGCATCTATCATGGATGAGTCCGCAATCGTACGTATCTTTATCCTTGATGAGATTCAAATTACCATATGACTTATGATTTCTGATTTTCTGGCAGGTCTTTTCCACTCTTAGTTTCAGTGGTTCAAGTCTTTTCACTAAACTCAATCGCAATTTTGACATTGTTGTGATAGATGAAGCTGCTCAAGCGGTAAGTTCATCTGGATATTATTTCATTGTAATGTTCTTTTTAAGGATAAATGTTACTAATAACGATATGTTTGAGACGTTAATGATCAATAGTGTTCATGATGAGCTTCCGCTATTTCTTTCAACAGGTTGAACCAGCAACACTAGTCCCTTTGGCCAGTGGATGCAAACAAGTATTCCTGGTATGTACATGATGCCTTTCTCTATAAAAAAAAAAAGTTAAGTTTTTCTGGTTGACCATAGGCTTAAGCTTTTTAACTAGATTAGTATTCTCCACAAAATTAACTTTCATACTAGGTCCAACTCAAAGATCCTTCGTTGGGATTTATGATATTGTAACTTTGATTTTCTGGTTTCCGTTTTGAAAATTAGTGTTCTAAAGTAAGGTATTCCCTCATTAGCTACCTTTGTGACCAAGTAGGGGGAAAAAGCTAATATCTTTTCCAATAACACTTCACACGCACTAGATCAAGTTCAGCTGCTTGTGTATGTTATGAAGGTGTTAGTTTACCAGAAGTTGTATACCAAAATAGGCTGTTTGATGTCAACTATATTTGTGCTTAAATATGTGAAATTTATAAATTATGTAATCAGGGTGTTTTTACCAGCTTATATTTTTTCTTCATTCTTTCTAGGTTGGTGACCCTGTTCAGTTGCCAGCAACTGTTATTTCTCCTGTTGCTGAGAAGTTTGGGTAAGTATTTCAGTGATCGAATGCACCTTTTTGTTAGGATCTGATTCTGACCTCCGTTATATGTACTACAGTTATAGCATGAGCTTGTTTAAGAGGTTTCAAAAGGCCGGATATCCAGTCCAGATGCTGAAGACGCAATATAGAATGCATCCCGAGGTCTGGATTTTGCATCCTTCCAAATTCTTTTTTTTCACGTGTTACCTATTTGACCCATTGGATCGTGGGTTGAAATTTTGCCACCTAAAAGATTTACATTCAACTATCGAATATTAATGGCTGCATCTTATTTCTCACAGATAAGAAGTTTCCCCTCAAACGAGTTCTATAATGGAGAATTGGAAGATGGATTGGATGTTCAAGACAAAACAAAGCGTTCATGGCATAAATACCGTTGTTTTGGGCCTTTTTGCTTTTTCGATATACATGAAGGGAAAGAAACACAGCCTTCTGGGAGTGGATCATTTGAAAATATTGATGAGGTTGACTTTGTATTGCTAATGTATCATAAATTGGTTAGCAGTTACCCAGAGCTGAAGTCAAGTTCTCGACTGGCAATTATATCCCCTTACAGACAACAATTGAAGCTCTTTCGTAGTAGATTTAAGGAAAGATTTGGCATGGATTCGGAGAAAGTTGTGGACATTAACACTGTCGATGGTTTTCAGGTTAGAATTGCGTTTCCTTGAATACATTTTCTTTTTGCTGTTCAGAGCTTTAACAGCAATATGAACTGTGTTTCTTATTCCTTCTTGAAATACAGGGTCGAGAAAAAGATGTTGCAATATTTTCATGTGTTAGGGCAAGCAAAGAGAAAGGTATTGGTTTTGTGGCTGATTATCGGAGGATGAATGTTGGGATAACTAGAGCAAGAGCTTCTGTCCTGGTATGATTTTCACATTGGTTTTGTGTATATACAAATGGGTCGGTTTGGGTTATATTTTATCACTAATGAGTCAAGTTGATCAATCTAATGGGTTTAACTAAACGGAAGTGTGTTGAATGGTACAAACGGGTCAAATGAGTGAAAGTTTATATGAAATGTATTCGAATATACCAAAACTTATAAATTGCTGTATCAACAATAAATTTAGATTATAATTATTATAGGTATAATGTCATGTATGCCAGTCCTAAATTCTTAGATATCATATCTAACACACGAAGTATTTATTTTTAACTAAAAAAGAATAAGAATTTGTCTGCGGGTCAGCCCAAACCATACTAGAAGTTGGTCATTTCGACCCAAGTCTGTTTTGCTCGTTACCTAGCCCACTAACTCGCCCAAATTGATATCCCTAGGTGTCTAGCTCTCCCTTTCTATTGTCAACTTGATGTTTTGGTTATGGTAGGTGGTTGGCTCAGCTGATGCACTGAGACAAGACAAGCACTGGAAAAACCTGATTTCAAGTGCAGAGGAGAGAAATTTTCTCTTCAAGGTAGGTTTACAAATTGGTCCGGCTGACAAGAAGTTAGCATTTTTCAAAGGACCCTCTGAAAACCCCTATAAATAAGACCTAATAATGTGAAAATGTATACACTATTCATGTAATCCTAATCTCAAGCTGTTGTGAATTTCTTTTCCAGGTGTCTAAGCCCTATACCGAATTCTTTAGTGACGATAACCTCACATCCTTGGCAGCAGAGACTGCACCGGAGGGATTAGGCCCAGATGACATGGATGCTGATGCACTGGGCTATGATCTTCCGATTGAAGCTGATCTAGCTCCACCAGATGATGATTATGGAGATGATGTTGGGGGAGCAGATGATGGTGGCATGGATGATTAGTAACAAGCTCTTCATTTCATCCCAATTTTTCAGTCAATGATTAGGTTCCATCACTTATCATTCATCATGCTATTGAGTTATCAGTTATATATAGTGCTAGAAATTCATGCTCTCTGGAAAAGAAAGAAAGCAAGACTGAAAATATTGAGGGATATAGGCAAATCCTTGTACTAAGGTTAAAACTGCTAATTGTAGGTTACAGCCAACTGTAAATTTATACAAATGCTTTTGCTTAATTTGTTCCCATTATCTTTTGATATGCCTATTTTAACTACAAGTACAGAATCTGTTTTGTTCTCTGTAATTTAGTTGATTTGAGATCATAAACAGTATGCAACAGGAAGTGTGATATAATTTCATCAAAAAAATATTATGTATAATTCAAAAATAAAAAGAATATAAACATGTCGATATTGAATGAGTATAAAAGCCTCATCCTGGATTATAAATTTTACAGCGAACAATATCGGCGGTTGTGTTTGGATACTGATTAGAGATCATAACGCTCGTACACAAATAACAAATGTGATCCATGATATCGTAACAAAACTCACATAGTACTTTTATTGAAGAGTTATATGTATGATTCAAAACAAGTACAGCATTCAACAACGTTTAAAAGATATTACCAGATATGTTCTACGCCTATTTCTGTGCACAAATCATATTAGACTCACTATGAAGCTTTCGCTCATGAACAACAGCATCCAGTCCATCACCTTCATGATCAACAGCTGAGCAGTCTACCATTCCACCATCAACAGGAGTAAATTGATGTAGACGATGGTTAATCGGTTCAGTATCCATCGAAAAGCTGTTTGTGCCATCCGAACTCAACTCTAACAGCTTAGCTCTAGACCTAACCAAATCATGTGGCGCCACCGGAGATGTAACCGTCTGATTTTGATCTAACTCGGAAGACAGAGGAGACTGTGCAGCCACTGGAAACTTAATTGTCTTATTTCTAGTTGAATTTGAAACCCTAGGTGAAGGAGGAGGCTCTTTCGGAAACTCAAACTTATAATTTCCAGTAATTTCCGTCAGATTACCAGGTAAATTCGATAATGATGCACCTGTCACCGATACATTCGCCGGTGAACTCCTCCAGTGAGGTCTATACTCTAAAATACCTTCTAAACCGTGTACGGCAACATCTCTACCGTAATACAAACCAGGTACAACAATATCAACACCTCCTACAGTAATCAACGATCGCAACGACCGGCGTTGTTCGACGATGATATCCTGACCGGAATTGAGTGTCGGAATGGAATTAGAACCAGGTGGAAGACTTAACAGATCAGCTATTGACATTCTTCGAGGAACAACGTGGTATCGGACAGTTGTGACGTAATTTGATGCTGCCATTGTCATATCAAGTGAAAAAAGAGCGGAATTAATTGGTGCCAATAACGTGAAATTACCGTCCGATCTGAGATCGTAGTGAATGTCGGAAGTTGCGATTGCGTTTGCGAAGAGATGATAACCTCGAGCTCGCATTACACTGAACATTACGTTTAGTTCGCCTTCACGGATTGCGGTTACTATTACGGTGTTGATAATTGCGATTGTGATGATAAGGATGGGGATGATTGCGGCGGGTTTGATGCCCGAAATTGACGTCATTGTAGCCGGAAAACAAATAGAGACAGAGGGAGATACAGATTTGAGTGAAATATTTTTGGCGGGAATTATTTTTTAGTTGTAACTGACCTAACAAAGTCATAAGCTCGGCGTGAATGACTACTTTATTTACTTTGACTGCCACCGGTGGAAGAGGCCAAATGCGTGATGGTCCGAGTGTCCGACCCGGTTTCTTAAATCTGATTTACAAGTTTTTTGTTTAATTAGAAATGAAAGATTTTGTTTAATTAGAAAATGATGATTTTCAAAGTTAAAAAAAGTTTAAGATATATATATATATATATATATATATATATATATATATATATATATATATATATATATATATATATATATATATATATATATATATATAGTCGAATGTTCAAATGAAAATCACAAAAAGGTACAGAATTGCGAGAACTTTTAAATTATAGTGATTTTAACATGTTTAATGATTCAATCACACGTGAACATTGACGTAGATTAAGGTTACAAGCAAAACAGTTTGAAAAAACATCAAAATAACCTTTAAAATCAAATTTATATTTTTTGTTCAGATGTGCACATTTGATATATGCACATGTGAACACTTCATATATTTTATAGTTTAACATGTACTTTGTTGTTTTTAACTTTTGTTTGTCAATAATATGAACATTAAATAACATTTTTATGTAATTTGTTACGTTTACATGTATAAAAACAATGTAATTTAAAAGTTCTCGCAGTTCTGTACCTTTTGTGGTTCTCGTTTGAACCTAATAAGGAAGGTTCAAATGAGAACCAACTAAAAAGTTGAAAACTTGTGAGAACTACTAGTTTACGTATTTATTCACATGCAATTAACTTCATTTATATGTGAACATTGATGTACGTTTAATTGATAAATAGAAAGTAAAAAAAATCTTAAAATTATATCGAAAAACACAAAAATACAAATATGTGTTCACATGTGAACGATCATGTGACCAAATCGGTTCAAATATGTTTTACGACGTAATTTTTAGAGTTTTTTGCATTTTTTTTTCTAAATCTATCATAATGTTCACATATGAATTGAGCGAATCACATGTGAACAAATACGTTACCTAGTAGTTCTCATAAGTTCTTAACTTTTATATGATTCTCATTTGAACCTCACACTTTATATATATATATATATATATATATATATATATATATATATATATATATATATATATATATATATGGTTAAGTTCAAACGAGAACGACAAAAGGTACAAAACTACGAGAACTTATAAATTATATTGTTTTTATATATGTAAACGCAACAAATTACATAAAAATGTTATTTAATGTTCATATTATTGACAAACAAAAGTTAAAAACAAGAAAAATACATTTTAAACTATAAAATATATGAAGTGTTCACATGTGCACATGTGAACGAAAAATATAAATTTGATTTTAAAGGTTATTTTAATGTTTTCTCAAATTATTTTGCTTTTAATCTTAATCTACATCAATGTTCACATGTGATTGAATTATTAAACATGTTAAAATCTCTATAATTTAAAAATTATCGCAGTTCTATACCTTTTTGTAGCTCTCATTTAAACCTTTGGCTATATATACATATATATATATATATGTATGTATGTATATATACTAGATGCATGAAGGGTCGTTGGTTTAAAGACTGCTTCATGCATATTACCTAACTTCTTTGATAAATTAAAAATACTAGCATAATACTCACGGGATACAGCGAAATACGAACTTTTATCATAAATAGTGTCTCGATAAAAATACTAGCGAAATACGAAATATGGATACAGCGAAATACAGCAAAAGACGAGTTTGAAACTCTTAACGAAGTAGCAGCATCCATTGAACCCGAACTTCTTTGACTTTTTCAACTTGTGGTACGACCGGGTGGACGAAGGATCGAGTCATTTTGAAATAACCTTTCCATATTAGCCGTAATCGGGACGGATGGCGGGTTAGCGTCATCTTCCTCAAAATTGATCGGTTTCGGGTTGTCTTAGAATAACCGTTTGTTTCTCATGACACCAGTCTCAAAATAGAACTTCGGGTAGTCTTTTAGTACGTGCCACACTTTCTCGTAAATCAACTTCCGTTCGAATTGTTGTTTGAAGTGCTCACGGGTCGCGTCCATAACGTGTTCGTCTCATGCTCCTCTTCACCGAGGCTCATTATATGATTTGTAGATGGCATTGAAAACCTTTACGTCTTTGACAATTTTGTTCCATTTGCCGGTTGGTTGATTACTATTACGCTTTTCCTCAACTAACCGGTTGTAGGCACTTTGTATTCCCCCCCCCCCCCCAAAAAAAAAAAAAAAAAACTAGCATCCGTTTGTGAATTTCCTTTCACATAATGAAACGCCTCAATTTTTTTTTTTTAAACATGATGTACACGATCCTGGTAACCATACGCGATCGCGTACTCATTACATAAAAGTTTTTGTTCGAGTTTTAGTACAAGTTACGCGATCGCGTAAGGGGTACGCGATCACGTATCCACAACGTAAAAGCTTCTGTTTCATTTTCTTTATTAGTTACGCGATCGCGTGACCCTTACGCGATCACGTACGGGGTCCTGAACTACACATTCTGCACAACTCAACTTTTTGACCCAATTTGATACGCGCACAACTTTTGACTCGTTTACAATCAAGACGTGAAATTTTGCAAACACATTCATTATGATAAAATGAAAGTTTCCCAATTGGCACTTTTTTCAAAATTCGCGTTTACGATGGTTTTGGACTCTTGGTCGAAATATGACCATTTGGACACTTTTGTGAACCAAGTTTACAACCATTTCAATCCATCAAATTTGGACAACTTCCCGAACTACAACAACATCTTATTGACACAAGGAAATGCAACCAAACCGCTCAAATCAACTTTTCAACTCATTTTAATAAAACGACCTGTTAGGAGACTCATTTCGACCCATTTGGAAACCATCAACAACTTAACCACTAGGCTCCCAGATTCATCGACACAACCATAAACTTCATTACATCCACAAGTGCCAATTAACAAAATTGACCAAAAACTCATCTCTAATGTTCTGATCATATTATCACCTACAACTTTTGACTATTTTAGACCACCTCATTACAATCTTTAAATTGCCAACAACACTTTGACCATTTAAAAGGGTAATTTCATCTCCAAACAACCTTTAACATAATGCTTTATAAAAGCTTCATACATAACAAGCTTCATTACAAAAGATGATCATTCTCAAATGATCATCAACTTTACCAACCGAGCGTTTCTACATATCACGAGCACGATTAAAAGGATTACTTACTACTATGTAGTAAGCCCACCATTAGCCGCATTTAGGTTCATTACCCAAAATAGGCCCCGACCCGCTTTATACACTTACACAATCAACAACATAACGGGTAAGCAAATCGCTTAGTAAGTAACGGGAATTAAACAACAATTAAATAAATAACAACATTACTTATAATTAAGGATCCTTAATCTCTCATCATTTTGACTCAAAGAGTCCATCCTCATGGTGTCAAGTGCATAGCAAATTGAATACTCTTGTATCTCACATGCCACCACTTGAATTCCACCATTAAGTGTGATCATTGAATACTCTTGTATCTCAATGATCATACTTCATCCACAACATCAAAATGGTACACACTTGACTACTCATTGCAATCCAAGTATTACCACTTAAATACATACAATCCCATTACTTACCTTGCAATTTGGTTAACGACTCTCTTGCACCCTTTTCAACTCTTTGGTTACCTAAGCATATAATTAAATATACAAAGGTCACATACAACGCAATCAACAACTAATTCGTTCAACTAGGAATCCAAATGTTTATGACTCCAAACACAAGGATTCCTCCAACTAACAACTTATACTCTTTCATTACAAATACTTACTTTCTCAATCATTTTCTTCACTTATAATAATTCAACATCTTACACCATTTCTTACCATTTACTTACACCTTTGAATAATTACAATTTATCAATTTCTTCATTACTTTTATTTATTTACAATCAACCTCCCTTACCTCGTTAGTTAACTTAAATTTAGTTAACACATTAAGTATTAATTTCAATAAGGTTAAACATGATAACAATTCAATCCTTTCATTACCATCATCCCTTTAGTTTTATTCTTTCATTCAAATACATATAATCATTAAGTGTTTAATCATCTTTTTCAACAACAACAACCTCCAACATGTCTTTAATCACAACTCCCACACACAATAATTATCAAATATTTCTACTTTCATTAAATCATCTCTTTTAATCAAAATCATCAATAAAAGTTTATTTGTTACTCAATAGAAATTTCATAACATCTTTACACCCATTAACCCTATTTTTCTAATTTTCCCAACTTAGGATTCATACAAGCTTTCACATAAGCATCAATTTAAGAGGTTCAAGAGATTGTTATTACCTTAAGAATGAAGAATTAGGGTTTGGGAACCTTAATTAATCCATAATCTAGCTCAATTGATTTTTCTTCTTGCTCCCTTTCTCTTCCTCCCGTACTTATCACATACACACACACATATGAAAACTTCTTCCAGATCTTTCATAAAGGAGGAGGATATATTTGTATAGTTTCATTTTCTACCCTCCACTTACATTCTTAACACTTTTAACCCCTCAACTTATATCTCATTTATGTTTCTAACCCAAAAACTATATTTGTATTTAACACCAATACAAATGTAAGTATTCAAATAGCATACATTTATATAAATATAAAACTTACGAAATTTGGGGTGTTGCACATAATTTTTGGACGCGTCGACCCACCTTTCGGCGAAGATATTAGACTCCTCATCGGTCCATTTAACTTGTTTCTTTTTTGCTTCGGATTTTTGAGTTCGGGTTCGACCTAGTCTTCTCCTTAGTGTTTGGAAGTTTTGAATTTGATTTTGGCTTATTGGGATTTGTGCGTATGGAGATAATTGTGTGGGTACGTATTGTGATCAGATTTTGTTGTTGGTGTTGGCATTGATATTATTGGTTTTGTTAAGGTTGTTAATACCATCCTTAATTTTGGTATTTGGATCGTGGGTCGTCGGGTGAAATTGTATACAGATTAGCAATAGGTGCATATTGCGGAAAGCCGAGTGGGCTACTTGTTGATCAATAGCTCGATTGAGCAGAAGACGAACCCGTCCGTGAACTCAGATTTGATATGGGTGTGTTGAGTAAGTTAAGAAACATATCATTGGATCTTGATTGTAAATGATTGTGGTGTTGTTTTAGCATTTTTTATGAGGTAATATGGTACG
This sequence comes from Gnaphalium uliginosum, assembly GCA_963930675.1. Classification (NCBI taxonomy): domain Eukaryota; kingdom Viridiplantae; phylum Streptophyta; class Magnoliopsida; order Asterales; family Asteraceae; genus Gnaphalium; species Gnaphalium uliginosum. The sequence continues at coordinate 64,216,790 of OZ005680.1, forward strand.
AAAAATAGTTGTTGTGTGTACATATGAATAACGAGTTATTGTGTGAACAGGAGTTGTTTATAGCTGTGGATGTGTGAAAAATAAGTGTTTGAACTACATATATATATATAAAGGAATGAAAGGTATTAAAAAAAAGTAGGTAAACGAATTTAAAAAAACGGTAACATCAATGCTAAAAAGGTTTAAAAAAAAATTCAACGGTGAAAAAAAAGGTTTTTAATTGCGCCTGGGCCTACGTCTTCGTCGTTTGATTCTTTGTCGCATGATGCACCGGTCTCAGATGAAGTTGAACAAGATTCTACTATGCACTGCGGATGCTCTTCTTAACAAGGGTAAAACGTAAAAATATATATGAATGTTGATTGGTCACAACAAAAAACACTTAGACTGGTGCCAACGGCTTTCATTGGTTTCAACCAATGAAGACTTGGCAAACTGACACCAATAGCACTGTTTAATCGGTTGCTTCATCGGTTGCGATTCTTAGATTTTTTGACGAAAGAGAGGCCGGGTCGGGTGGGGCCCATTTCCTTATTTTTTACAAACTAGCTGTTGAATTTTTTTTTGAAAAAAAGAAAAGAAAAGGTAATATAGCCGTTTTTTTGAAAAAAAATGGTAACTTTTTAATTTTTTTTAACCCTTTTATCCAACCTTAAACACACTATAAATAAATACACAACTAAACTTCAATTCACACATTTTTCTCTTCCATTCTCTTATTCTATACCTTATTTCACCCAATTATTCAATACATTTCAACACTTTTGTTTATCGAATCGTAAAAATATAATGTTTTTTTCTTAATTATTATAATTTTTTATTTAAATTATTGTAATTTTTTATTTTAATTAATATAATATTTATAATTTTAATGAAAAAAATTTAATTTAATTTGTATTTTAAAACTTAAATTAATCAAAAACAACGTACTACTCCGTATTTATTACTAGTATTCGAAATTTCGAAGAGTAATTAATAAACGGAATTGGGCTGGCCGACAGCGTTGTTTAAAAAAGCCTGCACAGTGAGTAAATGAGAAGGACAATAAAGAGCCAGTTTATATTATTTTAATTTTAACATGACACATGGCATGGAAGTATGGAGTAAAATAACCATAAGTGACATTATCAAACAAGTCACTAAATCAAGTTTTAAAGCTAAATCAAGTCGTGCTAATGAGTCGACTCAAGGCCAGCAGAAAAAGCTCGGACAATATAATATATATATGTATATGTATACATATATATATATATATATATATATATACATATATATATATATATATATATATATATATATGTGTGTATGTGTGTATATGTATATATCTATATATATAGCGGAAGGTTCAAATGTGTTTTACGACTAAAAAGTTGAAAACTAGTAAGAACTACTAGTTTACGTATTTGTTCACGTGTGATTAACTTTATTCATATGTGAACATTGATGTACGTTTTATTGATAATTAAAAAAGTCAAAAAAAATCCTAAAATTATATCGAAAAAGACAAAAATATAAATATGTGTTCATATGTGAACGGTCATGAGAATAAATCGGTTTAAATGTGTTTTACGACGTGATTTTTAAAGTTTTTAGCATTTTCTTTCTTTCTAAATCTATCATATATCAATGTCACATATGAATTGAGTGAATCACATGTGAACAAATACGTTATCTAGTAGTTCTTACAAGTTCTCAATTTTATGATTCTCATTTGAACCTCCCACTATATATATATATATATATATATATATATATATATATATATATATATATATATATATACACACTAAAGGAGTATAAATAATTGCTCCACAATTTGCCACATAGACAAATATGCCACGTGGCAATCTCTTAAAATTTACATATAATCAAAAATAAAATAATTTAATTATTAGTTTGATAACCATACAAACAACAAAAATAATTTTTTAATAATATATAGAAATACATATACGTACAATTTGAGGTATCATAATCATCTTACAACACATCCTAAATTTCTTAATTCAAAAAGATCTTTTAAAAAAATTGTTTTATATTTATTAAAATACAAACCACCATTTTTAATTTATAAGAAGTGGTGTTCTATATTTTATTTATGCCAATTACATATTTCGAATCGAATATAAATATAATAAATCGAAGGATTATCCTTAAATACTCCGTTATTAATATAGTTCATAAAAATTTAGTTTCTGACAGATTTTGTATATGTATATAGTTTCGAACGATTAATCAAAGTAACGATTTATTATGATTTTAGCTATCAGGTGATATTGGTAAAAACATATTTGATCTTGCCGTGCATCGTACGAGTTTGTATCTAGTATATATATATATATATATATATATATATATATATATATATATATATACATGTATATGTATACATGTATATATATGTATACATGTATATATGTACACGCAAAGTGAAGAGGTGCCTTCCACGGAGCTTATTTATGTTATCATCTTCCCTGGCCTGGATTTTTTCCGAGCATATTTCTGACCAAATTTTTATCTGGCCAAAAAAATTACTTTTTATACAATTTACATATTAGTAATCACCTCCAACCTGATAAATCATCTCCATACGAATAACCTCATAAGGATTAAAAAGATTACATATTAGCTTACAAAATAATAACCTCGTAAGGAATCACCTCCATATGATACATCATCCTTCCATTCCTTCTCACGGAAGTTTGACCACATCCGACGACCAACGGAGAACGCTTAATCACTTATAGCGCGGTAAAAGTTAACCAGAGACGACGAGCACTGTATCCCGATGGTGTTGTCTACGCAAACCCTCGCAACTTGGAACGAAAACCTAGCTAAATACAGAAGACTAGTTCACCCTGGTGTCCACGCCCACCTGATCACAGCTCCGATCATCACCGCCACCCAAATCGGTACCGCACATAAGAAAATGTTGACAGATGTTTCAATTAAAGTTGGTTAGTTAACGAAATCGATCACATTAACCAAGTAAATTTGATCCTCCATTATATATGATCGATTATTAATCATGTAATTGATTTGTTATAATATATATAATTATAATTATTTTGATGATTTTAGGGTTAAACCGTCGGAGCTTAAACCAAAATGAAAAAAGTGGGAAAAAGAAATGAATTGAAGAATGGGGAATGGATTAAAAGGGATATATATTATGAAAATTGTTATTTTTTGCATGGAAAAAAATTTAGCCGGAAATGGATTAAAGCTGATGTTATTTTTTACGTAAATAAGCTACGTGGAAGCCATCTCGTTAGTTTACGTGTACAAATTTTTCTAGCATGACAATCCCGTCACCATAGTTACTTTATTCGAAACAAAATTTAAAAGTTCATTACCTACGTTAGTAATAAAATGAGTTCGTTATCTAACTTGACAAAAAGTAAAGAAAAAAGTAAAAGTTCATATAACTTTAACTTTGAACCTATTCACTAATTTCATTTATTGTGCCAAACTAGGGAGAAAATTCAAAAGGTTGTTAATCTTACTTCACTTTGTTAACACATTTTCATAATTGTCTACCACATGTCCACAACTCCACATGTACAAAGATACTTAAGCCTTGCCTAACTAAACCAACATTTTAATAAATATTTAACTTAAAAGTTTAAGTAGAACATTTAATGAATAACTACACATCTACACTAATGATATAACAAACGAAGTAAAATGTCGTTAGGAATTGAATTGACCAGTCTAAATCTAGATTGAAAATTTTACTTACATAATTAACTCATTTATAATTACCACGTCTATCTAATCTAACGATAAACCGTACACGTACGGTTAAAAATTATTTACATTAATTTGATTAATTTAAGATTATAAAAAGACAAATATACCCAAAGAAGCAACTTAAAATTTTCTTTTTATAGAAACACAGAAAGAAAATTTCGACACGCATCTTCCCGTGACCACCTCCTGCCGGCTTTCCAAATCCAAAATGACAAAAATACCCTCTGTCCTTAGCCGTTTCAAACCCACCGAATGAGGACATAACCGTCCTCACACTCTCTGTTTTTCTCTGTCTAAAAATATATATAATTCTGTATATGTATAAAAATCTTCCGAACTGCCGGCGACTCTCTCGCTCGTATTTCATTTTTCGCTTCAAATTAATAACAAATTCATACTGTAAACCCTAACTGTATCTATTTTGTGGATATTTCTGTATATCTATTTATTTATATTTATATTATATTTTTATATATAGACTGAATTGTGTGAAATATTTGTATGGCGTCGTCGAAGGTGATGACGTCATCATCGCCGGTGAATCAGGATCTACAACGTCATCTACATACCGGTGTGAGTATCGGAGATCACAATAGTAATTTAGTTTCAATGAATATGGACGATCTGCTTAAGAACATTTATGACGATTCGCGTCAATCTCCGGCGCCGGCGAATTATCCGTCTGGTGATCCGGAAATGACGCTAGAGGATTTTTTAACGAAAGCTGGAGCTGTTAGAGAAGAAGATGTAGCGAATTTACCGCCGGAGCTGAAACCGGCGGTGAATTCGGAGTATTCCGGTGTTATTGATCCGATTGTTTGTGCCGGTGCCGGAGGTGTGGTTGCCGGTTCGTTTCAAGGTGTGCCGCAGCAGCACATGCAGTTTGTGAGTGCGATTAGTGGAAACGCTGTGAGCGGAGGCGGTGGTGGTGGCAGAGGGAAGAGGAAAGTGGTGGTGGAAGATCTACCCGTGGATAAGGCGACGCAACAGAAACAGAGGAGGATGATTAAAAATAGAGAATCTGCTGCGAGGTCTAGGGAACGAAAACAGGTTTCTTTGCTTTATAATTAAATTATTTCATTTGATTAAGTTGGTTCCAATGGTTAATTAAAGTGCTTGAAATTTGAAATTGTGCTGTGTTTGTTGATTCATAGGCTTATACGGTTGAATTAGAGTCTCTGGTAACACAACTGGAAGAAGAGCATGCTAGATTGTTGAAAGAAGTGGTATGAAATTTTTTATATATTTATATTGTATAACTGTGATGATATTATGTAAAATAGTTATTGAATAATTTATTTATTTATTTGCAGGATGAACTGAACAAGGAAAGGCATAAGCAGGTTAGTTAGTTATTACACATTACCAATTGATATTTGAATTTTTGAGAAATTAGCTCAAATCATTAACCTTTTTGCTAAACTGGTTTCCTGATTTCCACCATGAGTGAATTTTCTATCTTAGGTAGTTGTTCTCTAGATACTTTATGCCGGTAATGGATCATGTGATAAACAGAGGAAACTTGAGTGGCTACTTTAATGATCTTAGGTAGACAATGAGCGAATAGTCTTAATAATCTAATGGTGGATGATAAATCTAAAAGGGGTCGTCTCATTTGTAATAATTTGTATTATGAAATCATAAACTTTATTAGTGACCTACCCTAGTTTCTTGTAGAAATGTATATGATCAATGGTTGGTCGATGCACACTAGAAGTACTTTTTCTAATAAAACTTAGGAGAGAGATTTTAGCTCAAATCGTAAGAATTCTAGAGCCTCAAAAGGTATTGTTAGGCTAAAGACAACTTGATAAGGTAGTTACCATAAATAAAAGTTATTGAATGTTCATATGGACAACCAAAGGTTACATTTAAATTTCTCCTTTTTTTTCTTTTTTTGTAAAGAAACATATAAGTAATACACTGCTCTTTCTTTTCAGAAAAGCAGTAATGATTTTGGTGGTGATCTTTATCATTGTCATGTATTTATTTTAATGTACTTTGTTTACCTGCAATGATTTTTAAGCGTTAAGGGAGAGGGTAATCACTCAAAAGGAAATTTATTAAAGTTTCACCTAAAATGTAACGGCTGTGTTAAAACATTTTTATGGGTGGTCCTTTAACCACTTACGCTATGAAGTATATCAACTTTTTTGAATAATCATAGCCTAGTGATGGTTTTATCATATGGATGGTGGCCACAGAGTAGAAGTAAACTTCCATGTCTAGTCTCAACATGTAAGGATAGGTGTTGGATGGTTTCTTAGGGTGGGTAGGAGTGGGCTCCCATCTAAATACATGATATAGTAGGCATCACTTCAGGCCCTACCTAAGTTAGCAAGCAATTAATCAGGTTCGAGCCTTCTTGATGCTATTACTCCATGTGATTTTGCCTGGTTTGACCCGTTGACTTTGTAGGTACAGAGTCGGATACTATAGTTGCAAAAATACAGGTGTCCTATGCAAAGTTTACTAACAAGTAAACCTACCAAAATGCCTTCATAAAGTTTACGCTCGATCAAGTATAACCAGTCGGCTATCTGATCAGTCATAATTCATTAAGCTGTTTGGTTGATGAGTAATGTGGGTTTTTAATGCAACACTCAGAACTCAAAATACTGGATGTACTATAAAAAAGAGGAAATTTTAGTGGTGAAACTAAAATGTTTCACCCCTCCTTGCAAGTAGAAAATAGGTCTGTATTTATAAGAGACATGTAGTCTCTAATCTTTAAAAGTTGCACGTGTTTAGCTTGCAGAAAGTAAGAATACTCTTTATTCTATTAATATTAATCTGTCAAAAAGTTCTCTAATCCAATTAATAATGGTTTTAATTTTCTTAACAGAATATAAAAGCTTAAGTTTTCTTGTCGGACAATATTGTTCTTTAAATCCTTGGTCACATCGACTTGCTGTGAATGTTATTGACACATTATAACTTTTTTAACTCCCAAGAGTTCATTTACACTAGCTCAATAATTTATCGTGAAGTTTAACATTCTGTATTGATTTGTTGCGGATCACAGCTAATGGAGAACCTGATGCCAGTTGTGGAGAAGAGAAGACCACCAAGAGTTCTTCGAAGAACTAACTCGATGTGAATGCAGGGTTTCTTATTTATAAGTAAAACACGAAAAAGGAAGGTCCATCCTCTTGGTTTGAGGAACCCAGTGGTTCACCCATTGTAAAGAGGTGAAAGAAGTAACAAGGTTGTGACCAAGTTCTCTGTGGTGCATAGTTGTTAGTGGAGAGATGGCAGCAAGAACTCATAAACCCTTAACTAATTCATATGTTTAACTAATACGTAAAATCCTTCATTCTGCTAAGTTTAGAAATCTTGTTTCTGTTTCACGTGTTTATAAAAGGGTGTAAATGGTCATCGCAATTTTCTTTTTTGAAACCGTGTGCTATCATTTGAAATAAATGTACTTGTGCATGAATTATGTGTTTGCTACCAACAGTGTCTCTTTTCATGGTTGTATCAAAACATGATTATGGACAAATTAATGAGAGAGATTCGAAAGCCTGAATTATAAACTATAAGGGTCATGTTACAGTTGTTTCATTAGCTATTTGAATGTAGTGTCCATCATCTGGATCTTTAAAAAGAAACAGAGAGAGAACAAAAAGAGGCAGAACTTGGTTCAAATTTGGTCCCAAACGCCAATAAAAACCAAACCAAAGCAAACAAAAGAAATACTTGAACTAATGATTGGAGGGGTGAGCCAGGCCAAGGTAGTAGTGCAACACCAAGGCGACTCGCAAAGGCCCCAATAGCAAGCTATTGTGATGGGTCTTTCCCTATAAAAAATAAGATTAATATCGAGTGAGCCGATGGCTCACATATCAGATATTAAACTGATAAGAACAGATACTACACTTGATCTTAGCCAAAAGGCCGAGAAAGGTATGCCTCTATCATCCCTTGGACTGTCTTTTTATAGTGACCACCTTCTTTGATTTTTGGTTCACCCAATCGATGTGGGATGCAAGCAGCATTTCACTAAATCTTATCGTTGCTCTTTTATTCTGTCCTTTTTCTGTGTCCTGCCTTGAGAGGGACTTTGGTAGTTGGTACTAAATTACTAGTACTACTAATGAAAAAGAAACAAAACAAACCAAGTCTATTTTATTTTGGAAACATCGAAATCAGAGATCAAGAATTTATTCTTACTAGTTACTACCAATAAATTGGCCTTTTTATGTAACAAATAAGCGACTTAGGATCGAATTTTCATGCAGTATTTTAGTAAAAAGGGATATGATAACCAAGCAGTTTCAAAACATATGTATGTAGGGCTGTTCGGCGGTAAGTACGTGAAGCGTTTGATAGGAAATATGTATATGTTTATGTTCACTTAGTTAGTACAATGTAAATGGATATAAACATCGTTTTGCTGTTTGATAGGAAATATGTTTATGTTAGCATCACTTACTGTGAATATAAAAGGCTTTTTACATTTTACTTTTAGATTGTGTATTTGGATCGTTGTATGTCATCTGTTTTTAAGTTTATTAAACAATGATAATCATATTATAGATGTTTGATAAAGTTGAACTTGCACTTTAATATCAAGTTTATGTACTTATTTATATGTCCCCCCGTTTATGTTTGTTTTGTATTCGTCTAGCATCTAGATGAATGAATATAAACAAACACGAATAGACCATTATTTTTTTTTTATTAATAAAAGAACGTGAACACAAGATGGGTTAGAACTTGGACCCAACCATGAAGCTCGCCAGGCCCAAGTTTTTTTTTTTTTTGAACGGCAATAACATATTATATAATATAAATAACTAGCAAGAAGCTAGGAGATACAAGCCCAAACGAAACAAAAGAACTCTAATGTGAATCACCCAAACAAGACACCAAACACCCACATTAAGTGACACCTAATTAGAAAATCCAAAACCATGTAACAAATCCGGCATACTAAAAACGCACCTAGTAAAAAAGTTTAGTTTCTATCGAAATCTGACTTTCTTCATCATTTAAAATCAGTCAGCAATAATAATTCAATAGTAGTAAGTATAAAAATGAGGATAACCAAATAACCATGAAAGTATTTAGCATTTTTCACACTACAGGAAGAGTAAAACACGACATCTTCATAGCCTAATAGCGGAAAGAATGAACAAACTTATGGCTAAATGGTGAACCAAGTACACCAAGACTCCTTAACTTTATATATAGGGCTGGGAGCGAAAAAATTTGTTCGGAGTCTTTTCTTTATATTTACAAGAAAAAGAAGGAACATGTGCCTCCAAAACTCGAACCTGCGACTTGCCAGACCTTCAAACCTTGTAAATAACTAAACTTGTTAGAAGTTAACAAGGAATTTCAAGATTTGAGTATCAATGAAAATGATTTAAATACCTTCAAACCCTTGAACTACTCCTCCTATAGATGAATTCCTATCTGGATTCAGACAAGAACCGATATGGCTGTCAAACAACAGAGATTTATCATAATTCTAGCAAAATCAAATGAAACGTACACAAATAGGAAAACCACAACTAATTAAGGATAGCTAGCATTATGAACCCTTCGCAAAAGGACAGTCGGGAAGGTTAAGTAAAGGGTCAAAATGGGCCCGACTAGATATAAGTAGAGTCGGGTCAGGTTGACCTGCTAATAAATATTTGTATGACTACATATTTGGATTTACAAAAGACAAATCACGGAAAGGCCAAGGCTTAGTTGAAATAAATTAGGAGCATCTAGGAATCAGGGACGACCCAATTATCTTAGAGGCTGCAATTTTGACTTATTCACTTAAAAAAGCTTCATACGAGATATTTCATTAGTTCTTGTATCTTATATGTCAAACGGATCAACTGAAAAATGTAGTTAAAACTGAAACGGGTTAAAAGTGACCAGAAATATATTAATAAGAAAGTTAGTTAACTTAATAAAAAACAAGTCGATACCATCCAACCCATTTTCACTCTTATTAGTAATTATCCATCCTTACCCAAATCTCTACCGACCCATTACGAACCTAGCTAGCCCCACCTGCCCATTTGCAATCTTAATACGTTATTCTAATAAAAATCTAGCTATCTGATTAACGAGATGGTTACCTGCCAGAAATCCATATTTTCGGTGGTTTTCTGTTCTCCCAGCTGTTTGTATAGGCTATTAGATCCTCAAGAACCTTCACAAGATTTCAAGACCCTCCAACCGACATGACATGATTTTGTGAAACACTTGTCTCACTTTGCACTCCAATGGATACAACCAATTCCCATACGCATTACCAATTATAGACACTTCATTAGCTCCCTGTCTCACCTTCTCCTTATGTTCTTCAGTCAGTGGAAACTGATCAGTTGAATCAACCAAATTTGTCACATAATGAACGGCTTTTTCCATTTTATAAATCTCCTTTAATAACCCAATACTGTTCTTGCGATCAAGCTTCTTGGATTCATTTATGATTCGAATATAAATAATCGACAATGGACTACCCCATAAAAAATTGTTTGGTATGGAGAAATTAGTCACGAAACATCTATCTTGACAAGGGACCGCGGCCACTAGGGCCCACATGACAAACATTTGAACAAAACTCATAGTGAAGATAACATTTGCAAGGCCACAAGTGGCAGTTGTTTCACTTGCTCGAGGTAAAATCAATCCATTTGCCATTGACTGAAGTTGTTTACTTGTTGACCAGGAATTACCAGATACACTCTGAGAAATAGATCTATTGAGGTCTTTTCTTTTACTTGAGTGACCAAAAGATTTGAAACTGCACGAGAAAAACCATTGGGGATCTTTACTGTTGCCAAGAATTACATTATCTAAATCAGTCAATGCTTTTCTTGCCCTCCTAAACTGCCCTTTGGTCATTAGTTTCTTGTGTTTTGAATTTAACGCCTCGGATACAATCTCTAAGTACTTATGTGAATGCCTAATCTTCTCAATCCCATCACACACGGCGTTACAAATATCAAGTGCCTTGATACTTTTGTCAAAGAACTCCTTAAGAAGCTTATCTAAAGGAGGTTTTGAAAAAGCTGATGTCTGTTTTGATAGAAAATCATTGAAATCTTGATGACAAGCCAGAAAAGCTTCTAATAACTCAGACAACCAATTAAGAGAGAGAAATTCATCATCGGAGAAGTCTGAAAGTTTTTTGAACTGGCTAAAGACCTGATATTGAAATGATTCGAGTTCCTCATCAAGATGAATATTAAAATCGTTAAACATTTCCACGGAATAAACTTGATTAGAATTGCTCCCAAACCCAAAAAGCAATCGACCAAATGTCTTGCGTGACATTGTGTAACCATTTGGAGACGGCATTTTGGCTATCATTAAAGCTTCTTTGGAACCCCTATATGAGATTTCTTCTCTTCTATTTTTGTTATCGGAAAATACCTCTTGCAAGAATCAAATTCATAACAACTCATTAGAACTCAAACTATCACCGGAAGATTAGAGGATGTGTAAGAGGTGCGACTGCACATAGCCTCTAAACTTTCCAAAAGGTTATCTTATTTTAAAATATGGTTTTTTAAATAAGTAGAAAGAATTAACTTTGCAACTCCTGAGTCCGTACCATATCCTCCTTGAAAGCATCAGCTTCAATTGTTAAAAATATAAGATACGGAGTACTACGTAATAAATTTCAAATATATATGAACTTGTATTTCAACCTTAAGGTAGTTAAGATTGACAATGATTATAAAATAGAAATTTAAGCTAAAGTTTAACACAAAATGAGTTTGTTGATCATCAGTACTTCGGGTTTGTGATTATAATACAGAGTACTTCAAAAATCAAAATCCACTAGTTATACACTACTTCAACTAGAGCTCAACCACCCCAATAGATAATCTTTGACACCGGGAATTCGATAATTCTAGGCAACAGACTACAGTTAATAATTCGATTCGCCTACAGTTGAGCAAAGTTGCCATGCAAAACCCTGACCTTAATGATACGAAATTATACGAACACATCATTCATAAAACATAAATTTCAAGTGCATTCATCCAAAATATTCCATAAAAGTAAGTGTTAATAACTACAAAAATAGATCAACTTATATTTGTTACGTTTTCATTTCATACAATGCATTGTTTATAAACAGATTAAGGACATATATATGTAGCTAGAAAGATAGATTCAATTAAAATAAACTCAAAAGAAAAAAAGATAATATATACCGTTGGATATGATCATGGATTTATGAAGAGAAGGATTTGAAGGGGCTCCAAAGTTGACGAAAGATGTCTGGAACCCTAACAAAGGAGCTAAAATGCATATTATTCATTTTGGAGATCGTTTGTCAATTCAGAAAAAAAAAAATGTTACAAACAGCACCCCTCAAGTATTAAGTAACAACCGATTATGATCCTTTAACTTCTTGTCATGCACAGATAATCCCTGATTTTGAAATTGTAGTACATTTTAGTCTCTTTATGATACAAAATGACCCGCAACCACCTTTTTCATTTAACCCATAATATAAGGCCATAAAATAAATTTGTATGACTAAACAAAATGAATGAAACCAGTTAAATTCAGACGGCGTTTTTGCACGTGAGTTTAGAAATGATTGTAGATTTGAAGGGAAAAAAAAAGTTAGAAAAATAGAGGTCTTTATAAATTATATAAAGAATTATGTTATATTTAAGTTTTGATTTATCGAATTTTCTTGTATTGGATCATATCATTTACTCCGTAATTCATTGTATATTTGTATTTTCTATAGTTGCTGTCATTGTTCCAGTCTTGCCTAACTATTTTAAGTTAATAAATGCTCTTGACATTAACATTGACATAATAATTTTGCTTCTAGGACCACGAAATAACTATTATTTTCCTCTAAAGTTAACTTTAATTTGAACTTTGACCCTGATATATTACAAGTATACAGTAACACAACCACCTGATTAGAAAGATTTAATACATTAGATTCAATTCAACACATTGCAATTTATTGAAATAATGTACCATATCTTATTATCATAAACCCCAAAGAACTTAACAACTGAACTGTCACATCATCGTCACGTAATAAAACCCAAAAAAGAAGTCTCAACTCTACCTAAGTCAATCAGAACTCAACACTACCTATGACAATTGAATAACTAAATTTTTTATGGCTCTCACATTTACCAGTAATATATTTATTATATGTCTAAAAAGAAAAATAAAATTAAAATGGAAACGAATAAATTAAGTTGCGCCCAATTACTTTTCGTTTTCCTTCGTCTCTCGCACAACCCAGGCATCTAAAGAGAGGAGGACTCTAGACAACCGCATATGGCATTCCTCTGTTTTTCCCACCAAGAACTCCCCGTAGTGAGATGCCAAAGGCATAACCCCCTTTACGCACTTTTTTAGTACGCAAATCGTTCTTTTTGAAATGTAAATCAAGAGATGGAATTATTAGAGTACAAAAATTTCTTAAAACATGAGTTTGAAATGTAAATCAAGAGATGGAATTATTAGAGTACAAAAATTTCTTAAAACATGAGAGAATAATGAGACTGCATAGGTTATAAATATCCTAACGTAGATGCACCAAATTGGGCTAACTCTATACATAGGGTCAGAAAATGATGGATGACCCCCACCATTTGGAACACTTTAAGTTGCTCATAATAACATTTCATAATATTTGTATACAAAAGCCAAGCCCACATTCTATGGTCCTCTCAACAAGATTCTTTCCTTCATCTTTCAACCATCTCAAAGCGAAGTGGCAAATTGGATAGATTGGGTAGGTTCAATAATTCTCTTAAAATGGGTACTTTTTAGGCACTAGCAATCGACCAAAATGTCACAAATCAAACCAACACTTGACCAAATAGTTTTGAGCCAATGGTCTATGTCTAGCAAGTTTATTTATGCACAACGCACTCATTATTTATTAAAGGTAGTGATATATTCACCATATTTTTTTATAGATCTACCAAAACATTGCAGTATTTATTTGTACCATATATTTTTATAGATCTACCAAAACAGTGCAGTATTTATTTGTACATTACAAGCTCATAATGCATAATCATGATTGATCTGTCAAAAAGTATGGTGAATCTGTCATCACCCATTTACAAAACCCACCACACTTCTCCCAAATTAATAATCCAGCATATAAGATACACCCGGTAATAAAAATGTGCAATCGTTACAGTTTTATATAAGTCAAACGTCCATTTTACCCATATAAAAGACAAGCTTCAAGGGTAGATGGAAAATTGGCTACATTATTTTGAAAATGGAACAACTTAAAAAAGAAATACATATACTTTGATACAAACGGACAAAAGGAAGTGGATAGATGAGCAAGGGTCAACCCAGCCCGGCCATTAGCTATAAGTTAACCAAAACCCAACCGAACAATCTAGTAAGAAACCCAAACCCAAATAAAGATGCTAGTAAAAATTAGAACATAATTTCCTGAATTGGATATATACAGCTATATCCGATAACCGAAATATCACAAGTTCCAGTATCATTAAAACCATATAGATGATCGTCGGAACAATAGAACAAGGAAGAATGTTTTAGTTGTAAACAAGACAAACAGTTATAAATCAAGTTGTTGATTTCAACAAGGTACAAACAAAATGGACAACCAAATAACTGCATTGCTATTTGTCCATTCCCTCTTGGGACCCTAATGTTAAATTTCTATTCACAGGCTAACTTGGTGTCAAAGCTGCTTAAACAGATTGCAAATGCTTGAAATGCAGATAAAGGGTACCGATAATCCATGGTAAACATATCTTTCCCGACCTTCCCGAATTGCAATATGACTTTATCATGGTCCGGTGGTGGTGGTTGTGGTGGTTGGGACGTTCCTGCAGCTGGCAGGGCGGCGATCAACTGGAAGTTCTTGACAGAAGCAATTGTCACTCGTCCCCTAAAATTCAAACACCAACACTGCAACTGTTCGTGCCACCTGGGTGACTTGTTTTTTAGGACCAAGGGCATTTTTGACTTTTCGCTATCAGGGACGTCGGTTGATGTGGCAGCTCCCATGATCTCGGAAAACCTGGAGCTGCTGAATTCAGTTGAGTGGTCGAGTGACTTTGAGAAAGACATAGTCCGGAAAGAGTCTTCGAGAGAGCGAGGCGGCAGGAGGTGTTCAGGCTGACCTGGCACAGATCCACCAGGTTCAAGGGAGGAGGCGGGAATGGAGTGCATGACACAGTGCATCCTACGTGGGCCACGTGTGCCAAGCACATTAAGCTCGTAGGTGATGTGGGCGATGTTGTAGCTGCCACTCGGCACTTTTGGTGAGACTTTCTTGGAATAGAATCTTTTTGATCGGCCTGGTGGCGGGATATTGGCACCAGAATGAGGAGGCTGTGTGTCATATATTAAGAACTTTGTCCCAAGAAAATTAGATCTGTAAAATCAATGAACAAAAGATAGTCTAAGAATTTGAACTTTCTGACATAAGGATGTCTAGTGACCATTAAAACCACAAACTAGATGGAAGAGATGAATGCATAACTCAGGGAAAAAAATTACATTATTTCATAGGTCTAGAGGTAGTATTTCCGACCTATATTCTATTGAATGTATTGAATTCTCCTTACATCCATCATAAGTGACTATGATCATTATAGTATATGAAAATGACGGATTTCATACCTGAGCTTTCCAATATAAGTGTTGCTTGATCTCGATATGTTTTCAGCATCCATAGAGATGACATATTCTGTACAAGTAGTTCTTCGAGTTCTTTTCGCAGACAGCAAAAATTTCCCGTTCTCAACTAGCAAAGCAGCTGTAAAACCATATTCAATCTTATAAACCAAAGGCTTAGCAACATATAAATTAGTGAACTTAAAAATACTATTCTCTACAAAAACAACTGAAAGAATAACATTTTCATATCATGGGTCTCACTGTTTTACATAGGTAAATGTTGCAATTACCATAGGACTGGGGGAATTTAATAAAAACATATGCTCACCTGGACTAAGACACAAGAAAAGATGATACGTCAAGTTTGATTTATCCCTCTTGATGAAACATTGGATAGTAACGTCACGTGGCCCCGGCTGAAAATGGATAACGATTAGTCATCACCGCCATTTTCTTGTATATCAAAATGGAAAACGCTAGAGGTGGGCAGGTGGAACAACAGCAAGTTTTCTTATGAATAGGTAGGATTCGGGTGAAGTTTTAGCTATAACGGGTAAAACAGATAACATCAAAAAAATTGTTAAAACGGAAAAGAATCGAATCATTTTAGTCAAAAAAGGAATAGAATCATAGATTACTATTGAAATAATTTTGTAAGCATATTTGTCTATTTGACACACTATTTATTTATGATGAATTAAGAAACTTTAAAGAAACAGCGGGTTATGTCAATCCAAACCGATTCCCACCCATTTTGACATAGAAACTGTTTCGACCCGTTACCAACCCGTAATTTTAAGGGCTTGACAAAAAGGGTATATACCTGCTTTAAAGAAACTGGGAAAGTAAGTTTCCCACAAGATTCGGGAGTTCTAACAATTTCCTTACACATACTCCTCCATGACCTACAAACTGCAGCACAAGCAACAACATGCTTTCTTGCAGGCCACGTGCTTTCACTCTCCTCTAACCTCTTAATTACATCAAAAAGAAGCTCAGGTGGGAGATTAGCCCACCGACTATTTTGAACCACAAGTGACGGTTGATTATCACTTAAATCATTAATCGAACCCTGTGATTTTCCTCTAGTATGAATCCCCGAGAGCCTCACATCAAAACTACGCCTTGATAGACTCCCAAATCCATCTCTCACATCACGAACTATGCTACGAAATGACATTTTTCAAAAGAAACTAACGAACACGAAATTTTTTACTGGCTGCAAAAGAATCAAAAGAAAATTTAGTCATAATTGGATAAGGTGAATACAGAAAAGTGGGCAGAGAACAAGAAAAGATTTTTATACTATACTTAAAAGAATTATTATGATGAAATGAATATTTAGCTTAGATTGCTCTGTAAGAACAAAAAATTTAGAGAAACTATGAGCAAAGACTTCCAATAATGTTTGTCCCACAAAATTTTGACCATATACAGCCAGTAGAATATGCCTGGCAATGAAAAAGTCAAAGACTTGCCTATCAGCAATCTATAAAACCCAATTTATTTTATTTGTTTATTTTATTGACAATTTTTTGGGCAAAAACCAGCATCATTAATCTAGGCAGGTTGTATACACCTACCTCATTCATATATTCACTGGATTACTCATGCTTCCAAGTAATTATATATTACAACATGTATATGTATATAATCTAAAATAATCCACTTAAATATTGCAGAAATGAAAGAACACAAGAAAAACTAACCTCTTAATGACAGGTTAAAAATCCATCAAATCTGCATTTGAGGAACTGCAAACAAAATCACCAGAACACAACCTATCAAATTAAAGCCACAAACTTAGATTTTTGAAATGACTAATAAACTCCCAAAAATGTCAAACTTTATGAAAAATTTAGGGTTTTTTTTGGTTCTTTAAAAATTCAAGAAAACCCAGCAGTAGATCCATAAAAGCTTCAAACTTTTCCCTAAATTAGAGCCCCAATTAGAGCACAAAAATCACAGTAAATAATGCAAGATTATAGATCTATACCTTTAGAAACAGAAATTTATAAAACCCTTCAGAAATGAAGGTCAACCACTACACCAAGTACGATAATTTGTAATGGAATAAGATGATACTCATTGAGGACTTTCGTCGAACAGTTGGAAGACGGAGCAGATGAAAAAGGAAAGGAAAGTTTGGTCAG
The DNA here is from genome assembly GCA_963930675.1 of Gnaphalium uliginosum. Taxonomy (NCBI): domain Eukaryota; kingdom Viridiplantae; phylum Streptophyta; class Magnoliopsida; order Asterales; family Asteraceae; genus Gnaphalium; species Gnaphalium uliginosum. Next base: position 64,234,321 of record OZ005680.1, read on the forward strand.
AGACAGAAGCAGATATATACATATACATACATCTATCTATCTCTAAAACCCACACATTCTCTCTCTCTCTCATTCGAAATCAACATTAAGTCTAGCTCAACTAACCAGGGGAACAAGATTGAAAAGTCTATGAATATTTTATTAAATCTTTTATTCAAAAGAAATAGGTGGTACTAATCTTTAATCTTTAATAATTGATGTATGAAAAGAGTGTGATGTATATTATTATTATTATTAGTATATATATTTTATAGTTTATTTACAGAATAAAATGCATTATGGGTGTCGCTTAATTATCATGTTACTGTAAGGTGTTTACAAGATATATTTTCCATTTTGAAAATATGAAGAGAATATGCATTTATTGGGTTGAATTTTCGTTTGGTACATAAATAAAAAATTGGAGGCAATAAATTATGAGCGGATTAGATCTAGCTTCAAAATTTTATAAAAAAAGAATTGTTTATGTTGTTAAAAATAGGGGATTGGGTTTGTATATATATTCAAAAAAGTTACAACTTACTGGTAAAGTACCTGATGCGATAACAAATAGTTTAAGATCAAGATTATCAACACTACTCAAGTTTGAAATAAAGTTTTTGACAAAGAATTATCTTCGACAACACTACTTTTCATTCGATTTGCAAACGAAAATTTATACGTACAATATATTATATTTCACCCGTTTGAACGCAAATACAACCAAAATAATCATTTTGTAAATTCACAAACCACAATGACGTTGTACTATTCACCCTAAAAAGATCTTGAAATGTTCATATGCCAAAAAAATTAGAGGTGCCCACCATGACGGTTTGGTAAGATTGAAAATGCTTTCATAGGAACATCATTTATAGGATACACTTTTTAGATTTGTTATATTGGTGTCACCTTAAAATTTGTATTAGCTTATAGACCAAACAGATAAATGCATTTTCTCATAAAATGAGCTATAAACTCAATATGTTGGTAAATTATCGATGTCCGATCCTATAGATACCTCAACTAAATGGCTTTGCCTATGAACCAACAATCGTCTTCATCATCACCTTGTTTTTGAATTTTACATACACTTTAAAAATAGCAACCCGTAATATATATTAGTTAAATTAAATAACGTGACATCATAATCAAAAGATTGAAAAATTCTCAACCAAAAGGAGAAATAACATTACATAATGAGAAAAGCCGATCGTAATTAGGCAACGATATTGAAATTAGCAAAAATAATTGTTACTCCATACCCCATAAAAATTCATGTTTAGTTCATTTAATACCACGTAATCCACGTATGCACCATTGCACCCTTTCTAATATACAAACATATGTGGTCACAAACTTACAGCCTTAACTATTGACTTGAGTATTACCGAAAAAATGATAATCCACATAAGAATGGAGAGTTGAACACTACTACTTTTGATTTATGAAATAAAAATTAGTTGTCTAACAGAAATCCTTGGACGCCAAGCTAGACAAGTGAGACTACATTTTAAGTAATAATATAACGGTAATATTTTAAAATATTATTGGGTATGTAAAAATAAAAATATGTCCATAATATAATATTGAATGTTACAAAGAGGATTCAAAAATATTTAACTCGTTATCTTCGTTTATTATTTCTCATGATTTAGTTTTCACACTTTTATTTTCATAATTTAATACATTTGACTTTTTAATGAAATGATGTATTTTGGAATTATTCCATATGACATGGTTAAGGTTTAAGGCGAAAAGAAGAAATGCTTTGATAAATAAGTATTTTAGATAAGCTATGTTGGTAAAACTAACTCATAATTGAAGTTTATATTTTGAGCTCGATGCGAGACTTTCAATTTTTTAGAAGTGAAATTAGTTGAATTGTAGGTTAAAACTATGAATTAACATAAAAGAATAATATATATATATATATATATATATATATATATATATGATCCGAATCCATAGTGAAGCACTATTTTACAGGGAAGTAAAGAAGCTATATATTCATCAATAACGAATGTTAACGAATTGTCTTAATATTCATCGTATGATATTATACGTTATAAAAATAGTTTATTGATGAATATTAGTAGTTATAACATCGATTTTGATTAATATTTATTGGTAATAATATGTTTTTATACGTTTTGATTATCATTTATCGTGGACGAATGTTAACAAATAATTTTTCAAATAAAGTGATAATATCCACTTCGGTTAACATTTATTAATGATGAATGTTAGAAAATTATCTTAATATTCATCATATGATATTATAAGTTATAAAAAGTAGTTTATTTATGAATAGTAGTAGGTATAACATCGTTTTTTATTAATATTTTTTGGTAAAGATATATATTTTTACGTTTGATTATCATTCATCGCGAATGAATGGTTAACTTCACTACTTCCTAAAAAAATTACTTCACTCTTGATCCCTACCATATATATATATATATATATATATATATATATATATATATATATATATATATATATATATATATATATATATATATATATGGTTGAGTTCTGGTGAAAACAAGGAGTTAAAATAAAAACGGTAAAAACGATCTCAATTTTCATTCACAATTTACTTTTAGTTGTGAATCTTCATTTTTTTTGCTTCACATAAATTTGTAGTTGTGAACCTTTATATTTTTTTGTTTCACATAAATTTGTTACTTGTGAATCTTTATTTTCTTTAACTTCACATAAATTTACAAATGAGTGAAGCTTTATTCTTTTTAACTTCACAAATTTTTCTAGCTGTGAACCTTTATTTTTTTTAGCTTCACAAAAAAATTTTAGTTGTGAACCTTAATTTTTTTTAGCTTTACAATTTTTTTAGTTGTAAACCTTAATTTTTTTTAGTTGTGAACCTTTTTATATTTTTGCTTCACGTAAATTTTCAAATGCGAACCCTTACTCTTTTTGTTTTCACCGTTTTTTTTATCTACACCCCCTTTTTATATATATATTTTGATCCAAGGGCTAAAAAGTGTTTTCACCGTTTTTATTTTATCCCCTTGTTTCCACATGATCCCAATCATATATATATATATATATATATATATATATATATATATATATATATATATATATATTATAAAACAATTTTTAAGTAATTTTAATTTAATAAGTCCAGATCTTTTTTAAGAATTAGAACTTACGTCCTAAAACTTTGATACTAGTAACATAGCATGAATTATAGAAAGAAAAACATATAAGATTAATCTTTCTTTGATTCAAACACATACATATAAACCTTTTTCCTTAGCACAAATTTATACAGAAGTACGACATTGGATTGATTTGCGAACATTTTAATTGTCTATTAAACAAATTTATAATTTATACTGTAAAACAAACATGTTAGAAAGTCGTACACATACACTTTATCTAATTATTACGGAGTAATTTGTTAGTGTTTTTATTATAAGTTATAATCTTTGTACATACTTTGAAAAAAAAAATGATGTTAAAATAGCCTATGAAATATTATTACTCCACATATCTCAATGGGTCACAAGTTTAATAGTTAAAGTTGTTCATTTGAACGTGTTTTATGCTATTTATATGTGTTATCTATAAAGGAAAAAGAGGTTGTATTTGACTTGCGGAATGTTTTTGATGAAATTATAGTTCGTTAAGGAAAATGAAATTTCCAGATTGTAAATTTCTTTGAACAAAAGAATTTAATAACTTCCATTGCAATTTCCAATTCATTGTTAAAACAAACATCATTATGAAATAGAATTGCGATTACAATTTTATCGAATTTCATGAAATTTTGCAAACCAAATGCAACCTAAGTTTTCATTGAAAGTGTCAAATACAATGGGTGAAGAGTTTTGAACTACCTAAAATTCATAAATTTCTAATATTATATTTTTGTTTATTAAAGCTATATAAGTTGTACAATATGTATAAATAATTGAAATTGTGATGTCAATATCATCTCTCTTTGGAATAAACAACAACTCTGAAACATGAATTCTGTAAAATGTGATATTGTTAGGACATTTGTGAAAAAGTTAATACGAAAAACAAGTTTCTTAAGGCATAATGAACAAACACAAAATACAATGAACACACGTGTCGTATTAATTCGAGTTTATAGATCAAGACAAACATTAAGTACATTAATTAAACACCTTATTATCATATAATCAACTAGGAGTAGGACTTTAATTATATGGATCTAAGTTCTCTTATATAATTAGGGTTTTGTTTTTAAATACTTTAGATTAGATGTAGCCATCAATCATTTTATTTTAGCTACAATTGATTTATCAGCATGTTACGTTAGAAAGTAAACCACTTGACTAAGCAAAATTGTTTTTAAATAAATGTGACGCGGTTTGATCGGATTAAGAACACTAATGTTTATTATTTATACGGATAGATGTAATATACAAAATAAACAAGCTTATGTAATGACATATTAGGGAAATAATCTACCACCTCACGATAACATTGATGAATGTCATCTGCTATTAAGTTCTTTTGCCTTGACTACAATATTTTCACTTTTCGTGAAAGACTAAAATCTTCAAAACAAACACATACTCTTCAACCTTAATAATTGATGTAATATACTAGAGGGGCGTTTGGTTTGAAAATGAGTATGAGAATAGAACCGGTTTGAAACAAAAGTAGAGAGGGAGAGAGTGAAGGGTACGAAGTTTCAATCTTTCATATACTTATTGGTTATCTAACGAGAGTGCAACAAACGTTATCAAAAAATTTATTATACGCTTTAAAACTTACACTGATATGTAAAGTAACAAATAAAATGTATCTGTTAAGAAGGTTTTGAAATAATGTGCGAGTATGGAAGTGTTACAATGACACACACACTTCCATACTCGCACATTATTTCAAAACCTTCTTAACAGATACATTTTATTTGTTACTTTACATATCAGTGTAAGTTTTAAAGTTTATTGTATAATAAAATTTTTGATAACGTTTGTTGCTTTCTCATTAGATAACCACTTAAAATAATATCAAAACAATAAATCATATGAAAGATTAAAACTTCATACCCTTCTCTCTCTCCCTCTCTACTTTTGTTTTAAACCCGTTCTATTCTCCAACTCAGTCTCAAACCAAACGCCCCTTATATTACAATATATAATTCCATGATGTTTGTAGAAAAGAGTTTACCTTCCAACTATGAGGTTGTGGGTTCAAATCCAGAGGTGGGTACATGTATATATATATATATATATATATATATATATATATATATTCGTGATGAGGTGTGTGAGTTGATTGTCTTTCTAAAAAAAGTAAAACTTATGAGACATATAATGTATTAATTACTTTCTACTAAAAGAATACCCGCGCATTTCAGCGGACATTATAGGGGTGGAAATTTCCGACACGACCCGAAACCTGACACAAAACCGACTTGAAAATAAGCAGGTTGGGTCTAGATTCTTGACTCGCGAACCCGTCAACAGTCAACCTGCTATTTTTTAGGGTCTGGTTTGGGTCACCCGATGAGTTTTTAGGGTCGGCCGGGCAATACTTTCATGCATCATTTAAGTTTTGTTTATTTACACAAAAAGTTAGTAATATAGTATTTGAAAATCGAAAGCTAGAACATGATGAACGGTAAAGATGAAAAATGCAGTTTTATTTCAAACGTTTGATATTTCACAACTTCGAGTTCCACATTCATCTTTTTAATTTGTGAGTCAAACGTAGTTTTAGTGTTGTTTATATTATGTGTAATATGTTACAAAGTATAAGTGTAATAAGTTACACAACTTGTTTCATTTTAGTTTGTGTCGTTTATATAATTAAATATATTTTTTAGTAATTGACATTTTAATATTCATTAATATCGCTAAGTTAGTTACATAAATTAATAAAAAATAAATAAATATGGTGTTAAATGTTTTGTAGCTTTAATGATTTATATAATTGCATTGAATTCAATTATTTAAAGACTATTTAATATATTAAAAGGGTAAATTTGTCATTTGAATTGTTCATTTTTTAAGGGATTAAGATGGATGGTGCAATTGTTTTATTAAGTAGTATAGATATAGATATAGATATTTATAGATTTAAGTTTTAAGAAAAAGAGTGTAAAATGATTTATAAGTAGGGTGAGCGAGACGGAACCGGTACCGAACCGTACGGAACCGGTTGATACTGGTTATCTTTTTTGCCCTAAAGTGAGTCGTTTGAAGCCGGATGATACCGGTACGGTATCGGTACTGGTACTGTAATAGTGGTACTATACCGCTTTGTTACCAAAAATATAATAGAATAGTAATGAAACATATCTACGTATTTTGTACTTGATAAAATCCAAAGAAGATAATCATCAATGAATCTCAAATTAAAAAAATTCATCATTAAGTGACATAGATGGATAGTGACGAAGAAAATCATATATATACAACAACGTTACTTTGTACTGTGTTAAGTGATTTAGTAATGACACAAGTCACGATCCTTAGTTTTATATTAACAAGCAATATGTTTGAAATTCGATTTAACTGCGGTGCTAAATTGTGTGCCAAAGAGTACTATCTAGACTTCTATATAATTACAATTGTATTCATACGTGAGAGTTTAACTCTAATTTTATACTTTTTAATCATCCAAAAAATATCATTTTGTATTCATAAACATATCATATGATCATAGAAATGACGTTTCAAATAAATCCTTTTAAAATATAGAAAGAACCTAGCAATCTATAACAAAGAAAAAAATGTATATTTCGGATATGGTACCAAAGCGAGAAAAGTGACAAAATACCGGTACCGAACCGGAAGTACCAGTTTTCTTTTTGGCCCTAAAGTGAGTACCGAACCATTTGAAACAGGATGATACCGGTACGGTACGAGTACGAGATCAGAAATTCGGGTACAGATGCTCACCCCTATTTATAAGGGTTATAGATAAGTAAAATAAGGGTGTTTGTTTGAGACTTTGAGGGATATGAATTTTGAATATCATGAATGAAGATTTTTCAAATTTAAGTAAAGAGGTTAATTTGAAGATGATTTTCATTCCTATTATTCATCACTATCAATCTCATATTTATAGTGATTTCTGTATACAAACCAATCAATCCCTAATTTTATCATATATAATTCCGTAATTTGAATATATTCAATGAGTTGAATTCAAATTAAAATGAAAATTTCGGTGAGAAATGGGTGGAGAAATGATACGGATACAAAGAGTTTACAACAAACTTTTACAAACCTACTTGGCTATCTGATGTGTACATCCCCGTCACACCCCTAACTTAACCAAGGTAAATTATTCTCGCTCTTCATTATTTTAACATCTTTGTCGTCTGTACATTTCCACCTCCCCTAATTTCCAATTAATAGAGCATCCTGATTTTCACTTTCCAAATACACCATACCCTCATAATAGAAATTAGAAATGAAGAAACCACCACCGATTGGTTGTTTGATTGCATCCTGATTTTTCTTTTCTTCTAAGTTTTTTAGATGGTTGAAATACATGTAAATGTTGTCAATTAGATTCAAAAAAATAAAGACAACCATTTATGTAATTGTTATTAATTGCACATCGAAGTGGTTGTTGAAAATCCACACTTGAATCTTGATCGTGTTTAAAATATACAGAGTAAGAATGATATATGAAACCAACTGATTCGACATCAAACCAAATGATAACGCCATCGCCACATCGCACCGTTGCCGCCACCTTCTCCGAACCCCCTCCGTCATCAGCCGGCTTAATAATCACGCGTTAGTAGCAGACATAATCAACGCCAAAAATAACTAATAATTTGTTAATTTCATGGATGATGTTATACAAACTGAAACTCCGGCGATGATCGAGACACGATAGAATCAGCGGTAGTCCGTTGAATCTCAATGGATTCGTTGATTCGATTATGTTTAGCTTTCGTTTAATGGCATCTTTTTTTGGAGATCCTTTGCTTTTCTAGTTTGTTTGTAATTTGTTTTCATCTGGGTTTATAAATTATATGATGTTAAATAAATAAATAATTAAGTAAATTAGTCATGTTGAAGAACCGATTTTCAATATTGAGGAAGTTTACCAGTCGATCTACGATGGGAGATATATATGCATTGAAATTAGAATGAGATGAGCATAATTAGTTAAAATATATATTAATTTAATCATGGTTAAATATGTGTTTTGAGTATGACATGGATCTACATGTGTCATAGCCACGTCACTTTGTAAGAATAAGTTTGTAAAAATTTTTAAAAATTAAATATTAAAAACGGCTAAACGATAAACTTTTTTTTCTCACTTCGATTAGAGATCTCACATGGGATATTTTCACTTTTTTTTAAAAATCAATAATATTCTCACTTCGATTAGAGATCTCACATGGGATATTTTCGACAAACTTTTTTTTCTTCATTTTTTTGTGGTTTTTACAAATTGTACAATATAATATCACACGTGATACTGTGTAGTATCACATGTGATACTCGTTGTTATCACATATGATATTCGTTTATAAAATCCAAAAAAAAAAAGATGTCTAGTCGGAAAAAAAACGTTAATTTTTCAATTTTATTAATTTTTCGACCGAACATTTTTAAGATATTTAATTTTTAAAAATATAAAAAAAATAAATTTTGTTACACATCATTTCAACCTTACTGAACAAAAACTTAACAAAATAAAATGATATCCTAACTTATAGGAGCGTTAAAGTGCGAACCAATTCCTTTGCCATTGAATCGGTCCTTCACTCAACAAATTTAAACAATAATAACAATAAAAAAATTTCTATTTCGTTCTCTGCGTTCTCTAAAAAGAAGTATGATTCTTGATCCTTTATTCGACAAAAAATTGATCCATGAAATAGGGTTTCATAGTTTTATTTTTCGTTAATAATTAATAAATGATGTCTGTGCAGGTTATCCAGGTTGTTTCCAAGTGCATTTGTTTTGAAAATGTAAGTTTCATTAGCTATTTTGATGCTGTTTATTGTAATGATATATATATAGTTATTCTTAATTTTTGAATTTTATTCTGTGTAGTAAATGTTAATAGATGAGTCACCTAAATCGTTAGCCATTTGTTTGTATGGATTTAGGATAATTTTATATGGTTGAGTTTATGCACCTAAACATGTTACTCAAATGCAAAAAAGTTACAACTTTTCTTGAATTCAAAATAATTTTTGTAGATTTTTTGCAAAGTAAAAGATGAGAAAATATATAATTTCAATTTAAGAAGTTTCCGAAACGATGCAATTGTATGACGAATTTTGGAGAAGTTATTGGCATTAATACTGTTGTGTGTGCTTGTGAATTCTGTTGCAAGTATTCAGAAAAGTAGCATGAAACTGTTGGCAAAAATATGAGTATAATCTTCGTCTTTAGAGAAAACGATTAAAAACTTCAAGACGTTTCTTTTCTGCCTTGTATGTTTTTTCGAATAGCAAAGAACTCCATTTCTTGGCTTTTATGCAATTTGAAGTTGAAAATATTTGAAAAAATGTGTATATGTATACTTGTATGGTGAACACTGTGTCGAGAACATATATCCACATGAAAAGAAGCATGAGCATTTAGACTCTGATGTGATGGTTAAACCAATTCCTGAATAATGAACATTTTCCTTCTACTTTTAAACATTTTTTTGGGCCAAGTTTTACAGTTTCTATTGGCTACTTGGTTGACTGGTAAGTCATTTTAGCTATAAAAATGTCATATATTTTTTCTCTTTAGAGTTTTATTTGGCAGAAATTCGACTTTTTTTGTGTGGGTAAAATAGAATGGATATCATGTGAGTCTCATACTGGCTAATGAGGACTACACAGTACAAATGTGTAGTATTCTATATTACAATTTAAATAACCATATACAGATCTTACTTGGTTGCTAATATGGTTAATATCCAACTCTAGTTCTATTGATGTTATGTTACTCATTTCTACGAAACATTGTCTGCAAGCTTATGCCTTTGTGTCGTGCATTAAAGGTCATGAAGGATTTCTATTTGCATAGTTGCATATCATTTGATACTTTGATTCTTCATCTAATGAAATCATCTTCTACTAACGTTCCATTTTGTTCTTATTATTAAAGGGCTGATGCGGAACCAGTTGACCAAAAGAAGTACTTAGAAGATTCTTCCAAGCCCAAGTGTGTTAGACCTCTCATCGAGTATCAGGTGCTTTTCAATAAACTGGAAACTCACCCTCTACTGTTTCACATCTGGAGTACCAATTTTTTTTACTCATAATATTTTTTGCATGGTAATGTGCCAACTGAAATAGTGCTGTCTGATGAGACTGCAGCCACACATAGTCAGGTAGATGATAATGTCTCTATTAAAATGCAACAGGAAATACGTGTTGACCATTACAAAAGATGTGCACCTTAAACCACCCTGCTCGGGTATTACAGATAGGTCTATGATGGTTATAATCTTACGTTAGGTGGGATAATTCTAGCGGGAAGAAACACCATGTCTGTTTCTACGTGTCCTAATAAAATTCAGCATCTTTGTAAATCAAGTCGGACACCAATCTTCCTCCTAATCAAAGGTTTCAGAGATTATCGATCTAAAAAATAATAATCAATAATTAGATTTATCAGACCTAAGCTAACTTCATATGGAATTTCGGAGAAAAATTGTAGTCTAAAAACTTGTTAGTTTACATGTTAATGTGTTATCCTCACAAAAGTTGAAACTTAATATGAGCATAAGCCCGTCTCAGAGATCTATGGTGACTCTTCAATGTTAATAACGTGTCACTCTGTAATCCCTTAATATCTTTTTAATACCCATATTTAACTTTACAGATACGCCAAAGACAATTAATACTACTGTATTAAATAAGAAATAAAAGTGTGGGGTGCTGCATGATCTACCCTTGATAAGAATTTTATTATCATTTTTGAGCAAACAGACACTACAACTATAACATCCCAATACCTCACCCTCAGAGGCCAGCGAAACTATGACGTGTTACATTTTACCTTTTCTCTGAGTATAAATTATGATTCTGTAGGCTTTCCTTGTCTTACACCTTAGGTCTTTTCCAGTGAATTATACGTAGACTGGAATAAATATGTATATAGTGTTGACTACTTTCTATATGGGCTTAGACATTAGATCTGTGCTGTTTATAGTTCCTTTATTCAGAGTTGTTAGTTTAGGAGTTTCTAGGATAATGATGACCACATGTTTTGGTTGTAAGTCCAGTTACTTGATGACATTAATAGATACAGCAGGTGACATGATACACAATGTTTTGTGATTATAATGATAAGGTATTTTTAAGATTTAGTTGTAACTTTGGGTTGCTGAATCACTTGAACAAATTCTTACAAGGTTTAGATGATATAACACCAGATTTCGTCAATTCATCTATTACTCGAGAAAAGTTATCTTTGTTTCACCTAATAGGTAATTTGTATGACAATAGGGAGTTAATATGTATGTGGCTGTGTATATATAGGGTTTAGAGGAGGCTTTAGAGAAGCATTCATTTGGAAGATCTAGAGTATATTTGGAATTTGCTGTAATTTATATAGGTTTCCTCTAAATTTTTATAGAAAAACTTTCTTGGTTGTTTGAGTTACAGTGGTTTCTTATCATGGTTCACATATCATTCTTTTGCTTTCAATATAATTTCTTTGCTGAAAACATTTTGAAATTGTAAAGATCTAAAGCCTAGGTTGTGAAATTCGTGTCTGTAATTGCTTAAAATTCATAGTGATAGTAAAAAATAGTGAATCAACTGTTTATACATTCATGTTTTAAACACTCTGCGCAAATCATTACTCTACCACTGATTTGTGTGATAGCTTATTATAGTTCATATGTTCACTGATAGAAAATCAGTATATCTGTCCGGATGTTTAGGTCCTACTGATTTGATTTGGGACTCTTTTATAATGGAATTTTGTGTATTATTTACTTATCTTAGTCCAGGTTTTATGATCTAATAGACCTCTATTCATAAGTAATTTGATGATAAAACGTACCTGAATCAACCAATTCATATTAAAATGGGTCAAAATAGCCACATTTTTGAAAATTTTATGTTTTGTGCGGGCGTCTGATTAAAATCTGGTGGAATTGACAGGCATGCATAAAAAGGGTAGAAGGAGATGAAACTGGAGAAAAGCATTGCACTGGACAATACTTTGATTACTGGCATTGTATCGACAGAGCTGTATGCCTATTCTCCTCTGCCTTTCTCTCCAATCTTCCATATCACAAAACAGTTTGTTAATGAAACTGTTATTTGCTGCAGGTTGCACCAAAGCTATTCGATAAACTCAAGTAAAAAAGAGAGGTTATTCAGGACATCAAGATTCAATCTTGCATTGTGGTTCTCGATTTGTTGAAAGTAAATGCATCTGCATGGGACTTCATTATAACATGGTCCTGTAGTTGAAAATTAATAAGTAGGATCTCTATACTCTCAAAGGCCTTTCATTTGGTTGATTATTATTACTTTCTTCTGTTCATAGCAATAATGTTACGGCAAATTTTATACGGTGTCAGTTATCTCTGATATATTTAAATTTTATACGCTGTCAGTTATCTCTGATATATTTCGTAACTCTTACTGATGAAATCTTGCCCAAAATTGGTTAAGCTGAATTACATTTGTCTTCTGTTTAGAGAAGTTGTATCCAACTATTAGATGTCTGAATGGTACTATTTCCTGAACTGTAAAAGATTAATGACTAAACATGATAAGTAGCTATTACACATCTCAACAAACACAAGAAAGTCAATTGACACTATATCAACTCTCACATGAATCTTATATTATCCCTGTCATATAAGCTATTAGGGCAATAGTTAAGAAATTCAGAAACGCATAAAAGATTTGTACCTTGATAATAATCACCCGACCTTTGAATTTAATTTCTCTTAACCAACTTAATGTACCACCACTTTATCCATGATTTTAATTCTTAAATATAGCATTTAGGACTACATTTAGCAAAATCCTTTTATTTATTATTTTAGGAAAATAATCACAGTATTGTATTATTTATACTGTATCGACTCTCACATGCACAAGACCTTAAATTGTTATAAAATGGTACTTTAGATTGATATTTTTTTTAAGTTAAACACAATTAAGACTTTGTTAGTATTTCAAATAATGATAAAAAAAAAAAAAAAAAAATCATAGTTAGAAATCAATGAAGTCAATTCCTTTTAGAATATCTAAACAAATTATTATCAAATCCAAAATCCATATCCATAAGTAAAAAGAAAAGAAAAGCAAATTTTACAATGTATTTATGTATTCATTCATATAACTTTTTATACAACAAATTTTATATTTTCAGTGATGAAATATGTTTGTATATATATATATTAGTACTATTTTACAATATTAAAATTAAAAATAAATAAAATAAGAATATAGTAAAGTAGTTGTATATATAGCCCTAGAAATAGTGAAATTGGGATCAGGGGTCAACATCGTCGTCTCTATTTCCCTTCACTGCTGCTTCAGACGGTAAACTTTTCCAATCAAGTCAGTTAATTTTCCCCACAAAGTCGACACTTTATTTCTTTCGATCTGTTAAATTTACGGTTTCTCAATTTATCGAAATTTGTTCGTTTGCAGATTAGCTTGATTGCTTTATTGTATTCCCTTTGATTTGCTTATGTAAGTTATTACTTATTCAATCTTATTATTCTTATTTCAACTTGCTATTTATCATCATATATTTATGTATTAGTTGCACTTGTTAAGACTATGAATCTAGGATCCAAACTGTTTGTTGCTTATAGATAGATTTAGGTGTTGTTTGGTTGTCAGTCAGTAATCAATATATCAATATTGGTTTGGTTATCATAGCAGAGTGGAATGCGAAGGGGAATGGGAATGAGAATCAGATTTTAAACCTAATTTTGAGGATGTGATTTTTAATACTGAAACTAATGCCCTTAAACCAAACAGTCAAACACAATCTATCATTCATTCATTCCCATGACATGGTTCACAAACTGTTTATCCAAACACCTGTTCGTACGTATCTAAAATGATACAACACTTGGCTCTAAGTATTTCAACAATTTTCATTTGAACAACAAGTTGTTTTGGAGCTTTTTACAGCTAAAATAGTCTTGATTTTCATTCTTGTAATTCAACCTACTTTTTTCAACATTGAAGGATGTGTGTAATCGACTACCTGTTCAGTCACAACTTTGTGAGTAAGGATAACCGCTAAACAACTCTTACTTGGAAAGATAAATATAGAAAATCTGGGAAACTAATGAAAAGATGCGACAATGTTCTATTTCTACAATAGTATGGTGTATGTTATAGGTTTCATTTTATCGATAAAACCTTAATGATGTCTGTAGTAGTTTAGGACTGTTTTTGTAGATAAGGTAAATCACATTTCACTACTATTTGTTTCTATTGTTTTGTAATGTTATGTGCAAACTTTTTCCTTTGGATGATGCATGCATAGTTTAAGACGCTTGCAACAGTATTTATATTTGAGCTTAGACGTTTGTGTAATTTCATCCTTGTGTACCAGGGCGGACGAAGAACCAGTTGACCAGAAAAAGTACTTTGAGGATTCATGCAAGCCTAAGTGTGTTAGAGCTTGGCTCGAGTATCAGGTTCTTTACATTAGACCTTGAACTAGATATTTAATGTTTTAAATTGTGATATCTATAAGCTGGATGTGGCAATTTTGACCCATCTACTTATGAACGGCTCTATCCAGGTTATGTTTTATCATAAACGGGTCAAATAAAAATAGATAAAAGGGAAATGGGTTGAAAGCTCCCACAGTCCACCAGACTCTGTGTGTTTTTAAACGTACTAAAAACTGGTATGTTTTAAAGTTGAACCCGTTTTAATTTTTCCAACCAACTCATGCATCTTGCCACCTCTACATAACCTCATGGACACATGTCTGCTTTTGTATCTCAGCCCTTCTTTTGAAGACAAAATTGCTTGCTCTTGCTAGTTGAGTATCTTCATTATTTCTATTCATACTAGACCTTAAATATGTTTTTTCTCTTTACAACATGTGGTGGGATAAAGGCCAATACCACAAGCTTTCATTACTGAGTTTGTATTTGAGTTTTATGTTAGTTGCAAGTACGAAGTTAAGCTCGTCATAAGTAGAGTTGACAATGGATCATCAAATTGAATCAATATCTATCCTAGAGTTTATCACGAATTGAAGTGTGCTGAAACCATTAGTTTCAGGGGGTTTCTGAAATTGTGTTTTGGAATTGATTATTTATTAACTAGTCATCGCTTTTAACGCAAGTGTAAACACGTGATGTTTCTGACTAGTAGAGGTTAAAAAGTACTCCAGTTATTTACCCATTCTTCAACCTAACTTGAGAGACTTCCATTTTTATCTTAACATCCATCTCTAAATTTTTCACAACAATAATTTCATTATTTGTCATTTCATCTACTAATTCTTTGCATATATTAAAATTTGCCAAACACTCCAAAGCTGATTATCCAAGTATTACAACTTCAGACGGGAAAAGCACATCCAAACTCTATTTTCTACTGTCATCATCACATCTGATTCTCTGATTATCCATGACTCTAAAAACACATATCGAAACACCCCATGAAATAGCAGGACCCCACTTGTGAGTTGTACACCTGCTTTAAAGTTTAAGCTAACCGCCCAGGCGCCCACCCCTCAAAAGGAAAATCTTGTTTTCTCTGTGTTTGGTTCTTACTTAAGTCATGATCCACAGGGATGTGTGAAAAGGGTCGAAGCAGATGAAACTGGGCACAAGCATTGCACAGGACAGTATTTTGATTATTGGCAATGTGTTGACAAATGCGTAAGCTTCTGTTTTTCCTTTACTATATCTTGAATCATTCTGCAGGTAAGATTTTCATTCATTTGATACGTGTGTCTGCAGGTAGCCCCTAAGCTATTCGAGAAACTTAAGTAACGGGAGAATCGTATGAGGATTGTCAAGATTGTATCTTGATATTTACGATTCCCATTTTGTTTTTAAAAAGTGTTGAAAAATCAAGACTGAGGTGAACTATAATGAAAAATGTATTTGTTGGATGAATTCGACGATTTTATGCTGCTTTGAAGCGGTTTCAAAGCATTATTTTTGTGGCCTTTTAAGTTACAACTTTGGTGCAATAATGAGTTTGTTAATCTTATCAAGTTTTCTTTTCTTTAATATTTATTTTGAAATTCCTTTAACAATGCAAAGAATAATTCAATGAAACTTGCAACGAATTATACCTTATAACACGGTCTCATGCAGTTAGGATTTAATTCCAAATGTAACAATCAAAATCATCAGTCTATTAATTATACTTAATAATCTTATTATAACAAAACCCTAAAGCAATTTCTAATTGTTCAAGATGAGGTTTGAGTTTTGAAGTTTTTGGCAGTTAAACTGAGTTACAAATTCAATTTAAAACCCTTTAATTAACTAGTTAAATTGTAAAGAATTTTTTAATTTATTTAAAATAACATCCAAAAAAATTGAAATTTCGGCAAACCCAACCGTTTTAGGCCATCACGTGTGAAGTAAATCAAGCTCACATAGCGGCTCGCAAGTTTCTAATATATTATTAGATTTGTACACGACATGCAAGTTTTTATGCACTGTATCACGTGGTTAATCAGATTTGTTCGTGTTGCGAGTTAAGTGAATTAGTTATTATTATTTTATTAATATGGATAATAAAACACATCCGAATGACATGATGTTCATTTTATGATTTTTAAAGGGGGGGAGTTTTCATTTTAATTATATGGTTTTTTAATGTTGCAGATGAGAATTAATTAACTAATAGATATATAATTGATATGTCATCGATCATGTTGGTGATAATAGTTAAAAAGTACGAACTAACTATTGTAGGTATTTTCACGCAATCAAATAATGGATGTTCAAGATGAGGATTTTGTCGAAGTTCAACCTGAAAACTAAGATTCGTGTTCAAACCCAAGATACAAATGTCGTGCGTTGTAAAGTTGGTTAATAAATCCAATCGGCATATGGCATTCAAGGTAAAAACGACACATCCAAAGTTCTATTGTGTAAAACCAAAGGTAGGTATTATCAAACTGTGACAACATGTGACGTAACGAGACAGGCTAAAGACGTGATGCCTATTCCGTACGAGATCACCAAGGAAAAGGTTTTGATTGAAAGAGTTTTGGTCCATGAAAATACTACATTCAACAACATCTCAACTATGTTTTGTTCTGAAGATTGGAGAAAATGTATGAAATCAAAGAAACTTAAGGTGGTCATTGATGTTGTTCCCAATGCGTTTGAGATGAGAACAGATATTGAATAGAAAAACTATTGATAGACCTAAATATATAAACCTAAATCTAGACATTGGTGCGAATGATAAAATGACCTAAATATATACACAAATTTTATATAGATTAGGCTTAGATTTAGACTTATCTTTTAGGCCTATTTAACATTATTCGAAAAGAAAAACAAAATAAAAAGGCTATTGAGACACAACAATTTGTATCAATAAAGTCAGAAACTCAAGAACTGAATTCAAGGCTAAAAGAGGCTGAAGAGTCCATATCAGAACTCGTGAAGCAGAAGAATGGTTGTTGTTTGTGTTGGCCAATTATCAAGTATTCAAGTATGGTTGATTGTGATACAATATAATAAATAAAAATATTTTGTGTGTTCTTTTGATTTACCGATGCAAGTAATCACTGATTTGATTTATTTTTGTTTTAAGTTTCTATTAAGCATCAAGTATCACTGTTTCTGAAATGCTATCATTTGCCGTGACAACTTACTAGCAGTTGCAGTTTGGTTGTTGAAAATAAAATAAAAGTATGGTTTTACCAACCAAAAACAAATGTTTACATGTTCATTTGATGATTCAGATTCCAAAAGATAGACAGTAAGATTGCTTTATTACATTCTCGGCTTTCTTTTATTTGTGAAACCTTCATGATGCTTGTAGCAAGTTGGGAGTCGTTTTGGTACACAAGACAACTCACACTTCACAAGTTTTCTTTCACTCTTTTGTAACGTTATGTGCAAAGGCATTGGTCCTAGGATGGTGCATGGTGTTGTATACCTACTATAAACTAACCACACACCCTCAAAAGAAAAGGAAAAATCATGTTTTCTATGTGATTGGTTTTTTACTTGCATCAATCATGATCCACAGGGATGTGTGAAAAGCGTCGAAGCAGATGAAACCAATACTTAAATTTATTGATAATTGGCAATGTTTTGACAAATGCTTAAGCTTAATTTCCCTTCCCTATATCTTGAATCATTCTGCATATAAGATTTTCATTCATTTGAGTCTGCAGGTCCCGCCACCTAAGCTATTTGGTTTTACTTTATACAGCCCAATTATCAAGTGTTCAAGTATAGTATGATTGTGAACACAAAACAATGTTTTACTGATTTTATTAATCATTGATATAATTTTATTTTTATTTCTACTTTTTATTAATCATCAAGTACCCAAGTATTCCTGCTTATCTTTTGCTGTTACAAGTGGTTGCAGTTTGGTTGCTCCAAAACAGTAGTAGCTCTTGTATATTGAACCTTCATGATCTTGTAGTAGTTTAACTAGGACAAGTGCCTTTCGAATTAGGACGCATTATGGTACACAAGGTAAATCACTAAATTACATTTCACTAATTTTCGTTTTGTAACATTATCCTTTGGATGGCGTATGTGTAGTTTAAGAGGCTTATTACAAATTTTATAACTTGAGCTTCCACTTTTGTGTAATTTCGTCCTTATATACTTTGTGAAAAACCAGTTGACCAAATGAAGTACGTTGAAGATTCATGTAAGCCTTGATGTGTTAGAGTTTGGCTTGACTGTTTGAGTGTACGGTTCTTTCTATTATGGCTTGAACCAGACTTTACATATTTAAAATTGTGATCACCATAAGCAAGAGGTGGCAATTTCAACCCATTTACTTATGAAAATAGCTTGATTTGGGTTGTGTTTCATATCAAACGGTTCAAATAGATATGATTAGCTAAAAGGGGAACGGGTCTAATGTGTTGATAGCTACCCAAAGTATTTGTTTACCTTCTAACTCATTTTATAAAAAGATTAAGTTTGATATTTAATTTGCATATATATTAACAATGCAAAGATAATTCAATGAAATTTCGATGCAGCTTCAAACATATTTCCTTTATTAGAAACAATGAACCATACACAATTGGGAAGTAATTCCAAATTGAGTTTTATAAATTAACCTCTAAAGTAATCTCAAATATCCTTTGCAGTTTACAATAGTTAAGGTTCGAGTTTGAAGTTTTCGGTAGTCAATCTGAGGTACAAATTCACTTTCAATACTTCAATTCAAAATGCTATACTTTCTCCCAGTCAATTGCACAGTTTATTATTATTTATGTTCTTTAAAAAAAATAGTTTTGTCAACTTTATTTGTTTATTTAGCAATTTGACTATGCTTAATCAACTAGTTAAAGATGTAAATATTTGGTATAGTTCATGGACTAATAATAGATAAATAACTGATATGCCATGGATCATGTTGTTAATAATTAACTAATAAGTACCAACTAAGTCAAATTGAATTGGACGGAGTGGCTTAAGTGCCGCTTGCTCCAATCTAATGTAATTGTTTTCTCATAATGGATGTTATATTGTAGGTATTTTCCAAGCAATCACAGCATGGATGTTAAGGGTGAGGATTTTGGCGAAATTCAACCCGAAGAACTTAGATTCATGTTCAAACCCAAGACACTAATCTCGTGCATTGTAAAGTTGGTTAATAAATCCAATCGACATATGGCATTCAAGTTGAAAACGACACATCATAAGCTCCACTGTGTAAAACCAAGCGCAGATAGTATCGAACCGTGGTCAACATATGGAGTAAAAGTCACTAGACAGTCTCAATGCGTAATGCCTCTTCCTTGTGAGATCACCAAGCAAAGTTTTTTGTTTGAAAGAGCTGTTGTACATGAAGATACTTCAATTGACGACATCTCAAATATATTTCGTTCTGAAGAATGGAGAAAACGTATAAACACAAAAAAACTTAAGGTGGTCATCGATGACATTCCCAAGGTAATTGAGATGGAAGCAAATAGTGAAGAACAAGATTTAAAGGTGAAAGAGACTCAAAAAATTATATCATTGGAGTCAGAAATTCAAGAACTCAATTCAAGGCTAAAGAAGGCTGAAGAGACCATATCAGAACTTATGGAGCAGAAGAATGATATTGATAGTAAGAATAAGAAGAAACATCCAGGTGTTTTCATCAAGTGTATTAACATGAAATTAGTTTGATTTCAGGGATTTCGTATTTCTTTGTTTGGTAAACTGAACTGCTTGGATTTTTATTATGGATAACGTCGTATATATGTGACTTTGATATCTTGTTTTGGTTATTATGGTGTTTTTCCTTTTGATTTAGTTTATTTTTATACACTGACAACAAAAGAAGAAAGAATCTAGTTTTTGTTCGTTTCGGCCAATTATCAAGTATTCAAGTATATTATGATTGTGGAATAAAAATTCCTTGTAGTTATGTAACTTCTTTCGATTTTCTGATGTAATTATAAGTAAGCATTTATTTAATTTTATTCTTATTTGAAGTTTCTATTGATCATCAAGTACTAGTGTGTCTGAATTGAAATACTATCATTTGCTGTTACAAGTAGTTGCAGTTTGATAATTTGCTTGTTTTTTATTATCATGATGTATGTACCTTACGTGTTACATCATCAGATTTAGAATTATTTACCAACGAAAAAACTGTGTACCTGTTCATTTGATGATTCATATCCCAAAAATAGACATTCAGCTGAATGTTTTATTATGTTCTCGGCTTAAAACCTTGACGATGCTTGTTGAGATTTATGACTCATTTGGTACACAAAGTGAATCACTAATAAATCCATTCCACTACTTCTATTTTAACTATTTTGTAGCGTTATGTACGTACACCCCTTTTGCCTTTGAATGGTGTATGTGTAGTATTAGAGGCGATGAAGTGATTAAGCAGTTTAGTCTCTTCAATATCAAGTTGACTTAATTGATGAAATAAAAAAGATTAGAGAATCATTTATTTCTAACTTGTGGGCACAACTGCACAATTAAGACATAATCTAATATTTATTTTCAATATATTTTAACAATGCCAAGATAATTCAATGAAATTTCTATGCAGCTTCAAACATATTTCCTTTATTAGAAACAATGAACCATACACAATTGGGAAGTAATTCCAAATTGAGTCTTATAACTTCAGCTCCAAAGCAATTTCGATCAGATATCGTTGTCTGTTTACTCAACTTGAGGTTTTGGGCAGTCAATCTGAGGTACAAATTCACTTTCAAAACTTCAAATGCCACTGCAATACTTTCCACCAGTCAGTTGCACAGTTTCCTAAAAATAAAGTCGTTTGAGATGATTTTGTAAAACGGGTCGAAATGGGTATGGGTCTAAGATGGGTAAGGAAGATAAGGTGGTTTGGGTTATTAGCTCTTTACATCTCATACTTTCTTATATTTATACACTTATATTATACTTGTTGTTTTTCCCCTGAGTTGTGTTTTCTCAACTTTGTTTTTCTTCTATTTTTTGCAGATTAATGATACTTGATTAGACAACACCATCTATATTTGTAGGTACTTCTCAAGCCACAAAAATGGACGCTAATTAATGACAATTTTGGAGAAACTCAACCTAAAGAATTAAGATTCACGTTCAAACACAATATGGATATCTCGTGCATAGTAAAGTTGATCAATAAATCCGATCGTCATATGTCATTCAAGGTTAAAGTGACTACTACAAAGCTCTATTATGTAAGACCAAACGTAGGTATTATCAAACCATGCTCAACAAGTGAAGTAGAAGTGAAAAGACGGGCTCAAGACGTACCTCCTCTTGCTTGCGAGATCACTAAGGAAAAATTTCTGATCGAAAGAGCTTTTGTCCCTGAAGATACTTCAATCAACGACATCTCAACCATGTTTAGTTCTAAAGAATGGATAAAAGTTATGAACAAAAAGCGACTTACGGTGGTCCTTGATGGCATTGACAATGCGATTGATATGAAAGTGAAAATTGAAGACCAATATATAAAGGTGAAGTCAGAAATTGAAGAACTCAAGTTGAGGATAAAGAAGGCTGAAGTGACTATATCACAGTTCGATAATTTGTTTGTCTTTAGTTATCCTGATGTACTGAACGCTTACATTACCAACTTTTAGAAATACAAATTATTGGATCAAAAGTATGAATATACCAAAAAGAATGCTTACCTGTCCATTTCATGATTTAGATCCCAAAAGGCCATAAGATAGACATCAAGATTGCTTTATTATGTTCTCTGCTTAGAACCTTCATAAATCATGACACTTGTAGCAGTTTAGGACTCGTTTGGTACACAGAGTAAATCACTAATCACAATTTTTCACTACTTTTCTTTCACTTTTTTAGTAACGTTAAGAAGCTTACAGAAAACTTTGAGCTTCCATTTTTAAAACGAAGTACGTTGAAGATTCATGCAAGCCCGAATGTGTTAGAGCTTGGTTTGAGTGTTTGAGTATCAGGTTTTTTCTGTTATGCATTGAACCATAATTTAAATGTTTTTAATTGTGATCACCATAAGCCAGAGGTGGCATTTTCGATCCTCTACTTATGAACGACTGGATTTGGGTTATGTTTGATCTCAAACGATGAAACGGGTCAAAGATTTATAGTTTACTATTGTTATAGTATCATCGTTGTAATCATAATATGCGCAATAAAGTTGTATGACAAAGTGTTTGCAGGTTAACTCGACCCTAACCATACCAAAAACTAATCTTGTTAAAACCAGAACCAAATTGAACACTATAACTTTAGTCTCTGCGAAATTTTCCTAACCGAGTAAACTCATACTCCCTACGTGCTAATTTATTTGTCTAACTTTCCATTTTGGTATGTCTCATAATAATTGTATTCTTTTGAAATTAACCAATTAAAATATTTAAAAATGATAAAGATGAAATTCTATTGATGGTCAACAGTAATAAATAAATTTTTGTTAAAGTGTGTTTTTTATCTAGTGACAATAATTTGGGAACAGAGGGGTAATTATTATACTAAGTTGGGATCTCTCATATGTTATATTTTGGGTTAGCTGCTCACAATGTGTACTCATAATATGCTGAATTAATTTATAAAGAGTGAGGTTCAAATGAGTACAACAATTTTCTATGAGAATGGAGGAACTAACAAGAACGTGCCACGTGTCACAAAAACCATTTTCTTTCACGTTTTTAAAAATTAAATATCTCCAAAACGGTATGTCGAAAAATCATAAAAATTGCACAATAAAAATCAACGTTTTTTTCTCTTCGATTAGAGATCTCACAAGATATACTTTCGACAACTTTTTTTTCCGTTTTCGTTGGATTTTGTAAACGAGTAACGCATGTGTTACCAGCAGGTAACACATGTGATACCAGCAAGTAACACATGTGTAACCAACGAGTACCACATGTGTTACTAATATTGTACAATCATTAAAAAAATCATCGAAAGTATATCATTTGAGATGCCTAATCGAAAAGAAAAAAATGCTGATTTTTATGGTGCAATTTGTATAATTTTTCAATGAGTCATTCTTAAGATATTTAATTTTTTAAAAACGTGAGGAAATAAGTTTTGTGACACATGGCGCATTCCCATTGATTTTTTCATTCTCACAAAAAATTCCATTCTAATTTGAAGCTCACCCGATTTATATAATCATATAATTTGTTTTATTTAACCGTTTCAAAAAGAAAAATGTTCACAAAATATTTGGATCTGACGTATGCAACTTCAAGCATATTCCAAATTTCATTAACCGATGGAGGTTTATTAAATCCAAACCCTAAATCAATTTCAGATGTGTTTTGAATTTACACAAGCTAGAGTCCGGGTTCAAATTTTTCGACATTAATAGATCTAAGGTACAAATTCAGTACAGGTTTTCACATTTACACTTTAATTTGGCCTATTGTTCTTTTAGTTTTGTTTTCTCAAACTATATTTGTTGTTTTTATATGGCTTATTTATGATTTTGTTATTATTGAAAAAGAATTTTACAATTAGTTAATAAATGATATATGTCATGGATCATGTTGGTGATAATTAGTAACAAGTACCAAATCATTCTTGTAGGTATTTAATTAAGTTTAGTTCAAGCAATTAAACAATGGATGTTAAGGATGAGGATTTTGGTAAGATTCCTGAAGAAATCCGGTTCACGTTCATACCCAAAACACAAATCTCGTGCGCTATAAAGTTGGTTAATAAATCCAATCGTCATATGGCATTCAGGGTAAAAGCGACATGTCCAAAGCTGTATTGTGCGAGACCAAACGTTGGTACTATCAAACCACACTCAACGTGTGAAGTAGTAGTCACAAGACAGGCTCAACAAGTTTGCAAGATCACCAAGGAAAAGTTTCTGGTCGAAAGAGCCTTTGTACATGAAGATACTTCAGTGTACGACATCACAACTATGTTTAGTTCTGAAGAAATTTAAGGTGGTCATTGATGAGATGAAGGTGAATACTGAAGAAGATTTGAAGGTGAAGTCAGAAATTGAAGAACTCAAGTTAAGGCTAAAAAAGTCTGAAGAGGCGATATCAGAACTCGTGGAGCAGAAGAATGATTTTGACAAGAAGAGTAAGAAGAAACACTCTGGTGTTTTCATCAAGTGTTTTAACATGAAATTAGTTTGATTAATTTCAGTGTTGTTTTCGTATTCTGTTGTTTGGTAAACTGAACTTCTTAAATTGTGATCATATATGAATAACATTGTTATGTGATTCTAATACCTTGTTTTGGTTACTATATATGTTGCTCGTGATCAATGTTTGATCGTTTGAATTTTCTCATAAAATAATTTACGAGAGAAAAACGAAGCTTTAAAACTGATATGGATAAAAAAAAAAATTGATAGACGATTTTCATAAATCTATATGTTAATGTTAATTAATGTTAATGTTAATGTTATGACATCTTCTCTTAAAATATATTTCATGTCAAGCTTATAAATAAGTCATGTTTACGTTTCTATGCTTAATTGTGGTGTTTTCTAGAGTTTATGTTTCATGTTTAATTTCTGGAAGTACAAGGGCTGGAAAGCAATGATGGATCAAATTCTGGGGTCAAAGTTTGAAAGCCTGAAGATTGTATGCTTAATACATAGTTCAGAAAGTAGAAGGACCTCTTATTCATTATTGAAGACTTGTTTATATATAATCGATAGTTTAGAATGAAAGCCTAATGCTAGAGAGTTTTCCTTCTGTTTACAGCCGCATTTAGTTTTTCATTCAAGTGTTCATCGAATTGTTGAACACTAACTAGCTATTGTGTTTGATCTAATGATGTTATTATTGAGGATTTCTCACATCTTCAATCTTCAATTATTCTAATTGGACGGTCTACAACAACGTTTTTGAACTTGTAAAAAAATTAATGTGGCTACAAAGCTGCTTTTAATAATCTTACTATATATGAGATGCATGCTAAATTATGATGCTGCTACTCATTTGCTTCACTTCCTAGTTATTTTTTATTTATATGTCTCGGGTACAAATTGCAAAGCACGTTGAAACTAGGGTATTTATGAATAATCAGTTAAGCCGCATGTTCAAACTTAAACGTTTATATTTAACTAGTGTTAAACTCGTGCAATGCACGATAATATTATTGTAACATACTAATCACATATAGTTCATAATAATGATAATAATAAACGATTTGCTAAAACACTTCATTTTACCATTGAGCATACTATACCTAATGACCCGATTGCTAAGAGATCATGATTTACGTCCAATGAAGTTACCTTGTGATTCCACATAAATTGGAGCCTGAAAACAAACCACACGATTGACTAAATAAGAACGACTATAAGCATTTTTGAGTGGTTCGGAAGAAATTGATTGTATAATTGATTTTCATCTATTAAATTCTCTTTATCCCTAACGTTTACTTCTAACATGTAAAATTATATAATTGTGCTTTTTAATTGGTGCAAAACAAGTCTATAACATGTCGAAAAATATCACAATTATCATTACTCATAACTCTAATCACGTAGCTAAAGATATAATAAATCAATGAAATTATCATCGATTGTACCTCATGTTTATAGCCTTTTTTTGTAAGCCGCGAACTTCTGTTAGATACATCTTTAAAAAAGTAACTGTTAGAAATAATAAAATACACAAATGAGTTTTAAAATGATAATCTTGTTGTGATCAAGATGTTCCTCGTCAATGTTAATGACTCTTGTAACCACAAAAGATACCGAATCGAATTAAATTGAAGTAACATTCATTGAAAACCATTTCAAAGGAAAGGTAAAAATTTACGCTCACTTACTACAATTAAAATAGAAAAAAGAGAAGAAGCTAAATAAAAATATAAGAACAAAATGGTAAGCAATATAACGAAACATATTACCATAGAGTTAGACCTTCTTTCTAATAAAGTTGGAGCAATTGAATGTAGGAGAATAGGAGAAGGCTTGTTGAAGATGATTAATTCATTGGAAGATACATCTAATCATCAGTTACAATATAACTAATATTGATTATAAAATTAATAATATCTTGTGTACACATAGGATCATGTGAGAGTGAGAGAGAAAAAAAATATGAAATTGGAGAGTTGACATATCAGATTTTTAAAAACATGTCAACTAAAGAGTAGATAACACATAAGCACATTGGATTAGCATATCATGAGAAGCTTTCATATAAGATTGGGATACCCAATTAGTATATAGGGAAGATGATATGAGTTGAACTTTAACATGGTTCATCATATACTTCTTCCCTCTCAAAATAAGTGTCCACGTTACATTTTAGTTTATCCAAAATAAGTGTCCACATCCAAAAATAGCCTATCAACTTTATCATTTAACTCTTAATATAATTTTTCTCAGAACTGATACATGGGAGTCTGCGCAAAAAGTAGAGGTAAAAGTGTCATATTTACTATCAGACAGCGCAATTTTTTAAACCTCATGGAAACTGATACATGACACTTATTTTGGGACGAATGGAGTATATATTTAGGTAATAGTTATTTACTAACATTCATTAGCTTTTATTTTATAAGTAAAAAGTAAACGTTTTTTGATCACTTTTATTTTACAGTCGTCGAATGGGTTAAAAAACTAGTAAAGTATATATTAATCAATATATATATATATATATATATATATATATATATATATATATGGACCGGATCAAGAAGGAAATACTATTTTTTGAGAAGAGGGAGGCTACACATTCATCACCAATGAATGTCAATGAAATACCTTAATATTCATCATATGATATTATAAGTTATAAAAAATAGGTTATTGATGAATATTAATAGTTATAACATCGGTTTTGATTAATATTTATTGGTAAAAATATGGTTTTATACGTTTTGATTATTATTCATCGTTGACGAATGTTAACGAATAATTTTTCAAAGAAAATGATATATCCACTTTGGTTAACATTCATTAATGATGAATATTAGAAAATTCTCTTTATATTCATCATATAATAATATAAGTTATAAAAAGTAGTTTATATATGAATGTTATTAGTTATAACATCGGTTTTTATTCATACTTTTTGGGAAAAATATGGTTTTCTACATTTGATTATCATTCATCGCGAATGAATGGTTGGCTTCTTTCAAAAAATTACTTCCCTCTTGATCCAATATATAGAGGGGAGTAATTTTTTGAGAGAAGTGAGGAAGCTAACCATCAATTCGCTTTTAAGAGAATATTCTAAAGTTCATCATTCGTTAATGTTAACGGAAGTGGGTATTATCAGTTTTTTTGAAAATTATTCGTTAACATTCGTCAACGATGAATGATAATTAAAATATATAAAAACATATTTTTATCATGAAATATTAATTAAAACCGATGTAATACCTACTGATATTCATAGATAAACTACTTTTTATAACTTATAATATCATATGACGAATATTAAGAGAATTCGCTAACATTCATCGTTGATAAATGTGTAGTTTCCCTTTTTCCCAGTAAATAGTAATTCACTCTGGATTCGATCTATATATATATATATATATATATATATATATAAAGCAAATTGTGATTTGTTTGACTGTTTCCAAAAGAATAAGAAAAAAAAGGTTGACAATTGATGTAACAGAATAACAGAAAGATTAGATGATCATTATTGTACATTAAATATTTGGATCTGACATACGTAATTAATTCCAAATTTCATCATCAAATGAAGTCTTATTAAATCCAAACCCTAAATCAATTTCAGATATATTTGCAGTTTTCTCAAGCTAAAGTCCGGGTTCCAAGTTTTCGACATTAATCAATCTAAGGTACAACTACACTTTACATCATATCCCACAGGTATTCACATTTACACTTTAATGTGGCCTTTTTTTTTAGATTTGTTTTTCTCAACTATATTTGTTATTTTTATGTATTTCTTTATATGGTTTATGATTTAATTTAATTGTTATTATTAAGAAAAGATAGTTCTTATAGGTATTTTTCAAAAACTTTAGTTCAAGCAATTAAACTGAATTAAGCAATTAATGAATGTTAAGGATGAAGATTTTGGTGAGATTCAACGAACCCGAAGAAATGCGGTTCACATTCATACCCAATACACAAATCTCGTGTGTTGTAAACTTGGTTAATAAATCTCATCGTCATATGGCATTCAAGGTAGAAACAACAGATCCAAAGCTGTATTGTGTGAGACCAAACGTAGGTATTATAAAACCGCAATCAACACGTGAAGTAGTAGTCACAAGACAGGCTAAAGGTGTACCTCCTCTTCCGTGGGAGATGATCACCAAGGAAAAGTTTCTGGTACAAAGGGCTTTTGTACTTGAAGATACTTCAATGTACGACATCACAACTATGTTTAGTTCCGAAGAACGGAAAAAACGTATAGACGAGAAGAAACTCAAGGTGGTCTTTGATGAGATGAAAGTGAATATTGAAGAAGAAGAAGATTTAAAGGTGGAGAAGTCAGAAATTAAAGAACTCAAGTTAAGGCTAAAGAAGACTGAAGAGAAGATATCGGAACTCATGGAGCAAAAGAAGAATGATCTTGATACTAGGAATAAGAAGAAGAAACGTCCAAGTGTTTTCATCAAGTGTTTTAACATGAAATTAGTTTGATTAATTTCAGTGTTGTTTTCGCATTCTCTTGTTTGGTAAACTGATGTTAAATTTTGTGATTATATATGCTATGGATAACATTGTATATGTGATTTTAATATCTTGTTTCAATTAGTATGCTGTTTTTATTTTTAATCATTGTTTGATTTGATCGTTTATATTTACTCATTTGGTTGTGAATGACAAGAAAAGAAGATATCAAGATAACATACGATTCTTAAGATGTAATTACTTACAAAGAGTGTATTTTCGTTTATTTACAAATATATATATATATATATATGTTGTAAATAATATTTTTTAACGGCAGATTATAGTATAAAGTAAATAAAACTAGCAAGAAGCTAGAAGATATAAGAAATAACACCTGAAAACATTTCCTCTGAAACAACTTAAGAAAGACACCCAAATGCAACCATATCCGACCATTAAAGTAATTAAACAACACCAAATGAGAAAATCTAGCCTAAAACTAAACAACAATCCCACGAACGTCTAAAATCACAAAAATCCCAACTCCACAAGCTAACATGTCACGACGTCATTTAAAGAAGAATGCTGAGAGCTTTGGCTTTAGAAGACATTAGAATTGGAGAGCTATTTTTTAATCCATTGATAGTCTTCTCACAGTTTTTAATTTGAACAAGTTCAAAAAGTTTCATAATCCTAATCTTTTTTTTCTTCGAATTCGTAGTTTCCCCTACCGTTGCACTTGCATTTGAAATAAGAGCCTCACAAATTTCTTTAGTTGTTGATTTTCGATCAGCCCGTCTTTTTTCTTAGTCGGCCCAATCATATCCTTTGCCGGCCCAACTGTTTGCTTATTCAGCCCAATGTTTTCCCCAGTACCACGTATTGATAAATAACATAATTAAAATCTGTATAAGAAGTAAATGTCAATGGGTGGTTTTTGTTTCAATGGGTTTAACTTTTGAGCAGGTCAACTTGTTTGATCAGATCAGATTTCTAGCTATTATGTTGTATTCGGGACCTTTTGGTCTGCTCATAATATGTACTCAATGCTTAATTAATATAATTTGTTCAACTGTATCAGCATAAAAGAATGACATACATGAAGATTGAGACTTATAAGTTAACCTCCAAGGCAATTTCGATGAAAGTATCGTATCTATTCGATGAAATTTCTATGCAGCTTCAAACATATTTTCTTTATTAGAAAAATGAACCGTACACAATTGGGAAGAAATTCCAAAATTGAGATTTATAAGTTAACCTCCAAGGCAATTTCGATCAACTGCAATATATCCTTTGCATTTCAGCCATGTTGACGTTCGAGTTTGAAGTTTTCGGCTGTTTGTTAATTTGTTTGTTTGCAATTATTGTAATGTACTGTGTTTACATTATCAGATTTAGATAACTCAAATTCTTGGATTAAAAGTCTGAATTTACCAACCAAGATAAATGTTTATCAGTTCATTTGATGATTCAGATCATTAAAGATAGACATTCAGATTGCTTTATTATGTTCTTAATTGGTATTCATCTATTTATAGAACCTTCGCGATGCTTGTAGCAGTTTAAGACTCGTTTTGGTACACAAAGTAATCACTAAATCACATGTCATTACTTTTCTTTCACTGTTTTGTAACGTTACGCCCAAATCGTTTGCCTTTGAAAGAGGATACTAAAGAACAAGATTCAACTGTGCAGGCAGAAATTCAAGAAGTCAAGTTAAGGCTAAAGAAGGCTGAAAAGACGATATCGGAACTCATGGAGCAGAAGAATGATTTTGATAGTAAAGGGGTGTTTGGCTTAGTTTATGCTTTTTAGATTGTGAGTTATCTAAAAGTCAAATAAAGAATTTGAGGCTTTTGCCTGTTGTGTTTGTTACCCCCTAAAATTCTAATAAGCCCATTCACAAAAGCTCATTAAAACACTTTCAAAAAGCTTTTTAACCACCAAATAAGCTCCCCAAAACACCCCGGTAAGAAGAAGAAACATCATGTTTTCTTCAAGTGTTTTGAGATGAAATTAGTTTGATACAAGTGATTTCTTATTTTCTTATTACTTCGATAAACTCGTATATGTGATTTCGGTATCTCGCTTTAATTAGTATGCTGTGTGAGACAATTTTTGATAGTTCGTCTTTTCCGTAGGTTGAAAGTGACAATAACATAATTTGGTTTCAAGTTAATTCATCCATGCGTTGCGAGTGTGTTCATTAGTTTGAAATTGGGTGCGACTATGTAATAAAATGACGTTTGAAAAGGATAATAATATATGTATTTTTATTTTTTTCTCTATTTAGATAAAGGTTAAATATAATTTGTTACATTGAACTTGAACTTGGTAAGATCCTGTAGTATTCTAAACTTGTAAATGTATGACATCGTACCATGTACTTGTCAACTTGGTCAATATTAGGACTTTCACTCACTTAACTCAATCACATGACATCCAAGTGACTTTTCTCAGTTAAAAAAATTGATGAGGCCTCAGTATTATGCACTTGTCCAAATCGGTCAAAGTCACGTAGACGTCATTCGACTGAGTTAAGTGAATGGAAGTCCTAATTTGACCGAGTTGACAAGTACCATGTCATATCTTTACATGTTCAGGGTACTATAGGACCTTGTTAGCCAAGTTCATAGTACCAAAATGTATTTTGATTTCCGGCCTTAAATAAATGAGGAAAAATATTGCCGTGTAAAATTGGAACCGACTCCAACTGGCTAAAAAGGTTACCATAAGGGTTATTTCTAATGGTAAATCAAACTTAAGAGACTAAAGTTTGGTCCAACACGTGCAAAAGTGTTGAAAAGGGAAACATTAAAAAGGGAAAAAGTTGAGGGGTTAAAACGACAAAAGTGTCGAAACTTTGGTGGTTATAGTATTTGTATCACTAACCCTTTCATTTTTTAATAGATGAAAACCGTTATATTCAAAATTCAATTTGATTTCATTTTCCCCCAATTTTTCTCTCTGCTCCAACACGACAAACCCACCGTCTCTTTAGAAACTCCGGTTGGCATCCTTCGGAAACTGACAACCAAAAAAATTCAAATAAAAAAACAAATTCATCCACAAACCCTAATCGAAGCTACCATAATATCTTGTCTGAACCTACATAATATCTTCTCTAATTTGCGTTAAAAATCAAGATTGTTAAAAACGGTAAAAAGATAAAATTAGAGTCTTTGTTAAGGGATTATCATATAATAACAATTAAAGCAGACACTTTCATAGTTGAGTTAAATGAATACATTGACAGTCTTGAAGAGAACTTAAAAGTATTGGAAGATGAAGTCCACCAGTATCATCGGATGATTTCATAGGAATTAAAGTTCAAGGTTCAAGAACTCGAGAATCAACTGGCACTTAAGAAGTTTATCTCGAAATCTTTGTTCGCTC
Organism: Gnaphalium uliginosum; assembly: GCA_963930675.1. NCBI lineage: Eukaryota > Viridiplantae > Streptophyta > Magnoliopsida > Asterales > Asteraceae > Gnaphalium > Gnaphalium uliginosum. The sequence continues at coordinate 64,266,863 of OZ005680.1, forward strand.
TAGGTTATGAAGGAGTGAAACATTGGAGGATGTTAAAGAAGAAGTCGAGGGAATTGCACGAAAATGTGATGACGCTAAGATGATATTCAAAGAATTTGAGACTAAGAAGAATGCAGCTACCTCAAAGGTTTTGGATCAATATGTCAATAACAAAATATAGGTAATGTAAAAATGTAAAAAAATTTGATGAAAAAGTGTTGTGTAAAATTGTAAAAATGCTTTTTGATGATTTGGCTATGACAGTATTGATTAGGGTTCCCGTTGTAACAGTTTGATTCAACAAAATGAATTTGTTTGTTGTGTTTGTTAACCAATGGTATAAACCTCACAAATGCAACTCCGACAAAGATGCCGAATTGCAAACAAAAATTTCCAGCGAACCTTCAACTTAGGCGACTTTAGGGGTGAACCTACAACCCCGGCTTAATATTTCAGGTCAAATTAAAACAGAAACCAAAAAAATGAACTACTTGGGCTCTTTTCGAGGACATAACACTAAAAGGTTTGCAAATTGTTAAGGCATATAATGATTGGTGCTTTTTGCCGGGAAGGTCTACCGAGGAACACAAGACAGTTATTTCTTAAAATGGAGGAGTGAGGTGGCCCGCGAAATGTTTTCAAGATAATTCCCGACGAAATGGATGAAATATGTTACTTATTTGATGTTTCATCGTTTTAGTAGATCTCATCACATCAGGTTCACTAGACACCACTTTGCTTAAGTTGATAGGTAAGCTATTTGTCACTTTGTTTAAGTTGATAGGTAAGCTAACCGTGTCGAATCCTAGCTCTTATCACCCCTGTGTGACTTGCTAAGATCAACCTGGCCCTCGAGTATTAAGCTAATGAAGGAAGAAGAAAGCTAAGAATTATGAAAGAGAAATGTTTGGAATGAAGTAAGGAAGTACCACATCCATTACTTTTAAAGTTTCATGGGTACAAATGAAGAGAAATCACCTATTTATATATAGTCTCACTTAGAAGTTTATAGAAAGGGTTTTTTGCCGAAAAATGAATAAATAGTTTCCGTTTTTGCATTTTCGGGTATCAACTAATTTCGTTTTTTAAATATAAACCACTAATTTAATATCGAACATTTTCGGGTATATGTAACCGTTTAAAACGGTAGCCATTTTCGGGTATAAGTAACCGAGTTTTGCATTCGTTGATAATGATTTTATAAAGGGTTTTTTGCCGAAAAATGAATCAATAGTTTCCGTTTTTGCATTTTCGGGTATCAACTAAGTTTGTTTTTTGCCGAAAAATGAATCAATAGTTCCCGTTTTTGCATTTTTGATATCAAGTAATTTTGTTGGGACCGGCTACCGTTTTGAATGGTTACTTATACCTGGAAATGTTCGATTTTAAATGAGCGGTTCATTTTAAAAAAAAAAACAAAATTAGTTGATACCCAAAAATGCAAAAAAGAGAACTATTGATTTATTTTTCGGCAAAAAACCCTTAAAGAAAATATCTATTAACTCAAAACGAACTTTCTTTATTATTCTAAAATATGACATTGATAAACCCCGAGTTTTTATGCCTAGTGGTTCTCTAGGAAAACATGTTATAATTGATTGTGTGATAAGAAATGAAAAGTATTTTTACACCAAGTAAAAGTAGGAAATCACCAAATTCCATTTGAGCTTCATGTTGTTTGGTCATTGGTCATTTTCTATGGAATGAGTTTATAATTTTTTGATAGGACTAATGTCTGGAAATCCATCAAACTTGGACAAGATCTCCATTGTGGGTAACACATTTGTTTTTCTATTGTCCGTACTCAATTTTCAAAAAGTATATTTTTGATGTATTTTGTAGTACTTTTGATGATGTGTCAATCTCTAGCGATGTCATGTGACACGTTAAACAAACGATACATCAGCAAAATACATAATAAATACACTTATTGAAAGGTGTATTCACACAATAAGATATAAAATAGCTCGGTATACTCATTTGAGATCATGTCCAAATTTGTTATATTTTCAGACACTAATCATTTCTTAGATATATGCATTTTGTTGTACTTTAACTATGCTTTGAGATATATGTATACTAACTTTATTGATATATATTCACGACGAATGTCATCATTAATCACTAACTACATTCTTTACCGATCAAAAAACATCTTTACCCATTAATTTTTTTTCATTGGTTGTAACATAAAAGTGAAAACTTATTAGGTACAACCCAAAATAGTAATCAAGACACTTGTGATGGAACGAAGGAAGTAGTACAAAGGGCAAGTGCAAATGCTCATTTGTTTCTTAATTTTTACATGTAAAGAATTATCTAACAAGAAGCTATAGTCTATTTTAAGTGGTTGTTATATATTAGGATGATCCGTGGGGAAGTGCTTTTTTTGAGGGAAGGGAAAAACGTTATTATTCATCAAGAAGCATATTACATTCGCACATACAAATCTCACAAAAAACGAAGTGAAATTAAAAAAAAAATGTTAATCAGAATTGATGCTATGAATGTTAAGTTTTCTTGATAAATTATTTATGCAGGTTATAACACCAATTGATGAATATTATATCCAAAATCGTTAATATTCATCGCGGTAAATGTTAGTAAACATTCATGGTGATGAATATTAGAATTAAAAATATTTTGTGATAATGTGATTTTTTAACATTCATCGAAATGAATGTTAGTTAACATTCATCACAGTGAATGTTAACAATTTATTAAATAAAATATTCATCAACTAATGTTATGACTTAAAAATGAAATTCATCCGTTAATATATTCATTATAACATCAATTTTGATTACTATTTATTGGTAAAAATAATTTTTTGCTGACGTTTTTATTGGTTGTAAGATGCTTCATTATGAATAATAACATTTTCCCCTTCCCCCAAAAAAAGCATTTCCCTCTTGATCACTCCCCTATATTATATATATATATATATATATATATATATATATATATATATATATATAGGGTTTATTGTATCGTTATGTATTAAACTTTGCACGTTTTACTATTGTACGAGTCGAACTTTAAAAACTTCTATCGTATATATTGAGCTTGTAAATATCGTCTATTGTATGTAAACTTTCCTTTTTGGGTATGGCCAAAATAGGAAAGTTTCCTTTTTTGGGCTTACCCAAAAAGGAAAATTTACATACAATAGACAATATTTACAAGTTCAATACATACAATAGAACAAATGAAAGCATGTCTCATACAATAGTAAAACGTGTAAAGTTTAATACATAACGAAACAATAAACCCATATATATATATATATATATATATATATATATATATATATATATATATATACACTGGCATTCAAACCTGTGCATACACATGAGCTGTTGAATTTTTATTTATTTTTTATAATTAAGCAAACAACGTATATAATTAAATTGTAACATTTTATCTCAGTTTAAAATTTTGAAATGAAGTTTAAAATTAAATTATTTATGATTGGATGTATATATTAAGCAATCTAAGTTGACAAAAATAATCCGATAGAAAAAATATTGATAAAAAGAAGAAAAAAAGTCCATGTCTTTAACTATGAACATATATAAGAGAATATTATAATAGTTAAAAGTTGTCAATTATACTCAAATAATAAACTATTAACTTCAAAGTTATCTCAATACGATAAAACAACTTTCTTTTTCAATTATTATTATTACCTGTACAAATTAGAATATAGTTAAAATTAAAATATATTATAATTATAGATAATAATATAATATAATAATAATAAAGTAATTATGTATATCTTTCAAAAATAGGGAATAAAGTAGTTGTTGATTTATAAATCAAACTTCATGTTTGTCACTTTACATAGTAGTCGATTATTTATCTTCAATTATTTACTTTTTATTTGTTTTGATTTATTTAATAATGTAATTAAATTAATTATTTAAATTTCTTTTATTAAAATTGAAAATTCTAAGATGTCTAATCATTATAATTATGTGAAATTGATGGACCTAATTGACTAATTGAAAATTCTTAATTGATGACATCATTAATGGGTTTTCTATATATAATTTAATATATATATATATATATATATATATATATATATATATATATACATATATATTAAAAGAGTATAAAAGAAAGCTTCAGAATTTGCCACGTAAGCATAAATGCCACGTGTCAATCTCTTAACGTTAGTTAACAAATTATTTAATTAATATTATATTATTATTTTATTATTTTATAATAATTAATAAATAATAAATATAAATGCTACATATATTATAATAATATGGAAAGAGGAGTCACATACGAAAACAAAGTCCTATAAATTATTTAATTAATATTATTTTATAAAATATGTACTACAATTATCATTTAATCACGTAATATCTAAAATAATTTTAATAAATTACCGTGTATTGCACGGGTCTTCTACCTAGTATATACTAAATGAGTATAAAAGAAAGCTCCAGAATTTGCCACTTGGCAAAAAATCCTACGTGACAATTTCTTATAATTTTCAAATTAATGAATTAATTATGTTTTAAATAGTTTAGGATAACCATAAGTTATTATCACAATCCTATCTGGATTACTAATTAAATTTATTTATAATATGGTAGTTTGACATTAGAATAAAACAATTATTTTTATTAAAATTTTAAAATCATGTAACCTAACATAGATTTGGAACCGTAGCTTAATGATTTAATAATATTTTGATTAAAAAATATATTCTAAAGTCATAACTTCTCCTGATCTGAGCCATCAAGTGTGATACGCTAATTCCATGAATAAATTTAAGTATAAATAAATTGATATATATCGAGTTATTGTTGAACACAAATTCAAGATTCTATAAGTCTATTATAAAAGACCACGACTTCAAGAATGATGTTCAATTCTCTTTTATTTTTTCTGAAATTACTAGATTATAATATATACAATAACTATAACTATTTTGTGATTCTTTTTAATGTTTAATGTTCATTTTTGTTCATAGAAAGTAGGTGATCAATGCCAGCAGCTTTGCTTCATGGAACAAGAAATAATTTCAACTTGAAACCTTATTCATAACTTAAGTTACATCGATTGATTGTTTTTTTCTCTTTGTGTTGGCTATATGAATAATTGATTATTATCATATACACTTATAATATATTCATGTGATATATAATGATTGTATTAAGATTATCATTGGTTTCCTTTCTTATCATGCAGAAAAATCAACAGTTAGTCACAACAGGTAGCAACATTTTTTCTTGATTATTTTTGTTTGTATTATGTATTTACATTATTCAATTAATAATACAGTTGATATCTAAATTTATTTATTTTTCTAAGAAAGTCGACGTGGATGATCTTCTTTTGACGTACCATAAAATTAAATATTATAAATTTGAGATTACCGTACATCGTACGGGTTTGCATTTAGTATATATAATATATATTATATATATATATATATATATATATATATATATATATTATATAGTGAAGAGATCAGACGAAAACTACATTTAAGTGAAAACCGTGAGAACTCACCTTTTGGGTCTTTAATTTTCTAAATAACAATTAATTAGGCCTTTAAACCCAAACAACAAACCCGAATCTTAATTTCAATCAGATACGCTAGTGCCTCCACTAAACCATATCCGCTCTCCACCAAGATGAAATCGCCGGCAAGAAAATTACTGTCGCATGCGAGCTATTGCTTTTGATAATGGTGGTGAAAAAGACATAGGAAGTGATGACGTTTCCGGTAGTGATGAAAACTTTAGGCATCTGCTACAATTTTAATGATGTTATTAGCGAAGTCCATTATCTATAAATCATTACATCTATTCCTAGTGAGTTTTCCGTGTGGATTTGTATAATAAAAGCAACACATTTATTATTCATTTACTTGTGCAATCCATCGATCTTTTTGTTTTTCTATGACAATTAGATAGCAATTGAAGAAAAACCTAAAATTTTGTTTGCCTTCTTGGCGGAGTCAACAATCATCCACAGATTGTATAACTTGTTAGATGGTAAATGTGTTTATGACTTAAGATCTACTTACAATTAATTATATTAATATTTTGAATCAGTTGCATCTAACTTTTATAACTTCGCATATACAAAATATGTTCTGCACATGTTCTGGGTGCAAAATCGATTATGCACATTTTTTTAATCAGGTGCAGAATCAGATTTGCATCCATGAACCATATGCAGAATCAGATTTGCACTCATGAACCAGGATCAGAATCCAGTTTGAACCCATGAAACCAGGTGCATAATTCGATTTGCACCACGTCTTACACTTTATTTTCGATTCTACACCTAATTGTTGTATTTTTGTATCTGGTGTAAAATTGATGATGAATAAAAATTGAAGTTAGTGATGTTATTTGTTTAACGAATTCAATTGGTACATTTTGTTTGATTTAAGTGTTATTAGTTTTAAAATAGTTTTGAGTTAAAGATTTGGATGTTTAAAAAAGAGTGGAGGAGGTGTGTAATGATGAGTTCTCACAATTCTCACCATTCCTTGATTCTCAAAGGATCATCACCATATATATATATTATATAATATAATGCATGTTGGTATTTTATTTATAGAAAATTTTGAGAGCAAGACTCAACATTTCCTTATTTAATTTGTCTAATTTTCATTTTACATTCCAACTTTATCAATTTCACCAATTTTCACTTTTTACCAAATGTATCCCGAATCTCGATCTTTAGATATAAAAAAATTACTGTTATCAACTTATTATCACGAGTAATCATACGACTATCGCCGAGTCACTATTTGACTGTAAAATATTATACTTCGCTGCATGACGCGTATATTATGCTATCTATAATACGTATTATGTAATTGATTTGAACAAAAGTCTTAAAAGGAAGAGAGTAGTCATTTACTATTATACCTTTTTAAATATAATATTCAACCATAAAAAATTTAAAGTCAAATACAATTAAGTAAAAAGTTAGTACATCATAATTAGTTTTAGTTATAAAAGATATAACTTTATAGTATTTAATTTTTTAAAAAATTGATGTAAGCGACTTAATATAATGTTGAATATTAAAATTTCGGTTACGATTGATTTGATATAAATATTGGCGAAAAGATAGATGATTGGTTTCGGATTGATGTTTTACTATTTTATATTACAAAAGTAATATTTTTTTTTCAGGTATAATAGGTCGGACCATTAACCTTGCAGGTTGACAATTTAGAAATACCACCCTAACCAGTTTATTTCTCTGTTGGTTTCGTACTGATTTTTAAGTTGTGTTAAGATCGTCAATACGTATAGTAAGAAAATGATATAATACAGACTGCTATATTCTCAATTACACGAGTACATAATAGATAAATAGATAAACGTAGTTACGTAGATTTAAGTGTGTATGTTATTTTTACGTTTCTTTTTTCTAAGCATCTGTATCAAAATACATAATTCAAACCCACTTTTCATTTTTTCAAAAACTCCACAATCATGTATCCCAAAAGACGACAAATTTCCAAAAGAAGACAAAATAAAAAATGGAGGGAAAATAAAAAAGAAGATAAAATCAATTATAATCGCCACACACTCAAATTATTATTTAACACATTTTATTCCTCATAATAAAATTAAAGAAACAAAAAAAAAAATAAAGTCAAAATCACTCTCACAGTTCTCCGTTCACATGGCAACGGTGGAGCACGGCGGCGAAGAATGTGAAAGTCAGTCTAGGTTATACGAAGCATACAACGAACTACACGGTCTAGCACAAGAGTTCGAAACGCCGTTCGATGCTCCGGCGGTGTTAGTGGTTGGACATCAAACCGACGGTAAAAGTGCACTAGTAGAAGCCCTAATGGGATTTCAATTCAATCACGTCGGCGGTGGTACTAAAACTCGTCGTCCAATCACTTTACATATGAAGTTTAATCCGCAATGTGATTCGCCTCTTTGTCACCTTATTTCTGATTCAGATTCTTGTGTTCCCATTGAGAAATCACTAAAAGAAATTCAGGTATAGTGTTAATTTATTTAATCAGTTGAATATGTAGCTAGGTTAGTATAGTATCTATAGGTACAAGATATTAGATTTGAAATATGTTATATTTGATATTGTGTATATGTTAATCATTTGATTATGAATATAAGTACATTTTATTGATGTTACCTGAATGTAGTTGATATATTGTATATTGAATGTTTGTATCTGTAGTTGCATTATGTTAGGGTAATAATTGTTATATTTGACTATTTTTAATGGACATTACATTATATAGGAATATATTGAAGCTGAAAACATGAGATTGGAGCGGGAAACGTGTCAATTTTCTTCAAAGGAGATTATTGTTAGAGTTGAATATAAATACTGTCCAAATCTTACAATTATAGATACTCCTGGTCTTGTTGCTCCTGCCCCTGGACCGAAAAATCGAGCGTTACAGGTTTAATTGAAATCTTCATATTGAAATGATTTATGTGCAAGATTTAGTACGCTTTCATTTGTTTTGAAAGATAGAATACATAATGTACAGGCTCAGTCTCGTGCTGTTGAGTCGCTAGTGCGTGCAAAAATGCAGCATAAGGAGTTTATTGTGTTATGTCTTGAAGACTGTAATGACTGGAGTAATGCGACTACTAGAAGAGTAGTAATGCAAGTATGTTATTTGAAAACGACATTAGGTTTGGTATATTTAATTATAAGGTTTGTTATTTGTAAAGGGCAAATGTTTTCATGAGTTACCTGCAGATTGATCCGGAACTCTCAAGGACTGTTGTTGTCTCAACTAAACTTGATACAAAAATACCTCAGTTCGCACGTGCTTCAGATGTTGAAGTTTTCCTTTCTCCCCCAGCATCTGTGCTTGACGGTTTCATGCTTGGTGATTCACCTTTCTTCACATCAGTGCCTTCTGGACGAGTTGGTTCAGGACATGAATCAGTTTACAGATCCAATGATGAGTTTAAGCAGGTTTAGTTTTAGGATCTTGGACATAGTTTGTTGTGTATTAAGTTATCAGTATGTCAGTCACTCTTTAATCCATGCACAATGACATGCTGTAAGTAAAATAAAAATGAGTGTTATGACTTATGGAGTATCTGATTCTATTGGTTTGACCTTGAAGTTAACTCCAAATGAAGAATTTTTAGTCGAATAGTTTTGGCAATAGAAATTAGCAATGGATAAATGTAAATTATGTATATCCTCCCCTTTTGAGACCAATTGTAAATGTATAGGTGGTAATATGAACCATCTACTTATGAATTAGTCGATTTGGGTTATGTGTTATCTCTAACAAGTCAAATGGTTAAATTAAAAAAACTTACCTCAAAATGAGCAGGTCGAAAGTCGTTTGAAGTGTATTGTTAATGTATAGAACTTCCTATATCATTTAGTAAAAAGGAAATATTATTACTGAATAGTATAAAGTATATAGTAACACTTGACATACTAGTTTTTTTTTTCTTTACGTGTATATTTTTGTTGAAAAAGTGCTTTGGGTCAACCCAATCAGACCTCAGACGTTGTGAACCGTTCTCTGCCCTGCCCTGCCCATTTTTGCCACCTGTATGTAAATGTGAAGAAATGAGAAATAGAGATCATCCATATTCTCAATTGTTGTAGGCTATTTCTCTAAGGGAGATGGAAGATGTGGCTTGTTTGGAGGAAAAGCTTGGCCGGCTACTAACAAAGCAAGAAAGAAGCAGAATAGGAGTGAGCAGCCTTAAGTTATTCTTAGAAGAGTTGCTACAGAAAAGGTACACACTATTTCCTACAGTGGTCACTTGTCTGACTAGAACCAGTTTGACTATTGTTCATTATTGAGAGGTGACCTCTATGTTGTTTCAAGGTATATGGATAACGTTCCCTTAATTATTCCTCTGCTTGAGAAGGAGTATCGTGGCACAGCACGCAAACTGAATGACATAAATCAGGAACTCAGGTTTGCAGTTTGACCCTTTTAGGTACATGTTTAATTGTTTATTTTTAAAGTTGTATTAAGCTTAAAAAACCCGAGGTCACATAGGTTTAAACTTAAAAAGTGTACTTTGTATCATCTATGTGTATTTATCGAAGGTAATTAACTTCCTTCACTTTTGATGTTTTCCTAGCACTTTAGATGAAGCCAAACTAAAGGAGAAAGGACGATCTTTCCACGATCTTTTCCTGACCAAGGTTCCATCTACCTAGACCTTCATGTTGTTCTTTGATGTTGCCTGATTCAACCACTTTTCAGGCCAGTTGTAAGTCTGTCTTGATTTTTGTTCTTTTAATTGTCTTTTTCACAGCTATCACTATTATTGAAAGGGACGGTTGTTGCACCTCCAGATAAATTTGGTAAAGAAGTTTTCTTCACTTCAACGTACTTCATCCATGAATGTTCCAAATAACGATTTTAGACTTCTATTCTACATTCTACTTCTTTGTTCTGTTTTTCCGGTGGTTGCAGGCGAAACACTACAAGATGAGAGGGTTAATGGAGGGGCACTAATTGGTATTGATGGCTCTCAGTTTCCACACAAACTAATCCCTGTAAGCGTTGAAAATCTATAGTTGCATATCTTTCTTTGGCATAGTTAGTCAATTTTGTTATGATCTTGTGTTGACCCGTTGTGTTCTTTAACTTTCCTATTATATGAGTTGTTCTCGTTAAAGTTTGTGTTCAAAAAGTTAAAGTGAGCATTGTATTCAAAGTTTCTAGTAAATAATTTTAGTTGATCGATACTTAATTTACCTGAATTTTTGGACTTATACTCGAGGGCTTGTTAAGGAAGGCGGAAAGGCCGTTTTGTGTTGGATGCTCTTTACCCTCCCCACAATGATGGCTCTTTTGTCTTGGGGAGGGTTGAAGCTTGCTTCTTCTCCAGAGTCTTCTTGGTCATCAATACGACCTGTCCTTAATAGAACCGATCTTATTCTCTGAACAATCGGAATTTCGTACTTCTGTTGGATCCTCCCTATCTCCTTAGCTCCGTCGTTGATCTCTCCTCTTCCCGGCCGGTTGTGACTCGTATGTGCAGCCAATGACTATTGATTCCTAACGAATTCATAGATTCTTCTACCATTCGACCAGATCTTCTAGATTGTATTCTCATTTTCCGGCCTCGAGCAACTTTACTAATAAGGGAAAGGCCCTTAACTCAATTTAATTCTATATTACATTTGATGTTGTCTTAAAGTTAACATTTCTACTGAAATAATATAGTTTTTGTAATCATTTTAACAAACTAAATATATATATATATATATATATATATATATATATATATATATATATATATATATATATATATATTAATTATTAATTTTGGATGAAAAGTCTTAAGGGCCAACCTGACAAGCTCCTTACCAGTAAGTTACTTGTTTTGACCCAAACCCGTGCTAACCTGTTACCCAAGCCGACTAAACTGCTCATTTTGCCGCCTCTATCAACTTATTTTCTCCTATGGCCAGAATGCAGGTATGCGTCTATATGGAGGTGCTCAATATCATCGTGCTATGGCAGAGTTTCGGTTTGTTGTTGGAGGGATAAAATGCCCTCCAATTACACGCGAAGAAATCGTAAATGCGTGTGGTGTGGAAGATATACATGATGGAACAAACTACTCCAGGTCTCTCTCATTTAATTTACGGCCTTTTATTAACCGTTCATGTTGTATTAGCTTACAAGTTTCCATAATGCTGTAATTCCTTTCTTCTCTCATTTTGAAACACTAGGACTGCATGTGTCATTGCTGTTGCAAAGGCTCGTGATACTTTCGAACCTTTTCTTCATCAGGTACTGATTCCTTTTGGTTTTATCATTAGTTGTCTATGTTTTATTAACACTTCAATTTTGGATACAGTTGGGTAGTCGACTTCTTCACATCTTAAAGAGATTGCTTCCCATCTCTGTTTATCTACTTCAGGTACAGCCTCTGTTTTTTCCTTTTCTTTTTAATGGTATTTTTGTATATGTTCTTAATGATCTTCCTAATATCAATACTAGGGGTAGCAATATTGACCCATATACTTACGAATATTTTAATTTCGATTATATCAATATCTCCAATGGTTGAAATGAGTTGAACAAAACGAATGTAGCTAAAACAAAAACAGGTCAGATGGGTATAACTTAAAAAGCAGATAACCTGCTAGATTGTTTTTGATAAAAATTTAGATTATTATTGTAAATAATTAGTTTCTTGTAATCATACTAAGCACATTGCTTATTTATACATAAACTCAAAAAACGGCTAAAAAGTGTTTGTAGGTAAAATAAACTTCGATCCATTCTAAGAATTTTTGTGTTGATTCTAAAGAATTACCCACCATGCCCTCCTCCTGCATTCTGCCACCTCTAGTTGATTCCTAACACAAATCACGCACTAACCCTCACATGGTTGCAACAGAAAGAGGGAGAATTCCTAAGTGGCCATGAAGTTTTCTTGAGACGGGTATCTTCCGCCTTCAACAACTTTGCCGAATCCACTGAAAGATCATGCCATGAGAAGTAAAAAATGATTCAGATTACTTGATCTTGTTCACTTAGTGGACTTTTTTAATTTTTTAAACTCCTCTACAGATGTATGGAGGATTTAATAAGCACCACCCGTTACGTGACGTGGTCCCTTCACAATAAGGTTGTCACGGGCATCAAGACCTGATCTCATTTGAACTTGTTGCTTCCTTGTTTTGTTCTCAAGCTTTAATATTTTTTGTAGAATCGAGCTGGACTACGCCAATTCTTGGATTCTTTTGGTGGAGCTGAACAGCCTGGTAATGGTGGTAATAATATATATCTTCTTATACTTCTTATATGTCTTCATTTGGTTTGGTACCTAGTGATTAGCATGATAATAAAGTCCGAGCCGGGGAAGGAACTGTACATATGATTATTGCGACATAAAATCCGAAGTTACAACAGTCAGTTTTTAACGTTTGGTGAACAAGTTCTCGGTCTTATTATATGATCATGAAAATGGAATCTTAACGCGACAAGTGGGAAAGGTATTTTTGTTTCTCAAACTGATACATTTCCGCCCAAAATTTGATCAACTGATAGTAAGGAAATGTATTGATTTGAAAATAATTTCTTTTTACACCATTTGCGTTAAGAGCCTTCCTATACTTTTGCATTAAGATTCTTTATACTTCATGCTGATCCATATGTTTATTTGGGGTGAATAATCAATTCCATACCAATCAAACAACAAAAACACATTACTTATTTACCCTTGTTTAAACTTAACTTGAGAGACTTCTACTCGTATATTAACAAAAGTCATTCTGTTATTCACAAGAATGTCTTTTTATGTCATTCTATTTATTAAAACCTTAAACAATGAAAGTTCACCAAAGACTACAAATTTAATTGATCTATCTTTTACATGCTTTGGTACAGGTGGTTATTCAATTCAAATTATTTGATATCACATTAAAAACACTTTCAAAACGAATATATAAACACCCCAGGGATCCACTAAATGAAAGAACAGGTGTTGGAGGAGTACGGTAAAAACGAATGAAACAAAAACCTAAGACAGATGTACCACATTTGATATCAGGTACTGACACGAATACAAGTGTTCAGAACACGGAAACTAGATTGGCGGATCTTTTAGATAGCACACTTTGGAACAGGAGACTCGCTCCTTCATCTGAACGTATTGTTTATGCTTTGGTACAACAAATATTTCATGGCATTAGAGAATATTTCTTGGCTTCAGCCGAATTAAAGGTAACTGTATACAGTTTACTTGTTAAAATTGATCTTCTAATACGTGCATTAGGTTATACCCTAGTACAAGATTTTTACCTTATTATTAATATTTTTTTGCAGTTCAATTGCTTTTTCTTAATGCCGGTTGTAGACAAGTTGCCTGCACTCCTGCGAGAGGATCTCGAATCTGCATTTGAAGATGATCTGGACAATGTTTTTGACATTACTAATCTCAGACATTCACTGGGGCAGCGTAAACGAGAAACTGAAATCGAGATGAAACGGGTATCTGTCATATATTACCATCCACATTCCCATTGCGATACTATAACGTTGACCGATCAATTTTTAAGCTAATTCATTTGCTTTTGGCATGTTTGCAGATACAAAGGCTTAAAGACAAATTTAGAAAGATCCATGAGCAACTCAGTTTGCATCAAGTTAAGTCAGGACCTTGATTTGTTCTTCCATTATCTTAAACACTTGGTAATTTAATCTTTTTGATGTATAAGCTATTTCCAAGGAACCCCACGATTGTTTGGATAAGTCTTAATCAGATGCTTAACTGATTTATTATTGTAATCACTATACTAATTTAAATAATAATCAACCTAGGAACTAACCATGATGTGATCGAAAGTGACATTACACCTTAACACCAAGATTTTGGATCACATACAACTTTGCTCTTAATATTAATAAACAAATAAAAAATTATCCAACTTCCTTAATATTATGTGTGTTTGACGCAGGATTTCTAAGGGCTTTTAGGGACTTGAGCTTCTACTTTTAATAAACTTTAGCCCCTAAGCCTTATTTGGCAACACAAAAAATGAGGCTTGTTGAAAAAATAAAGCCCCAGAAGCCCTTAAACAAGAAGTTTTTTGAAGTGGCTTTTGAATAAAAGCCCAAGCTAAAGCCCCAGTCCAAACCCCAGCCCGAGCTTCAATCACAAGCTCCAGTCATAAACTTCAGCTCCAGTCCCAGCTCTAGTTCGTTGTTGTCAAACACAACCTATGTGTGGGACAATTGTTGTATACATGGGTATAACGTAATTTAAGTAATGTCATGTCAAAATTGACTTCTCGTTCATACAAAGCTTATGCAAAATTACGTAATACTCCCGCCGTCCCGTTCAAAGTGTCATTTTGATTGTGTAAAAAGTTTTATGATTTTTCACTAATTACAGTCTTCACCGATCGTTATATATATATGTCGACATTTTAGTGGGAGTGAGTTTGTATCAATCTTTACTCATCACTTCCCTTTTATATGTATATATCTAAACTAGAAACAATTATCAGGTTAGGCCAATTAAGGCGATTCATTAACAAAACTTATAGCATTGATCAAGATCGAACTTAAAACCTCTCATTTTCTGAACAACTTGTGTTAGAAATCCATAAGTATCATCATCATCATTATAAAGCTCTATCCACTTGTCTTTCCTCAATACCACTAAATACAAATTCAGTTTCCACATGCCAATATGTAGTGAGATTACCAAACGTTGTACGTTAGTCAATCTTTTATGATGTATATTTAGATTAATATGATATATATCATGTATTAAATTATATATAACAATACATGACAAAAACCATCACCGGGAATTCTAGCGGTAAGACGTCTTGATATCCTCACAAGAGATTTTCAGTTTGAACTTTAAGTAAACATCTTGGGGGTGGTCAGGGTGATTGTCGGAAATGGTCACGGAGACACATGATTAGGCAAAATAATATGAAGAAAGCAAACCTCCTCCATGTATATCGGTATGATAAGGTTAATCATACAACTAAATGTTAATCGTATTATTTAATGGTTAATCAAATTCATTTTTTCTATGTCAACTGGAATGGAAACTAAGAAAATAGTTAGGCTAAAAGTGATAGGGAAATCAAATAATGGCACGAGTTAGGATGAAGCTTGAGTTTCCTTGCCACTAAGAAATGAAAAGAAAAGCGATATCCACCAATTACTCTATTTATTCAACTCCCTTTTAAAAAGTTAAGTCTTTAATCTTTGTATTATTAAACAATAAACAGTTTAAAAAGGTTGAAATGACAATAGGATTTAAAAGGTAAAAAAAAGAGGATATCAAAGAGCCAATATAGTGATAGATGGATGACGACTTTGATATTTATAGTAGCATACGAGGTAAAAAAAATAAGGGCTCAATTGAATTAGATGCATAAACAAATCTTTGTTAGTAAATTAAATATAGATAATTTATGTTGTTGCTAAAAAATAATAATTTTAGAATTAAGTTTGATAGTTTGTTTATATTTACATATGTTCAAACAAAGTTTTCAAATAAAGGTTTGGGATTAAAAGAGACGGTGACTTTAGCGATGAAAGGGGGACAAACAATCTCGGCTCTTGATTTTTTTATTTACTATCTAAATTCATTGCATCGTAAGTACATTATATCATAAACGTACACTGCATCATAAAAATACTGCATCTTACTTTTAAAATTTTGAAATCTTCCTCTAACCCCCTTTAAATCGGAGTATTAAATTAAAATCTTGAATTTACTAGTCTCTATAGCTTGCAAATGTAACACGGCTCTGAATTTACTAGGATAAGGTTGAGGATAGAATAAAGTGTGAAAATGGTTTTGATGATAAGCATGGATTGAAGTTGAATTAATTCCATTAAGGTGATGAATTAATTTTACATGTAATTATTACTCTTTTGTTCACACCTTCATCATTCCTTGTCAAATTCACTATTTTGGATTGATTTTTACCTAACCATGATTTTTGGCCTAATTAATTACCTTTGACCCTGCTTTTTTGTCAATTACTTGTTCATTCTAGGTTTAATCGATCATAAGTAAGAGTGTTATAATTGAAATTATAAGAATGTGAGGCAATTCTGCCTGATAAAGTGACGATTTTGTTGGTATAACAAATGTTTAATAGTTTCTACAAATTAAACACCATAATGAGTTCAAAGCGTCAGAGACATATGCATACTTTAAATATGATAAGTTGGTTATTGTGAAATAAACCTTAAGGTAAATAAATAGAATAGAATCTAAATTGTTCGATAATAAGTTAATCAGATGAAAAAGTCAACGATTATTAGATATATCTCGAAAGGGTAAAAAAGGATAATTACAAATTTTCAGATTTGCGATGTTCGTTGATGTATAACTCTGAGTTATAATATTTTCTGATGCAGATAGTATTTACTGATAGAATGTGATGTACATAATATTTATAGGTTATTCTTCTTTTTATTATATCTACTACTCTACAATTTATTCTATTTTTGGTTTTATTCTATCTGATCCAAACCCTATATACTTGTATCATTATCATTATCATCAGAATATATACAATCAGGCTAACTTATATACAAACAGATATCATTATTAACATATATCCTCTGATAATAAAAAAAAATGGTAATTTGAAGGGTACATCTGACCCTCATCATATTTCAATGGTACGTGTCCGTCCTACTCCCAAAGAGCATCAACGTCTGGCAAATCACCTTTGCACAAATCACCTACATATGTTGAGGCACGGATTCGAACTATTGATCTATCTGTTACACATGTGAGGTCTGAACGTTTACGGTGATAGTACCACTTGGACAATGCCCAATTGGTTCCTCTACTAATTATGTTATATGTTCATCGGGCAACATCAGAATCTCTGGGTCATTGGCCTAACATTATTGATGTGACCTTACAACTGTATAATTCTTAGTTTAACAGTGTTAGAAGTAAATAATTGTGAAGAAATATATACAGGCGTAGTGAATTATGTGAGTATTTACCGACTAAAGTAATTGTATTTTATCATTTTTCTCCGATAAAAGTCAACTCCCTTGATCAAAATTAGTATCGAATCAATGAAATCGGCTACTTTTTTTGGTCGTATAAATAAAAGTCTTGTCGCTAAAACATGTTTGTCTATATAGAGCTTGTTGCTAAACCTTGTTCCCATTCCAAAAAATCCTTTACACAAACAAGTAACGATTGTTGCAACACAAAAAACCGAACATATGTTAAAAGGAGTGGTCATATTTTTCTTACCCTACTCATTGTGTTCTTCATTTGTGTTTTACATTGACTTTGAGAATGAATAATATTCAAGTGTCTCAACACACTTTGCAATCAATATTAATTTAATTTGATTGTCTCCTTAAAACCTATCACTCCACTATTAACCGTACTTAATTTCATTTTATTGCTAACAAAATCATATCCCAACACAATTTACGGTAAATCTTCTTAATTAATGATAGGTGTAGTAGTAAATTAGATTAAAAATATATTAGAGCTAAGCTAGCACTTGGACCCCAATCCAAATAATTAATTTTCATTCCAAATTATGTAATATGTACTTTTTTCTTCAAATTTGTTATGTGTTACATTAATAAGGGATTATATTATATAGTATTCTCTTATAGTCATGTCCACTTTTATTGTCCTGTACGAATTTTTGTTATATTTAAGATATATTAGATGAATGTCAATTTTGTCCTTATATTTAAGGCAAGTTTGACTATAAATTTGTCTGAAATAAATGATTGAGAGTAATAAATGAGAATAAATTGGGGAGTTTAATGATTTTTAAATAGTTGCAAGTAGATAATCTTTTTGAGATAAATAACAATAGTAAGGTAGACAATAAAAATAAGACGGAGAAAAAAAGTGAATATAAATCACATTTTTGTTATGGCATACCATATACATTATGATCTGATACGATGTGATGTGAAAAATGACTTTTGTCTTGTGTAAATAACTTTTTTTACATATTATCGACATCAAATTACTACTATAGTACATTGAAATTTTGATTTTAAAATTCAATTCTAAGTGCGTCTTCAATAATATAGAGTTATCGGGTTCAGAGGTACTACGTTTTTTCATTTCAGTATTTTTTGAATTCCTTTTCTTTTTGTCGAGTTTGAAAATGGAGCTCATTTTGATGAACTTTCTTGTAACTTTTTTTGGTAAAACATTTTAAAAGTTCATACCATAGATCTCCATATTACTCGAAACATATTCAACACCGTAAGTAAGAGAAGCTAAGCTATTGGATTGTTGAAATTTGATACGAGTATGTAAGATTTTGAAAGAATGATGGATGATGTTAACGACACTTAACTTAGGTGTCGTTAGTATAAAATTATTAACTATAAACGTAGATATGAAAAAGTTAAAGGAAGTAAAATGTAAAATTTTAAACACATGATCGATCAACAAGACGTAACATATAGATTTCAATACATTTTGAAACACGACACTATAAAATCCTTTCTAATAGGTCGATGACCTAAGCATGAGGCCTCCAAGGGTCTAATGATGAGTCAGGTTATCACTTTCTACAAACTAGGCCTATATCTCTACAACACTACAATTATGGTATATTCCAACAAATCTAAAACATGTACTTATGTACAACTTTAGAAGCATATGGTACAAGTCACTTGCGGAGAGCAACTAATATGGTTCTTTTGTACCTTAAATCATGACCCCAAATGGTCACTTCAATCCTCAAGTACCATATCTCAACTTTGGATGGTATTCCCACAAAAATGTACCACTGTACAACTGTTGATGCATAGATTACATGACAACTACTAAACAAAAGATAGTGTTGTGTGGTTCTTTATTTTCACATGATGTCGACCCACATAATATAATTATTATAATCGTATAATATAAATAATACGACAATGAACACAATATAAATGAAGCAAGTTGAGAGTATAAGTATTGAGTATAGTACCAATACACATACAATGTACAAGTGTTGATGCACAAGGTACAAGTGGTGTATTCCATCATTTCAACATCAAAAGAGCCCATGACTTATTAACTTTCCAAGCCTTCCGTTTCCCACTGCAATTACAAAGCCGCCTAAAACTACAGATTCGAAACTTCTATCTCACGTCAACCTTTTTATTTATTTCTCTAATTACACAAATATTTCAAACACTATATATATAACACCCACATTTCAAGACTTTTATGACACATTTACAATACAATCCCACATCATATCATATCATACTAATTAATATACAACTTGGTTCCTAGCTTATTAATTCTTGAAAGCTTCTAATTCAAGGAAAAATCATGGGTGACAACAAAAATGTGAATCTTCCACCTGGTTTTCGATTTCGTCCAACTGACGAAGAACTCGTCGTTCATTTTCTTCAACGTAAAGCTTCGCTCTTGCCTTACCACCCTGATATCATCCCTGATCTTGATCTCTATCCTTATGATCCATGGGACTTGGATGGTAAAAACTTCAACTATTTCTTTTATTAATTTATACCCAAATCAAATGCATTAATTATGTCTTGTTACAGTTGATTTTTTGATTTTGATAATTTTAAAAGGCATAAACATTGCATATAGGAAATGATGGGTGCTGTTAGCTGCACTTATTTTGTGTACACTGTCTTTGAAAATGTACACATCATGGTTTCTTTTATATGTATATGTATACAGGCATGATGAACATATGTGCATGTATGCATGGATTTGTGTTGCAGGTAAAGCTATGGTGGAAGGGAAAAAATGGTACTATTTCAGCAGAAGGTCACAGAATCGAGTAACGGCAAATGGGTATTGGAAAGCTTGTGGTGGGGATGAACAAATCATGAGTTCAAATGGTAGCAAAAGAATTGGTGTGAAAAAATATTATGTGTTTCATGTTGGTGGAGCTCCTCAAGGTATCAAAACTGATTGGATAATGCAGGAATTTAGGGTTTCTGATGCTTCTAATTCCTCTAGATCAAGAAGAAGAGACAACTCCAAGATTGTAAGTCATCATCAACATCTTGTTATTAAATTATTATATTCAAATTTAAACATATGACAAATATTTTGCTTTAATTTTTCATGCACATTCTTCATAACATTTTTTTTTTTTTAACTTGTTTTTATAAAATTTTATTACGGAATAAAATAAGTTTTGATCTTTCGACATTAGTGAAACGTTATTATTAATTAAATAATACAATGTTACATCAAAAGTTACATTATTATTATAACAAATGGATAATTTAAAATGCATATATATATTTTAAAAATAGTATTTTGAACAAATATATATATATATATATATATATATATATATATATATATATATATACACACACACTAAAGGAGTATAAATAATTGCTCCACAATTTGCCACATAGACAAATATGCCACGTGACAATCTCTTAAAATTTACATATAATAAAAAATAAAATAATTTAATTATTAGTTTGGTAACCATACAAACAACAAAAATAATTTTTTAATAATATATAAAAATACATATACGTACAATTTGAGGTATCATAATCATCTCACAACACATTCTAAATTTCTTAATTCAAAAAGATCTTTTCAAAAAATTATTTTATATTTATTAAAATACAAACCACCATTTTTAATTTATAAGAAGTGGTGTTCTATATTTTATTTTATGCCAATTACATATTTCGAATCGAATTTAAATATAATAAATCGAAGGATTATCCTTAAATACTCCGTTATTAATATAGTTCATAAAAATTTAGTTTCTGACAGATTTTGTAGCTGTATATAGTTTCGAAGGATTAATCGAAGTGACGATTTATTATGATTTTAGCTATCAGGTGATGTTGGTAAAAGCATATTTGATCTTGCCGTGCATCGCACGGATTTGTATCTAGTATATATATATATATATATATATATATATATATATATATAATTTCATATGTAAGTTATTTATACTGGTAGTATGATTATAAAGAATGCATGATTACTGTCCGTTAATACTATTACTTCAATTATTGCTTAATTTCTTAATGAAGTGATCGATTATCGATGTATACATAGTTTTTATTACTCCTATATTTCTATCTTAGCTTGTAATGTTTATCGATCGTATATATATTGTTCAGGATTGGGTACTATGCCGAGTGTATGAGCAAAACTATGATAATGGTGATGACGAAGATGATGATGGGATGGCGCTTTCGTGTTTAGACGAAGTCTTTTTATCGTTAGATGATTACGACGATATTAGTTTTCCAAATTAGAAGACAATTATATCAATTAAACAGAAAGTATGAAACAGTGTTAATTTTGGTTGAGAAAATTTCTTATGAATTGTAATATCATGGAGTTAAGTTACACTATTGTAGTGAAAGAACATTGAATTTATTTATAGTGAAAAGCTAACTACAAAGTGATTTTTTAATTGGTAATTAACTTTTACAATTAAATAATTAATTAGTGGTGGTGATGTGCAATTTGGTTGCAAATGAGTGTTAATAATGACGGATAAAAATGTGAACAAAAAGAGAAACCCTCGTTCAAAAACCCACCGAGCCCTCAAATTGAGGCATTTGTGATTTGTGGCCACTATTGCTTGGACATGTCATCCGTTTGATGGTTATTTAAAAAAATTTCCTTAAAAATCTTAATGTAATTAAACATGTTAGATATATAAAATAATCTTTGATTTAGGATTAGGATTAGAAATCACTTAAGATTATTTAACTATATATATGAATGCATTTAAATACATATTGTATTTCCTTATTGTGAGTTTGCAACATAAAATCTTTGGCAAAAAGCACAATGATTAATTTGATGTTAAACTTTAACACTTAGTTTAACACCGGTATGGATTAAAAAAATATGTGGACAAGGTTAAACAAACCTGAATCCATCCACCAATGTTCAATGTTGAGCTTCATCGTTGAAGCTTTAAATTTGTTTCCAACACAGGTTAGTGGGTATTAATTAAACGTCAATAATCATACTAATATGTCAAATTTATGAATTTTAAACGGGGTTAGAATACAATGAACGGTTCGGTGTTGAAAATAACACCGTGAACAATACCAGGTGTGATTTTTAAGGAAGTGTTGAATGTTGAGTAAATGTGAAAACGGATTCACTTTTAATGTGTTTGGGTCAATGAAAAGGAAGTAAAATAACACTTTAAAAACTCATTAAGGCTTCAACTTTTGCCTTCAACAGAGTTGAAGGTCTTTTAACATTGAATATTGATTGTCGCTCCTTATGTTCTTATGATCTTCAATCAATACGAAGATAATATAATATAGTCATATAGATAGATACTTAATTATTACACTATATGGTATGCTTAGTTTAGTGATCGTTGTTAGCAGATCCTTAATAGTAGTCAAACCTTCTCTCCGAATTTGTTCTTACACGGATCATCTTCCCCAAGTCTATGATGGTCAAAATATAATCTTTCTTTTTATAGAACTATCGATCGATTTATTGTTTTTTTGGTAGGAGATGGTTACGTGAAGGAAGATGTGGGATCCAATAACCAAAATGGGGCTTATTTGGTGGGGCCCAATTTGTAGCATACTTTCCAAGTTGTACTACAAAAGCCCTCTCTTTTTTGTTAGTTGTCTTGTGTCACAAAGCATTGGAACAAAATTTCCGATTCATAATGAAATTTATTTTATTAAAGATTAATTCTATTGGGTGGTTGCTTAGAGAAGCATGTGTCACATATGATGCAAGCAATCAAATACAAATTGTGATGTGTGCTACAACTTCTACTTCTTTTATTCTTCCCAAACATATATTTTTATTTTAGTACGTTGATAAGGTTAAATATAAATTCAGTGTAATTTTCACTGTAGTATTACTTATTCAATATAGTAAGGTCGTATCGATCATATCAAATGAGTTTGTTTTACTTGATTTTCATGATTTTGGTATGATTGGTTATTAACTTATTGACTACGAGTTACTTAGGTATATTTTGGATAATTTTGTCTTCTATAACTACTAGTAGTCCTTAACGGTTGGTTGAACTACGAGAATAGGTTGTCAACAAGCTTATCTTGTGTGACAACACTACAGATCGAGTGGTTGACGACACTACAAAGAAAGTGGCGTTTTCGTGTAACATGATATGGTCTCAACGTCGATATGATATTGAAATTGGAAAACAACATCTATAACAAGTACTCGAGTGAATGAGAAAATTATACGTATGAGGATCTAGTTATGTATTTTATAAATATATTTCATTTAAATTGAATGAGTGTTTAAGTTAAGTCAAGTTATGTGATTTAGACAACGCATATATAATTGAAGGTTAAAAATAGTTTGTAGAAAAAGATAAAGAAAAGAAGAAGCACCAAAATTAATGTTTAGTCACGTCGTTGATAGAATCCATGTGTCCGGTTATATTGGTTTTAAAGCAATGTTTGATTTAACCAATTTACAGTAACAACAGACACGTTTGATTTCATCATAAAATACATAACTTTAGTGCGTAATATACAAGTAACTATTTTTATTTTGAATTTAACTAACATAACATTGATTCCATGAGATAGATAAAGGATAGGGCTTAAGTACACGGAAATGTAAATATTTTGATTCCGATATTTATAGTACTTAAAAAAATACTCGAGGTTACATTTTGTGTAATGAATTTTCAGTTTATTATTATTATGACAACTTATAAAGATGACACGTGACACCTTATATAACTGACACGTTAATAAAAGTATAAAAAATTGCATATAATAGTAACAAAGATCAAATTTATTATATACAATGGAAGCTCGAATAGTTAATTGCATGTTGTGAATATCATAGCATAAATAATTACATTTTCATGCATTTACTATATACAAATAACTATTAGTTAAAGTGTTAAACATCTAGCTATTTGGGCTTTCTGTAAAATTAAAAATTATATTTTCTAAATCAACAGAACTTATTAAAGGTCTCCCAAGTCCCAATAAAAACATCAAAATATAGAACTGTTGAAACAAAGTGGAATAAATTTGAAATAATCAATTGATATAATTATTCGGAGAATATTTTCGATGAAATTGAAATTCATTAAAAGAATTGAAATTCGAAATATAAATTCATTTGAGTGGAAGAATATGGTGACTTACAATTTAATTCATTGTTGAACTAAACAACCTTATGAAATAAAAGTGAGATTTCAATTTTATCGAATTTCATGATATTCTGCGACCAAACGAAACTTAAGTTAACTTTTTCGAATAGTAACAAGACTATCCAAAAATATAAGCTCGATTTGAATCTAAAATCTTACTTAATAGATAAGAAATTTAATGATTGTATGGAATTAGTAATATGATTATGAGAAGCTTAAGATACTATAAAGTATAGGGTTTGTACAGAAACACTGTTTTATACAAACACTTTACACGAGCAACTTTGTGTAAGATATAATTAAGTGTTTCAAAAGCACTACACATGATGAATGTCCCACAAATGTTTTTTTTTTTTTTTTTTTTTTTTGTTGTTGTAAAATTAGTACATTGTTGAAAAACCAAACTACAAAAAAGAAATGATAGTTGGAGCAAGCATGTAGCTTTTGATCAAGGCTAATTATACTAAAAAAGAAGGTCAAATAAAAAGTCCCACAAAAGTCAAACCCACTTGTGTGGCTTAGAAAGTGCATTCCATGGAATGCTTTTCTTTATGGTCTCCAATTCAAAATTTTGGAGTGTGAATTATCATTACAGTAGGCGAGGTTAAGGAAGAGAATGTTTTTGTAGAAAAATTTAGTAGTGGGAATTTGTTGCTAACATGGTCCATAATGCTAACATTAAGCAAACTAGCCCGAACTTGCGGTACATAAGTTACGTAATGTTAATATTACCGGGATGTTTTCCCTCGTAGGAGGCCAAGAATAATGCTAGTATATCAAATGTATTGTGTAAGCTTAGCCCAGCTCTTCTCATTTCGAAGATAAAGAGAATTGTGTAAATATTAAGACGCAACAAAAATGCATCACCATTTCTGAGCCAAAAACTGTGCATATTACATTCGATGTGGTTTCAAGCTTTAGCAGAACTCATAAAACCCTTATTAAGTTTGTATGATGAATGGATCACCTCGAGACTAGGTGATCGATCGCGAAAAAGTAACTACCTACAAAAATAAATGATGCAACTCCACTGCGAGCCATCCGCAACCAAATGCCACGAAAAAGTATATTTCTATCTCGAGGATGGATGCCTGTAAGTCTCTCGAACCTCTTTCCTGGCAAAGTCCACCTCAAAAACTTCCTCTCCATGGTAATATACTGCAATCAAATAGTAAATCACAATTTATATCACTGAATACAGATGGCAGATGCATGCCACATGATAGAACAAAAGCAAACATTTTTCATTTAAAGCAGGGGTGGAGATTTCAACTGATTTATGTGAAAACGTGTGTTTTGTGCTTACTTTCATGCTAATGAAACGTGTAAAAATCAGAACTTTAATTAATGCGGAGTAGTAATGATCAAAATTTCTCAGTATCTCCCATTTGAGTAATTGCTTGAGTTAGTTTATGAAAGGGGGAATTTCAAATATGCCACTCCTAACATCTCAATATATCATATATACCCAAATAATGTTTTTAATGGTTATTTAAACTCCAAAACTCATAATAATTATAAACTAATTCACTAATGACCATTTTACCCTAATTATTATCTCTTTTCAAGACTGTGTATCTGAACCATTTTCACTACTTTCGATTTTAAATAGCTAGAATTCAGGGAGCTCGATTTCAACCACTCTAAATTTCTAGAACTGACGTACTCTTTTCAAAATCAACAACAAAATACAAAAGCCACAAAATGTCCAATTTTCAAGACCACCTAAATGTCTAAATAATGCATTTATTTTCCAAGGGTTTATTCTCTGAGCCCTAAATGAAGATGAAACATCATGCAATTCTAAACTATCTGGGGTTGTATATGATGTGTAGGTTAATAACAACGATTCTTTTTCAGTGATGCTATTGTTACATGAAAACTCGAATCAATTGAACTGTAAAAAGGGAATAAGCATAGGGTGTGAACAATTAATATAATACCCATAAAATTGCTTCAGAGAATTTAGTATGGGCATAAATCCATCCATTATGACAAGAAATTGTAATATATAATCCAGAATGAAATAAATAGTGGATAAACAAATAGGACTGGATATGTTAGGTCAACTTAGAGAAAAAAGCAGAATATGTTCATGGTGAATAGGGTTTTTAGGTATGAGAAAAATAAGGGTAAAATGGTCATTACTGAATTGGTTGGTAATTATTTTGAGAGTTAGAGTTTAAAGAATAATTCAAAATATTATTTGGGTGTATATGATATTAAAGAATTAAGTTTGGCATATTTGATATTTATTGAATTTATCCATGGCATATATGAAATTCTCCCTTTATGAAGAAATTATCTTTATTGAAAGCAATTGTCGCAATCTCTGCATGACATTGAATTTTTCAATCCTGTGTAATTTCGATTGGGAGGAGGGCCCTCCATGATTATAAAAACTTGTTGATTTAAATAATTTGATCAAAGACCCCTTTCCATGATCAAATGCAAATTACATGTTTACAGCATTTTATGAAGAGAATCATACCTTAGGTAGCACAAGACACTGTGATCGACATTTGGCAGTGTCGAAAGAATGAGATGCTGCAGCAGCAACTGAGCCTGAAAATCCAGCTGCGAGACTAACAGCTAAAGGGTGCAATGGGCCAATATCTTCATCGGAGCTGAAATTCGCAAACAAAAATTACAATATATTAACAACAAAAAATTGCAGTTTGATACTTTGATACCAGACCTGTTTATTTAGCTCTCTGTAAAACAGTTAGATGTGACAAATGGGGCGGTCGGACAGGTTGACTTGCGAGTCAAAAGATGTACGGATCAAGACGGGCAACTTTTTAGTAAAGGTAGGGTCCGTAGGCTGAGTAGCAAATGCTTTCTTATCACTCAATTTGAATTCTTTTATACAATTATGTAACACATGTCATACAAAAAATCATATATTACAATAATAATCTTTGTTTTTGTTCTTCTAATATAACAATTCAAATGATTTTATGCAAGTTGAATACACTATAGGCAACTCTCGACCGAATTGACCCTAATTCATTCAATCTAACCCATGTGAGCCGTCAGCGGAAAAATATAAGCTGAACAGACCAGTTTATCCATTTACCCACACATGGGTACAAATTAAAAGTTTAAAACCAAACCAAACAAACCTTGGAATTGGGTCCATTCCAACAGCCTTCCAATCTAGCATTGCACGATGCAGAAACTGCCAGCTTGAAAAAAATACACCACCAAAAATGGAATCACGAGCTAACCCTGATCGCATACCCCTCCACAAGGCACCCCATCCTTCTAAAGATACGACATCTGTGGGGGCCCTAACGTGATACACGGGTGGGGCCCTCCCAGTCCCAGTCATCATCCACGGGTACTCTTTCAAGGAGCTAGTCAAGTTCGTGTGATTAGTATTAAGGGTGGACAAGAGACCAACTGAATGGTTCAACGCCTTAACTTCCGGAGAATACCCACGTAGTAGTTTTCCAACCGAAGATGATACAGACGTATTTTGTAATGCAGTGGAAGATTTTGAAACACGAGAAGCACTTGTCACTTGCGCACGAATTGTAAAAAGCTCAAATGGAGAGCTCATAAGTGATTCAACAGCACCTGCTGCGATTCCAGCCATAAGGGCCTCCGAGACATATACGTAGTT
Organism: Gnaphalium uliginosum; assembly: GCA_963930675.1. NCBI lineage: Eukaryota > Viridiplantae > Streptophyta > Magnoliopsida > Asterales > Asteraceae > Gnaphalium > Gnaphalium uliginosum. Next base: position 64,295,088 of record OZ005680.1, read on the forward strand.
ATCTTTACGTCCATCTGCATAAAGATGGGACCCACAAAATGAAAATGTCGTATGCAGGAGATATAAACACGCACACTATTACAAGAACAAGATGCCATCCGGAATCGAAAAACGGTGAAAAGTTACTCTACTAACCAATAAGTATAATGCCAAAAAGATGAACAGTCCACCTTTATAGAAAGCCGTCAACAATTCGTAGGTACCAAAGCGTGCTCCAACGCCAAATATTCTTCCTAAAGCCAGCCACCCAAAACCATTGTACAACCCTGCAACAATTTAAAAATAAAATAAAATCATGTAACGACTAACAAAAAGATACATGCATATATGTATGCTCGTAAGATATTCACATTTGAACTTTGAAGTATTGATGACTGTCACATTGAAGACAAAAAAGGTCATACACGAGGAAATGGAAATGGACAAGTGAACTACTGGTTTATTTGCACAAACTGTTAACTCCTTAATGACAAAAGAACGTTTTATGAGTTTCAATCGTGCTTCCCTACCAATAATAATAAACAATCTCATAATCACTTATTTTTTGATGATTAATTCATAATTCAGGGCACTGCTTAATGTGAACAAAAAATTAGTTCTTCAATGATAAAAATATCTATGGCACACTGAATAGGTATACAAAATGTCCATAGCACCTGGTTAGTATGCTCTAAATTTGGCCACTACAGACTAACAAATCAAAATCTCTATAACTTACTTTCCAAATCTTCAGAAAAACATTCATTTCATGATTTCCAGTGTTTAATCTAACAAAATGGTATGGCGTAAACATTAATCAAACTCAAAATACAAATAATATGTAAGCAAAATTACCCGAATTTCCGGATAATTTACGAACTCTATCAAACACCTGAGCTGCAGTCAACTGTTTATCAGGGCCTGATCCGACCTGTTAGTAATTTAAAGATCAAATAATGATTATTCTTAAGCATGGGTTATAAGAAGAAAATCAAAAGGTGTAACTTGCATATAAAAATCACGGATTTATGAACTAATTAAGATTATGAATAAAACCTGAATTAGGGTTTTGATAGTATCAAAAGGGAAAGTGGCAGCAGTGCTTAATGTTAGGGCTCCTGCACCTGCAACTGCGTGTATTGCAAATGTTTGATTCTTTATGAATTCTTCCATTTGAATCTGTAATAAACGAGAAATGTAAGTGGTTTTATGAAGATGATGATTTGAGGGTTTTAGTTTTTACATCTGGAGTTTGATTTAGGGCAATTAGGGTTTAACCTGGAATAAATTATTTTTGTATCTTTTTTGTGTAGACTGCTAATGTATCTATCTATTTTTTAGACAAAAAGAAAAGAAGAACAAATAAAACTTTCATCATAAAGAAAAGATGGAAAATTTTATTGACACTTTATATATCAGCTTTAACATACATTTAAATCGTGGATTTTTCAATAAAAAAATTACCACATAAGAGCTTTATTTAAAAATATATATTTGAAAAATAATGGTACAAATGTCAGTTGTTACAAGAGATTTCGTGAAGATGTAGAAATGTAAAGAGGCAATGATTGTAAAATTCTAGAATAGTTAACTCTAAACTTATAACTTAAAATTCTAGAGTGATCAAGAAGGAAGTACTTTTTCAGGAGAAGGGTGAAGTAGTTATTATTCATCATGAAACATCTTACAATTACCGATCAAAACGTTAATAAAAAATTATTTTTTTACCAATAAATAGTAATCAAAATCGATGCTATAATGAATATATTAGCAGATGAATTTTAGTTTTAAGTCATAACATTAGTTGATGAATATTTATTTAATAAGTTGTTAACATTCACCGTGATGAATGTTAACTAACATTCATTACGATGAATGTGAAGATCGTCGTATGTATGCTCGACTTCGGGTGCATGCAATTGTAAGATAGTCCCGATACCTACCGTTCGCTGCTACCGACTCGATACCACTTATCATTCATCATCCTCAGCAGCTTGAGCAGGCTAGCTGGCAACACAACTTTTACCACCCCAAAAAAGATCTCAAGTGATTAGGCGGGGACAGGATTCGAAAGAAATTGTATTGAGAAGTAATCTCTATGGAACTTGTGTCGCATAAGTAGCGACCTGCACGAATGGTGTAACGACTGCCCCGCTGTCTCCGACATGGACAAAGTACAGAGGTCTTGCGAGGTGGTCGTGGGGTCTTTCTCATAGACGATTTTATGCCATCTTCCTTCGTTTTTCATTACCCTCAGTAGCAAGATCGCGTCCCTCATTACGAGCTGCTAACTCAATGGTAAGCTAGACTTTCTTTTCTACTCATTAAATGTTAACAAACATTCATTACGATGAATGTTAAAACATCACATATCACAGAATATTTTTAATTTTAATATTCATCATCATGAATGTTTACTAACATTCACCGTAATGAATATTAACGATTTCGGATATAATATTCATCAATCGGTGTTATAACCTGCAGAAATAATTTATCAAGGAACCTTAACATTCATAGCATCAATTCTGATTAACATTTTCTAAATTTCACTTTATTTTTTGTGAGATTTGTATGGGCGAAGGTAAGATGTTTCATGGTAAATAATAACTACTTCCCTCTTCCCTAAAAAAAAGCACTTATCCCTGAATCATCCCAATATATATATATATATATATATATATCTTCTATATAACTAATTGATGATAATTTATTTTTTATGTGTCATCCCTATTTTGTTGACAAATAAGCAAAAATCATATGTGTCATTATCTTAACTTCTCAAAAAATTCTACATGTCATTGATATTGAAAATGCTTTTGAATCCATCTAATTTTTAGCTAAAAATTCTCACATTAAAATTATCTCTTAAAAATTCTACAATTATTAATATTGAAAATGCTTTTAAACTCAAATTTTCACATGACACTTTATTATAATTAATTAATTAATTAATCTATCTTTCAAAAAGTTTTGTACTATATTTTATTATCGTGCCCATTTAATTAAAGTTCTAATAGGATTATTCATTATTATTAATATTAGTAATAATATAATTGTAATATATTAATGTAAAAATTAAGTATATATTTATGCTTTGTTTCGTATTTATGAGTATTATCATATGAAAATATGCAAGTCGAAACATTTAAGATTAGTCTCAATGTTGCTAATCACGAATATGTTGATTTTAAGTTTTTTAATTAATTTAATTTGTTTATTCCCTTTGCAGACGTATATATGTTAATTTTGAAAAGAATAAATGACAAAAAACATCCATGTGGTGACACTTTCTTAGAAACCATCTCCGAATTTCAATAATTTCAACACTTATCCTCGTGAATGACAATTTTTTACAAATTACATCTTTCAGCCATTTAAAAAGACAACATTATTTCAATTGTTACTTAAGTACATATACTACAACAATTTACACAATAATATTCTGTATGGAGACGTATGTATAGTCAACACCACATTAATTATATAATGTTGATCAATAATGATCAACTTATTATGCATTTTAAACCCTTAATATTTTCATGTATACAAGTTAACCTGTATTTTACACTAACAACATATAAGTTAGGTGTTGTTAACAAAAAATAACATTTTCGCATTATTTATCATTTTTCAATATATTTATGTTACGCTAGCCGTGCATCGCACGGACATAAAACCTAGTATATATATATATATATATTTGGAGAAAAAATGGTGAAGACACTTACATCAATAGTTAATTATGAATCTCACACGTAAGAGAGTCAAACGCCAAAAAAAATTATTACAAGCAAAATGATAGTAGACGAAGGTAATACCAGATATACAAGAAGATCATAGTAAACATAAGAAGGAAAAGTAATCATTTCTTTTTTGACCTAGAAAAAGTAATCATTTCAAAATGATAAAATATGAAGAGAGTTATAAAAAAGAAAAGGAGATAACGAGGTCACGTTTACTTACAAAAAACTCCTTCATTTTTCTAAATTTTTTTTTAAAAAGACTGAAAAATTAGAAAACGCGTTCAAGTTGTAATTTTCGAGAGAAGTTTTCTAAGAAAATAAAATCTATGATTGAAGGTTTTTTACGTTTTCTATTTTGGAAAATGGAAACCCCCGACTTACATTTGAACGCATTCTCTAAATTGTTTACGATTTGTAAAAAATTTATCATATAGACTAAATTCCACAACCATTTTTTTTAATTCCTGCAAATTTTATCAGCTTTTTTATTTATTATGTTAAACATGAACTCCAAAATCAATTTTTCACAATAATAATAGCATTTGTATGACAAATACAAATATTTTATGATAGAGTATCTTCAATTTGTGTTTCTTGTTTGAATCATATATATTATTGTTAGTTTACAAGCAAACTGATACTGATCTCAAAAATGCTTATGTTCAGCTACAAAAGTTACAATCGTAGATCAAAATTTGGAATACCAGACCATTTTCATCTCTCTATACTCCATGCATTCCAACTTTTCTTGTAAATGGAAGGAACGGCTTGACACATGGGATTAGCATGGTGTAAGCACAGAGCCAACGAGTTCAGGAAAGGATAAATATCATGGCAGAACTAATGCTTAATCCGGTTGGCACAAACCCATTGCCTACGGGTCTCAAAGTCATCTCCGATCACAGTTGGTATGTGCCAGCTGCCTTGTTCCGACTCCTATAATTACATAATTGCTCATGTATAAGGCACAAGCGTTGGACATATACAGTTAAAGCTAATGGGATGTTTTGATTATTTTGAATGTGATTATTTGATACACAATCATCATATATGATAATATAACCAACTGTAATAAAATACAAGGTAGATAACAGTATTTGGATGTGTTTTTGTTGATTGAAAATTGTAATTCATTAGCTGTTAGAGTGTTTGCTAAATTTTGATTATTTGAAGGGGATTAGTAGATAAAAATGATTAAAAGGGACATTTTTATTTAGGGATTTGAGAGCTTGAAATGAGTTGTCTCTCAAGTCTCAAGTTATACTCTAAAAGGAGTACACTGGTAAATTTATTTTACCCTTGGAAAATTTGGTTGCAGCAAGTATGAAACTCATTATCCAATAAGTAAAACTGATTATTACAACCTCAGGTCAGAATAGTCAGATAATCATCTTCAAAACTCAAATCCAAACAACCCCTTAGTACGTGGTACTGTGGTAGTGATAGGGGAGCAAAAAAGTATTAGAAAATTAAGATTATAATTCTGGTTTTAGGGGGCGTAAAATCCTTAATTTATGACTTCATAACGAATATTTAAAGCATTTCAGTATCTATTTTAGGGTTAAGCATTTCTCTAGGTATAGAACACCTAAACAAGCAATCATCTATGGGAGTAAATATCAGGTCACAGTAAAAACTCACTTGAATAACAATCGAGTATGGTGGAGGCATATGAAACTTAAGTCCATCTCGTGAAACTGACAATCGAACCTGCAAACCAACATAAAGAATGTACGATCAATGAACACTAGTGATGTTTGACCTGATAAATTTGACTTGATTAGTAATTACGATCCGTTAAAAAAAATTGCAGCAAGTTTCTATTTACAGATTAATTTTTTTAACACCAAGATCTCAATTTTTAGGTTCAAAGCTAAAGTTACTAATTTTCTGACTATTTAATAATACCTGATGCTTCTCTTTCCATCTTGGGAAGAAGCTCGTGCCTAGCAATGCAAACAAGTGATCTCTCATCTCATCGTTTGTCACAAGCAAACACTTGCTACTGATAGCAGCATATAACCAATACCTGAAAATAGTATTCAAGTTATAAAAAGATATACTTTTACATAGATAATATTAGTTAATTTTATTATAGAGTTTTACCAATCATCATTTGATCCTTGAGGAGTAACATAAAGTGCATGAGATTCTTTCCAGTGCTGCAACGTCATTTTATTCTTTAAATTCCCATTGTGCTGACCTTTCACCCGCCCACTATGTAGAATAACAAGTGGTAACCTTTTTGATGGACTCAGTTTACGGGTTAAGTTAACTGCATTTTTAAGCTACAAAAGGTTTAAATTGTTATCAGTGAAATGTATGCATGTTCAGATTTGTGTTTGTAATAATTCAAGCAGCTAAGAACAGGCTTGCCTTAAGCCTTCTGTCTAATTTGCACCTGATTGAAGTCAAAATAATTCGACTTGATATGACCCAGATTTGCACCATCCACAACCGCATCAAATGGACCATACTTTTGAAGCCAGTCCTGCACACATTTGTTTAAAATAATTAAGGTTACAGCAAGAACAAGCTAATTTAAGGAATTTGGATTTGTGTTATGGAACTAGTTATCTTATAACTTCAAACTTTGTTGCGATTTTAATCAGTTTTGAATAATAAGTTGGGTTAAAGTCATAGATTGGTAATGTACTTTGACTTTTGTTCCAATATAGGTAACAAAGTAATTCTATTACCAATGTAGGTAATGTACTTTGTAAAAATGTTTCAATGTAGGTAATGTACTTTGTAAAAATGCTTCAATGTAGGTAATATGATTCATAAGTACATTACCTATATTGGAACACATTATGTAAAGTACATTGCTAATATGTAGCACTTTTTACCGATACATTACCTACATTGGTAATAAAATTAGTTCGTTACCAACATTGGAACAAAAGTGAAAGTACGTTACCAATCTATGGTTTTAACCCTAATAAGTTTAGTACTTACCACAAATAAACTGATTATCCAAGATAAACCTAAGAACACTTATTTATCCCTCCTTAGTTCTTACTCTAATCGAGATAATTTTCACAATCTTTCTCATTGTTAACAAAACTAATTAGAAAAAAAAGTAATTGGTGGAAATATAGATGACACATGTTTTTCAAAAATAAGTCATCATTAATTAATTATTCATTATCATTGATAAAAAGAAAATCATCATATAAATATAAGAATGTTATTTATGTAATGTAATCTTATCATTCGATACACACTAAAAATTTATCAAATGCTCAAACAACAGTAACACATCCAAACACTACTACCATCCCATGCTAATAAGAAAAACGAGCGATTGCTAGTCAGCTACATCCCATTTGCTGATTACGTTCAAAATCACATAATCCCTCTCAAAACACAAATATAAACACTCACTTAGTTAATCAGATTTGAACCAAACCAAGTAACTCAAAGCATAACAACCGACTCAAAAACCAGACAGTCATGATCATACCTGAAACAACAAAAAATCATTCCGTGTCTCTCTTTGACAAGCCAAATTACTCAAAGAACTAGCAAAATTTTCCGTTTCCAAAGGATCAATATCAATACTAACAAGCTTCTCACCACACGACTGACAAACACCCGTCTCATCCATTTCCGTCCTCGACACATTCCATTTCCCGTTCCCAAGCCACCCTTGCCCATGCCACCCACCCCCACCTTTCACAACTGCATCCTGAACCTTCCCTACATCCCACTTCACCTCCCCAGCACTTGCCGCACTATCGCACCGAAACCAATCCTCAATCAATTCAGCCGTTTCTTCACTCACCTGTCTCACACTCCCCCTCAACCTTTGCAGCATTTCATACACTTTATCTGCTCGTTTCACTTCAAAACTAACCCGTAAAAGCATAGCAAGTTCCTCTTCTTCTGCTGCCACCCCATTCTCAATCATGTAACAATCAACCTCATACGCCTTATCAGCCAACCCTTTTTTACAAAAGCCCGATAAAGCGGGCACGTAAGATCGCAACCTTGGTGAAATCCCACATCCCTCTTTCATTCTTTTAACTAAATTAAAAGCCATTTCAGGGTCTTCTTTAGCAGCAGCTATTCTAGCCATAGTTGTAAAAGTAGCTTCATTTGGAACTATATTGTTACTATCCATATTTTTATATATCTCAAACCCTCTATCTAAACATAATTCACTATCACTAGAAGAACATAAATACAATAACTTATTATAATGCTCAACATTCAATGGCACATTATCGATTAAAGCTTTGTCGTATAGACGTAAAGCTTCTTCGATATTATTATCTTTAGAACAACGGCCAAGAGTGTAAAGAAGTTTACCAGAGGGTGAATCACGGCGAGCTCTTTTTTCTTTTCCGGTCATTTTTAGATGTTGGTTGATGATGGTGGGAGGCTGGCTGCTGACTAAGGTTGCTCCGTCATCGGCGGCGGCAGCAACGGCGATGGTGGAGAAATGATGCGTTTGTTTGGGGATTGGGAAATTGAATAGGGTAATGGGGATTAAGGGTTTTAATGAACGGAAAGATGGGGAATTGAGGAAAAAAGATGGGGTTTTGTTTAGGGTTTTGAGGAAAAAGTATGGGGAGAGATTGAAGGTGGGTTTTAACAGCATTGTTGTTGTGGGTTTGGGGTTTAAGCATTGAAGAAGGCGTTTGAAGGGTAGTGAGTTGAACATTCAAGAAACCATTTTTATGGACTTCAGATTTCTTGATTGGTTTTTGTAGTGATAAAGTTTGGACTCCATACTTCCATAGCTTGGTTGTCTTTGTTAATGTTTTTTATTTTTTATTTTTATTTTGACCACGAAAGTTTATAACTTTATGTTTTAACGGCCTGAGTGAAAGAAAAGGTTAGAAACTTTGTAAGTGTCAACTAAAATCAGTAAATAGTTTTGGTATACTATATCTAGTTTATTTATAATCCATATAGAAAATTGTAAAGATTTTTATTCATGTAAGACAGAAAATTAAAAAAAATTATGTTTTAAATAGTTTTGATAAAGTAACGTAGCTCTTGCAATAATATAAACAACTCCAAATTATCGATAATTAGTGAACAGTACACATCAAATCACACATTTTCACTTTGAAATTCTTTAGGGGTTATGTTAATCAAAAACATAGTTTATACCATTAAACTTTGGTATGGGAATAGAAATGTCAACTTATTTTTATCTTCGTTGCACATCGACTTTTTCTTGAATCACTCATGTTATGATCTTCTACATCCTAGGTCTTCCCGTTCCATCATCTTAGTTTGTTAGAGATAATAGTTCTTATGTTTTCAATATTACATAGTTTTGAAGGTGATACTCAGTGGCGGAGATAGAGGGGTGGATGGAGAGTGCTCAGGTACCCCACCCCCCTCCCACCCCAAACATTGCTACGGCATTCTTATCCAAGCCCGCAATTTAATTAAATGGTCTATTTAACTATGTCAAACGTTATATGTTCAGGTTCGTTCCTTTTTCTTTTTCTTCTTTAAGGATATCAATTCTATTAAACATCTAATGTTTTTTTATTATTTAATTTAATACCCTTTACATAATAACTTAATTTTGAATGGATTATAATTATTTTAACTTCTTTTGTAATGCATATGGTTAGGTTATGGTTATATGGTTATTATTATTAGTCTTTCATGGTTATTAATCTTTATGTTATCGTATATTTTTCATTTAAATTAATTTTTGTTTTACTTTATGATCTTAGGTTAGATTATGGGTTCTGAAATAACAATTCTTGATTTTTTTGAACGAAAAGATATCAATGATCACAGATCACGTCCGATGAGTGTATGTTTTATCAATATTTAACTAAGAGGGTGTTTGACATTGTTTTATAAGTGTTTATGTGTTTAAAAAAATAAACATGTGTCAACATATTTATTATTAAGTGTTTATTCCTTAAGAAATAAGGAAATAAACAGTTTTTTAAAGGTTGTTTGTATGTGCTTATCTGCTGTTAAAATAAGCAAATAAGCAGATAAGCTCTTAAATAAGCAATCCCAAACACCCCCTAAATATACGAGTGTTTTAGCTATTTAACTACTATTGACGGGTTACTTCATGAAAAAACTTCACGTGTGCGAATTTTAGCAATCTTTTGAGATAATTTTTGACAACACTTATGTATTAATTTGACTCGTACATTTCTTCTTTGTTGTTTACTTATTCTTTTAATAAGAATACTTTGTTATGATGTACAAATAAATTTTTTATTATTGATATTTAATTATCGATTATGCCCCTCTAACTTCAAATTCTGGCTCCGCCGCCTGATATTCATAAAATGGTGTTAGTAAAGGGCACTTGAGAGGTGGGTGACTTGGTGAGTGAACCAGAGGATATATGAGATTAGTTTCGTGATGTACTTTAATATTTTAAAAACTTGTGATTTTCACTTCTTGGTGACTGACTAGAAGGCAATGTTCAATAATGATAGCTACGCATTACAAATTATTGAAGGAGGTACAAAAGTGGTGAAGATAAGTCGACGAGGAAGGTTTGCTAAGATATACATGATCTTGATGATGAAATAACTCATCTTTAAGAATTAATTTTTTTTAGAAATACAATAACTCACACACAACGCTATAAATATATACTTTTTTATGGATATATACTGATACGGGTCTACAAGGTCATATTAATCCAATGGGCGGCCATAATGTAAAGCCCAATAGAAAACATAAGCGGCCCACATGGATGGTAGACTTCATCACGAATTGAGAGAATAGGGCACATATCCATATGTTATTTTGAACGTTGTCATTGTATAAACACTAGATGACAGCACTAACAAGGGATATGAAGAATTTTAATATATTTTCATTTACAATTCCTTCTTGAACTCTCTCTTAATTTCTGGAGATTTGATTCCATCTCCTAACTGGAATCGCCCTTATCTCGTCCCTATCAATTTGGTGCTTTCATTCTCGTTCCCATCCTCCTATTTTAATGCTGTTAACCAGAGATCTCAATCCATGGAAGAGCTGCATAAGGCCATTATTGAACTTACAAATCAGTCGGGTGTTTTCTCTTTGATTCAAGAACAACAAACTGAACAACTACGTGCCTTGACTTCCATTCAAGAGAAATAAGCTCTTCAAATCACAAATACGATCACTACACAAGAACAACAATCACAAAAGTTAGACCTAATTTATGTCCACCTTCAATCCCTCACTAGCCCAACAATCACAAAAGTTAGACCTAATTTATGTCCACCTTCAATCCCTCACTAGCCCGTTCAATACACCCCCACCCCAACACCTAGTCCCATCTAATAACCCTTTCCCAACCCAAAACAATCAGCCCATGCTCAAAATGCCTACTTTTGATGGTTCCAAACCATTAGAATGGATTTTTCAAGTTACCCAATATTTTGAGTTCTATCGTATCTTAACATATCGCCGATTATCAATGCTAACCTTTTTCATGCGTGGAGATGCTCTAAGTTGGTTCCAGTGGATGCATAACAACCAACAACTGTCAACATGGGAACAATTTATTTTCTCAATTGAGCAACGATTTGGACCATCAAATTATGATAACCATGAAGTAGCCTTCTTCAAACTTCGCCAAACTGGTTCTGTACAAGAATATCAATCCATCTTTGAGAAATTATGCAATAGGGTAACTTCTTTATCTGCAAGTTCGATTCTTAATTGTTTCTTATCTGGCTTAAAACATGAAATCCACCGTGAGCTGAAAATATTGAAACCCACAACAATTTCTCAAGCCATAGGCATGGCTAAATTAGTTGAGGATAAAATTCGAGAACATCGATTCCTTGTTTATCAACCCAGACACGACTATTATTCCACACTTACTCTAATTGTCAATACATCCACTGTATCGAACACACCCCTATTGCCACCTCCCAAACCACCTTTATTGCTTTAACCGCCACCTCCTAATGTCCCAATTCGCCGTTTGTCATATGTTGAACAACAGGACCGCCGTGCTAAAGGACTTTGTTACAAATGTGATGAACATTACAAACCTGGCCACCGCTGTAAACCGAATGAATATCTTCTGTTGGAACCAGAAATATTTGAACCACCTGACCCAACCATGTCAACCTCCATTAGCAATAATCAATTTGATCAGTCGGACCCAATTCTTCATTCTCACCAACCAATTTTAACTAACACAGATTACTCTCGTGAACCTGCCCAACCACCTATTCCTTCATCTTTTCTAACTCATCCGACTTCTGATACCAACCTTCTTCATTTCCAACTATCAACTGAAGCCTTATTAGGTTTACCATCACTGCGTACCTTACGCTTAGTTAGCTCCATTCGTGGACAGCCTGTTTCTGTTTTAGTAGATTCAGGAAGCTCTCATAACATCATGCAACTAAGAATTGCTAAATTCTTACAATCGCATGTGTTGATGGCACCACCATTTTCGGTTCTTGTTCGCAATGGAGATCAACTACATTGTTCAGGGTTATGTACCGATGTTGCTTTGATGCTACAAAATACAACTTTCAGTATTTCATTCTATCTGTTAGATATTCATGGTGCTGACATTGTTCTTGGTATTCAGTGGTTAAGCACTTTGGGCTTAATGATGGCAGACTTTGCCATTCCAATGATACAATTTTGTCAAGAACGACATTGGATCACCCTCACAAGTGCCTCATCTAAAACACCTGCTCCAGCCTCTTTTAGTCAACTGTGTCGATTAATTGATACCGGATCAGTTGCCTCCTACCATACACTTACTATTGCTTCCACTAAACCCAAAACAACACCCAGATTAGCAACGGTTGCCCCATACCCTTATGACATGCAATTGCAACAATTATTAGAGTCTTTTAAACCCATTTTTGTAGAACCAAAGGGTCTTCCTCCCCATAGAGCAAGTGACCATCATATTCACATTAATCCTACCACTACACCTGTGAATATTAGACCATACCGTTATCCACAATGCCAAAAGGAGGACATGGCACGTATGATTTCAGAAATGTTACAAGAGGGAATTATTAAACCAAGCACCAGCCCCTTCTCATCCCCAATCTTCTTAGTTCGTAAAAAGGACAAGTCATGTCGTTACTGCGTTGATTATCGTGCTTTAAATGCCATAACCGTCCCGGATCGTTTCCCGATCCCGACTGTTGATGAGTTGCTAGACGAACTATTTGGTGCTAATATTTTTTCAAAAATTGATCTACGATCAGGTTATCACCAAATTCGTCTCGCCACTAACGACACACATAAAACTGCCTTTCGCACTATTGATGGCCATTATGAATTTCTTGTTATGACTTTTGGATTAACAAATGCTCCATCGACATTCCAAAGTGCAATGAATGACTTGTTTCGACCAATACTTCGCCAATACGTGCTCGTCTTCTTCGATGACATATTGGTCTATAGTAAATCATGGTCGGACCACATAAAGCATCTGGAACATGTTTTAGAATTATTAGCATCAAATCACTATTTTGCTAAGTTATTTAATGTGTTTTTGGGGTATCTCAGATTGATTACCTCGGCCATGTTATATCCGCAAAAGGTGTACAAGCGGACCCAGAAAAAATTCAAGCCATGCTTGACTGGCCACAACCGAAATCAATTTCTGCCCTCCGTGGTTTTCTGCGATTAACGGGTTATTACTGTCGTTTTGTCAAGCATTACGCCTTACTTGCTGCACCACTGACTGATTTACTTAAAACGGATAATTTCATATAGACGCCAGCAGCAACATCAGCCTTTATTGTTCTCAAAACTTCCATGACCACACTCCCGGTTTTGGGACTTTCGGACTTCACCAAAATCTTCGATGTGGAAACAGACGCCTCTGGGACAGCCTGATGGGTTTTCTATTCCCTTACTAGATTAACATACAATGCGGAAATAATAATTAATCTAGGGCATGAAGGAAACTGAACCCTAAAGGATCTTAACTTAATAATAATACGCAACAAAACAAAATAAATAGATAAATAATAAAATACCAACCTTTGAGAAAATCGAATTTCTCACACGCAAACCTTCTTGACTTGGAGGTGAGTACTCAAACTAGAGTACCTCTAATGGTTCACACTCACGAACCAAAGAGAAAATTCCAACTCCTAAGGTCCCGATTAAATCGTAAAACTCTTATAAGGAATCGGAATGAGAAAGAGAGAATGATGTGTGTTGAAACCATGGCATGTCCCCTATTTATTTAGGGAGAGGGAGGCTAGGGGTTTATCCCTTGGCCGATGTGGGACAACATGAGTCGGCCATCCAACCGCCGGTTGGATTATTCAGCCGGCGGTTGGGCTTACTTCCTGCCCAAGTATCCGAACCACGACCCGCGTGCTCCACCGACTAGCTCCAGCCGCCGGTTGAACATTTCAACCACCGGTTGGATTTGACTTCCAAAATTTCTTTTAGTTTCTAATTAATTCATCAACTATGATAATTAATAAACCAAATAATTTACCATAATATTAATTCCAATTAAAATTATCTCTTATTTATTTCTCTTTAACTATTCGTTGAGGGCGACCCAAAAAGGACTCTACTTTTAATGATATACTTACCAATTAGTTATGAACTTGGACACTATATCCAACAGTCTCCCACTTGGACTAGTCATCAACTATTATTGGTCTAAGTCTATCCCATTAACTAAGCAGAGAGTGCCATCCAACGCAACTGCCGAACTCCGAATCATATCTAGAGACAACCCTTAGATAAGTGATCAAATATTCCTTTGTTCAATTGATATCGTATGAAATTGAGACATGGATTTTAATCAATCTCAAGATTCAAGATTATGTTTTCTGATTTCCGATTATTTTGACTATATAAGACTACTGAATTGTGCACATCAACTTAGTCTCGACTAGACCTAGCACTTTAGAGTCAACTTTTAATCATCAGAGGGCCCATGATATCGTTTTTTCATTTTTGGCAAAAGGAACAAATAAATTTCGACTACATAGTACTAGTCAACTCATCATGTTACACCTAGCATACCATTTATAATTGGCATTTACGCGCAGCGTTTGAATAAACTAAAGTATAACAGATTTGAAAAACTAGAAACTCAATGTATCTCCATTTTAAGAATAGAGGATATTATCATCTTAAAATCACTCGTGATTTTAATCTTTGAAGTGATCTCTTTAAGTACGAGTCTCTCCTATACTTAAATCCGCATCAAATACTCATGAGTGTTGCAACATTCTCCATGTTATGTCTAATCTCCATAGACAATATACTAACACTCCATGACATTCTTAAATCAACACTAACTTCATGTAGTATGAACGACTGAGGAGGTTTGAGTAAAACTAATTACTCGGGAAGTGAATTCTAAACATGCAAAACGAAACACAATGACAAACAATAGTAAATGGTAGAACTCTTTCAAATAAATAAATCTCCATTATTTAATCACCAAATCTATTACATTTCAATCATTGCTATAATATTTCAGATTCAAACTAACAACTAAAATTTTATATTGTCTCTTAAACCTATGCTCCTAGCATGTTCATCATGTTTGGACCTTGCTAGTGCCTTTGTGAATGGATCAGCCGGATTATCCTCTAATCGTACATGCTTCACAATCACGTGTCCTTCTTCTACTTTTTTTCGAACAAAATGGTATTTCCTTTCTATGTGCTTTGACTTCCCATGATCCTTGAGTTCTTTAGTCAAAGCAACTGCACTTTCATTGTTGCAGAATATATCAATGGGGTCTTGTACTGTTGGAACAACTCCAAGATCTCCAATGAAATTCCTCATCCATATGGCTTCCTTTGAAGCTTCGTAGAACACCACAACTAAATGGAGTTGCAGAGAGGAGAAATAGAACTCTGTTAGACAAGGTTCGATCGATGATGAGTCGAGCAACACTTCCAATAAGCTTCTGGGGTTACGCATTAGAGACAGCCGCACATATCTTAAATCAAATACCCACTAAGAAGGTTTCAAAGACACCTTATGAGATGTGGAAGGGAAAATGTCCTTCCCTTGGTCACATCAAGATCTGGGGTTGCGAGGTTTTCGTTAGACGAGAAACTCAGGACAAGCTAGAGTCCAGATCTGAAAAGTGTCTTTTCGTCGGTTATCTGAAAGAGTCGTTTGGATATCTATTTTATAGACCTAAGGAAAATGTGGTGTTTGTAGCTCGAAGAAGAGTGTTCCTTGAGAGAGAAATGATATCTAAAGAGGACAGTGGGAGTAAAATAGATCTTGAAGATATTCAAGAATCGACAGATGAAGAACTTATAATAAATACTGACACTCAACAAGAGGTGGTGACACCTGTTGAACCAAAAGACATATCCTTACCCTTTCGCAGAACAAGTAGAGTTAGCAATCCTCCTCAGTTCTATTATGGTTTTCATATTGAAGAAGATGACAAGATTAGTGATAGTACACTAGTTGATTTGGATGAGCCAGCTAACTACAAGGAAGCGATGACAGGCCCTGAGGCTGTCAAGTGGAAGGAAGCTACGAAAATCGAGATTCAGTCTATGTATGACAATCAAGTTTGGAATTTGGTTGACATCACACCCGGTCTTAAGACGGTGGGTTGTAAGTGGATCTTCAAAAAGAAGACAGACATGGATGGGAAGGTACATACTTATAAAGCTAGGTTGGTAGCGAAGGGCTATACTCAAACCCATGAGATTGATTATGAGAAAACCTTCTCACCAGTAGCTAAGATAAAGTCAATTAGGATAATGCTTGCGATAGCTGCATTTCATGATAATGAAATATGCAGATGGATGTCAAAACCGTTTTCCTTAACGGAAAACTAACAGAGGATGTGTTTATGGCACAACCAGAGGGTTTTGAAAATGCAAAGTATCCTAAAAGAGTGTGCAAGCTTGAAAAGGCTATTTATGGACTTAAACAGGCTTCTTGTAGTTGTAATCTCTGCTTCTATGAAAAAGTCATTCAGTTTGGATTTTCTAGAAGCGAAGACGAGTCCTGTATATATGTCAAGGTCAGTGGGAGTGTTGTAGTACACCTGGTATTATATGTAGATGATATACTACTCATAGGAAATGATATCCCAACATTACAAAGTGTAAAAGATTGGTTGGGAAAATCTTTCGCTATGAAAGATTTGGGAGATGCATCATATATTCTTGGTATAAAGATTTACAGAGATAGGTCGAAACGTCTCATAGGACTCAGCCAGGACACGTACTTGGATAAAATTTTGAAAAGATTTAAAATGAGAAATTCCAAGAAAGGGAATCTACCCTTACATCATGGCATAAAGATTAGCAAAGATCTGTGTCCGAAATCTGAGGAAGAATCGGACAGAATGAGTCAAGTCCCATATGCTTCGGCTATAGGATCGATCATGTATGTCATGACGTGTACAAGGCCTGATGTCTCATTTACTTTGAGCATGGTGAGTCGACATCAGCAGAATCCTTGTGAAGGTCATTGGACAGCGGTAAAGAACATTCTCAAGTATTTAAGAAATACTAAAGACATGTTCTTAGTTTATGGCGGAGAAGAAGAACTCAGAGTAACGGGTTATAGTGACGCAAGTTTCCAAACAGATAGAGATGATAGTCGGTCACAGTCTGGTTGGGTATTCTTACTGAATTGGGGAGCGGTAACATGGAAAAGTTCAAAGCAAGATACAGTAGCAGACTCCACATGCGAGTCTGAGTATATTGCAACTTAGGAGTCAATTGTGAAACTATTCCACAATTTCTAAGATGTTCAAGAAACTCGATACTAAGGTATTCTCCTCCCCTATCGGATCGGAGTACCTTTATCTTTCTGCCCAGTTGATTCTCCACTTCGTTTTGATATCTTTTGAATATTTCAAAAGTAACGGACTTATGAATAATCAGATAAACATATTCAAATCTAGTGAAGTCATTAGTAAACGTAACGTAGTAGCGATTTCCATCTTTTGGGGCACATCGGAATCGTCCACATACATCTGTGTGTACCAAGTCCAATAATCCTTCTCCTTTTTCACATGATCCAGTGAATGGTGATTTAGTCATTTTGCCCAGTAAGCAAGATTCGCATACATCATCCGATTTGATGTCGAATGATTCTAACACTCCATCCTTTTGGAATTGGACGATGCGTTTCCTGTTTATGTGCCCAAGACGATAATACCACAATTTTGATTAATCAAGCTCATTACTCGAATCAACATCTAAAATCACATTGCTAACACATTCAAAATTTAAATATATGCATTTGCAAGGAGAAGCTTTAAAAATAAAGCTACCATTTAAATAAACCAATATATCTCCATTTTCATTATCAAATGAAAATCGATAACCATCCTTGAACAATGCATAAAATGAAATTATGTTTCTTGTCATTTCTGACGAATAACATCAATTATTTAAATCTATCCTAACACCAGAATTCAGCATGAGCTCGAATTTTCCAATCTTGGTCACATGCGTGATCTTCCTGTTTCCCATGATTAAATTGAGCTCTCCATGCTTCAACTTTCTACTTTCCTTTAGACCCTGTATTACAGTGCAAATGTGAGTACCACACCCTGTATCCAAAACCCACGAATCAGAAGTTGTAGTATTATGGAGTTCGATCATGAACATACCTGAGTGACTACTCTTTTCAACCTTTCCGTCTTTAAGGTCATTCAGATATTTTGGGCAGCTACGCTTCCCGTGCCCCTTTGTGTTGCAGTAAAAGCACACTGCTTCCTTTGGATCATTTGTAGTTGCAATCTCATATTCAAACTTTCTCTTGGAACCACGACTAGACTTTCCAGTCTTTCCTTTCCAAGTTTTTCTTTTCTTTACATTTTGACCGATAGCCAACATAGGAGCTGCTGAAATAGAGGGCACATCAATCTTCTTATCCCTTGCTCAGCGGTTTGCAGCAAGTTATGGAGTTCCATTATTGAGGTTTCTTTCTCATTCAAATTCATTTGATATGAGATTATAAACTAATTGTAGACAGCTGGTAGGTGAGATAGAATTATGTTTATCGAGAGCTCAGTATCAAACATCATGTTCAATGATTCCAACCTATCAAAGTACCCTTTCATCTCCAAGACGAAAGCACAAATAGAGGCTCCAGGTTTAGGTTTGCAAGCCATGAGAGATATAACCACATCAAGACATTCTTTGCTTGCCTTTACCTGAAACATTTCCTTTAGCTGTTGGTTCATTTCATAAGCTCAGGTATTCTCAAAAGTCTTTTGCAATTCAGGGCTCATGGAAGATGCCATGATGCAAGACACTTTGTTTGCATTATCATAATGTTTTCGGTGAGCTTCAATCTCCTCTTGGGTTGAATCATTATCAATAATGGGAATCTGCTCATCGAGAACATACTCCTTGTTCTCGTACCTTAGGGTAAACCTATGGTTTCGCATCCAATCCATATAGTTTGGACCAGTAAGTCTTTCCCTCCCAAGAACTGAGAGTAGTGAGAAGTTCGAGTTATTTGCGGAACTGGGAGCGGGAGGAATAGTACCATATTCAGTAGACATCTATAATATAAAACAGTTTTAGTTAGTAAGAATATTCCTTAATTGTTTAATTACTCAATTCTAAATTAAGGCTAGGATCCATATTTTCGATTCGTTTTATGAAAAGGTTTGCCGTAATCATATCACGAATTTATTTTAGGTAGACAATGCTTTTGTCAATTTCATTCTCTATGAAATTCCTAGTTCTTTTGAGATTCATTGATTCAATCAATGGCATGTTAATCTCGGATATGCTTATCTACCATTCATGACTGGGATGCCGAGGATCATGAATAAGATAGTGAACTTAACCATGCAAAACCTGCGTGGTCCCCGGCCCGAGTATGCTCGAGAATCGCGAGTCTCACATTACCTCTCACTTATGTCCTCTCATTAATGTGCCGGTAAACCACACACGCTCCATTAATAGTCCATATGAGAGATATGCGGTTTTCATGGGCTAGCATACAATTCAATTTGTTATACTTAAAACGGGATTTTTGTTTTAGTACTTTAAGTCAATACTTTTGATGTTGACATCATCCTATCAAAGTCCTCGGTAGCTCCATTGAACGCACAAAGAAGCGGAGAAGTAGGTCAGCGCGAAGCATATTAAAAACCCACTTCATTAGGGAAGTTTAGCATCCCGTCTTATACCTCTCTTATAGTTTGTTCACTATGGGTGAGTCGATTTATCAATTGACTGACAACGTATTTGGACTTTAAATGATTCATGTATATTGATTATAATATATATAGGTCTCTTTAAACTTTTAAAGCTTAGGGTTCTATTTTAAACATTTTAAAATTTAGGGGTATCATTTAAACAATTCAAATATTAGTATTTAGTCCAGATCCATACTAACATTTAATGATCATATAAATTTATCTATGGATTACCTTTTACAATTAACCATTAACTAAGCAGTAACTCCATGTTAAGTGCCTATATTATTAAGCTAAGGCTCTGATACCACTGATGGGTTTTCTATTCCCTTATTAGATTAACATACAGTGCGGAAATAACAATTAATCTAGGGCATGAAGGAAACTGAACCCTAAAGGATCTTAACTTAATAATAATACGCAACAAAACAAAATAAATAGATAAATAATAAAATACTAACCTTTGAGAAAATCGAATTTCTCACACGCAAACCTTCTATACTTGGAGGCGAGTACTCAAACCAGAGTACCTCTAATGGTTCACACCCACGAACCAAAGAGAAAATTCCAACTCCTAAGATCCCGTTTAAATCGTGAAACTCTTACAAGGAATTGGAATGAGAAAGAGAGAATGATGTGTGTTGAAACCATGGCATGTCCCCTATTTATATAGGAAGAGGGAGGCTAGGGGTTTATCCCTTGGCCGATGTGGGACAACATGATTCGGCCATCCAACCGCCGGTTGGATTATTCAGCCGGCGGTTGGGCTTACTTCCTGCCCAAGTATCCGAACCACGACCCGCGTGCTCCACCGACTAGCTCCAGCCGCCGGTTGAACATTTCAACCGCCGGTTGGATTTGGCTTCCAAAATTTCTTTTAATTTCTAATTAATTCATCAACTATGATAATTAATAAACCAAATAATTTACCATAATATTAATTCCAATTAGTTATGAACTATTCGTTGAGGGTGAACCAAAAAGGACTCTACTTTTAATGATATACTTACCAATTAGTTATGAACTTGAACACTATATCCAAAACAGTCGTGGGTGCGGTTTTGTCTCAACATACGCACCCGATTGTTTATTTCAGCAAAAATTTATGTAGCAGACTTCAATCTTCTTCGGCCTATGCACGTGAGATGTTTGCAATTACTGAAGCAATTCGAAAGTGGCGGCAATACTTATTAGGCAGAAAGTTTCGAATTTTCTCTATCAAAAGAGTCTAAAACACCTTATGACTCAAACTATACAGACTCCGGAACAACAACGTTGGCTAACAAAATTATTGGGTTATGATTAGGAGATCTTTTACCGCCCGGGAAAAACAACTCAGTAGCTGATGCATTATATCGTTTGCCATTCCCTGATGATGTAATTTCTTTAGCACTTTCATCTGTCCAATGTCAATTTTTAGACGAACTCAGAGAATATTTTCCCACTTCTCTGTCAGCCAAAGAACTCATCTCTAACATAACCAAGAACCCTCTAAATCATCTAGGTTTTCGCATCTCTGATGGTTTAATTTATTTTCATGACAAGTTGTTTGTTCCTTCTAATTTCAGGCTTCAACAGAAACTTCTCTTTGAGTTTCATTCAACACCCATAGCGGGTCATTCTAGAATTCGAGCTACCATCTCTCGCAAGAACTCCATTTTTTATTGGCCTTCTCTTTCAAAATCTGTAAAAGAGTTTATTCGTGGTTGTCGCACCTGTCAAACAACAAAATACTCTACTGAGCCCCCATATGGAACACTACAACCTTTACCTATCCCTTCTCAAGTTTGGAAAGATGTCGCATCCCCAAATTTACTGTGCAGCGGAAGTCGAGTCGAGGCGCGACTAATAAGAAATCATTACATAAGATTACATTGAATGACCACTATATGCATCGTTTGATAACAGAACAAAGTATATTACATTGATATTCAAAATGTCTACAAAAACCGTGAGTTCGCGAATAATCCTAGAGATTCTAATACATAACTAATGTTACAAAATAGTAATGCAAGGAAATCTCTGATGTTTGTAAATCATGCGACTCGAGTATGCGGTCCCCCCTGAAAGAATCCTACTGTTGCTGTGAACTTGAGAACACATACTAAAACGGTCAACAATAATGTTGTTGAGTTAATAGGTTTAGTTATCAAACGTATAAGTGTGAACCACGAGATTTGTAAGCGTTGCACGCATGCAAAAATATGTATACTACTGCCATGAGCTCATAGTCCGAAGCTTAACCGTTATGAGTTTGCCTCCTGCAGGTGCCTAATCCAGAACACCCATATGAACAAAAAATAATGTGCCCGTTTGACCAGTTAGCGCTACTAACCCGGACGGGGATGGTCAATCTCAAATAGATCTATTCATTAATACTCGCGCTAAGATCCATACTAACGAAACTATGATGTGTAGAGGACTTTTGTATGGATTAGAAGGTAAAACCACTCATGCAATCCATATATGTGTCTTTCTGTACTCGTGTCCATGAAAAACAGTGTATGTATTCTCACCCCAATAGTTAAAAATAGTAAAAGTGGGGCTATGAGACTCACCTGAGTCTTGAAAGCAAACGTTTATATCGATAAACGTGTATCCAAAATGTAACCTTCTAGCGCCCTAAATGCATAAGGTTATGTGTAAGTGAATGTCTCAAAAGATTATCCATGCTAGTTGTCCACTCAACTAGTTATGTCCAAATGTTTGTTTATTGTTTTTAAATTCGTGTGCGGTCCGTCGGTGATGTTTGGTAATAATAATTCCCGAAGACATTATTATTATATATATGTTTCTTTGTGTACTTTTACAAGTATGTTTCATATGGTTCCGAGTTGTATCGTATATAAATATTTGTTATTACGCGAGTTCGATACTTAGTGAAAAACATATTTTCAAATCCGTCTGTTATGTGTGACACAAGGGTTGTATCGCTGTGATGTGTTGCGACACAGAGGGTTAGTGTCGCAGGTTACTGCGACACTTACAATGATTGCGACACTTGGGTTAGTGTCGCAGGGTATGGCGGCACTACTTAGTATTGCCAGTTATAATTGTTGCGACAGCTGGCTTTGCGACACTACGGTAGTGTCGCAGTGCGAAACTTGGTGTTTTGAGAGAATTTAAAATGTTGCGACACTAGGGCTTAGTGTCGCAGGTCGCGACACTCGGTACCTATTGCGACACTAAGGGTCTGTTTTGTTTTCGTGTTCGGGAACTTGGTCAAACGTGTTCGTTTTGACCCGAAACTTTTACTCGGTTCTTAAATATGTTTTTAGAACTTATAAAAATTAGTGTTACGTTTTATGGTTAACCCGAAAGTGTCGTTTTATTTGCGAAGTCAAAACAGCCCTCGCGTCCATTTTATTAGATTTTCAGTCGTGTTCGTGGCTCGTTTTAACTAGGTAAAAGTCCGAGATAAAATCCAAGAAAATTTCACGGTATTCCTCTATGTCTTACCTTCACAAAACATATTTTTACATAATTTTTGTTCAAGTGTAAGTCATGTAATTATTCGAAAATTAAACATGTGTCTAGCAGCTCAGTTTATCGACACACGCTCGGTGTTTAATTCATAACTCAAGTTTTATAAAGTTTCAGGAAATGTGCGAGTAGGGGTTTTAAAGCTAACACAATTACCCAACTTTTCCCACTGGTTTCAAGTCCTACTAATCCATGTACATCGAGATATGCCATCCCAAAGTTGACTAAAATTTTTGAACAGATTTTCAGTTTACACATGTAATTTTATAAATTACTTTTAAAATAGTATTTGACCTCAGAAAATTATGAGGCCTAGTGGTATCGAAAGTAGACTTCTTGAACTTGATTTTAGGCTCAAGAATTACTCGATTTGGTTGGGAAATGAGTTAGATATTACCGATCTAAAGTCGGGTTAAGTTTTGTCCAGTGGTTAAAGTTATTATCCGACGGTTTTTCGCATTATCCAATGGTTTTCGGTTTAGATCTTGGACATAATCAGTGAAAACGAACCTCTAACATTTATATGAACATTATCCAAGGAAAATGAACGACATTAACAGAGATTCTTACAACAAAAACTCGATCTAGAGCTGAAACGAGAAAGAGGGGGCTGCTGGGACTCGGTTCTTGTTGCTTCGCTTGTTCTTCTTCTTCGCAACGATGTAGATGAGGTTGGTGGTGGTTAGAGTCCTTGGAGGAGGCTGAGGGACGTGGTGATGGTGGTGGATTGGGGCTGGAAGTCGAGAGAGAGCGGGGAATAGAGATAAGAGAGGGCTTTGTGAGAAATGAAGACTTGCAAGGTGTGAGGCTTTTAAAAGGGGAGGGACCAATGGGCCGGTTCTTGGGCCTGGGCTAGGCCGAGATTGGCCTGACCCATCGTGGGTCTTGGGCTCGTGACTCGCTCCTCGATCTCGTGTTATGTTCCTCGGTTGGTTAAACGTTAATCGCGCGTGTTAGAGTTTAATCGTTAACGTTTAGTTTTCGCGTTTTGTTTTTGATACATAATCACTATTTAAAATTGACCAAATATTTTAAAAATACTTTATTGAACTTTTTCAAAATATTTGTCGGGTTTCGTTCGGGCGTCGAGTGCGATTCGCGCGTTTTCGTCGCGTACGGTACGTTTTATACAAAACGTAGAACGTTTAATATATTATCGTAATCATATAGGTTAAATAACGATTATTTAATATAGTTACTTTATTTAAGAAAATATTTTTCACCAATGTCCGTATTCATTGTGTCGGATTCCATCCGATTGAAATCGCAATTAAAACAATTGCGTACGTGTATATTTATAAATATACATAATGTTATTGTACTTAGTCTTATTTCAAACTAAATACAAGTAATAATGACCTATGATTTAACACAAATGAAGGCCTAATTTGTCGGGTGTCACAGAAGACCTGTCCATTGGACTTCATAACACATTTACCACCCTCAAATGGACAAACTACAATCTGGGTTATCGTTGATAGGCTCACAAAATTCGCACACTTCATTGTTATCTCATCACCCATTACGGCCACCAAATTAGCTGCCATTTTTGCTGTAGAAATTTACCGCCTGCACGGGCTTCCAAAATCAATTATTAGCGATCGGGATCCATTGTTCATGAGTCACTTTTGGCGAGAGTTATTCAAGTTATAGAGCACAACCCTTAAATTCAGTAGTGCTTATCACCCACAAACGGATGGGCAAATAGAAGTGTTAAACTGTTGTTTAGAAACATATCTTCGTTGTTTTGTTAGTGACAAACAACAAAAATTGTCAAGATATCTTCACTCGGCAGAATACTGGTACAATTCTTCTTTTCATTCTTCAATACAAATGTCCCCATTCTAGGCATTATATGGGTGACCACCACCTACCATTCTTCCATACACAGTTCGGGGACACACCGATTGCCTCTCTTGATGAATATTTACAGCATCGAGAAAAGCTTCTTACCGTCTTGAAACAAAACCTTGACCAAGCACGAAATCGTATGAAACAACAAGCAGATAGACACCGTAAGGAGAAAACTTTTGAAGAAGGTCAATGGGTTTACCTCAAACTTAGACCATACCGTCAAGTTTCAGTTAAAAACCGTCACTCTCATAAACTTGCTAAGCGTTATTATGGTCCATTTAAGATCGTCAGGCGAATTGGTCAAGTAGCGGACAAACTAGCTCTCCCGAAGACATCCAAAATCCATCCAGTATTTCATATCTCACTCCTTAAGGGTTTCAAGGGAGATCCTTTAGTTCAAGCAACACCCTTGCCGCCCCACACTTGGTTCAGTGAAACCTAACATTCGGCCCTTACAGATTATTGGACATCGAATCTTAGCTTCAGGACAGAAGGAGGTTATGGTACATTGGGAATCAATGCCGTCTTCAGAAGCTACATGGGAGCCCATGGATACTCTTTTGAAGTCCTTTCCAGATATTGCCCTTGAGGACAAGGTCAGTGTCTAAGAGGGGGCATTGATACGGGCCTACAAAGTCATATTAACTCAATGGGCTGCCATAATATAAAGCCCAGTAGAAAACATAGGCAGCCCACATGGATGGTAGACTTCATCACGAATTGAGAGAATAGGGCACATATCCATATGTTATTTTGAACGTTTTCATTGTATAAACACTATATGGCAGCACTAACAAGGGATATGAAGAATTTTAATATATTTTCATTTACAATTCCTTCTTGAACTCTCTCTTCATTTCTGGAGATTTGATTCCATCTCCTAACTCGAATCGCCCGTATCTCGTCCCTATCATATACATTTGTCCAACTTTAGACTCAAATTCATAACTTCATAGTTAAAGTGTCTTCTCAAAATACCACCAAGTAATAATTCTTTGGTATCTTTAAGAAACACATATGAAAAGAAATTTACATAATTAATTTAAACTCATACTCTTTTATGATTGTGAGTCTACCTAATATTGTCTTTACGATTTCACCTTACAACAAAAGCATATCAAATGGGTTTTATTTTCATCATTGATTGCAAAATGATGTGTCGGGTGGTGGTTCTATCACATTGGCGTGATAGTACTAGCACCAATGTGGTAAGAGTCGGGGGTAGTTTGCAGCACTGTAATTTAAAAAGTTCTAAAGTATAAACAAAATAATAAAAGTGGATCTCAATTTTTAATGTGATAGTAACAGATAAAAGTAGGTTTTATGTGATTTTAAGTGTGGATGTGTTGCTAATATGACAAGTTTTTTAATGTGTTATAAGTGTAAAATCGAATGCTCGTAAATATTTAAATAAAATAGAATATTCAGATGACTTTAAAAAAAATATTGGATATCAACACCACCTTTGATAGGCGTAGCCACATACTGACCGGAAGGATGCAGAGAAGCCATGGCTCTCCAACAATTCACCAAAAAAATATTGCGGCCTATACATTTATTCACGTCCTCTCTCCATGTAACGATTTTTGGTCGACTCAGTAAAAGTTAGTAAACTTTGATGGCCGGTTACACCAACTTCGCATCTCCAATAGGTTTTATTGCTTCAATACTTTTTTACAAATGCAAGTACTCACACACATACATTACCACGAATATACACATGTATTTACAAATATTTAAATTTGTCCCACTTCGAGAATCGAATCCATAACCTTAAGATTTGGATTTGGAAAGTCACTTCGATACTACAAGACCAATCACATAAATATTTAAGTGCAAGGATGTATTTGTTCGTTAAATATTGAATTTAATATATCATAAGTTATTTTTGTGTTATACTCTGATTTTTAGTTAATATAATATTATCATCCCTTATTATCAATTCACAAAGTAAGTGAGCAATTTATCATGATACTTTAAAGGGCATTTAGATAACTTCACCTATAGTATCATGAGAAATTGAAGTTATATTGAGATTATAGGGATAGTGGTGTCTTTCACTTCAACTACATAACATGATGCATTTTCTAAATTTATTAAATCCTTCTATTATTTTACACACTCTCTAAGTCCTTCATTATTTTCAATATATATCTTCTAATTATTATTCCTACTATACTATGATACTAATGGTTTCTTTTCAGTATTGCAACATATGATTTTATTTATAAACATGACTTTTTTCTTTTCTTCTCAAAAGCAACATAATTGCAACACACGTTATACTTAAAATTTGAGCTAGAAAACATAATTCATAGTTGTATTTGGAATAGATTATTGGTTATTTATTTTTGTTGACACTTATAAGTTTATAACATTTTAAATAAGTTAATTAAGTAAATATCCTAATGTAATTTTTTGTAATGCATCATGTATAAAAGACTATAAAATGTTCCATTTTAATTGATTGATGATGGTAAGTGTTAAAAACAAATTGGTGTAGCATATTTGTATGCTCTCTTGTTTTTCCTTCTAATATATTGAGTTAAATCTTTACTTACGTATATTAAGTTGAAATAAACAAATAAATTGATCATTAACTAATGAACTAAATAAAAAGATCAAAATCATACATTAACCCTGTCGCGAATGCGATGGGCAAAGTGTAACTCGTAACTATCAAATCTTGCTTATGTTGTTTAACTAAATGTACAAAGTTATTTGTCCCTAATTCGTGATACATACATTTTCACATTTGAGAATTTATAATTTAGAAAGATTTCAATGGCGGTTTGGTTTAAATTAAATTTTATTTCATTATAGAGAAGATAGTAAGTAATAAAAACGATGTGTGTAGCTTAAGTTTGGTAAGTAAGTGGCATTAACAAAATAACGGTCCAAATTTCCGATTACGACACTGCACTCATTCACGAGATTCATGCAAAGCTCCCTCTAAATAAACCGGTCAAATCCTCTTCCTTTCAGAAAGTTAACGTTCTTTTAAAGTATTGAGACGAATTCTATATATATGTTACGTGATTTACCTCTCTTATGTTGACCGTGAGAGCGGTCGGTGTGAAACTGCCAAAGTGCTAGTTTTCTCTATATGTTATAGTATTAAACTAGTCTTAAAACCAGTTATACACACGGCCCAATAGATTTGTATTTATTTTTTATAAAAAATTGATAGAATCCTTGTATAATATATGATATATTAGAACATTTGTAGTAGTATAACTTTTCATAAATCAAATTTTCTAGTTGTAGTTTAATCTATTTAATGTTATTTGCTTTCGTTTAAATCTTATTGTAATGTGATTGAATTCAAATTGTAAGTAACAAATGACGTTTTTGAAATTATATGGGAAAGTAATAGTTAAATATTATTATGATAGTAACTAAAAGAAGAAATAAAATAATTCAAAACGTTAATTTAGTATGCTTGTTGAATTTATATCAACCACTTTTTATTTTTATGTTTACTTTTTGTTTGTTTTAATTTATTTAATATAATAATAACAATTATTGTTATTTAAATTAAAAATGAAAATTTTAAGGGGTTTTATTTTTAAAATTTTATAAAATTGAGGGACTTAATTGACTAATTGAAAATTATTAATTGATGACATCATCAATGAATTTCCTATATATAATTTACTAGTATTCAAACCCGTGTATATACACGGGCGGTTAAATTTTTATTTATTTTTTATAATATGCAAACAGTGTTTAGAATTAAATTATAACATTTTATCTTTGTTTAAAATTTTGTAATGAAGGTTAAATTTTTATTATATATGATTGGATGTATATATTAAGCAATCTAAATTGACAAAAAAGAATCACATAGAAGAAAAAAAGTTAATAAAAAGATGAATAAAATTCATATTTTTAACGATGAGCATATATATGAGAATATTTTAATAGTTAAAAGTCGTCAATTATATTCAAATAACAAAATATTAACTTCAAATCATCTCAATACGATAAATGACTTTTTTTCCAATCATTATTATTACATGTATAAATTAGAATATAATTAAAATTAAAATATAATATAATTATAGATAATAATATAATAATAATAAACTAATTATCTATATCTTTTAAAAATATGAAATAGAGTAGTTATTGATTTAAAAATCAAAACTTCATACGAAGTAGTTAAATTAATTATTAAACTTCTTTTATTAAAATATGGAATAACGTGAATTATTTATGGAATAATAATAATTAAATTATTATTATATGGAATAATAATAATTAAATTAATTATTTAATTTTTTTTTTAAATTGTAAATTGAGAGACTTAATTGACTAATTGAAAATTATTAAATGATGACATCATTAATGAATTTTCTATATATAATTTATTTAAGATTTATTTATTAAGATTAAAGTATAAATCTTTAATTAGCAGCTAATTTAGTTGTTAGCAGCCATGCCCTTTTATAATTAACTAATTAACTAATTTAGTTAGCAGCTTGGCCTTTTTATTAAAAAATTAATAAAATAAAATAAAAAAATCCAAGTGGAAGTCATGCCAATTGCGAATCGTCCCTACAAAGTCAAACCTTTCACCATCGCCATCCCCTTCTTATATGTCCAACTTCTTCACTCCCACCAACCTTTTTCAAATATCAAATTCCCAAAACCAAAACAATTTCTTTCCTTATTTTAACCATAAACCGTTCTTCAGATACGAACGGGAAATTAAAAATGGGGCAAAATAGTTCAAAAACAGCTCCATCTGATGAATCTACAAACACCGATGATTCCTCAAATTCAAAGCGAAAATTCTACCTCCACCGTCGCTCCACCACCGCTTCACACTATTCTAAACTCAACAATCATGACGATTTCGCCGGCATCGCATTAGTCACTCTCATTAATGTAATGTTTTATTACGGAGTAATTATTAATTCTATATTCTATACTATTATAGCTCCATTATTACAGTGTTAGTACTAATTTAAATTATTAAATATTATTGTTTAGGCGGAAATGCAATTTAAAGACAAGTGGCTTGCGTGTATTTCAATTGGTGAACAGACCTTCCGTACTGATGTTTCTGAACAGTAAGTATAAATGTAATTTGACTAATTCCGCTGTCAGGTTTTCTGCTATTATTATTGTTTAGTTTTTTAGCATTTTTTGACGTGAATATAATAATGTGTAATTAATTGGAGCAGTTTCATGAAATTAGGGAACCTTAGTTATTAAATACTCAATTTCAATTGGTGCACAAGTAAATTTAGCACCTCCAGTTCCATATCCTTATGGTACTAGTTTTGAACCTGTTTGGTACAAAACTCTTATGTGAACTGCACCCAAACTTTAGGCCAGGGATTATACTTTTAGACTGAATTTTATCAATACGATGTTGCTTTTTATGGCAGAATTGGTACCGTTTGTCGGTATCATGGTTTTGTCCTGAGTTTTGCACGCTGCGACAGTAATGACAATTTTTAATTTGTGACTTTGTATCATTGTATGTAGACGTTAAATGTAGTTTCTTCTATCATACATATTGTTTGATTTAATGTTTGCTGCTTTTGGATGATGTGTAGGACCGAGAAGCCTGTATGGAACTCAGTGAGTTAATCTCTATACATTATATCTTTTTGAGTATATTTCCATGTCTGTTGTACCTGAAGATCTGTCTGCCTTTTCTTTTCTTTTTAAATTTTTTTTTTTGTTTTAATCAATAAACAACCCTATAGGAGCTGTTATGTTTTCATAGTTGAAATGTTGAATGCAATAACTATTTTCTCATCTTTAGAGTTTGTCATTTCATTATATGGGATGCCTTATGTTCATCTATATTAACATAGCATTAGAAAATGAGATGGTCGCGTGTGCAGCCTAGAGATTAAAAGTTTGTAATAAATGTAATGTAGTCGCATCAGTCCGCTTAAGAATTTACTCCAGGTTTATGAGATACCGAATTATCTTTTATGAATTACTAGATTATTGATTGGTTATACATTTTTGTATGTCATGGTGTACTATATAAAATTTAAAAGTAGCTTTAATTGGGTAGTTTTTTCATGGGACCTTTATAGTTTGATTGAAGTCTTTCATCTCAATGTATAATCGACAAGAGATATAGTATCCCCAATGAGATAAAAAGAATGTGTGTGCTATGGTACTCATAATGACATCACCTTCATTGTTCTTCTGCAGGAGAAAAAGTTTCCTTTGGAAAAAGATGGGCCACACATTGCAAAAGTATCAGTTTTTGAGGTTTGTAACAGATTCTGATACCATTTTGAATTATTTCTTTATCTACTTGAGCTATTTTTATTAAATATTTGGGTTTCATTTCCTCTTCTTACAATGCAGACCAACAGAATGTTAAAGAACAACCTTATTGGGTATTGTGAGATTGATCTTTTCGAATTTCTCAGTTGTCGAGTAAGTCTTTTTCATTTTAATTGTACATAATTGATAATTCTCTCTTAGATGCTGCATTGCTGCATTAATTTTTCCTTTATTATCATTTTATAGTAAACTTCTTTTACGGTCTTGATGCCTTGCAGGATTCAGATTCGGACATTAGGGTGTGCGAGTTATTTGATCCATCACATTCCAATGTAGTAGTTGGCAAACTATGTGTTTCATGCTCTGTCGAGGTATGCTTTAAAAAATGTGAAGTTTCATTCCACTAATGGTTGCTTACATTTTATACGATCTCTTTGTAAGATTTAACTTTTCCATCTGCAGGACCCGATTGAAACAGAGAAAAGTTTTGCAAGGCGCATCTTGTCTATAGTTGTATGTCCGGGATCATCTTTTACCATCTCATTAGTTGGTCGTTCCAGCAACTTTTTGATGTTTGTGACCTTGCAATCATGCAGGATTACAACGGTGACGGGAAATTGTCATTTTCTGAATTCTCAGAACTAGTTGATGCATTTGGCAATCAAATCGCAGCACAAAAGGTTTGAACTAAATAATTTTTATGCATTTAGATATCATTCTTAAATTAACCTGATTCCACTATTCTGTTAAATTGTTCGACTTTACGTTTTCAATTAACTCTTTCTTTTTATCTTCCTCACTTTTTACTATATAATTTTCACCATCTCTACTAGAAAGAGGAACTCTTCAAAGCAGCTGATGAAAATGGAGATGGTGTTGTTAGCATGGATGAGCTGGCTTTACTTCTTGCCATGCAACAAGAGAAGTATGTCAACATGATACCGTGCTGTCATAAGTTCTCGAGTATATTTGATATTAGCTGATACTCATTGTATTATTGTTCCTTTGTTGCAGGGAGCCAATTATCAATTGTTGCCCAGTTTGCGGGGAGCTTCTCGAAATTTCTGATAAGTTGAATTCAATAATTCACATGTCACTCTGTTTTGATGAAGGCACTGGAAATCAAGTTATGACTGGAGGCTTCTTAACCGAGAATCAGGCTTCTTATGGGTAAGATCATTTCCACAATTATTATTTTTTTATCAGCATTTTTGTTATTGTGATAGTTAATTCTGGCACGCACATTAATATTAGTGTCTTTTGGTCTGAAGGTGGATGTTTAAGCTATCTGAATGGGCCCATGTTTCGACCTATGATGTAGGCTTGAACTCTGGTTCAAGTGCTTCATTTATTGTGGTATCTTCATAATATTTATTTTTACATTGAGTTATAATTTTTTTGAGACGATGACATCTAAGCAGCTGCATTTTGGTATTTAGGTTTATGATCGGCAAAAAAAGAGGCTTGTAGAGGAGATAATTGATGGAAAGATTATTCTATCAATGAGAGCCATTTATCAATCTAAAGTAGGGCTTTCCATTATGGACATAGGTAATTTATTTTTTTGTTAGCCTATATATTTCGTAAGGTTGTTAGTATATCTGAACTCTCATGGTTTTGGTGATCCGATGGGTGCAGGAGCAAAAGAAATATTGCAGAGCTTATCGGAAAATCAGGGAAAGAAAATGAATTCAGTTGAATCCGTTAAGGACATACCAGCATTCCTTGAATTCTTTAAGGCAAGATGAATTTTCATTAATTGAATGTTTTCCTGTCATCCTTTTCGTTCATTTATAGTATTTGAAAGCTGATGTTCATAATTAGATTATCTTGGTCCTATGGAGATTAGTGATATTAATGGTTGTACGTCGTGCCTTACGTTAAACATTTGCATCCATTTATTATAATATACTTCTAACTCATTTTATCTATTTTCAGTCGTTATCTTATGTAACACAGCTATTTTTTAGTCCTGTTAATTTGTGATACTTAAACTTAATGCACAATAGTATGTAACACAGCCACTGTTTGTAGTCCTGTTAATCTGTGACACATATTGCCTTGACATTAGGTTTATAGTTGTTTTTTTTCCTTGTTTCTGATTTAACTGAGTTGTTTAAATTGTAGGATCAAATCAATTTGACTGAAGTCAAGTACCCTATGGGTCATTTTAAGGCAAGTTGGCTATCAAGTTTATTCAATACTGCCTAAAAATAGTTTGTAGTCTCTTATTGTTTTGATTCTTGCTGTATGCAGACTTTTAATGATTTTTTTATAAGAGAGCTGAAACCTGAAGCGCGCCCAATTGCTTGCGTGGGACGTGATGATGTTGCTGTGTGTGCTGCTGATTGCCGTTTAATGGCATTTAGAACAGCTGAAGAAAGTCTCAGGTTTTGGATCAAGGTATAGTTGGTCACTTGAATGCCAATATTCTGGAAAAATATATAGATAATCAAGGTGTTAATTATGATTACAGAAACAAGAATATTCAAAATCTTTGTATAAAAGGTGATTATGATGATTTTATGCACTAAATAACAAATTTTGGAGACTTTCAACCCATTTGACCCATTCCCCTTTTATCTAATTTTCTATATTCGATTCATTTGAGATAAGACAACCCAAATTGATCCATTCATAAATAAATGGGTTGGTTGCAACATTTCGTATGGCTCATAATGGACTCAGGAAAATATAGCTGCCAATGTTTGCAGGGTAAAAATAGTCGTTTTAGCTGTATTCTGATTCTCAAAATTAGTAAGATATATCTACATGGCTGAATTAACATTTTTCAGGGTAAAAAGTTTTCAATCCAAGGTCTTCTGGGTAATATTCCATGTTCTAATGATTTCATTGATGGAACCCTGGTGATATTTCGCCTGGCACCCCAGGTATATGGTTGCCGATCTTTCCTTAGTATTCATCATAAAATAGTTTAGTTTTTTTTTCTTTGTTCCTTTTCCTTTTTTAATTGGGTATTAAAGAGATTATCTTTTCCATTTTATTGCAACTAAGAACTTATAGATCTATATTGTACAAAATCTTGCAGGACTACCATCGTTTCCATTTCCCGGTATCTGGAACTATTGAGCAGGTTGTTGATATTCCTGGAAGCTTATATACGGTATGTATAGGGTCAATCGGTATTAAACTATTATATGAATACCTTTTGCTTGTCCTTTCTGATTCTCTTATATTTTGTTAGTTGCTCTGTGTACTCCTAAAAATTGCTTTGTTGATAAATTTCTAGGTTAACCCCATTGCTGTGAATAGCAAGTATTGCAATGTTTTCACAGAGAACAAGCGGGCTGTATCTATTATATCAACTGCTGATTTCGGCAAGGTTTGTCAATTTAACTCATTTTTAGTGTTGGGGCCAAATTGATATCATCATCAATTTTTATTGATGACAATGGTGAGAAAGTGATTGTAGATCAAAAAGTTTTTAGTGGAAATATTGAAATTTTCATGTGACATCCCAATTCAAGTGAAAATTGTTTCAAAATTCATGGGATGGAATTCATAAATTTCACTTATTTTGACTAATTTGACCATTCTCAAAATTCAAGTTTAGGTAGCGTTTGTGGCAATCGGAGCAACGATGGTTGGCAGCATCACATTCACCAAAAAGAAGGGTGACTGTGTGCAGAAAGGAGATGAGGTTCCAAACATTTTCGTGAATCACTTATTGCTGCTGCATATTTTGCACATTTATTTTCTTCTATTGATTTGTTCTTTGCTTTTCTCTGTTTCTATTACAGTTTGGTTATTTCTCTTTTGGTGGAAGTACAGTTATTTGTGTCTTTGAAAAGGTTAGTATAAATTTGAATCAATTTATTAATTTATTTGATTCAATTTATTGTATCAGATCAATCAGATCAATGTATTATTTATTTTTTTCTAATTTATTTGCTCATATAAATTGATTCGGCCAGATCGCATCTACATCATTAATTTATTGCCGATTATTTTGCAGGACTCAATAGCACTAGATGAGGACCTTTTGGCTAACAGTGCCAGATCTCTTGAAACCCTAGTTTCTGTTGGAATGCAATTAGGGGTCTCCATAAAGAAACGTACCGAACTTCAATTGCCAGATATCAACAACTGTGTTCTACAGGAATGAAGATGTGTAATTTGAATGCACGGTTAGGTATCAGCAACAATCCTGAACTTGATAATCACTACATATTTGTTTGATAGGCATCTTATTTGCTTTAACTACTTTCTTACTCATGTACAATGCTTTAAAATGTGAATACTCACAATAGTTATTCTACCATCATCCCTAAATAGTTTCCATCCTGGTTTAAAATCAAAACTCATAAAATATGATGTGGCACATATTTTGAGAAGTTCATGCATGACCTTGAGAACACAAACAATTCGTCTCTTTTGGGACATTTGCCTGCATATTCACATATACAAACAACCTAATCTTTGCACCATTTTGTGGATTACACTAAACTTTTTAACTTTTATGTAAAGTTGTAAACAGAATCCCAAATATCAGAAGTTCAAAATGCTTCAAAGAAAATGGATATAACAATTGCATTATGCAACAAAGTTTATACAATATCGACTCGCCCAATATCATTTGTTCAAAACTATATATATAGCCAAAATAAGTGGGACTTAAATTTGTGATGTAAACTCTTTTATTCTAAGTTAATTAAACTTTTTACATACGCGTCTAATATTTCCATTAGAACTAGTCTTGGTCCCGATTCTGCCCATTCGAACCATGGAGTTTA
Organism: Gnaphalium uliginosum; assembly: GCA_963930675.1. Classification (NCBI taxonomy): domain Eukaryota; kingdom Viridiplantae; phylum Streptophyta; class Magnoliopsida; order Asterales; family Asteraceae; genus Gnaphalium; species Gnaphalium uliginosum. Next base: position 64,331,282 of record OZ005680.1, read on the forward strand.
TAAAATCCGCCTCAAAAGATGATCCTCCCCCTAAATACGATTCCACTATTCCCTTAGTTGTGGGGTCATCCATTAGCTTTGCATCCGATTGTAGCACCGCAAAACCACTTCTAATGTTATCTAGAATTTTAATGTCAAAAATCTCTCCGCTCCCATGATCCATTGGTAACCTGACGTTGACATTCCCGTTTTTAGGACATATCGATGACAGTTCAGGTAGGAAACTAGGGTTTATACTCGGGTCTGAACCTCCACGTGACTCAAAGTTATAGAGCCGGTCTTGCATGAAGAAGCATGCAGTTGTACCAATAGTATGTGCAGCTGAAATTATTAGATAAAAGTTAGTACAAATATTATGACTTCATATATGGTTGGTGATTCTCATGTTTAAGTCCACTGTCCGGTACATTTGATAGACAACAAAGAACAAAAAAAAAAAAAGAAGGGTACACTCAATATTCGTTCAGGTGACTTCCTTTTCATCATTAAATGTAACTCACAACATTAATGCATATTGGTGGGGACATTATGGCATTGAATTTGACCCTCTCAAGTCTCAACCAGGTGAAAAAAGTCAAAAAAAAAAAAAAACCCAAAGGAAGCCAAAATGATAACTATTGGATTTTATTAAAATACCATGCAGATAACTATAGATTACATTTTATTACGATTATATATAAAGCATCTAAGCTAACTTGTATATGTGTAATGATGAAATTAATTTTATGAACTTATAATTAATAATAATTAATAATTAATCAATATTAAAAGAAAATGAAATAAATTACTTAATTCTCATTTATTGCAAAACCAAAGCATTTCAGGCAAGAAAGAATGTGCAGTTGGAAGTTGGTACATTTACAGAAATACTGTAGTAAATACTATGATCAATATGTTTTCTTTTATCCTAGGAATTGCCAAATTAACTATTGTCAATGTTTTTCTTCAATTCACTTTATGCCCAACATTAATCATGAATCTTGATAACCCTTATTTGTTGTTCAATTCTCTATATTCATGTATTGATTTCTTGTAGTTGCATCATATTCTCAAAATTACATCATCATATTATAAAATCTCACACTATTTTGTGCTCTGTTGTAATATTATCTACTCTTGTCTAAGATAGCTAACGTACATGTTCAAATACGAGGTGCCAACAGCGACGTATTTATATAAGGAGATGAATTGTACGCGTACCACACTAATTGATCAGCAAAACAGTCTTACCTTCACGGATAAAATTTATTGTGGCATGAAGGTAAAACGTCGTTTGTAGTGTGCAAATCAATTATTGTAGTGTGCAAATCACGAAAAATGAGGAGAAGAAAAAAAAAAAGAATTACCACTGAGAACCACAAGGTCTTTCTCATTAAGACCTTTTTCAATGAACTTTTGTTTCAGAAGCTGAATTGAATCTTTAACATCAGGCATTCTCTCTGCCAAATTTACATCTGACACTAAACCATCTTTCCTTCCAGTTTCAACTTGGTAACCAGGCCCATGACTCTGCCCAAATACATATAATTACCATCATCAACAACAAAAACCAATGTAAAAAAATCTCATTTTACTCTCTTTATGTCACACACTAAAAGGTGTAACTGTGTGAGATATAGAGGTAAATAATGATTTTTATATATTTTTACTTACAGCAGCAACAGCATCTCTTGCAGCCATAGCGACAATATCTGCACAAGAAACCACACCAGGACACATTCTTTCCAACTTTGCTTTTGCATTCTCTATTACATCATATCCTTGTACACCTTGATGCCCAAATGCTGTTCTCTCCGACTTTTGTCCTTTTTCTATCAAAATCGACCCGTCACACCCCTACACAATTCCCAGCTAACTCATCAAACAATAGTATGTGCTAAAAATGCTTATATGGTTTTTGAGATAATTTATAAAAAACAACTTATCTGATTAATAATTCACAAGTAAAATAAGCAGTTTGAAACTTGTTTATTCCAAACTGCTTATATATTTATATAAATAAGCAATAATCAGATAAACAGTTTTAATAAACATATAGATAGAAGATTAAGAATGAACCTCAACAAAACAGTCATGAAAGTGAAGCCTGAGCAAAATAGCAGGAATTTGAGGATTAGACCTGGCTGCATCTCTCACAATATTAGTAACAACAGATTCTGCATTAGGACACACCTTACCATAAAATCCTACTTGAAGTTGCGCTTTTGAAAACCCGATTGCGAACTCGAATAATAAGATCATAAACCACACCACCATTTTCATTTTGATCATTTTTCAAGAAATATTTTAGAAATAGAGAGATAAGGAAGTGGTGCTGCTATGGTTGCAGAGAAGGGACAACTTAGCATTTATGCTTTTGCCAACAGAATACAATCTGCTGCATGCTATTTATATATTGTTTTTCATATATAATAAAACTTTAATTGTTTATTTGTTTTGACATGCTTTAAATCTATTATATTATTGGGTTGCAGATTAACAAGTATAACACATTTACACGTCATGTCTTATTTATTTTTGTAGATTATGAGATAAGGAAATGGTGACATGAATCTTACCTTACTTGTTGTATTCTGATTATTAAATTTTGGCAAGTAAAATGAATTACTTCTTAATATGGAATTGTTGTTCATGTTGGTAATTTATATTTATAATGGGTATTCTTTAAAGCGTTCAGTAGTGTAGTACTCCAGCTCATGTACTTACAACAAATTCACAACATTTTGGCACCGTTACGTAATAAAAATAGCAAATTTGTTGCGTCATTAGTTGGTTCATTTCCAAAACACGGTGCATTGGAAAAAGATGGTTTCCACAAAATATAGCCGAACCGTGGGCTACCGTCCTTTTAGCATATGAATGACACCGCGGTCAATCTTTTTACCACATGTGAGTGTTGATCGAGAATGTACATCTTGGGTAGATTATGGGCGATTGTAGATGGTATCTCGTCTATTCTTGTGTTATTATTGTGATATAAGTAGGACCCACAAGCTCTTCTATATGTTTTCGACAATTGAATCTACGGTGGGCCGACGCAAGCACACATGGGATGTTGTAGATTATGGCAACAAACATATGTACGAGGAGCGAAAAAAACAAGGCATCAAAGTTTGCTAGCTCGGTTGATTTGCCTCCAACAACTTGTTAGTGAGCGTTTTAATAAATTTTCGGCCATATGTTAAAAAATAAAATAAAATAAAAACTACGATATAATGAAGTGATCGATGTGTTACAAAATACATATTTTAATTACTTGAAGAACATGTAACAACACAAAAAACTATCACTAAAGTACATAGGGGTGTGCAAAATACGGTTCGAACCAACAAACCGTACCGGAACCGTACCGTTTCGAACCGATTATTCATATTATGGTTTGGTTCTCGGTTCTTACTTTTAGCCATTCACGGTTCGCGGTTCGCGGTTCGATTCAGTTCTAAACCGGAAAAACCGTTGTAACCCGCATGAACCGTAGATAAGGACTTAAATTGCCTAAACAATTGAAGTTTAATGCTTGGAGTGTAAAATTCAAGTGATAATGGGAATTAATATGAGAAGTAACTTTGATAAGTATTATGGTGGTGTGAAGCAATTGAATATGTTGATGTTCTTTGCAACTATATTAGATCCTCGAATGAAAATGAAGATTATACGGTTCGGGTTTAGAAAAATATACAAATTGGATATTGAGGTTGAGAAAGAACAAAAAAATGAACTAGGAGAAGACCACGAAGAAGACCTCGAAGAACCAGTAGAAAAAGACCCTTAAAAAGCCATCGAAAAAGAAAAAGTATTGATCGAGCAGCGAGTTGAAGATCTTGTTGGTGTAGTAGATAAAGCATTGTCAAAAATATTCAAAGAATACAAATTAATCTATGAAAATGATAGCTCACATGTGAGTTCAAAAAGCCATGGGAACATTGAGAATGTGAGTTGTAGTGACAATGCTTTTTTTGATGATTTTTTGATGGATGGTGGAAGCATTCTTGACACCAAATTGGAGCTTGATAAATAGATCGATGAGACTCGTGAGCCAAATACTCAATGGTTCGATATACCACTATGGTGGAAGGTTAATAGTCCAAGGTTTCCTATTCTTTCTAAAATGGCGAGAGGTAATTTAATTTAATTGTAAGTATACATTATGTAACTCATTTGTAATATACAGTAATATCGATATTTGTTTTCTTAGATATTTGCATCAGAATATTCCTACACTTTTAGTTATTACAAATTGTTAATCTTCCTTAATATTGTTGGAATATCTAAACATTTTAGATTGGGAAATCATCACGACTTTTGACGATGTGCTAAATTTGATATTCTTTTTTGAAGATATTTACGAGAGGTTGAATCATGTTTTGAATATTTGTTTGGTTAATGGACGTTTTAGATCATTATAATTTGTTTATAAAATGTATTTAACTAATAGAGTAATACAACTTGTTCACGTTTTCTAGAGTAACCAAACAAAAAATATTACAACAAACCGGTTCTTCGGTACATCAAAGAACCGGACTGTGTAAAATTTGAACCGAACCGCTTCTCTACGGTACGGTTCTCGATTCTAATATTTACAGTTTCGTGGTTCACGATTCGGTTCGATTCGGGCCGGTTCTAGCACTTTGCACAGGCCTAAAAGTACGTACCTAGTAAATGAAAACAAAATCAAAATGCTAGAATCTAATTAAAAAAAAAGAAATTAAAACCCTTAGAGAAATGAGTCCAGAGAGCTATAGGCCCATAGTTGAAGGAATTTATTGGGCTTAGCTTTTTCCATGCCCTTTTAACATATGTAGCCTATCAAAATGACAGAATATATTAAAGCAGTTTGATGTTCATATATGTCATTTTGCAAGGATATATATATATATATATATATATATATATATATATATATATATATATATATATATATATATATATATATAACAAAGTAAATTCAGTGACCAAAGGCCCAAAACTTACATTTTTTGTAGTGATGAATGAAGAAAAAGGTACAAATCTTACAGCTAAAATAATACTCCATAGTTTCCATATATATCTTCATGGCTTCTAATTTTGCTCTCTTTTGTTCATCACTTATTTTTGTACCAGTAGATACCTTTGTTCTTCTCATTACTTTCATCAGCCTCAATGAACAAACAGTTCTTTGATTCTCTCCATAATGCCACGAAAAACGGAGTGCTATCACTTTGATAATACTCACCCATAATCGGTCTAATCGCTTTGGTGGCTTCCATAGCATGATAATGAGGAATGTACGAAAATAGATGGTGTAACACGTGTGTATCAGTAATGTTGTGAAACACCTTGTTTAGAACTCCATAATCCCTATCAATAGTCGAAAATGCACCTTTCATCCAATTCCATTCGGAATCATCATAATGAGGTAATGATGAATGAGTATGATGAAGATATGTAATTGTCACAAGAAACGCATTCATCACCATCATTGCACCTCCATAAACACAAAAAACCCAACCAAACCCTTGAATCATCCCCACATTGTACATCAAGTACGAAAATATCAAAAGCCCGATATCAGACAATAAAATCAAGATTCTCTCGTTATCTGAGAAAATCGGGCTTCTAGGATCATAATGGCTAGCAAATTTATCATAAGGTCTTCCAGCTGCATTGATGGACAAATATATGTACCATCCAAGAGTAAGTTTCACAATTAGGGTTAGAGTTCGGCCAATAGGGTTATCGAGGTAAAAAGCCCATTCACCAATTTGTGATCTTGTTTTTGGGACATATACTTCATCATGGTCAAGAGAACCCGTGTTGGCGTGATGCCTACGATGACTTATTTTCCACGAAAAGTAAGGGGTTAAAAGGAATGAATGTAGAACAAACCCTATAGTATCCTCTAGCAACATATTGTCACTAAAAGCATGGTGACCACATTCATGAGCTATAAGCCAAAGGCCCATGAACACACAACCTTGAACGAACCAGTAAACGGGCCAAGCGATGTAAGAAAGCGGTTGAGGGAGTAGTGGGATGTAAGTAGTGGCAACGTAGTAGAAGATCGAGGCGGCTGTTAAGTCGGCTATTAGATACGAAAAGGATTTGATTGTGGATCTTTCGAAACAATGTGGTGGTATGGCTTTTTTCATATCAGCTAATGTAAATGGTGGTTTTGAAGTTGGGGCTCTTTTAATCATAACTTGATCATCACCAGGATTCGAATAACCACCAGCCCCCATCTTGTTTAATAAACTTCTTCTCTTGTTAACTAGAAATATAAGGAAATGTTGAGTTGAGTTTGTGTTTTTAGATGTTCATTTGTGTTCATATATATAGACTTAAGTAAACGTATACAAGTGTAATGTAGGCTGTAGCCGCCTTTGTTTACTGTACGTCATGAGTTTGTATAATTATAAGAGATTAAAGTTCCAAATTTTGGGTGGTTGTAGACTTTTACAAATAAGTGATTGTACATCACACGTGGTGTAGGCCTAATCGAAGCTGCCCGGTGGTTACTTATTGTATTGACTTATTTGAATTTCCAAATTTGCATTTGTTGCAACTGTTCTGTTTTATTGACATTATAGTTTATTTTAGTTAAGGTGAAAAAGTGACATTAAAATAATATTAATATAAAATAAAACGTTTACTAAAATATTTTATCATGTACTAAGGGTTTGTGTTTTTTTTCATCATTTTACCTTAAAGAAGTCTTTATTTGCAAAATCAGATTGTAGTCAAATGAAGTGTGCTCAGTCATATCTTCAAGCAAAGGGATGTTTCCTTCTTATTACCAAAATAGCTAACAAATCAAGTTTTGTCATTAACTCAACGTACTTCAAGGCGAACACCATTCCTGTTTGCTGTTAAATACCAACGCTCCAAAGCCATGAAATCCACACTCACCAACATAAACACTTCAACTTCAAGTCTCTTCAAAACAACTTAAAACAATTTGAAACATAATGGGAGCCGGTGGCCAAATGACCACTGCCTTTGATGATCAAACAAACATCTTACAACGCGTCCCATGTTCGAAACCGCCGTTTTCATTAGCTGATCTCAAGAAAGAAATACCACAACATTGCTTCGAAAGATCCCTCATTCGCTCATCTAACTACGTCGTTCATGACCTTATCATTGCCTATGTCTTTTACTATCTCGCCAATACGTACATCCCTATTCTTCCTACTCCTTTAGTCTACTTAGCGTGGCCCGTTTATTGGTTTTGTCAAGGTAGCATCTTGACCGGTGTTTGGGTCATTGGTCATGAATGTGGTCATCATGCCTTTAGTGAATACCAATTGATTGATGATATTGTGGGCTTTGTTCTTCATTCGGCACTTTTCACTCCATACTTTTCTTGGAAATATAGTCATCGTAGTCACCACGCCAATACTAATTCTCTTGATAACGACGAAGTTTACATTCCTAAAGTAAAATCAAAAGTAAAAATTTATTCAAAAATCCTTAACAATCCACCCGGTCGAGACTTTAGCCTTCCGGTTAACTTTAGGGTTTCCTTTATACCTTCTTACAAACGTTTCTGGCAAAAAGACCAACGTTTCGCTAACCACTTTGATCCATTGAGTCCAATTTTCACCGAACGTGAGCGTGTTCAAGTCTTGCTATCCGATTTAGGACTAATTGCAGTCGCTTATGCAGTTCGTCAAGCCGCATTGGTTAAAGGAGCTTCTTGGGTGATATGCATTTACTTAATTCCTGTACTAATCGTTAGTGCATTTTTTGTTTTGATTACTTATCTTCATCACACTCATTTATCGCTACCTCATTATGATTCAACCGAGTAGGTTTGGATCAAGGGAGCTTTGTCCACTATTGATAGAGATTTTGGGTTCCTAAACAGGGTTTTTCATGATGTTACACATACTCATGTCTTGCATCATTTGATCTCTTACATTCCACATTATCACGCGAAAGAGGCACGGGATGCTATCAAGCCAGTTTTGGGTGAGTACTATAAGATCGATAGGACGCCAATTCTGAAAGCCATGTGGAGAGAGGCTAAGGAATGCATCTATATCGAGCGAGATGAGGATAGCGAGCATCAAGGTGTATACTGGTATCATAAGATGTAGGATCAAAGTATTACTGATCGATTATGCAAGGCCGATTCGGGTTCTGTTTTATTAATTTGTTGTTATTGTATCTCTTCGATTTGTAATGAAATTTCAATATTTCATTGAATAAAGCTGAATCATCAATCAATATTGATATTATTTCAGAGACTGGAATAATATCCACACTAACTAAAGCCATCACCACCTTAATTAATTTCTTAATGATCTGTAGTTGGATGTAAATTGTAGTATCCACATGACTATGGTGTAATGCCTCTAATATATAAAAACTGAAACAATCAAAAGCAAGACTTTATAGGTTTATTAATTACTAGTGATCATGATCACTATAATACTAAAAGTAGTGTGTAATCCACAAACAGTGAGGAGATAACTTATAAAATGCAGAGGAGTGTGGAATCCACACGAAAAGAAAATTCTATAATCAACTTATCATTGTAGAGCTGTAGTTTCTTTGAAACTTTTGACTCTTTGAAGGTTCATTTGGGTAAACGTTCACGACTCTTTCTTGAAATTGAACATCAACGCGAGAATACAATTGTAGAATCCAAAAAGAGCTAGCGTCTAGCGGGCAGCTCACAATACAAGCATAATGTATAGTCGGATTATATTCATCAGTTGAGGCAATTAACCCACAGCTAGTTGATGTTCATAGTGGAATTTTCACTAAAAATATAAATTTAGGATATATATCCAAGTTGCACTATCACTGTAGACCTGCAGTGGTTAGAACTCCTAAACCACGACAACCAGGATGAGTGCAAAAAATTTCACTAGGATTTTAGAACATGAAACATCGATTAATCATTGAAAAGAGTACAAAAAAACAGCAACTATATACGTATGCCAAAAACCGGCCTTCAGTAACGTAAGTACTAAGTACTGCTGAGATTTATTAAACTGCTTTTATGCCAATGAGAGTATATTAAACTTTGTTGAAACAACATTAATATTATCATATGCTTACAAGTTACAGATGCTTAAAGGAAAATCATATCATTACAAGTTAATCAAAGACAACATTTTTAAGTACATAACTGCATGTGGTATTCATGTTACATGAGAAAGAAAAGGACATACATTTTATTACATATATAAAACCAGTACAATAAAAGGACCATATCATATCCCTTTAGTCACAATTTAGAATCCACTAGAGCCTATAAGTTTGGTTAGTCCAAATGTAATAGCCATAGCCATCAACCCTCCAAACACAACCCTAAAACAAGACTTCATAATCGGGGTACCTCCAAGAATCGCTCCAATCCATCCAAAAATCACTAACGCCAAACTTACCGCTGCTACCACAACTTCCAATCTCACATTATGATCCCCTATGAAACAAGCAGCAAGTAAAGGAACAATTGCACCAACCGTAAATGCAAGTGCTGATGCAACAGCTGCTTGCACAGGATTTGGCAGCTGCTGTTTCTCTTTTTCATCTTGATTTTCGACTGTTCTGTTTTCTCTTTTCATTTGGGCCATTTCTACGTCTAGCTGTGAGTACACCGAAACAAATTCTCCTATTGCCATACTACATGCACCTGCAACTAGACCTGCAAAACCAGAAAGAACCATAGTTTTGGCATCTTGTTTCACAGCTCCAACACCCATCATTAGAGACGCTACAGAAACTAAACCATCGTTGGCTCCCAATACAGCTGCACGAAGCCATTGTCCCCTTTGCGAGTAATCAAAGTCCTCTACAGACGATTGATCACATTGTGATGGATCAGATTGGTTTTCGGGAATTGGAACAGAAATGTCATTTTGGTTAGCAGCCATAATGAAGGTTATTGATCAAGAATACGAAAACGATAAAGGGATTTAATTAAGAGACTAATTGAAACTTAATTGCTTGTGGAGAAAAGAGTTCTCCCTAGAGGATATTTATAGAGAGGAAGGACCAAGAAAAGTTATAATAGCCACCATTAAACATAAACTCTTAGGTTCATGATACAAATTAAACAATAATTAAGATAATAGTATCTAAGGCACAGGCCTTTGATGGTGGACTTGCACTTACAAAAACTAATCATGATTAATTAAATCTTCAACACATTCTTAATTAGTACTAATTCATTTGACATGATCATTTGAATGTTGAGTTTGTGAAAGAAAATAAGTTACTGTATCATGTTTATTGCAGGACAGATCGAGTTGCAAGCATATCAATTCGTATATAGCTTTACCTGCGCCTCGTTCTTTAATCATTTTTCCCTAATGGATAATTCTGTAAAAAAAATTTGAAGGCAAACCTACACCACCTATCTCACATATTACCATGGGACTTGAACCCACAACTTCCAAGTTGATGGGTTACTCAAATTTAACTAGACCATGCACCCTTTGGTAATTCTATTACTATACGGAGTACTTTCTAGCTAACACCGTAGATGTATTTCAACTATGATAAGTTTTTTTTTTATCAATTCAACTATGATAAGTTGATAACTAACAGTTGCACATAAACTAGCTATTCTGATGCATGCATCAGTAAAGTAAGCTACTGTGTACATAATTTTCCATCAATTTGTATATAGCACTATTTTAATTGTTTTAACCATCACTAAGGTGGCCTAACGGTCACGCGACGTGATATCCTCACAAGATCTCTCAGATTCGAATCTCCCTAGAAAAATATCTTGTGGTGGTCAGGAAAAGAGTAAATGACGACCGCATAATCTGAGTAAAAAAGGACTCCCCTATCCAAATAACCTGCATATGGAAAATTTCATTCGTTCACTGTTTTAATCATTCTCTTATAAGTCCGGAAAGTAGTTAGCCGCCATTCTGTTATTATTTGTAACTCCTAATTAAGAAGGTGGAGTTTGTATAGGATAACACTCACATCAAATCACAAGAGATTATATTAATTAATAATTATATATGTAAATTTAATTAATTAAAGTAGCTAAAGGCGTGTGCACTCCACACTAAAGTTGGTATTGGTATTATACTAATCTAAGAACCGTGGAATCCACACGAAAGTCTTCACCACCTCCAAAAGCCAACAAAAAATAACCCTTCATTAATTTTAATTAGTGGGACATTAATTCTTAATTTTATTTTTATAACTTATTAATTAAAGGAGCTCCAATATTAGTTAAGTAGTCATACCTAATATTCTCACTACGAACCTTTTCTCTCCATGGTATACATATTCAACAAAAACTAATATTTGTAAGTATGATAAAGCTATTATACTATACGAGCATACGTACATCAACATGAAAGGAAAACACGATTTTCTTCCGATCTATTATATTTGTATACGAGTTTATATTAAGTTTTAAGGTTGTTTAATATGTTACAACAATTATAGAAACATGTCTTATAATAAATATAATATATAATTTACCTTTACGATGTCATCAATTAATTATTGAATTTTTAATTGAACTATTAGACCCTTAATTTAAACATTATACCCCACACTTTAGATTATTAATTAAATGAATTTATTTTAAAATAATATTATGTTAAAAAATAATTTTCATAAAATTGATATATCCACGAGGATTCATAAATTACAACAACCCATTGAATCAATAATACTTATGTTAAAATTTTATTTTTATACAATTGATATATCACAAGGATTTATAATAAAATATAATATATAGAGTAATTTCGTGGTTAATGTTATTATCTATCTATATTTATATTAATTAATTAATTATTATATTATTATATTAATATAATATAATTGGTAACTACATCTCATATGAATATATGAGTAGGCCTTATCACATAGTTGGGTAAAAAAATTAGGAAATATATATATATATATATATATATATATATATATATATATATGATGACTAACGAGTTTTCTTCACCCACACGTTACGGACTAACGAGTTTTTTTCACCTGCACGTTGCGGCGGAATACTAAAGTATACATGTTTAAATGCTTGAGACTAATACTTCTTGAGGTCGATCAGTCTTAGTTATTATACTTATAAAAGTGTAAAATAATTTTTAAATTATCAAAGTTTCTATGTAAGATATATTTTTCTCAAGTAATTGAATCAACTTTGAGTTAGATTGTGTTTCTCGAATTTTAAGTAAAAATATAATTTAATTATGTTACATTACATAGTAATAATATAATAAGCTATCAATACAATCGATTTGTAATTGTTTTAGGTTTTATGAGCGGGTTATGCGTGATTATTTATCGGAGTACCAATTTAAAATAAACTTTTACACCAATTGATCATTCGTCATTTTCTTTTTCCATATTTCAATTGCAAAATTCATATATTTTAGTGTTTTTTTTACCTTACATACATTTAGTTGGTTAACTTGCATTTCTAACATCATTCAAATAATTTTTGTTACTTTTTAACTAGAGAATTGCTAATAATCAGTTTTAGTATCTAATGTTGATTTTCAAACTCTAACTATTTAACTATTTAACATTTATATACCAAGTTGTTATGAATTTTGATAATGTTTCGTTCAAATAAATTTGTAACATATACATATGGACTTTGAATTATTTGTTGAAAGAATTTATGACTAATAAGATATATTTAGCAAATTAATAAAAAATTGATTTTATTGATGGTAAAGATAATTATTTATTTAATATGATTATCTTTGGAATATGATTTCACTTATTAACTAATGTAGATATTTAGGTAAAAATAACATGAAATATTTATTTTGTTTTCTTTTTTCTAAAAAAATGATCATGTAATCACAGGTAAAGAGAAAAATAAAAAGATAAAGCTAGACCCCAATATAATACTATATACTATAACATAATATGTGAGAAGGTAGTATATAATATTATTTTTGTTGAGTTATAATAGTATTTTTTAAGTTTAAATAGGTTATAAATAGTAGTATTTACCTTTGGTAAATGTAATAGCTTAAATTTGATGAAGAGATCAACAAAGAAAATATCTTTTTATATAATTATTTTTTCACGATAAACTGAAATTTTTATAATTCATACAAGATCAAATACATCATATATATCATTTGCATACTTAAAGAAAAATCAAATAAAAATGCATCGCCGTGTATCTTTACACGGGTTTAAAATCTAGTGATACAACAAATGATCGACACATCGTACTGAGGTTCTCAATTCAACATTCCCCCTCACACGTAAATTAAAGACTATTGACTATACATATATACAAGTACGTGTTCTTCTCAAAATTCGCGTAAATGATTGCTAAGTTGATCATTGTAGTTTACTTGTTTGATCTCTTCATTCTCTTACCGACCGGCTACTCAGTTAGTAATATCAGCTTATATGTACATATATAGTTTGTGAGTTTAAAATCGTTAATTAAGTGCGTGTTTCAAATTTAAAATGATAAAATCGCTCGTCTCTTTTACATATGTATCATAAGTTATTTAAAAACATAAGTATAAATTTAGGATTTGGGATACAACATATGTATATATTTGCAAATAATATCCCAAAAGCATAAAATATTTAGGTATAGTATATAAATAGCAAGAAAGATATGACCTACCCTCGATAGAAACAGTTTTGATGAATACGGAAATACATAACGTACAGGTCATAGCTGTTTGATAATGATCTAAACCCAGTAACCCACTATCAATCGAATTGATGATCATTTATAATTATACTGATTTTGCAAAAAAAAAAAATTTAAGTAATTAAATTAATTAATAGTAATTGATTTAAAAAACCCAAATAAACTAGAAACTAGCTCACATATTCACGCACCTTATAAATTTTACAATTTCTAAAGTACGTACCATTAATTAATCTATATCCTTCTTTAGTGCACGTAGTACATTTGTAAGTAATTAATTAAGCCTGTAAATATATAGTTCGTACCAAATAGGCAAATATATATACTCTTTTAAAGATTATTCCTAACTTCTATAAAATTTAAGTATTGATTGGATGAAGATTTAATAAGTGGTAATAAATCCATTGTTATATGTTGTTTAGTTAATTGTACCTTTTCTCTTGTAAGAATAAAGTATAACCCATACAAGCTCATTGATTAACTAGTTAAGAACATGTAGTAAAACAAACGCAAACCATACAACTCTAATTAAGACCAGTAGAACCAACTGCCTTGGTTAACCCAAAAGTAACAACCATAGCTAACCATCCTCCAACCAAAACCCTAATTGTTGACTTAACCATCGGAGCCCTACCCAATATAGCACTCAACCCTCCAAACCCTATGAGGGCCAAGCTTACTGCCACCACCACCACAATCAACCTCACATGATAACTCTTTATAAATGCCGCTGCAAGCAGCGGGACAGCCGCCCCCACTGCAAAGGCTGAGGCAGATGCTATCGCAGCCTTTACGGGGCTCGGCAGATCTTTTCTCTTTCGCTCAAGTTCCTCACTTTTTCCATTTTTCATAATCTCTCTTTTTATTTGTGACATCTCTATGTCATATTGGGAGTAAACCGATACAAACTCTCCAATTGCCATGCTACATGCTCCAGCAACAAGACCAACAATTCCTGAGAGAATCATGCTCTTGACATCTTTACGAACTGCACCCACACCCATCATTAATGAAGCGGTGGAGAGGAGACCGTCGTTGGCGCCTAACACGGCGGCTCTAAGCCATTGAGCTCTTTGGGCATAGTCGAAAATGATGTTTTCGGTGACTTCTTCAGTTTGGTTGTTTTCAATATCAAATTGTATTGGAATAGTAGTTGGTTGTTGGTTCTCATGATTCATAGTGATGATGGAAGCCATGAAATACCACAGATTGCTATGAAGAATTTAAATATAATGAGATTGTGGAAGGCACACGCCAAATCCAATAAGAAAAAGAAAAGTTGAATATGGATATTAGAAGTGTGGAGAACACACTCCTTATAACAACTTTTTATAGACGATTGTGAAAGGAATCGAATAGTGCACGTGGGACCCACGTCATATTTCATAAATTAAGTATCCAAACTGTTTTCCTTTTCATTGTTTCGTGATGTGAGATCTCATTGCAATTTTTTAACCATAATATTGAACTTGATTTTTAAAGTAAAAAAACGTGAATATGGAAAAATTACTATTTGATTTATGCAATGTATGCTAACAAAATGTTTTAATGTTAATCCAATGTGCAAAATAGCCTTTGATATTGACAATTAAGGTATAGATTAAAGTTGATGCAATATATATAAAAAATAGTCTTTTGACATTGACAAGCTATATCGAATAAAGTTGATGCAATATATCGATCGGTTATAGATACTATTTGTTATCATGGGAGGCGGTGCTCATTTTGGATTGGACTTGTGGGAAAGTAAGTACTATTACCGTTTTAATTTTATTGTTTATATTTTCTTTTAGATATGTTATAAAATAATTATTCACTTTTAATTTTATTCGGTCAAAATTTATTTAAGTGGAGAATAATGAACTCTTATTGGCCTGCAATATAATTATTGTATTTTTTTTAAATTGTATGTAATTTGTAGTAAACCTACAATTAAATTGGAACGGGAGGAGTAATACCTAAGATATATTTACTTATCTTTACTATTTTTATATAGAAGAACAGACGGATTACTTTTTAATTTGTAGTCTATGCAACCTTGATGCCTTATGCTACTTTTCTTTAATGAACGTTTAACAGAATATCTTGAATAAAAGTTATAAATTCTAAATCTTTAATTTTAATGTACCTAAAAATAAAGACTTAAATGTACGAGAATATAATTATTTATACTCTGATATATTCATATTGTGTCTCGAACTATCAGATTTCTTTGTGTGTGATAAATGTATTTTTCATTTTTATTGTATGTAATTTTTTGTATTTTGACTTACGTGTCAGTTGTATGAGATGACACATGATATTAATACAAGTTGTCAAATCACTAAAATACATAAAATTACAATAAATAGAAAATCCATTACATACGATGTAACTCTTTATTATAATATAATAATTATTTTAATGATAGTGTTGTACACTTAACCCTAATATATAGTCTATATGCATGTAATGTGAACAACAGGCGATGCCTTATGCTACTTTATTATGATGAAAACGTTTAAGAGAATATTTTAATTTCATAAAATAATAAAAGGTTCTAAGGTCGACATCTTTTTACCGTTTCTAAGGCACGTAGGTTCGAGGCCAAATGGAACAATATGTCATTTAACGTTACCATGGTATATGCCCGCCACAAACTTCAACTTTACCTTTTTTTTCCTTTTTCTTTTTTCCGTACATCAACTACGTGTATTTTAGTTAAATAAAAAAAGTGTTAATATTATTATTGGTAGTCGGGACGGACCCACATTATAATCAACGGTGTTACGTGATACCAGTCAATAGGTCGACTTAGTGTAAAATTAGTTAAAAAGTTATTGATTTTTTAAGAGTGATACCACTCATATTTAGACGGTCACCTCATCTTTTAAATAAATTTAATAAAACAAGTGGCGTGAACTTCAAACTTTTGTAATATCGGTAATTATATTTTCTGGGTCCGCCACTGAATTGGCAGGCCTTTACTATTTTAATCCAACACATTTTTACTACTTCGTCATTTCCTCGATATTTTTATAACACATCCAAATTTTATATTCTTAAAATAATAATAGTTAATGGTTAATGATCCAAACTAACATTAATTTATGCTAATTAAAAATAAAATAAATAACAGTTGATGATACATGCATGTGTCTTATATTTGGATATATATCTTGTCTTGGGGAGAATTCTTTGGCATCATTAGTGGTATGAATAATTAATGTTAGGTTGATTTGTTTTAATTATTATTTATTTGTAATTACGGAGTACTAATTAGTAATTAATTGAGCTATCTTTTCTTTTTAACCCATGCATAAGACCACTCCCATCAGGCCCGTCGGAATAAACCGACGGAACCAACGCCGATGGCACGGGCCGTCTGTTTCGGTCCGTCGGTTTTTCCTTCGGATATCCGAAGCTCCGTCGCTTCTTTTCGTGTGTGTTTTGTGGGGCCAGGGCGCATGTATTACCGTTTGAAAAAAAAATTTAACGGTCATAAACTAGCGTTTGATGCATTTGATGCAGCCGATGCGTTTGATGAATATTTACATATGGGTGAACAAACATCATATTTGTGTTTGGATAACTTTTGTAAATGTGTTTTTCATCTATATTCAACCGAATATTTAAGAAAACCAACACTACAAGACGTACAAACGTTACATCAGCGTCATGCCGCGTTGCATGGTTTTCCGGGTATGCTCGGAAGCATCGATTGTATGCATTGGCTTGGAAAAACTGTCCAGTAGCATGGCAAAGTCAATACACTAGAGGTGATCAAGGTATTCCAACGATCATACTCGAAGCGGTTGCCTCTTACGATTTGTGAATTTGACACGCTTTCTTTGGTCCAGCGGGTTCGAGCAATGACATCAACGTCCTTAATCAATCGGATTTGTTCACCGATTTACTACAAGATAAAGCCCCCCGAGTAAACTTCACGATTGACGGACAACAATTCACCAAAGGTTATTATTTAGGCGACGGAATTTATCCGGAATGGTCTACTATTGTAAAGTCGTAGCATCCACTAACACAACAAGAAATGCGTTTAAAGAGATATTAAGAATCTGCAAGGAAAGATGTGGAACGAGCATTTGGTGTGCTTCAGGGCCGTTGGCAAATCATCAAGAACCCGGCACGACCATATAGCACCAACAAAATTAAAAGAATCATGTATACTTGTGTGATTCTACACAACATGATAACCGAGGACAACAAACGAAATATGTGTCAACTAGAGGAGGAATATCCGACGGTTCCACCAAGACGTTCGTGGCAACAACTGGTTGAGACTCAATTGCGTACAATTATTAGTATTTAGTAATTAATGTCATTTATCTATTTTTCAACGACAACAACCAACAGATAGGGAAAAATAAAGGTGTACTCATTACGGTATTAACTGTATATACCATTTGTAAACTATTTACACTATTCGAAACAAAACAAAAATATTGTATCATGTCGTATCATTTTAACGAAAAAAAGTGATTTGTACACGTAGAAATCGTTGCGTACATCTAAGGTATAACATCAAGAAAAGCTATGGCTGAACATCGCATCTTTATTTTAATTGTTAAATATAGATTATAGATACCGTTAATGGATGTGCTTCCTCGGTTTTTCTCCTAAAGCTGGAATTAATTATGTGTACGTAAAAAAATATTGGCTAGCTACAATTAAGTAAGCTTATAATAAGATTTATATCCATGATCTAGACATACGTAACATCAATTTATATTATTTTATTTGGTAATTACTTCATATTTGCGTGTAAATTAGAAAAAATATGGCCAACAGATTTCAGATTTTATAAAACTATTATTCATCCAGTGTGTATATTCTAATAATAGATGTAAATGTAAATGTGAACACAATTAGATCCTCTTAATTGAATGATGTACGCAAAGTTGTCACAATTCTTAATTGTAAATATACCTACTTGCCCATCGTTCCTTTTGATGATTCCTTCTCTTTTTTTTTGGCTTTTTCCATCTTTTTCAAACTATGGCGTGTGCCTACCACACGTTAAACTATAATATTTTATTCAATATTTACGTATGAGCTTACGTGGATACGACACATACGTAAGAGTATCCGCGGTGAAAATTTCAACCCATTTTAACTTCACCTGATATATCAGCTTTCCAGTAACATTTTCTTTCAACCACTTTTTCCATAACCTTTTCCTTCTATCCTTTTCGACCCTGACTGTAAAACTAAAAAATATATATCTATACTAATATATAAAGAGTTTGGTACAAAGTCTTAAAAAGAGTAATAGTAAATTACCGTTTTGCCCTTTTAACTATCTCAATAAAATTTAAAAGACATATATTAAATACAATTTAATATAAAGTTAATATATCTTAATTAATTTCGGTTACAAAATATGTAACCCAATATTTACTTTTGATGAATTCATTAATGTAAATAATCAAGATATAAAAATCTTTTATTGATAAAATGTTTGAATTTTTTAATCTTGATTATCTAATACTTCTATAAAGAGTATGACCAATTTATTATCAATACTAATATATAAAGAGTTTGGCGGAAAGTCTTAAAAAATTAATAGTAAATTATTGTTTTGTCCTTTTAACTATCTCAATTAAGTTTGAAACACATGTCTATACTAATATATAAAGAGTTTGACACAAAGTCTTAAAAAGAGTAATAGTAAATTATTGTTTTGTCCTTTTAACTACCTCAATCAAATTTAAAAGACATATATTAAATACAATTTAATATAAAATTAATATATCATAACTAATTTCGGTTACAAAATATGTAACACAATATTTACTTTTGATGAATTTATTAATGTAAATAATCAAGATATAAAAATCATATATTAATAAAATGTTTGAACTTTTTAATCTTGA
Organism: Gnaphalium uliginosum; assembly: GCA_963930675.1. NCBI lineage: Eukaryota > Viridiplantae > Streptophyta > Magnoliopsida > Asterales > Asteraceae > Gnaphalium > Gnaphalium uliginosum. The sequence goes on from OZ005680.1 coordinate 64,350,767, forward strand.
TTATCTAATACTTCTATATAAAGAGTTTGACTAATTTATTATCTATAGTAATATATAAAGAGTTTGACGGAAAGTTTTAAAAAGGTAATAGTAAATTATTGTTTTGCCCTTTTAACTATCTCAATTAAGTTTGAAACACATTTATTAAATACAATCTAATATAAAGTTAATATATCATAATTAATTTCGGTTACAAAATATGTAATTTTTTAAAATAATTATTTCCAAGTTGGTGGCTTAACCCGTTGACCACAACTTATGCGCGTGAAATATGCCCAATAAATTAAAATGGTTGACAGTTTTTGGGTTAAAGGATTCAGATTTGGCGGGTCAAAACTTCACAACCTAAACTCGAACTACGGTGAACGGGCTAACATGTCAAACTTAACTAATACGATATAAATCGCATAACCTATGTAGGTAAACGAGTTAATAGATTTGGGTTGTTGTATTCGTTGAAAATAAAAAATTTCAGAGTACTCGATCGCATGTTGACCCAAACCGTAACCCAAACTCAACCCCAAATATTAAAGTGGTTTGAGGGTTTTGCTTTATCATTCAAGTCATAACGTAGAAAATAAAGTAAGAAAATAGTATAATACGAGTATTTAAAAAAAAATTAATTTAATGTTTGCATGTCATTGAATACAATATCACTTCGAATATTTTTTTTACGCCGCTACATCGTGTGAGTAGTATACTAATATATAAAGCATCTTGATATTTTATATTTAAAAACTTTTAAGATTTAAGACTCAAACATTAATATATTGAACTTATGTAATTATTTTAGCATTTTCATATATTTTTCACTCTTCACTAATGTATCCAAATATGAAAAAGTTATTGTTATACATAGATAATATGTCGGCGAATAACAAACATAATGTATGTTGAGTCACTATTTATAACAAAACTTTGTATTCACCGCTGCATAGCGCGGGTACTACGCTATTATATATATATAGGGTTGGGTTCTGGTGAAAACAAGGAGTTAAAATAAAAACGGTGAAAACGATCTCAATTTTCATTCACAATTTATTTTTAGTTGTGAATCTTCATTTTTTTTGCTTCACATAAATTTTTAATTGTGAACCTTTATATTTTTTAGCTTCACAAAATTTTTTTTAGTTGTGAACCTTAATTTTTTTTAGCTTCACAAATTTTTTTTAGTTGTGAACCTTAAATTTTTTTTAGCTTCACAAAAAAAAAAATTTGTGAACCTTTTTTTTTTGCTTCACATAAATTTTCAAATGTGAACCCTTATTTTTTTTTGTTTTCACCGTTTTTTTTATCTCCACCCCTTTTTATATATATATATATATATTTTGATCCAAGGGCTAAAAAGTGTTTTTACCGTTTTTATTTTATTCCCTTATTTTCACATGATCTCAATCCTATATATATATATATATATATATATATATATATATATATATATATATATAATATATTACTTTTTTAACACATTTATTCAATCTCAAACACCCTACATATGTACATATAACTACAACTCTTTTTCACACGCAATTCTTACCATCTCTATATTTTACACACAAACACTCAAAAATGCCTAAACATCACCACACCAATTCTCAATTACAATCAGATAATATTTTCAACAACTTAATCAACACTCCTATCCCAATAAAAATTATTCAACGGCGAATTCGTTTTCAGCACCTCAATCGAGCAATCATTTCCCATGTCACTTGAATTTGAAAATTACGCACCTCTAACCAATCCATTTTCAGTTTCACCCGACGAACCACGAGCCCGATAGCAACATCAACAATGGTATCATCAATCTCCATAACAACAACAACAATTCGGCCAATACCCACAAACATCATACCCACGAACTCAATACCCACAAATTCCACTAAACCAATACCTACAAACACGATACTCTCCCTGTTTGACAGTCAAAATACTCTTGAAAATGCACAAAAATTCACTAATTACATTTTTTTACAAAAAAAAAAAATTATTATAGTAAATAAATAAATAATAATAATAAAAATAATAATAATAATATAATATAATATAATATAATATAATTAATTAATTAAATAAATCATCTCTATACACTAACATCCTTTTTAATTGGTTGAAATATGAAATAAACATTTATCTTTAAATAACTAAATATAAAAATGTGAACACTTACGGATAGTATAGAGTCGTAAACTTTTTGAAATGATATAAATTATTTTTTTTAATACAATAAACTCTTAACTCATTTGTAAACCAAGTTTGATAATGTAACCATAGAGTTTAGACGCACGTATGATATGATGTTACAATTTCATTTGACAAGGCCCTTAAATTCGCACTTTGTTTAGTCTTGAACAAGACTTATCACTTTCATCCCATCCATATGAAAAATGTTTAGTACTTTACATTATTAACAATTAACAATTAACAATTATAAAATAAATAAATGCAGAGTTTTTATAACGTCGTTTATGTAATACTAATTCCATTTTTATTTAACAAAAAAAAAAAAAGTTAAAAAAAGATGAAGATTAACCGGATCGTAAGCCCCGTTAAGTTAGTCAAACGTTGACCACGTGAATAACTGTTTGAGTTGGCCAAATTCGCTACCACCGAAAGACCACAAGGCTCCACGCGTGTCTCAGCGAATACAGTTGAGGCTTGTCTCTATTTAAGAGTCAGTATCTCTACGGTTATGGGCCCGGGGACTTTCCACCCAAAGAAATAGACAAATAGCCCAATCACGCTGTCCAATAATCTTCAGATTTAGAATGAACCATACCTTGATATTATATGCGAAATCGTTATATGCTGTGCTCGATGTGGGATTTTCCCCTTTATGGCTCACACGCTCACATCAGGTTATTTGTTGTGTTAGTATATGTTATTTGTTACGAGTCGAATCGCGAGTTGACAATTACGATCAAAACAATAAATATCAATGTTAACTGAATCGATTTTGAGAATTATCAACAATGAAATGAGATTGGGTCTGATCTGAAAAAACTTTCGTCCCCAATAAGAATCCCATATAAGAACCTGGAAGAGGATCGGGTCTATGAGGATCACACACACCAAATTTAATAACTTGGATCATTTATCTTCCGTCCTTTCAACTCTTTACTTAAATACAAATGTGAGTTCAACATTTTTAATAAGATACAAAACAAATCAGCAAAGAAACTCAAGATTTACAAATGTAGTTTCAGCTTATGAAGCTTGAACCAAAGATCGATCTTTTAGTAAAGCTTCAGCAGCCATCCGACCCGAAACCAAAGCCCCGTCAAACGTAGCACTAGTTCGATAATCGCCACAAACATATAACCCGACACCAATCTTCGGGTTCTTCTTTAAATCCGTAGGCGGGCATTGGTTCGGTTGTGCAAATTTAACACGATAAGTCCTAAGATATGTCCACGAGCCCGCTACTTCCTTTCCGAACCAACTACTAAGCTCATCAATCACTTTGGCCCGTAACTCCTCATCCGTTTCATCTTCGTAAAATCCAATAAGCGAAACCGACACTAATACTTTGCCAGGCGGGCCATACGATGGAGCCACATTTGTAGCAAAAAACATATTATTCACAATACCACGACCCGACCCATTTATAAACAGCACTGGGTGGTAAACCGGAACTTCACTTCTCTCCGCCGAGAAATACAAACAAACCGTGCTCCGTGCTGCCCCGGTTGACCGGGCCGGCTGTTTGATGTCACTAGAGAATTCATTTGTAATTCCCGCCAAAAGCTTAACGGCTTCAGGTTCTTCAACGGCTACGATCACTCCGAATTCTGCTCTCAAAACGTCACCGTTTTCTAATTTAACAACGGAAATCGAATCAGATTTCTCAACGGAAGCTACACGCGTGTTTAAAACGATTGAATTCGACGGCAATTTGGCGGCCAACTGTTCAGGAATTGCGGAAATCCCGTTCGCAGGAAGCGTGTTATCGCCTAAAGCTAAACACTTGAACACGAAATCGAACAATCTAGATGTCGTTCCGAGCTCAGTATCGAAAAAAATCCCTCCGAAAAACGGTCGAAAAAACCGATCCAGTATCGAATCCGAAAACCCGATTCGTTTCAGCAAGTCAATTGTAGACACCTCATCAGCTGAAAATATTTGATCATCGGTCTGAGCCAAAACCCTAATTCTAGTCAACGCGATTAGAATTTTATCAAATACATTTCCAATAGGGTTAGTCAGTGAAATAACAGCATCTGCCAGGTGGCGTAATGGATCTGCTACGGTGTGAAACGTTCCATTGTAATAAACTTTAGCACCTGAGTAAAACTTTTGTAAATTTAGGGTATCGTAATCGAGTAATTTTTTGGCTTCAGGGTAACCGGTGATGAAGATTTGGAAGCCTCGGTCGAGAAGGAAGCCGTCGACGGAGTCGGTACGGACACGGCCGCCGACGGCGTCGGAGGATTCGAGGAGAAGGAATGGGGTGTTGTTGGAGTGGAGATGTGTGGCGGCAGCTAGACCGGATAGACCGGCGCCGATGATAATGACTCCGGTTTTTTTGGGAGTTAGTTGGGTTAGGGGTGGAGGGGTAGTTTGGGAAATTTGGGAGATGATTTTGAGTGGGTGATGACGGTGGTGGTGGAAGGGGTGGTGGGGAGTGAAAGAAAGAGTGGTGATAGTCATTGTGCCATTATGATTGGGTGGTTGCTTGGATATGGTCTAGTTTTGTTCCAGAGAGTTATCCATAGATTTTGTTTTTTTGAAGGCTATACAATTTCCTCTCGTATATATATTACAGCCAAACGTTCAAACGAGAACACAAAAAGTTTTGAACACAAAAAGATACAGAACTGTGAGAACTTTTAAATTATAGGAATTTTAACATGTTTAATGATTAAATCACATGTGAACATTGATGTAGATTAAGATTAAAAGCAAAATAGTTTGAGAAAACATCAAAATAACCTTTAAAGCAAATTTATATTTTTCGTTCACATGTGCACATTTGATATGTGCACATTTGATAGGTGCACAAGTGAACACTTCGTATATTTTATTGTTTAATATGTATTTTGTTGTTTCTAACTTTTGTTTGTCAATAATATGAACATTAAATAACATTTATATGTAATTTGTTACGTTTACATGTACAAAAACAATGTAATTTAAAAGTTCTCGAAGTTCTGTACCTTTTGAGATTTTCGTTTGAACCTAACCTTATATATATATATATATATATATATATATATATATATATATATATATATATATATATATATATATATAGGGTTAGGTTCAAACGAGAACCACAAAAGGTACAGAACTGCGAGAACTTTTTTGAGTCTGAAGTTAAGCGGATAAAATAAAAATGATGAAAGCATATCCCAACCCTTGGATCAGAATATATATAAAAAAGAATAGAGATAAAATAAAAACGGTGAAAACGGTTAACATTCACAATTTTATTAAGTGTGAAGTTATTTTTTTTTTGCTTCACACTTGATTTTTAAATGTGAAGCTTTTTTTTTTGCTTCACATAAAATTTATGAATTGTGAAGGTTGAAAATTAAGCTTCACACATTCATAAATTTATGTTGAGCTAAAAAAATTAAGCTTCACAATTAAAAAAAATTTAAATTTCTGTGAAGCAAAAAAAAAAGTTCACAATGAAAACTTTTTGGAAAAAATAATAAATGAAAATAAAAAAACATAAATGAAGCGAAAAAAATAAAAGTTCACATCTAAAAAAAATCGTGAATACAAATTGAGATCGTTTTCACCGTTTTTATTTTAACTCCTTGTTTTCACCAGAACTCAACCCTACATATATATATATATATATATATATATATATATATATATATATATATATATATATATATATAAGTCAAGGATCAAGACGGATGTAATTTTTTGAGGGAAAGAGTGAAGTTAACCATTCATTTGCGGTGAATCATAATCAAACGTAAAAAAAAAACCAAGAAATATTAATCAAAACTGATATTATAACTGCTAATATTCATATATAAACTACTTTTTATAACTTATAATAGCATATGATGAATATTAAGATAATTTTCTAACATTAATCATTAATGAATGCTAATCGAAGTGGATATTATCATTTTCTTTGAAAAATTATTCGTTAACATTCGTCAACGATGAATGATAATCAAAAGGTATAAAAATATATCTTTACTAATAAATATTAATCAAAACCGACGTTATAACTACTAATACTAATCAATAAACTATTTTTTATAACCTATAACATCATATGATGAATATTAAAGGACTTCGCTAACATTTATTGTTGATGAATGTGTAGTTTCCTTGCTTTCCTAGAAAATAATGTTTTCCTCTAAATCTGGACCACACACACACACACACACACACACACACACATATATATATATATATATATATATATATATATATATATATATATATATATATTAATTTACATAATAAATGTTAATGTTATGAATCTTGACTTTGGATCCCTCCACTTAATCCGGACCACTCTCTGTGTTAGTTTTGTGTCAGTTATATCATCGCAGTGCCACATCAACACTTTCTAAACTGACACAACACTGTCAATTGTATCACTTAAATTTTTGAGCCACACACCTATTTATTTTAATATTTTCCAATTAACACATTTAATTAAAAAAACTAATATTTAAAAATAAATTCATTAATAACATTTAATTAACACATTTATTGAAAACAAATATGATTACATCAACTAAGCACGGCGATAGAAACCAGGTGGGAGGTGACAAATGTGTTCGATAAGAGCATTGTGAAGTTGATACTGAAAATGGTTGAATTATATAGAAAAGTTGGGTGGAATAATGTATTTGAATATAAAAAGATGATGAAAAGTGTGTGTGAATTGAAATTTAGTTGTGTGTATATTATAATGTGTTTGTGGTAAGATAAAAAAATTTTAAAAAAAATTACAAAAAACATTCATATAACCGTTTTTTAACGTTTAACTTTTTTATTTAATCACAAAGGTAAAAAAAATTGATTTTTAATTCGCCCCTAGCTCCACCTCACGTCCTTCCGTGCGATAGCGACACAAACTCACTGACACGGTCAACCGACACGGCCATACCAGTGGCGTCGGTCGACGTGCGTCATCACTCAATCGACACAACATATTCTTTATACAGTATCAAATGGAGTTTTTATATTTGCCGGGTCAATCCGTTTACCCAAAAAAAATAGAGCTTTTAAGCAAACAAACAATTTTTGAATAAGTGATTGTGATCCCCAAAGCCACAATCTCACCCAAACATGATATATTCGGTACCCACATCTGATCTTTGAATATGTAAAAGATAATCATGCAAACAAGTTAACGGTAAAAGTGCCACAGAAAAATACAGTATACACTTGTACTCGTTTTAAGATTCAAGTTCTTGTAAAAAGGATGTACCATGCAATCAGCATCCACCACAGTTTTACTCGTACGCATGCAGTTCTGTAATAATGGCTGAACCAAGTCTTTTTTTATCTAAATCATTCACAAAAGAATACAAGAGTATTGCATATGTTTACTGCGGTAGTAATTGAGTCTCTTCTGAGTGCAAGGAGTATTAAGAATGACCGTCTACTCAGGGCAAATCTGATTGAACACTGGCAACCTCTTGATTCTTCTGGGACCATAAACAACATTGTTTATGTAAGCATCAAAGTTTTCACTTGATGGGGTTTTACCAGTGGCAGTGTGGATCTTGATGTCATCATCCATTGGCGACCAATTAGTGCTTTTAAGATTCACACGGCTGCTAGTGGGCTCATCTTGTTTGATAGTTGAAGTGGCCTCTGTTGGAGATGTTGCTGCGGAAGTCTCAGGGTGAATATAGCGGCACTTGGATCCAAATGAACAAGTTCCTGAGACGCTATAATGTTTGCAAGGAGTCTACGCACATTTGCCAAACAGATAGAAAGTTAGGTGTGCAGTATTATAATTATTGACTGTAAGATTTCAAATTTCACACACCTCAAGCATGTTCTTGTAAGAAATTTGTGATGGATGCAACTCCTTATTTCCATGTGCAAACTGTGGCAAATGAAAAATGGTGATGTTACAGTCTCTTTTATTTCCTACGCAACATAGCAATTAAACATATTTTATTCAATAGGAAGTCACAGCAAAGCTCAGAAGGCATAAACTTCAATAAAGTTTGACACTTTCACTCAAAGTTCAATGATTTTAATTACCGAATCTTAGAGATGTTGTTTCATGGGTTATTTTAAGATTCAAATTCAGGCATGGTTACGAAAAGAGAAAAAAGATCTGAATACAACATTATATTTGAAAGATTCTGATCAAAATAGCTTCTCTGAAGAGTTACAGTTTGCCTACAAGAAATGCACATTTTGTATGTTGGGTACAATCAACAGAAATGTACAGCGATCGCAGATACTCTAATAGGCAGCCCAAAGAACTATTGATTTGAACCTTGTTTATACCTCTTGTTTAGTAGGATCAGCGCATTAATTTGTGTGGTGCGCATGAAACTACATTTACAACTAAATCGTTTATCAAATCCATTCAAATTTAAAGACATACAATTGACGAACTAGTGGATTATGGAAGACGAAGATGAATTCACATTTCTAGTAGTTTGGCTATACCATAACAAAAAATCAAATTCTGCAGTAGAAAATATAATTTTAAAGTTCAGAGATTTATGCCATGACACCCTGCATTTTCAAATTTAACTTGTTAAACTAGATGATCAGGTCCTACTGGAACACTTGTGATATGTTTTACTCCCTACTTAAAGCCGTCACACAGTTCATTATTGGAGTTTAAAACCATCATCTTACTTAATAATGAACACTAATGACTTTGTCATTACACAGCAGCAGTATCACCTTAGACATATCACTTTTTCTTGATAGAAATTTCAAAGAAGAGATAGGAAAAAAAAACCTGGCATTTCGAACCATTGTGGCAGAAGCCAGAGTTCTCCAAGTAAGACGCACAAAGGTCCATCTTATAATTCTTCCCACCAGAGGATGATGAGCTACCAGAATCTGTCAAAGATGACGAAGAAGATCGACTCTTATCCACTGATCTCTTCTTCACAAGAACACCATCCATCACCAGCACATCTTCCTCCACATTCACTGGAGAGTTACCAAAAGCCAAAAGTGACCTTGACTGACGTGGTGGCTCCCCTTTTCCTAAATTCTCACTGCTGTAGTTACCCATGTTGTGATGACACTTGTATTCAATTGAAGGCGAATGCTCTCCAGCTGATGTAGGCGATGCCAAGAGTGACCTACCAGAGTGCAAATATCTAAGGAATGGGGAATTCAAATTCTTTAAAACAGTATTATAGCCATCAGGTGAAGCATATGGATCCACCACATGACCTGTGTGGTGATAGTAAGGATTCTGCGATCCAAAGTTGTGTATAGGTGACAGGCTACTGCGTTTAGGAACTTTTGAGTTGCTAATACCATAGAAACTATCCATCTGTAGCTAATTTTCAACAATCACAAAAACATGTGTCAAAATTCTTGACAACAAACACAAGTCCTTTATATTAAAGGAATTAAATATATGACAGTACTATATTACTGGTCACATTTTCGGATCGTATTGTTCTTGTTGGATATTGCGTTTAGCAAGCAGCCTTCTATCTAATTTCCTAGTTTGCAGAGATTCAGCTTAAGTTCTCATGATATTATGTAATCCCTTCGTATATATTCTAATCACAAGGAATACAATCACATTGCCTTACAAACACTTTAACTTAACAATTTATGTATTTATGTTTCGGCTCTGATCGCTCACAAACCAACCCGCTATAAGCTAAACTTGCACAATAATGTTGTTGCTGAACACCTAAATTGATAGCTTTTAGTCCTTAGAGAAAAACTATCACATCCATGCAAACTTATGGTGAACTAACCTTATCAGAATCCAGCCTACATATAAAATCACGTCTTACACATGAAGAGATTTAGAAGTTGATCAATTTCTAGGTTTTAGCACTAATTGAAGCCTAAATTTTGAATAATCAGCTAAAGTAGACAGAACTTGACACAATTTTAACTCGATAACCTTTGTAAATGATAGTTCAATAAAAATGTAGAGATCAGAGAAGCAGATAAAAATGATGAAGCAACAAGCTAAACTTCTAATCAGTTGAACATGTGATTCATTAGTTTCTAGGTCTTATTCCGTAAGTATCGTATCAATACACAATTACGATGAACTGAACGTGTAAACTCCCGCCTAAATTCAAAATTATAACGATCCTACAGTAACGCGATGAGAACAGGCTAGAATATGATCGATTTCTAGGTTTTAGCATAAATTGAAGCCTATAACACGTAATTACGCAAAATAAACGGAATTTGAAAGAAATTGAATTCGATTACCTTAATAGATGATGATGAATTCGATGAAAATGTACGAATCAGAGATGACGACGAAATTGAAAGTAATGCGATGGAGTTACGATATTATGAAACGTTATGTGACCTCCACCGCCATTGTAATGTTTTTTATTTTATTTAATTTTAGGTTCAGTAACTGAAAGAGAGAACGGAAAATATCAAATTATATTTGTAAACGACACCGACGGACCAAAGTGTGTTCCGATTACACGAGAGCTGATAAGTGAAAAGTCAAAAGTCAAAAGGCTCAAGTTTTTAGTGATAACCTTGAAGTATTTGTGACTTGACAGTTATTACCCCTAATTGTCGATTTTAAGAAGTAGACGATTACGTTTGTTAGTGGAACGAGACGACGATTAAGTCGTTATTGATGGCAATAGAGTTATTCCAATCTACTAATAAGTGATAATGATACTTTATTTTAATATTAACACATAACCAAAACACGAACATGGATATCGAAATCATATACTGGTTAATGAGTAATGTTTAATGAAAAGTGTAGATGCTTAACAAAATCTAGCCTACTAGTTAACTAAGCGAGCACATAATTATATCTTAAATTTTCAATTCCTCTGAAAGCGAAGAATCAATGTTCTGGTTAAATCATAGTCTTACGTGAAAAATAGAAAAATATATATTATAGCGTTATAAGTACCTCATTCATTCGGTTATACGAATTAAAAAAGGTTTGAGATTATTATTGTCAATTATATGTAGGGCCTCGTTTTAAAATTTCGTGCAAGGCCTCCGAAAGGTAATGGACGACCCCTGTTGATTTCTACCCTAATATGAGAGTCCTAAAGATCAAAATTATATGTTTGAAAGTTCTATAACCTATGGACGTTTTCTTGATCATATTGTTGTTCAATTTGTTTCTCACGCAAGGTACATCTAAATTGATCTTTTTATAATAGGATGACTTTTTATCAACCGGAAGGGAAAAAAAACATTCTACCATTATCAAGAACAAGGTTCGTTGCATACTTATACAAACATCGTGCTTGTACTTTATATACATCTTCAATCGTTGACTATGTATAAAAGTCATAGTAAGTCATAGCGAGTGCATAACAAACTGTATAAAGTCTCAATGTCAACAATTATGTGAACAACAAACGTAGTGACTCAACCAAGTACAAGTTCATAGTACCTACAAGTATATTTGTCTACCATAGTATAGAGGTCCTCACCAAGTATAGTTTTCGACCAAGTTTCTAAGTTATAACTCAACTAAGTAATGAACGTTGGACTCGGTTAGGTAAAGAAGACCGGCTACTATAATCACTAGACTAGGTACTTAAAAACGGCTTACCGTTATCATAATAACAACAATCCAATACATGATGGGAAAGTCTTCTTTTAGATATATATCAAACGGGGCGTATGGACCAGACATCGTTACCAGTCAACATTTTTGCAACAAGAGATATATATTACGAAATGTAACATCCTGAGAGAAAAAGAAAAGAAAAAACATAGTTTTGCACATATATAAGACTCTAGGAGTGTATCAAATTGCTTGAGCTCAAAGATTAAATTTAATTAAAGCTATGGATATATGCAATTAATTATGGAAACTTTGCATAACGAAAATAAATAACAAACCATCATTAACTAAAAAAAAAAAAATTAGATCCAATTTTATTTTGATGCATCTTCTTCACCGATATTTAATAAATCGTTAGGCAGCCATGCACATATTTTTAAGGTTTCTGTGTAACAAATTTTTTTACACTTATAAATAAACCACGAAACTTAAGAATCCATACGAGTTGTTACAAAAGGGTTTCTTCATAAAACTTTACGTTCATTTCGCATTTATTCATTCCAAAAACTATCGATCAAACTAAACCCCGTTTTGGATTAAGGTTGTTCGCATCGGTAACCCTATGTCGATTTTAACTCATAAAACTCAACCATCGAATGTAAATCAAAATTATATACATATACATATAATTCATTAAAACTAGAAACGAAAGTTACCTTTAACTCGTTGCAAAATCCAAAATCGACCTCTCACAAACTATAGGGTTTTTGCTCTTTGTTGATGACTAATCGACTCACGAATGGCGCAACAAATAGTGTATATATATTACGTTGAGAAAATAAGTGTCCTGCTCAAAATCTTATTCCGATTAACTATGATCAATTGTACAAACTAGACCCCTCCCCTTATTATTTTGACATATTTGATCCCCTAACCAAAAATAGTTTTGTTTGTTTAAAATCGTTTCATATAGAGCCGTGACGTTTTCATTTTAAAAGTTTGTCGAGTTACATCTACTTGTTTATGTGACATCATCAATATTATTTTATTTCGTTAATATAACATTACTTTTATTTAATTTAATAGTCAAATAGTCAATAGTCAAAGGGTAGGCAGATATGTAGTTATAGAAATCTTCAAAATAAAATAAAAAGGGAAAAGACCATAACACCCAAAGCTGATTTCAGCATTACAAATTACAATTAAAATAGTCATACTGAGCACATACATAAAATAAGCTCAGTAAAAAATAGAACATCACATTTTTATCATACAACAACATGAACATGAATGAGTCACCAAATTAAAAGGCATTTATACACACATACACATAAAAATAACAAGTTCAGCAAAATCAAACACTTGGTCTACAAATCAAAATGTAAGCTTTCAAATTTTCATCACACCCCATCAATAGTTGCATTCTGCAAGTTTCCGCCTAGCAGTGACAGCAGTCCGCCGCCATGGACCCGCCCTTCTGGAACTGTGAACTCCAAGCTCTTACGACTGTTGCCATTCTCATGCCCTTGTTCTCTGCTTTGGTCCGAGTTCACTTGCATTGTGTACGATGAAAATGCCGATTTCATTGACGGAGGAACCAAAACCTGAGGCGGGATCAGGTGTCGTCGTTTAGCTGGCCTCTCTAGTGAGTCGATAGAATCAGAAACAATGCTGACACCCGATGAAGAGTACGTGTTGTCAAAGCTGCTTACAACGGTTGTAGCAGAAGCTGGAGCTGGAACGAGCCCATGGAAGAGCCCTGGACCGATTCCAATACCAAAGTTGCCCTTTTTGTTCACATTGGATTCTCTTTCTTGAACCATACTAGTATGGGCCGCACATAAACCGCTCTTTCCCCTAGCAAACTTTTCACATTTCCCATCCCCACCCCAGTTACACCTCTTTCCACCCCCATGAGCCTTACAAAAATCAGTACTACCTTGGGCCGACTTAGTACAGTTCTCGGTTTTGCACCGCTTTCCGCCACCATGTTTCACGCAACAGTCGGTCCTGCCACGTGCACTCTTGGTACAGCCAGAGACAGAACACCTCTTGCCGCCACCGTGAGCGACACAAAAGTTGGTCCCGCCGTGCACACTTTTAGGACAAATCCCACCACCGTCATAAAGGCAACGTTTTCCACCACCGTGTGCCTTACAAAGAGGCGTACTACCTTCAGCACCTTTAGTACACCCAGCAAATACACAACGTTTACCACCACCGTGAGCTTTGCAATACATCGTGCTTCCCTGCGCGCCTTTGCTGCATCCTTGGAACTGGCATCGTCGACCGCCACCATGAGAGATACACAAACCGAGCTGTCCTTCTGCACTACGAGTGCAGCCGTCCACTTTACACCGCTTTCCACCACCATGTTTGATACAAAGCCCCGTTTTTCCCCTAGCGGCTTTACTACATCCATCTGAATGACCACACCGTCTCCCACCACCGTGCGCAATGCAATACTCCGTCCTACCTTCAGCACTTTTCGTGCAGCCAAGATGCTGACACCGTCTCCCACCACCATGAGCCTTACAATACGCAGTTCGACTCTCGGCACCTTTATTGCACCCTGGTTTCTGACACCTCTGCCCTCCACCATGACCAATACAAAGCCCTGTAGCTCCTCGGGCCCCTTTTGTGCACGCGTCATACTTGCATTTCTTAGAATTACTCGTTTGGTGGTCGGAAACTGTTCCCATTGAGTAGTCAGACATAGCCGAAGGCTCAGAGCTTAACTGTGGGCCATGATACGAGTTTTCAACAGGCTCCATAAGGTTATGCATTTGCATTCTTGGAGCCAGAAGAAGTGATGGCATATAGCCACCTGATTTCTTTGCTGACGTGGACCCCTCGTCAATCGGTATCTCAAACATATTATTAACTTTTTGAGAAAAACAAGATGCATTCGTATGCATATTGCCCGTTGATGTAACACAATGATCAGAAAGACCAAGTTTAAGAACTGAATCACCATCACACAACAACCCCATGTCCGATCCAGAGGCTGGTTTTTTGCTTGTGGAAAAATAATCATTAGAATATACACTCGGAGTGGGTCCCAACCCGAGGACCAGTCGGCAGCCATCGTCCGGTGCACCCGTATTATCGTCTTTTGATTTTTCTTTTCCACCATAACTAAAGCAGTCCAAACTTAATGTGGTATTACTATTTATATTCAGCTCACCGTTACAAGAAACAAATGCAAGACTATTATTGAGATCCATTTTCGGATTACTATAAACCATTTTTGTGACAGAACTTGAAGAATTTTGGAAAATTATTTTTTTCAAGAAAAAAAGGAACGAAAGCTACAATGATCTGTATATCAAGATGAACAGAAATAGAAAAGTTTCCAAAAGGCTAGCTCCACCACTTACAAAACCAGATGTATCTGACCTGTCCATTCAGTTGTTGATTTTTTGGACAAAAGAGTGCACTCTAACTGGTCACACAAACACCATCTGATAACATTTCTGGCATAAAACCCGATTATGTTATCGACATTGATTGGTATGTCAAGGTCAGCAAATTCTCTAAAACTCTTTATTCTTAAGTCTTTACGCTTCATTCAACCTGCAATTCTTTAAGTTTCATTCACCCTGCAATTAAAAGAACATAGACATGTCAAACCAGAGACTTTACTTAGACTTTTTTACTTTCGTGGTAAAATAGTCGAATAAAGTTCACACAAAAGACTGTATCAAGTGATCATGTGAACTTAGCAAATTTGTTTATAAATTATTTGTCAAAATCTTAACATCAACTAATCAATATCTACCCAAAAAAAAGATAATTGTAATGTGACATATGGTAACTGACCTGATGCTAAAGGTTTAAACTTTGGGCTGATTTTACAAATATTTCGATTTTGAGTCAAAATTTAGTGATCCTAAAACATCATACACTGAATTTCAGATAAACCTCAGCTAAACCTGTATCACAACTTATAAGCCCTAATTCCTTTTTTATTACAGTATTGTTTTTAAACTTAAAAATCCTAACTTTATCAATCTGTTCTGAACCCCCATAGAAATAAATAGTGTATACCAATTAAATAACAAGAAAATATATATTTCTGAACATATAGAACAATATGAGGTCCAACAACACTTAAACATGATGTTATGTTACAGATAAGAACAAAAAAATTGGTGGTAAAATATGAACAAAGTCAAGTTAACAAGCAACCATATACCTAAAATAAAATACAAAATTAAAATAGCAATAATCCTGAACATATGTATTTTAATAACAAGTATTAATAAATTTAACTGAACAAATAAAAATCAAATTCCCTGATATGCAATTATCAAATTATAAGTACTACAATAGATAGAATTTGTTAAACAGCTGAATTTAGAGATATAGAAAGAAAGTAAAACAAATGAATGAAATACAATAAGGTAAAAAGGAGAATACCTCAAGAAGAAAAAACATGTAAAGTGAGCAGATCTAAGAGCAATTTAAGACATAAGAATCAACCCAAGAACAGCAGTTGACGAATATAGAAAGAAGTGATTGAAATGAGGTTTTTAGAGAGAGAGAGAATGAAGAAAGAGATGATGGTTGCACAAGTGGAATAACAATTATTTGGTAATGAAGTGAATAATACAAAGCCTTAATTGAAACAGAATTTTTATTTAGTCCTTTTTCTTATATTACATTATACAATTTTGGTCCCTTAATTATGATGATCATTACACAATCTTACTAGTAGAAATTTTAATTTTAAAGTGTGTCTGACACCTCTATTTTTAATGCTTTTAGGACTTAATTTTTTAAATTTTATAAAGTTAATCTCTTGTAAAAAATACTCCTACATGTTTGGCAAACCAACTTAAGTGAGCTTAATGGAAAAATAACCCTTTAAAAGTCATTAAAATAATAGCTACTTCAAGTAGCTAATAAAAGTTTCTATGGACTTCTTCAGCTTTTTTTCTACTATGTATAAATGTATGTTTAAATTATTTTGGATATTTTAATGAGTTTAGTACTGAAAGTAAAATTAAGTTGTTAAATGTTAATGATATAGGTACTATGAGCTATGAAATAATTCTGACTAGCATGTGTACCTAATTTTAATTTATGTTTTCTTTTTGAAAGACAATTTATCACATAACAAGTATATAGATTTATCAATTAATATGTAAATTTGTCGCACCCCGAGACTTAAACCTACAATTATGTGTTTGACATATCATTTTAATACGGTTATGGCAATAGATGATTGTATCACAATGTTTAGAATGTAAATGATATTATCTTTTTACACTTGCTAAAGTTGAGTATAACATCATATATATATATATATATATATATATATATATATATATATATATATATATAATTTTAAGAGTAAGATTCTGAGGATAAGGTTTCATTTGAGGAGATGGGAATAATATCTTTTTACTACATTTTAAGACAAAATTATAAGGATTAAAACACAATGATATTAAAATACAATGTTATTAAAATGTAGTAGTTTCATAAATCGTAAAAAAGATCCTAAAATGTAATAAAAAAAATTTTCTCCTCCTTTTCTCTTAAATGAGGTATTCCTCTCGTATGCTGTCCACCAAAGAGACATCATGTAACTTAAGAGAAACTACAAAATAAGTATGAGGGCCAAAAATATCATTTTATAAATACTACAAGGACCTAAATAATTAGACTTGTTTCCTAAATATCAATTAAAAATAAAATATATTTATTTGGAGTGTGCAACACATTGCACATTCTAGTATTCTACTTCGATTATTGAACAATTTACCGAAAATACACCACACATTACAACTGTCTTTTGGACCATTCGAAACGAAGACGACGATGGTACCTTTGATTACTTTTTAGCGATAGCGACGTTGTTTCGTTTATGACTATATTGCCCATGTTCGGTAGTAATGGCTGATGACACTCAAGGGGTATAATTGTCATTTTATAAGTAATGGTGATGTTAGATGGGGTCTTGGAAACTAGTGGAGGAGATGAATCGATGACGTGGCAACCCCGTGCCAACAACCAATTAAAAGTGCATCTGTTTAATGTTTTTTGTCTTTTTAGTTTCTTCGGCTTCGAGCCGCTACTTTTTCCTAATACGCGGCTTGCCGGCTGGTGTATATATGCTTGTTTGGTGGTAGGTGTTCTTTTTGTGTTTGTTAAGATGCCATTTGATGTATTATTCATTCATTTTTTAAGTACTTAAAGTTTTAGAGTACCAAATAAACAAAGCTAAGATGAAACAAGATGATTAAAGAAAGATTTTCAAAGAAGACAAACAATTATAATTTAATCAATCTATGATAAATAAATAAAAACATAATAAAGATACATGTTGGAGAAGTAATTATATCTCTTTTCTCTTTTAACTATTAAAAGGAGAGTGAATATTAGGTAAACATTTTTTAATTTAGCCCATAATAGTAAATTTGGTCTTTATTTAAACTAAATTGATTAGAACTATTGATCTAAATGAGTAGTTAATATGCATTTTCATAGACTTAAAAGTACTATTTTACCCTGATAATCAACAATTAAATGTCTGTTACCATTTGTAATTTAAATTTCAATTTTAAATTTCAAATGCACTCAAAACTTATTCCTGAGATCATGCATAACTTATAGGTTTTTTCCTATTAAACATAATTCAATTTTCAACTTTAAATTTTTCAACAATTTTAAATCTGATTTCATAATGATCTTAATTATCAATTGATAATGTCTTATTCTATTGTGATAGTTTTGAACTATCAAATAATGTTTCTGTCACTGCGATTTTGATTTTTAATTATATCAAGATAATTAGTTTTGTTTTAAAGTGTTTATCGTTAAGATTCTCTTATTTTGTTTGAGATTATTTTAGGGTTTTGAACTTAATTATTTGATTTGGTGATTTTTTATTTTGTCATCTATAATTTTGAAAAGTCAAAGAATGTTGTGTGCATCTTTAGCATTGTATGATTTTCAATAATTTTTTCTCTTTTTGGATAGGCGTTAACATAGGAGATATAAAATGACATTTATTTGCTGCCATAAAGCTTTTTGGTGAGGTGAGAAAGATACATGTTAATACTAGGTAAGAACCTTGTTTCAAACAATTTCATGCATACAAAGTGTTTGATGAAATGTCAAATTGAAATGTTTAAATGAAAGAAATCAACAAATTTGGAGATGAATAGTCTGTCATAATTTATTTGTATCACGAATCATTGAAACATCACTGGTTTGACCTCTATCACCTGATTTTTGTCAACAACTTCGTTGATTTCACATGACCACTTGCTATAAGGTACACATCATTATCACAAACTATGAAAGTTTTACCATATTGTTTCATTTAATGTTATACTGATATGTTTAAATGGGCCAAGTGTTATTACCCGTCATCTTTTTGGAAGTTGTATGAGAATATGGAGATGAATGCAGACTGTAGGCTCTTCCAACGTTTAGGAAGTTGTATGTGAATGACTAAGTTGAATCTTCAAGTTGGTGACAATCTCATAGCTTATATTGTCCAACATATTAGTCATTGGCTTAGTGGTATAGACGACCCGTGCACAACCATGTTGATGGTGTATTGTTACCGGACTATATATTATGTGTTGGAATCAACGAGGTAGTCATCCAACAATCCATTAGTGTACATTATTTTCTATTCTATATTCACTTTCTTTCTAAATGGTTGCATCTTCCACCTCTAATTTTCTATATATTTTATGAAGATGCTTTTGCTGAAATGTGAATTTGATATGTTAAAAGATGTTGTGTCTTATCTTTTGCATCTTGACATCATTGTTGATTTCTATATATGTTACATGATATAAGTATCAAGTGTTGAACATCCAAAGTAAAACATAAGTTATTTACCGGTGATGTTCCTAAAAACTGGACTCTGGATGACATGAAAAAGGTTGATAGAGGGGTTGGAATAGGTATTAATTCTATATAGATCCGAAATGTTTAGATGCTAACTGGTTGAATTTTGGATTCTCTATTTGTTTGTTATGAGCATTATGTTTTCAAAGTTATTTAATCTGCCTTTATGTTACAGGATCCATAAAACTCTAGGTGGAATTTGGAATTTGCTTTCAGCGAGTATTACAACCGTGTGTGTGCGCTGCGCATTCAATAACTAGACTATTTAATACATATCACACTTTTATGGTGTCTAAGTTTACCTATGTCTGGTCATGGGAGATTAAATAATCAATTATGTATCTTGAAGACTACTGTGATTCGTGAATATCGATTAGTTCGCATCATTTCCTCTACTAGCATTTCTATTTGACACTCTACACGTTTTATATCCCTTGGCCTTTACAAATTGTTACAAGATTGACAATTTACGATACGTCAATCATGAGTAGATACTCATTCTACTAACCAACTGGTGAACACCAAGTGAAAGAGTAACAAAGTCAAGTGCTGGTCAACTAAAAATAATTTATATTCAAATGTCACAAACCAATCTCTATATTTCTTAATCTTTATTCTATATTTTTATAAATTGTTGGAACTTATCAGGCTAGGCGTCAAATTGAAAGACTTGAACATATGGATATTGGTGATTGTGATCTAGAGCCGATAACAACATCAATAAAGCTCCAAACTAAGACTCGGTGGTGGAAGTTAAAGATTGTTGTGAAAGTTTCTCTCATCATATGCGGCATAAAAGGCAAACAACACAGATGAAGCGTTGATGATGTAATAAAATAAAATAAAAAAACAATGTAATAATTTGTTGTCTGAAAATCTTATGGTAGCCTGTGAATTCGCGAGTCATGATCTAGTAAGATATGATTAGAGCCATTCATATGAAAAGAGGCTTATGTAAAAATCTTGATAACCGTTAACACTAACCGATCCACATACATCATGCGTAAAGATTTAAATGAGTCAAGCCAAATTCAAGTTTTGCTCGTGTGACTTCAAGAACCTCAAACTCAAGCTTGGTTCATTTTGAGTATATGTAGGAGCTCGAATCATGAGATATTATATGATTTTAGACTTGTCTCTTACCAACTCATTTGTTAATAACAATGTATATATGACGATATATCATTCAGGGTACAAAACCTTATATATCATTCAGGGTACAAACCTTAGAGCAAAGTGAATAGTCACTTGACCACTATGAAAAAAGTTAAATATATCAGTATCACATCATTTTCATATTAAAATTCCAATGAAACTAACTTTCACTCATAATCATCAAATTGAAAATTAATCTCACATTTAAACAAGTTTTTTTTACCTTTATAAATTATTATACCCACACAAAATAAAACTAAAAAAGCTACCATTAGAAATGGTAGCCACAATATTGATTAAATTATTTTGTCAACCATTTTGAGAAGAAGTGATCATATCAATATGATCTTTAACCATTCTATGCCACTTCACCCCACTCTCTCCGCTCTTATAAAACTCATAAATGGAAGATGAGAAATACTCGTTTTACCCTTTTCATTTGACTAAACTAATATGATAAGTTTAACCATTTATTACTCATTATTACTCAATCACAATATACTAATACTTATAACTATAGTTATTTCTATATAATATTACTACAAAACTAAAAGGCAATCAATAAAATATTTGAACAGTTGCAATAAAATAACGTAATCTAATCTAAATGTAATACATAAGTTCGAGTCTTAATGTCTAATTCACGATAATTATTAATTACAATTTTAATTGTTCTCTTGATGTTGAACACTTGAACTCCATTTCGTAGCAGTATTTTGTTTATAGACCAATTAGTTTCACGTGTTATTTTTTATTGACTTTAGTAATTGGTATCTACTTCATAATAACAACCAACTTCACAATTCTTAACAAATATTCATAATAATAATAATAATAGATACTATGCTGCAAATGTAACAAATTGTTACCATCTCATTAGGCCTGTAATCGAATCGAATCGAATCGAACAAACACGAACGAAGCATGTTCGATCAGTTTGTTCAGTAAGGTTTTATAAAACAAATGGAGGAACACAAACGGATAAATGAACAATTATTCATGTTCGTGAATGCAAATGAATGAATATTATATAAAATCTACATTCGTTTGCCGGTATGCCAAACGAACACAAACAAACTTATACGAACGCAAACCTTCAGATAATACAACCATTATCGTTATGTCGTCACTATTAAATTTTTCTATGCATTACCGCTGCATTGCGCGAAATATTGGCTAGTATAATTTGAATGAATGAGAGCAAAAGGTTATTTCTTCATATAAAAATTAAATAAAATATCTCTATGTTTTTATCTCTTTAGTAGGCCTAGTATTTCTAACAATCGCATTCCTTGCCACCCTATGATAATTAATATTGCTCGATTCATTTCTATTGCCTAAAAAATAATTACATATGAAATATTATAATTTTGATATACTACATTGTAAATCAAACAAAGTACGAGTACTCTAAAAAAAATTGTTAAAAAGGAAAGAAAGAAAAAAAGAAAAGAGCTCGTGAAAAGAATAACAAATGCTTGACTTTAATTTCGACGGGATAGAATGAGATTTGAAAGAAAAAAAATTAAAAAAGAAAAAAAAAACGTTGATAATGAAGCGAAAAAGAAAAGAGTTGCGCCTTGAATTATTGGCATGTGGGGTCCACGTGACATACCACCACCAGCTCAAGCTGGAGTCCGGAGGCTCGCCGACACCAACCTCAAGGCAGGCACACGTGCTTGCTTCGATTCCTATTCGCTGCGTCCGATCCATCTATCTGTTCTGGAATCATCTGCCACGTGTCATCATTTAAATGGTTAAATCAATGGAGTAATTTAGTCTCCTAGGTATCTCCACTATGTACGTCAGCCCTATCCGATGCGTCCTAGATCCGTGTCCGCGCCGCGTTTTCCATTCTCCGATTTACAAAACCTTTAAAAATTTTTACATACATTATTTTTAGTCTCAGCATAGTGTCAAATTTATTTTTATCATCCACGTATATAAAAAGATCCGATCGTTACACTATTTTATTAACAAAATTTTATCTTTATCAGTTATCACATAAAAATATCTGATTAGTTGAAATTTAGAAGTAAAAATTATTTTGAGACATACCAATATAGAAAATTACGTAGACATTAAATTCATGTATTTTACGTATTCGAAAAAGGTACAGTTGACAAACTATCAAAATTTCATATATTTCTTTTTTTTAGAAATTAAAAAAGATGTTGCCTTCTTCATACCTAAAAAAGTAAAAATACTAAAAAATTGTTTTTTAAAACTTTCATATGGTTTTAGTGTTAATTGATTAATGATGATAGAAGAGGCAAGATGAAGAAGGATAGAGAGATAATGGATATCTTAAAATTACTATTACTACTATTATAATAGTATGTAAAAAATGAAACTTTACTGACTTAGTTGATCAGAAAGTTTAATTATTCACGTGATGACATTTTATAGATTTTAGTTTGTGCTTTTAAAATATATTACAAGTACTCCTTCCGTCCTGAAAAGAGTGCCTTTCAACAAACACATTTTACTTTATGATAGAATAAGTAATGATATTTTTGTCTCTATATTCAAACAATCAAGGTAAGTTTGAATTGACATGTTTAAAAATGAGTTATTAAAAGTATTAAATGAGAGTATATTTGGGAGATTCATGACTTTTAATAGTTATTTTTCAAATGTAAATATTTATTTAGCCCGACAAATAATAATAAGGTGAAGACTTAAAACATTAAAAAAAAGGAGGCGTGATGTATATGTATACCAAAAACAAAATAAAATATGATAAGCTAGCTAAAGTCAAGGATATTTAATTGAATTATTGGTGTGAGAAACTATAATTTAATAGGATGTCACAAGTTTAGGTCTTTATACTTTGTTTTCATTTAAAATACTAAAAATACTAATACTATTATTAGTTTAAGATTAGATAATTAGATAAGATTGATTTTTTTGTAATGGACTAGCTCCCCTTTTACTCTTTTAGCCTAGTCATTGTGCGCTGGTTTTAATTAATAATTAAAATAAAATAATAATGTACTTTTGCAGTTGAGAAACGTTTTTGTCTTTTAATATAATAAGAAATAATAATAATAATAAAATAATTAATAATAATAATGCGACATACATCAGTGTAATACACATCGTGAGGAACTTAATTAACGAACTTAAAAATATGTGAGAATTGCACTTTATAACCTTTTGAGACGAAGTTGGTTAAAAGGTCGAACACTTTAAGTTATACTACTATAATTAAGGACGTTGCTGGAGCTGATCGAAATCCTTCAGATCGGCAGTAGATCATTATCGACCAAAGGTCCAAGCTGAAATTAACTCCATTTAAATAATGATCATGGCGGCAAATGTTTGTTACCATAAATATCAATGGACCTTAGGATACTCCATCGAGTAAAAACCCAAAAAAATTCTACTCTTGATAAGTTTTACGGTAAAACAAGCATAACAAAATGAGTTTGAAATAAACATCCAATACGTAGCGGTAGATTCAGATCGCCGTAGATTAGTTAGTAAGACAAAGTTCACATTGTTTTACACTACTAGTTGTCAAAATTAAAAATGTTAGAAACGAAATAAGTAAATAGCCAGGATCGCATGTAATCATAAATAATTGTAACGTCATCTATTTTAGCTTCAATTAATGTACTATTATTTTATTAATTTTAGTAATGCAATTATTAAGTTAATAATAATGTGATCAATTTGTATTAGTTTTATTAAGATTGATGGAATCTAAGTTGCAGGATCCTACCACCATGACGCAGACGCCCCGTCGATACCAACTGGAGTATTTTTTATTGGTGTTAACGAATAATATTAATAATTTATTCATTATTTTATATTTCCTGTTAAATAATACTCGTATTTGTCTTGGAATTTCTAGGCTATTGGGACCATTATGCTGACGATATCGACAATAATGTCAGTTGAAATGTCCAAATTATATTTTTAAAATTAAAAATAATTGCTGACGACACCTTATAATTAAATATTTGGCATCTCTTTCTTGAATTTACATAAAATATATATATATATATATATATATATATATATATATATATATATATATATATATATATATATACACACACATGACAACCTTAATTTTAAAATAAAGTCAGACTTCTTGAGAAAAAAGACGACGTCCAATTTTAGATCCTCAAAAGTTTTAACAATAAGTTGCAGATTGATTATAATTACACGTAACGTTAACACTGAGATAAAATTTTCAGCACAAATTACCTGAATTGCAAAGGGTGATACAATCTAATAAATTTCTTTGACTTTGACTTTTTTTCTGATATAAAAAAACAGTTTTGAAGTTAAAATAACACTATTATGTTATTTGAAATAAAATTATACATAATTCAAAATAATAATAAAATAGTTGACTTTTTCAATTGAAAAACAAATTAGAAAAAAAACTTATTTTTAACTAAGTAGGTTGAGAGAATTAAGATCATAATACTACGTCAAAATACATCATACTAGTTAATGATATTAGTACGATAATGACTTAATTGCACTCGACGTTACCAAATATGTTAGGTCGTTTATATTTAATATTTTGTTATCACTTTAAAATTTAAGTGCTTGAACCATTTTAAAGGTTATTAGTTAGAGCTGATAGTATTTTAAGCGATTAATTTCTAAATAATCACCAACTTTATAATGTTAATTTAAACGGGCTAAAAAAATTATTAAACTAGAATATTAATCCCATATACTCTTTATGAAACACACCTTAAACTAATTAACCGTTTTAATTTCGTTCGGCTGGCCCAATAACGAAAGCAAATTAACCGGGTTTTATGTTCTGAACCGAACCGTTCTGTTTCTGAACCGGTGAACCCAACTAACTCGAGTTAATGTTCCTGACTATTGACGGTCTGCGCTCACACCAAAAACCTAACACAGCCGGAGAAGATGATTGGTGTACCGCCGAACTACTCAAATATAATTCGAGCTGCACTGATAAGACTTAAAAGCAGGTAAGTTATTTAGTTGCTATATTCACTTCTATTCATTATTACATTTGTTCAATTACTTCCCTTTTTCAGTTGTTGTTTTCTTTACTATTTTTAAAATAAGTTGAAAACCCCAAGGATCCTGGCTGTATGTATTTTATAAATCGATTCAATCTTTAGAAATATTTCCACCATCTGGGGCATTATGTTTTGGTTAGTTGGTTTTTTGCATGCAAGATGTTTGATGAAATGCTTCAATGAGTTTATGAACTTATTTTGTGTATTGGTATTGTTTTGCAGGTAAAGAGTTACATTAACTTCTATTTGTTGTCTAGCAGGTGTGTTTTGCTGCCACCTAATTTTTGGCCCTTGTTATTGCTTATGTGTTGTTTGTTATTATGAGAATATATGGTTTTTCTGTTGTCTGATAAAATGTCACAAAGCG
This sequence comes from Gnaphalium uliginosum, assembly GCA_963930675.1. Classification (NCBI taxonomy): domain Eukaryota; kingdom Viridiplantae; phylum Streptophyta; class Magnoliopsida; order Asterales; family Asteraceae; genus Gnaphalium; species Gnaphalium uliginosum. Next base: position 64,376,853 of record OZ005680.1, read on the forward strand.
CATAGTGAGTGATTTCGTATGCCATTTGTGAAGAAATGATACTTAAAATCTCATTCAAGTACATTTGATATGCTTATATGTCAATATGTAATGGTAGCAAGGGACATAAATGGTTAGCTCCATGAAGAATAGATCAAATTGGAAACATGATGATGAACGTTAAAAAGTGCTAATAGAGTAATAGGCATAGAACCTTATGAACCCGAGTTGAATTGTATTTAGGATGTTTTCTACAACTTCGATCGGGTTCCAGCAAAATATGGTCAAACTGACTTTTTTCCCCTTACTAGATGTGTTTTGCACGCGATTTCAATTTGTTATGACTTATGATGTTTTTTGTATCCTTCTATTTGCCTTTTCATATCTTCTTCTTTACATTCCTTCTTCAAACCTTGTTTTCTTCATGTTTTATCTAAATACAGTAGCTATCATGGCGAATAGGAAACCTAGATGACAAGCCTGAAATGAATCTTAACCAACTCCAAGAGTTGATATGGAAATGAGTTCTTAATATATTTTCTTTCGCTTCAGTTTGGAGCCACGGATTTAAAAACATATAGTTTTTGAGACCTCCGAAATAACTACTTATAGGATCTTGCACAAGCATGAATTGGCCTTCAAATATATAAAATCGTCTCAAAACATGCATTTATTGATATGGAAACCATATTAAAATGTACACCACAAGATTTAAAGAATGCTTACACAACGAGAAAGTAAGAAGAGGAAGATGAAGTTATGATTTCGAAAATGTTTATAGAACAGTTTGAAACTAAAAGGCTAAAGAAGCCCATGTCCATTCAAAATCTTAAAAGTAGAAGATTGAATTTCAAAATTAAAAATTCTTGACTCTTTGTTGAACATATGAAGCAGCACAGTGATTAAATAGCATACATGTTACCCCACCAAAGGGCCTTTGGCCTAGCCGTAGGAGAGGAACCCTTCAACCAAGAGGTTGTGGGTTCAAGCCTCACTTGAGGCAGTGAGTTTCTAATATTTGAGGTGATTGTATATAGTATGTGTGTTAGATTGTAGGATGGCCGTTCCAAAAAAAAAGGTGTACACATTACCCCACTAATTTTACTAGTAAAGGCGATGTTTCATCTTTTCTTGAAGCTGCAATATAATTTATAATTTTATATATACCAAGAATTCACTGATTAGAAGTAACGCCACACACTTATGAGTCTTATTTACCATGCAATAAACTACCTGCTTCAACCTTATTAAATTAAGACTGTACTAGATATGACTTGGGATGACCGTAACCTGTTTTAAATGACTAATCCACTGCCTGCCCTGCAATAATACTGGTGACAGCAATCCACCTTTTGATGCCCAGCACATACTTTTATTGGCACTCATATGCTTTCCAAACATAAAACAAACCATGCAGAGGCCCTTTCCAACTGTACCGTTACAGCAGCATCACGTCCCATCCTTTTGTCTCCTTGTTAGAATATGCGGTCACTCTAGTAAAACTATGTAAACGGCCTCTGAACATTAATGAGCTTGTCCCTTAATATATGTAGACGCTTAATGTAACTTTTTTATTATCAATTGTTCACTTATTCTGAAACATAATATGATGATTTTTGTTGCAGAAGGCTTACCCATCCCAAAGCATGACAGAGATAAAGACCAATAAGGATGATGAATACGGTGTGCTTTTATATTACAAATACACCAAAGTCCCTAATCTTGATGACCTATTCACCTTCTACAATTCAAACTGCAACTCACTTTCCCTTCTTGGTCGTGTTCGTCTTGCCCCGCATGGCGTCAATGTCACCATCGGGGGGAAGTTGTCAGCTTTGGAGGAACACATTGCAATTATGTCTAAGAATCATTTATTTGAGGGAACAGATTTCAAGCTAGCTACATGCAGTGAGCCCATAAATGACAAAATAGCAGAGGAATGTGGTTTCACTACTCTTTCCATCCGAATTGTGAAAGAATTAGTTACTTTTAGTTCCCACCCTCTTTCAAAACCACCCGAAATCTCAAATGCTGGAAAGCATTTATCTGCAGTTGAGTTCCATTCAATACTTTCAGAAAAGGACGCTTCAAAAAAACTTGTTCTACTGGATGCAAGAAACTTATACGAGACAAGAATTGGGAAATTCCATGCTCCAAATATAGAGACGTTAGATCCCGAAATCCGTCAGTACAGCGATCTTCCTTCCTGGTTAGATACTCATTCCGAGCAATTACGTGGGAACCAAATTCTAATGTATTGTACAGGTGGAATTAGGTGCGAGATGGCGTCAGCATATATCAAATCCAAAGGGCCCGGTTTTGAAAATGTTTTTCAGTTATATGGTGGAATTCAACGGTACATGGAACAGTTTCCCGATGGTGGTTTTTTCAAAGGCAGGAATTTCGTTTTTGACCATAGGGTTTCGGTGGGGTCCTCCGATGCAAATGTGCTAGGTAATTGTCTGGTGTGTGACTTCCCATATGACGATTACTCTTCACGGATCAGATGCAGTTACTGTAGAATGCTGGTTCTGGTCTGTAATGCTTGTCAGGGTAAAAACTCGACATATGTTTGTGAGTTATGTCAGAAATATGGTAAACTTATTGAATCTGAACCTCTTTTGATTGAAACAAATGGTTCAAAAAAGCTGAGAATTTTGTGTTTACATGGGTTTCGGCAGAATGCTTCTAGTTTTAAAGGAAGAACGGGATCTTTGGCTAAGAAGTTAAAAAATATGGTTGAGTTTGTTTACATTGATGCACCTCATCAACTACAGTTTATTTACCAAAATAAAGAAATTGGTGATATGCCTTCTAAAGAACCAAAATCTCCTCCAACTAAAGGATGCAATAGAAAGTTTGCATGGTTTGTCGATCCAAATACTGACGAAAACACAAGTTCGGATTGGGAAGTAGCTCAAAGTCCTTTTGATTCTCTACAGTACCAGAAACAGACTGCTGGTTTTGATGAATCACTTGCGTATTTGAAAAGAATAGTATCTGAAAATGGACCGTTTGATGGGATTTTGGGATTTTCTCAAGGGGCAGCGATGACTGCTTGTGTTGCTGCGCAACAAATGAGTTTAAAGGGTGACATTGATTTCAGATTTGTGATTCTATGCTCAGGATTTCGACTTAACTTGAAAGAAAATGAGAAGAGTTCAATCAATTGCCCTTCACTTCATATATATGGTAGTGATCATGGAAAGGATACACAAATAGCATTTGATGCTAGTAGAAGCCTTGCATCATTGTTTGATGATGGGTGCTCGGTTATAGTTGAACACGACTATGGTCACATCATTCCTACAAAGTCACCATATATTGATACAATCAAGGATTTTCTTCAGCGGTTTCTTTAGCGTTGAGGTAACTGAATCACGATACAACTGTTGTATTCAGTATTTACTATTTACTCACAGATTGACGTCAAAACGTTATCCAGTCGGTCATTTCAAGGGTTTTATACTTTTTTGTAGCTTTCGTATGACGATGTTGTCTAGTTCCAGTCAGTCACGATACAACTAGTAGCATTATTTGTTTTGGTGTTTCCTAAATTTTGAACAAAATTTCTGTTATGTGAATACATGTGTTGGACTTTGTAAGCCCAATAATATCAAACAATTTATAAACCAGTCAAGAAAACGCTACTTACATGAAGACAAATATGCCACTAAATACGTTTTTGTTGACTAATACTTGGTCGTTAGTGTTGATTTTCATTTTGCAATAGTTAATCAACATTAACATATGTTATACGTCCTTCTAATTTAATATTATAGCCGAATTTGAATAATGTTAAACCTCATTTTCCTTCTCTTTTCTCATTTAATATTTTTCTAAATTGTTTGGGGAATACAAATGAATCAAGTATATACTCCATATTTAGAGACAAGAAATTCGTTGAAAACTAATCATTGGTGAAAATGTGAAATGACAAGTAAAAAAGTTACAATTTGAAACTACTATAGCTCGTTTAGGAAGGAAAAAAAGTGTGTATTGTATATAAAAATAGGCGCGAAATGTAGTAACTTTTTACTAAGTTTTATTTTGCCCTAAATCGAAGTAAAGAATGGTTATTCACTCAAAATAAGAGGTATTAACATACACGACAAATATAAAAATCAAAATATTAATTGAGTGAATAGAAAAAAGACACATCTTTACATTATATATCAAGCTTTTATATGGTTTGTTTTTGATATGATAGTTGTCTTATGGCCCATTTTAAATTCTTCATCCTAATTATTACATACACAGTAAGACATCGATTAAACTTAAATTCGAAGTTGAAGACTCGCTGTAAATCTGTAATTAAAAGAAAGAAAAACGCTAAACATCGATCAATCATCGTGTTCATCAATCTTATGAATGTTATAATATAGGTATTCACGAGTTTCGATCATATCATAATCATAATCATAATCATATCATACTTCATGCTCATAATAATAATAAAATAAAAATCAAAATAATCACACGAGTGAGCTTCAAACGAGTACATAATTTTTTTTTTTAGAATGGAGGAACCAATAAGAACGTGTCAAAAAATCCAATTTTCTTAAATATCTTCCAAACGGTAAGTCGAAAAATCATAAAAATTGCACCATAAAAATCAGCGTTTTCTTCTCTTCGATTGAGATATTTAATTTTTAAAAATATGGGGAAAGTGAGTTTTGTGACACGTGACGCATTCCTATTGATTCTTTTATTCTCATAAAAATTTTTTATTCTCATTTGAACCTTACTCACTCATATATTTCATTTTTCATTCTTTTTAAGTAGTACAATTCGCCTTTTAGATAAAATTACACACATTATTTATTTACGTATATATTTTAAATAGGCTAGGATCTGAACATAGAGCCTCTTGATCGATGCATTATATCATATCGTTAGGTAAAAAATCTTTTTCTATAACGTTTTTCTATCGTGGTAACTTATCAAAAAAATTATGCTTTAAAAATAATTAAAAATTTAGATAACAACAATTATTTAGTAAAATAGTAGTAGGCCGTAGTTTCCAAAAAGGCAATTATTTTAAGTCTTTATGATATGATATTTATATTTATATATAATATACTGTTTATTTCCTCGGCTTAGATTGATAATTAAGTGTTTTTCAATGTCATACGTCAACGTTCACTTTTAAAAGTCAATAAAGTACGTCCAAACAAATAATTTAAATTCTTTTAATTGGCAACTAACGTAGTACTACTAATGTTTAATGTTCATATACTCCTAAATAGCGGTAGCTTATAATTGGTAGTACAATAATCCCATCTCATTCTAATAATACGGACTAATAATCTACCGTCTACCATCTATATCCCATATGTATATATGATTTCATCATTTAAAAGTTTAATTCGTATAAATTCTCAACATTTATATCGATAATAATTAAATGGGTAATATTCTGATGGACGAATGCATTTTGAGGGTGAAGGAGAGACAAACAATCTCAGCCGTTGATTTTTGTAATCAATGGCACATATTCGTTTCATTTTAACAACACTGCATTTTACGTAAATGTTGTACTGTAAATCTGGACCGTTGATCACATAAATCAACAGCTAAGGTCGTATGTCTCTCAATCCCTTCAAAATGCAGCTGACCCGTATAATCTCAAACCTAATTAAATTCATTTGTTTTGAGTAGGTGGAGTCAAAGTCCATACCATAATAGTTGCGAAATGGAAAGCATATTTAGTACCATTTGTTTTGGTATTCCATTTTTAGCAACAAGTACCAAAAGATAGAAAAATAATTGCGAGTTTCATAAAATAGACCCACCTGGTTTTACTAATCAGGAAAAGAATAACAAGTATAGCCATTCGTTATAGCTACAAGAACAAACCTACTTTGGTGAATAACTTTTAAATGCTTAATTTACACGCTAAGTTGGCTAAATTTTCTTTTGATCTTTTAATTGGCCATTGTTTATCAACGGAATTATGTGTACAGAATAGCAAAGTCAGCAGTCACTTTGACCATACCAATTAGTTAACCCAATAAATCTTTTAAGGGGTTGTACAGTAAATTTTGCACGTGTCATTTGTGTATATAATAATGATAATGCATTAAAGATCTTACTGCAATTAGTTGGTATTGTTAATCAGTTACTTTATCCGTCTCATTTTTATTGTTCATGTATACATATTACAAATAATAATAATAATAATAATAATAATAAAAATAAAAATAAAGATATAGATAAAGTACAAATAGCATAATGTAGTTAACCCAATAAAATAAGTAGTTTTAAAGAGTTGTTAAATCATAGGAGTAAATTTGAAGGCACGTGGTAAAAGTGAAAAAGATGGTGAATTCCGTGCAATTAAAAGGTCTGTCCACCTCTCTCTAAAATAGGAGTAGTTGTATCTTTCCTATTAGGCGGCGAACATTGTGGGTCCAACCCCGTGCGTGCGTTTGACCCCGTTATTATCCGTCCTTTTCCGTTTCTTTCTAAACACATTTTTATTTCCCAAATAAAACCATTTATCATAAAATTGAATAATCAACAACAAATTCGTAACTACTTTATTAATCCTTTTATTTCATTTAACTATATATATATATATTATATTATCTCTTAACAACTACACATTATATATAAATAAAATATTATCTAAATTAAATATAATCAAAGTATATAAGTTTTTAAATTCAGATCATATAATCAAAGTTATTTATGAGAAACGAGTAATATTTACAATATTACAATTACAATACTAGACAAAAATAAATAATTTAAAAAAGAAAAAAGAAAAAAATTGTTGAGAGAGAAACATGTTGAATGAATTGAATCCCCCCACTAATGTCTACACTCTTTCTCTATTCTTTTACAACCAGTTGTCTTTGAAGAGAGAGAAAACACAGAAAAAGAGAACCTTTGACTAAATTAACACAAAGACTATCCATCCCTAACTCCATTTCACCCAAAGTTTCAATCTTTCTTTCAATTATAACAATACCCACTAATTATTTTCTTTTAATTATATCATTTTCAACCTTTCTTGAACTGGGTTTGCTTTATTTTTTTGGTAAATTTGTGAATAATATAACAAAAGGTTTTGCTTGTTTGAACTTTGTTTTAAAGTTTAAACTTAGGGTTTGTTGTTTAGGGTTCTGGGTATTTCAAATTTCTTGATCTGAGTTAGTTATTTATGAGAAATCTAGGTTTTTAGTTTGACCCGACCCGGACCAGGTTTATTGAAATGGATCGGCAAGTTTCTTTGATTTCAGCTTATGTTCTTGTTTGGTTCATATTGGTGTTCAACAACTTGTCAAAAGTCTATGGGAATGCTGAAGGTATCTGCTTTTTTGCTAGTGAATTGCTATTTTAGCTTTTAATGATTCATTTTATTGACTTTTGATTTGAGCTTAATGAATGTGTTGACTTTTGATTGATTATATTGCTGCTTAATCAATTTTAGTAATTAAGGCAATTGGGTTATGCTATACTGATTTAAACAATTTGCCCCAATTTTAGTAGTTGTAGCTCTAATAATAGGTAGTGGACCTAATGAGTATATAGTTGGAATTGTTCCTAATTTTGACATTAAGTTACAAAGGGATTATATTGAGTTACATATCTTGTTTTGCAACTGAAAGTTTCTCTATATTTGATGGTTGTGAGATGAGTTAATGATTGAATTTGGTGTGTAAAACAGGCGATGCATTGAATGCTTTAAAGACTCAATTAGGTGATCCGAATAATGTTCTTCAAAGTTGGGATGCGACTCTTGTAAATCCATGTACTTGGTTTCATGTTACATGCAATAATGATAATAGCGTTACACGAGTGTAAGCTTCTTGTTTGAGATAAGTTATCATTTTTGAACTTGGATGTTTGTTGCTGTAATTATAATTAAAAGAATTTTGTTTTGGTGTTTGGTATACGCAGTGATCTTGGAAACGCGAACTTGTCAGGTCAACTGGTTCCACAGCTTGGTCTACTCCCTAATTTACAGTATTTGTAAGTCACGTTTAGTATGTGTGATTATCACGAATATTGTATTTATCGTTTTCGTGAATAGTATGCTAGTTGGAACATGCTACTTTCTTACTTTATTTTAGTATCTAATAAGGGTCTTTCTCATGCTATTACCATATTTGGGACTTTTGTTTTCATCTACATGTGCGGATTTTTGTATAGTTCATGACTGTTTTTTTTCCATTTGTAGGTATCATATGTGAATATTCTATTAATAAATTATCTATGATAAGATTGTGTTCAGGTATCTATGGGTGATATGTGATAACATAAAATGAAATTTGGCTGGAAAAAGTATATAATGAACATAAAAGACACTTATTGCTACATGTTTTTTACATTGTGTGGGTTGGCGGGAGTTGGATGTGCGTTTTAAAAGTGTTTATATGATTTAAATTAGCTATTTAGCTATTATAAAATGCGTTGCAGGAGGTACTGTTGGATGTGTTTTTGTTGTTTGACAAATTTTTATCATTTGGGGATTTACTAGATAAAATGACCAAATAGGACAATAAATAGTATGAAAGTGGTTGTTCCAGTCCTAAATTATGAGATGATTAGTATATTTGTTTTCCCCTTAATATACTCTTTCCTTTAGTGCATTATAAAAGCTTGTGTTTTAGCAAGCTTAAGAAATCTAACATTATGTAAAGTGCATCAGATTTCATTTGAAATTCTGTTTTCTTCTTCAATTTTTGTACTACAACTAATAAGGTGTTTTTGTAATGATGTTTTATTTTACAGGGAACTTTACAGTAATAACATTACTGGAAAAATTCCTAATGAGCTTGGGAACCTAACAAACTTAGTGAGTTTGGATCTTTACCTCAACCGGTTAGATGGTGGGATTCCTGATACATTGGGCAAGCTCCAGAGGCTTCGTTTCCTGTATGTGTTCTCATAATTAAATTTATGAAATTTACTTGTTCAACTTTGTGATCGGTATTTGAATCAATTATACTTGTGATTCCATTTCAATGCAACCGAGACAATCTAAAAATGCAAAAAGTTACTGGTGAAGAACTCTTCATATATATGTGTGAACGGGTTGTTTGCGTAAACTTTTTACTTTGAAAATTAGCTAATATGGAAATGGGTTGAACACGTAAAAAGTCACCCAACGTGTATTCAGAATGCATAAAACCTCCTAAATTATTTTTGTTAATAAAAATGAGATTGACAGATTGTCAATGTTATAATGGCCCACCCATTTTGCTCCCAACTGAAAAGTTTCTGTTTTGACCAGAACCTCTTTGACCCGTTAACCTACCTCCCTCTCCTCTATTTTCACCTCGAAAAAAGGAAAAGAAAAAGAAAATTCAGTTGATTTGGATGATCAAATTCTAAACCTTTGTCTACTAGTAGCCTCAATTTCTTATGTTTTCATGGTCGACTTTTTAATCATCTGGGTTGTTTGGGAATTATGGTGTCATGTATCTGATGTTTTTGCAAGGACAGGCGTCTCAACAACAACACATTGACGGGAACTATTCCAATTTCGTTGACTACTATAACATCACTGCAAGTTCTGTGAGTACCAAAACATGTTCCATTTTCTTTAATTGTATGTATAAACAATTATTAAACCACTAAATTGTATTATCAATGTGTATTCTAGTGATCTTTCAAACAACAATCTAAGTGGAGATGTCCCAGTTAATGGATCCTTCTCTCTTTTTACACCTATCAGGTATGTTGCAAGCCGTCTTCCATTTTCATAAACTATGACACCTTGTGTTAATGGTAATTTTTGTTTTCCAGTTTTGCTGGTAATCCCAACTTGAAAGCTCCTCCAGTCATTCCTCAAGCTCCAACTCCTCCGAGTTCTCAATCTCCTTCTGGTAATGCTATTTTAGTTATTTTGCCCCATGAATACGTCTTTCTTTTGGTAAGTGAGATAACTTTCATAATCTATGTATCCATGATTTGGTTTTGTACTCAAATATATAAAGGGAAAATAGCATCTATTTTAGAAATATCTAACAAAACAACATACAAAAGTTTTTGTAACAAAATAACTCTAAAATTTTGCAAAATCATTTTGAGAAACACTTTTTTTTTTTTTCCGCAAAAATTTCCTTTTTTTTTTGTTTGTTTGTTGGCTGTTGGCTGTTGACAGTTACTTTCAGTCTTTTAATGTATCTTTCGAATTTATAGTAGTATTTCACAAAAAAAGAAAGAAAAAAATAAATAAGGGTATCTGGATGTTATTTTATTAAATAAGCTTTACAAAGTGTCAAGTAATTTTCCCTTACATAAAATGAATCCCATTTTATGTTTTCTTTGAGTCATCAAATATGCATATAATAGTTATCGGTTTACAGTGTATTGATTTATTTTCAACTTGGAAAGGAAATATCATGTTCTAACTTTATAAGTACCCGTGAAATGTTATTCCAGTCGGGAACAGTGCAACGGGGGCCATTGCTGGAGGAGTTGCTGCTGGTGCCGCCCTATTGTTTGCGGGTCCGGCCATTGCACTTGCCTGGTGGCGACGCAGAAAACCACAGGATCATTTCTTTGATGTACCTGGTTAGTAGAACGCTACCCGCGTACATTATTTACCTTCATTTCCAACATTTTTTGAAATTTTAGATGCTACTTATTTACGCATAATTTCATGTATATGCAGCTGAAGAAGATCCCGAAGTTCATTTGGGGCAATTGAAGAGGTTTTCACTTCGTGAACTACAAGTTGCAACCGATAATTTCAGTAATAGACATATTCTTGGGCGAGGTGGATTTGGTAAAGTTTATAAAGGACGGTTGGCGGATGGGACATTGGTAGCTGTAAAAAGGCTAAAAGAGGAACGAACTCAAGGTGGAGAATTGCAGTTTCAGACGGAAGTTGAAATGATCAGTATGGCTGTACATCGAAATCTACTTCGGTTACGAGGCTTTTGCATGACACCCACTGAGCGGTTGCTTGTTTATCCGTATATGGCCAATGGGAGTGTCGCCTCATGCTTAAGAGGTACAATTTGACTGAAGTGGTGACGCCTATTACATTCAAAAGTTAGAATATATACAAATTAAGTTAGAAAGTTAATAGCAACATCGTCTCATTTGCAGTTATTATTCAGTTCAATGTGGTCTTTGGTTTTCATCAACATTTGACATAATTTTTTTTGCGCCTTTTGATGTTAAATCAAAACAAGTCTGGCCAAAAGTCAACATTTGTCTTCTAACAATCTGTTTATTAATAAAATTATTGTAGAGAGACCCGATACACAGGAGCCGCTTGATTGGCCAATTCGAAAGCGAATTGCATTGGGGTCTGCAAGAGGTCTTGCTTATTTGCATGATCATTGTGATCCTAAGATCATTCATCGTGATGTCAAAGCTGCAAATATATTATTGGATGAAGAATTTGAAGCAGTTGTTGGCGATTTTGGGTTGGCTAAGCTTATGGACTATAAAGATACTCATGTTACAACAGCTGTTCGTGGTACAATTGGACACATAGCCCCTGAGTACCTATCAACTGGGAAATCTTCAGAAAAAACTGATGTTTTTGGGTACGGTGTGATGCTTCTAGAGCTCATAACTGGGCAAAGGGCATTTGATCTTGCTCGGCTTGCAAATGATGATGATGTCATGTTGCTTGATTGGGTAAGCATCTTCCTTCTTTTGTGTTAAAAACATATTGTCTTCTCTATATTTGCGATAGACGAAACTTTACCGAGTTAAATCTGTATGGGGTTATATATGCAAGCTACATTTTTAAAACCACTAGCATTTAGGGGGTGTTTGTGTCCGCAATTTAAACTGATTTATGGTTACTGCGAGGTGTGTTTGGCCTGCATCTTATGGGAACCTTAGTTTATGTTTTCTAGAAGCTTATTAGGTACTTGAAGTAGCTTTAAGTTGGAGCTTGAGTTAGTGGAAGATAGATTTACCCAAATACCCTTTATGTATTTGGTTTTCCTAATCTGGGTTCTATTTGCGTCTCCTTTGATATCGTTTTACATTTTTCAGCTATTGGTAGTTTGCCAACACTTATTAGAATTAAAGCTCCAATTTCCAGTTCTAAATAAAAGCTCGAACTAGCTTCCAACTAGCTTTTCCAAGCCTACCCTTGTTGATTACTTTTTAATGTCTGGATAAACATAGTCTGCTTATACGAAGTCACTTAATCACTTTTAAACTGCACATTTAAAGACCAATTGGTCTTTGGTGAATTTTGCCACTTTTAACAGGGTGCATATGTAACTATTTACGAAGTTTTTATTTCTATTTGAACCAATACTAACAGCACATACAAATTGAGCTCTGGCTGGAGCTCTATACCATTTCGTTTGCGATGATTCTGATCTTTGAAACTTTACAGGTGAAAGGGCTTTTGAGGGAAAAGAAGTTAGAGACACTGGTGGATGCTGATTTGAAAGGTAATTATATAGACGATGAGGTTGAACAATTGATCCAGGTGGCTCTACTGTGCACACAAGGAACTCCATTGGAGCGGCCCAAAATGTCGGAAGTTGTGAGAATGCTGGAAGGTGACGGTTTGGCAGAACGATGGGAGGAGTGGCAGAAAGAAGAGATGTTTAGGCAAGAATTCAATACCACACATAATCCAAATAGTGATTGGATTATTGCAGATTCAACTTACAATCTTCGTCCCGATGAGCTATCTGGTCCCAGATAATGGGTCAATTTTAAAATGGTTTTCGGATATTTTTCTTTGTGGAATCTGGAGTTATCGAAACCGCTATTTATCATCATTGTGCATATGAAATTCTTGTCTTTTTCTTTACTTTTTTCTCCTTTTGTTCACCTAAGACTGTTGGAGGTGGATTGTGTCTAGAGTTTTGGTCTTTGTTGTTGTCTTAATTGTGTTTATAGATTGGAAGGTGGGAGTAAGAGGTTCAGGTGCAAAGTAACCCCAAATGTTGTTGAAACACCAATGTACTTTGGTTCCTTATGTAAACCAGATGAACAAAATAAATACATTTTGTTGGTATTGTAGGTCTTGTTTGATAGTCGTGTTTTAATTTTGAATTTAACATGTTCTGTTTTATCTGTCGTGATTTTTGTTAAAAACATGTCAAACATGTAGAATAGTTCACAGAAGAAATCAGATCAAACTGGTTAAATACTTTTAAACCTGTATTCTAATGTTTAAAACAGATTAGTATTTTAGTTAAATTTGTACTTTATATTAACACACCTATGATTGTCAATGGCTCATCGATTGAGACGTGCATATGTAATGGTATCAATATTTGCCTTTACGATGATACAAATTAGATTTTATAATCATGTCGAAACGTATTAGTTTGGCAATAATTTAGTTGTTAGGTCAACCTAATCTGACCTTCCATTTTAACACGTTCAACCCATCTAACCCTGCTAAGTGCTAACAACCTAAACACACTGATCCCATATAATAATCGAACAAGAAAACAATAATAGGCATTTCAAGCAGCAACTTCTGGACATTCGAAGACTCCCACAACCCATGGATTACAATTACAACCAATAGACGACCTCACCTTTTCAAGAAAAAAAAAAGAGTCAAACATCGTTTGTCAAACCAATCTGTCGGTCTACCAAATCTATGTAAAACCACTAAAAAGATGCACAAACTAATATATTTCCATGTACAATAACGAATATACACGCTCATCTAAAATAGCCAACATCATGTCTTCACTTCCTTCCACTGGTTCCAATACGAGGCTTTCCTTTAACCTCAGACTCCTGCCATATTAATAAGCAAAATATCAATTTTTCGTTCCAACAGACAGCGAAATAATGGAAGAGATTACAAAAGAGTCGTTAAATAGTTCAGACCTGAGGCAAGTGCAAGTATATGTAACTCTTTGCTGTTGCTGGATTATGATTTTCTGCACCCTTGCTCCAATCATAGCATACCTTAAAGATAACAAGTGTTATTCATGTAGTTTTTAAATAAATCAAACTTCATAACTTGGTATGTATGTAAAAATTATTACATACCGCATAAGCGTATATGGAGCCATCATTATTGAAGCTGCTGCAAGGTATAGGTTGATTACATCTTGACATTGCCTGTGCAACAGTCGGATTAGTAAACAACATATCTCAAACACACAACATGACTGCCCGTTTAAAAATTAAATAGATATAACAATAAGTGACATAAAGTCTACACTGCAATTCCTCCATTTGACTGGTCTACATAGCTAGAAACTATCCTAAACTTATGGAATAATGTTTCAGATAAAAAAGTTGCTGTATTATTCCAATTTTACTACTTAAAAAATAGACACTGTGTTTATACACCGTCTCACCCCACGAAAAGTACACACACACATCAATTGAAGTAATTGACTATCAGCTATATCACCAACATACGCTTGAATCTTACTCTAGGTTAAAAGCATCGTCGACCAAGTGAACTAAAAATAAATCACAATTAATTCCATAGCTGATATCTACATTCTACAGAGATGCAATTGTATGATGTGAACTTTTCCAGGGAATGGATCGAGATATGCAAAGTTAAGAAGAAAATTTAATACAGGTCTTGCAAAAAGGAAAAAAAGCTCATCTGATAACAGTGAGTCCTAAGAAATTAAAGAATTTCCTAACTGTTAAGTGAACAGATAACAGCGACGTAAATGTATAGAGATACCTTCAATCTTTGTTTACTATCTTTGTCCCAGAAGTTAAAAGCACCGTCAGATCCAGCAGTTGCAAATGTGTGATGAACCTGAAAAAGGGAGTCAGCATGTTCAAAGTTCATCTGCAAAAAAAGTTATTCAAATTTACCAATAGCAGTAATATTAAAGTGTCTTACAGGATGAAAGTTAAGAGAGTTGACTGAGTATATATCATTTCCCTCTCGGTGGCATTTAAAAGTGAAGTTTTTACTCTGCTGTTGTTCATCAAGATGATGTACACCAACTCTCCCTTCAATCGACCCAACCTGATGACCAAAATTATCATTATTAAGACAACATAAGAACAGAGTGTAAAGAAGGAATAACATGATATGCTCCAATATGGAAGTAGAAACATACCAAGAAACCTTGCTGATCTGGAAAGGCAGCAACACACCTAGTTTGGTACTTTAAGGGGGATGCAATTCTCTTAAACTCAGCCTGTTGTGATCCACATGGACTCAATATCAAAACTTTTTGTAATAAACTAGGCATTTATAAAGAACTGAACATGAAATCTCAAAATTCACCCATGCTTTATACCAAAATAATCTTACCTGAGGATTCTGCAAGTTAAACACTATAAGATTTCTATCTGCAGTGCCAACGACCATCAGGGGATGTCTCACTGTTAGTGCATAGCAGCGTTCAGGAAGTTGCTGAGTGTGAATAGGAGTTTGTTGCCTCAAGTCCCAGTATCTGGAAGAAGGCAGCATAGTTTCATAAATCAAGAAGTATAATAAGAGTGATAGGTGTGTAGGATGAAGACACAACTCACAAACTATAGAGGTACCAATAAATTCATCGATAAGCTACAAGACAATTATAACACTGTATAACATGAAGATATGAATCCAAAGAAACTATTTACCACTTCAAAACAAAACCATTACAAAATCAACAAAATTACAGTCAATCGCTCAATCGCATACCTAAGAGTCTTGTCCCAGCTTCCCGATACCAAAAGGTTCATCTCTGGAATCCAAGCCACCTCCTTCACAGGAGCATCATGCATAGCAACGGTTACCGGTTGACCACCAGACAGTAAAGGCCACATCTTCACTTGTTTGTCACATCCACCAGAGAAAACTGTTGTTCCATCATCTTTCCAAGCTGAACATAAAACCTACAAAAGTAACACACCAAAAAGGTCCGTTAACCAAACAACAATCAAATATTCAAAACGAAAAACCAACACTAACGTATCAGGAATCCAAATAATGCATAATACAATCGTTTGTTTTACCGGTTGGTCGTGCGTTATTGACGCCTTTCCCACCGAGCCAACAGAAGTACCACTTTTAGTTATCTCCCAACATCTCACCTACAATAGTTCCATAATAATCAAACCACAACTATTTTTTTATACGGCTGATGTTATTAATCAAACCACAACCAATTAGTTCACTAACTAAATTACTTAATAATACATATTTAATAGACCTAATTAAATTGCTAAACATAATAAACATAAAAACCTAATTAAATTGCTAAACATGAAACTAACCTGGTTATCCCAAGAAGTAGCAACAAGGTAATTAGCCTTAGGACTGAAAGAAAGGCTAGATACAGCATCGGTAGGAGGTGATACAACCTATACATACACATTTACAATACAATCAATACATACAGTAACTAAATTCAGTCGATACTTAACATAAATGCTAAATTTCAATTTAATCATTAATTAAACAATGAGTTAAAGTGAAAATAAATTTAAATTAAATTGTAAGAGGTATATAAATAAATATAGTGAGCTCGTACTAGAGAATTATGATTAGAATGATTTATTTACCTCAGTTGACTTGTTTGGATTTGTATTGGAACCAATGCCAAATGCAGACATTGTATTCAAATGTTGAAGAGTTTGTCTACCGGAAACCTAATTATTGCAGGAAAAAGATAGATTCACTCCGACGAATTTATATGATGAATTGTGTGTGCGTATGAAAAGGAGTGAGAGCGAATTATATATGATCAAAGTGTAGAGATGCAAAAAGCGTTGTAATGACGCTAGAAGTTGTCATGAATTCGGGTCGGGTTAACTTGGGTTTAAGAAAAAGAAGCGGATTTATTATTATGTAGAGGTGCAAAAAGCGTTTTAGTGACGCTAGAAACTAAACAATGAATATGGGTCAGGTTATGAAATTGGGGTTGGGTTAATTTGGTTTTGGATGGAAATATTGGCCCAATAAATATAAACCCTGATATTATAGGACCTATATATGTTTGGCCCACATGCAAAAAAATGTATGCACGATCAAAATAGCTTTGGTCGATTTGTTAGATTCGAATATACAGGGTTGGGTTCTTGTGAAAATAAAGGGATAAAATAAAAACAGTGAAAACGATCTCAATTTGTATTCACAATTCTTTTTAGTTGTGAACTTTTATTTTTTTCGCTTCACATACATTTTTTTATTGTGAACCTTTACATTTTTTTTTTCTAAAAAATTTCGTTGTGAACCTTTATTTTTTTTCCTTCACAAAAAGCTAGAAATTTTTTAATTGTGAAGCTTAATTTTTTTAGCTTCACATAAATTTATGAATGTGTGAAGCTTAATTTTCAACCTTCACGATTCGTAAAATTTATGTGAAGTCAAAAAAATAAATTTCACATTTAAAAAATAAGTGTGAAGCAAAAAAAAAAAAAATCAACTTCACACTTTATAAAATTGTAAAGGTCAACTGTTTTTATCGTTTTTATTTTATCTCCACCCCTTTTTATATATATATTTTGATCCAAGGGCTGTGATCTGTTTTTACCGTTTTTATTTTATCCCCTTGTTTTCACATGATCCCAATCCCGAATATATAAATCTAACTCTTAAAATACTTAAATTAATTTGTGATTTGATCAATTAACTTTAAGGTTATGATTAAATTCATCAAGTAGGCCGATCCGGTTCGGCCCACATTAGATCATTGTAAAAGTTTAAGCTCTTAACAAATTCACTAACAATCTAAATAATCATTAACGATCCATGTGTTGATCTGCTAATTAGTTTATTGACTTTAATCCATTATTAATTATTGGTTTAAATGATCAAACTTTTGATTTGATAGATTATATATATCAACATGCTCAATATTTAGATCAAATTCGGCACAAATACGATATACAAGTCTTTTTTCGGTCGGTTATAGTTTAGTAGATAATTTAACTTTAGCTTCTATAGTGTATGTTGTTTTACTTCACAGTTTACACAATACACAAACTTTATTGAAAAAATGCACTTCATGTGTTTTTTTTCTTCATTCCTGTTTTTCATCAAATTTATTAGATTACAAATTATACTTATTTATTAAATATTAAATTTGTATTTAAAAAAGGAATCGATGTACAACTTAACTAACTTATTTTGTGAAACGTCAATCTGATTTGTGTAAGATTAAGCACATGCAAACCAATATATATATATATATATATATATATATATATATATATATATATATATATATATATATATATATTATCTTCATTAATTAGTTTAACAAAATGATAATTAGACATTACTTAGCACGTGTTACAAATAAAAATTACAATATTTCTGCCCGTGTGAAGTGTGAACTAAGATGCAACAAAACTTCTAATCATTGTCCAAAAGTTACATTACTATCCCTTCAACTGAAATTAAATTTTATTATACATCTATAATTCATACTAAAATATTAATATTTTTAAGCAATATGATACCGATAAGTATATGTGCCATATGCATTTTTTAACTCATATTATTCACCTTTTATATTGTATTTTGTCTCAATTTTGTTGTTAGACATATTTTCAACGTATGCATAATATGAATAATGAATAATGCTATATATACTTAAAACATGTACTTAAAATTATGTTCAATTCATTTATGTGAAAATCTTATATGATATAACAGACACTTAACTTAGGTGTCGTTGGTTAAAAAAAGGGCTAAATCTGTATATATTAAAATTTAAAAGCCGTTGAAATGATGATATAAGGTTGATAGTATATATGGTTGGTCAACATGCATGTGGCACCCAATTTTTGTAAATTATATTTAGAATTTAATAGTTTGGCGATAAGTTCATGCATATTATTCTCAGCTCAATTAATGGCGTAATCATAAAGTGGTATGTGTTCGTTATGCATGCATGAATTTACGATTCGATCTTCGTGATAGATGCACCAATTACTGAATCACATGCATGCAAACTTATGAGGATTAATGAAGAATAAAAGGAAACAGATACGAAACTCGATCGTAAAGCCAGAAATTATGTATTTTCTTCCCGTCACGATCAGTTGGTGGGTCTTCTTCTATTAGGAATCACAATTCACAATTGTTTATTATTCCACGTTTCTATGTCAAAGTTTATTTCAATTCCATGCTAAAAAGTAAAAACTGACCCACCCATAAGCCCATATGCCCATATAACGTACTGTTAACTTATCACTACCTGGGTTGACTTTTGTGCATGCTTTGACCAAAATTTTCAATCAAGTCTTATTATATAGTATACAATATTGGGTGTTTAAGTTAACTTATATTTTCTGGTGGGTTGTTAAGATTTCGAATTATTTAAGTTTCTTATTCATTTTGAAGATTAAATTTTGTTTGACTCAAAAAATGGATGTATACATGCATATGTTTATTTAAAAATAGAGATGTCATAAGTCCTTGAGACTTGCATAAATAATTGTACTAAAATTATAACAAACAACGGACTTTGACTCATAGTGCAGTTGAAATGAAATAACTTATATATGAATTTTCGAACTTATAAATAACACTAAAGCTATGTAGTCCCCTAACATAACCCTTAAGAATATTAGTTTGAAATTAAAATTAGCATGCAGCAAAAATGCTTATTGGTAACTCCTTATTTCATAATAGCGCGCGTTCGTTACGATATATTAATTGTTTGTTATGTTCACCAAATCCCATATATTGTCGTTATAATTAAAGCGTTATTAATTGGTTAATCTATTTATATGTTTCGGGTTCATTTTAAAACGACTTATATGTTTGAAAACGGAGTTAAGTGTTCTTGAATTGAGTATAGTATGTGAATGTGGAGTTTTTCGCTTCAATGATTTATATATGTTCTTCATAGTTTAGTATAGTACGTGTTTTTGTGTTTTTATGACAATATAATTCAATGAATAGACTGATTTGTAATGTTCAAAAAGACATCTTCAAGGAAATTTAATTGACATTTCTCAAGATATGTAGTTTTGTTGATTTAGTTGTATATAGTTATCCGTACTAGAATTAAGTCAATATAGTGGACTACAGTTTTATTTTATAATTAATCTAATCTAAATCTAATAAATAAATAATATATAATAATAAATATTAATAAAAGAAAACTCTCCTAAAAAATCTAAATGCAAAATTGAACTCCTATTAGCCAATCAAAACTCTCAATTTCACTTAAACTTTAATTAACCAATAAAATGTCTTCATTCCCCTAAAAAATCTAACCTAAAATAAATAAATCAAACCATATAATAATAATAATAATAATAATAATAATAATAATAATAATAATAATAATAATAATAATAATAATAATAATAAATAATACTAAAAAATAAAAATAAAAATAAAAAGAGACTAATTTTTTTTGTTCTCTATACCTTACGAACGTTTTGTACATTGCAAACAAAGTCAATTTCATATTCTTTCATATCTTTATATATGAAATATAAATATTGATATTAATTTAATCAAATTGAAATTTAAAACATATATTTTATTTCACGTAATTAATCTTAAATACTGATTTAAATTTTAAACAATTCAAATTTTAATTGTTTTTAATTTGACGGGTTTCTTAATTTTTACGGGCTTTACAGATGAATTAAAATCAAGATTATAGTTGTTTTTTCAAAACATGTGACAATACTGACTTCATAAGAGGTTTGAATAGTTTAAATGTGTGAATTTAATTACGGGTAATAAGACGAACCAATTCATGAGCTACTTGAGATCGACTCAAGAAACATTTGAAATCAACTTAGTACAAATCGAGTCTAGCTCGAGCTACTAGAGTAGAGTTTCAAAACAAGCTCTCTAAATATTTCTATACAAAACTTTAACATTGCATAAATAAAAAATTAACAACCTTATTCATCACAAAATCACATAATATCAATAAATAATTACAGATTTTGTAATCCTATTTGAATTAGTAATACCAATGGATAAGAAAGCCTTTGCAAAAATAAAACAAAATGAAATAACGAGTTTCTCTATTAATTATTCATAACACTTTTAAGTCCATTTAAGAGCTTATAATGAGACAAATTACGTAATACAAATAACAATAGTTAGTTATAACTATGCTTCTCCATGTAAAGAGAAGAGATAAAAATAAAAATAATCATATCATAATACTTATTATTAGTAAGTAGTAACAAAGAATAGAAGGTATCTACGAAAAATTAAAAAATAATAATAATAAAAAAGGACAAGTGAACGAATGAGTTTTGTCAAACTCCGTAATGCGTAATATCAATATTTTTGCATTAAAATTTCGTGTGTATACACGGGTCTATAAACTAGTTAATTAATAAAGAGATTTTAATTAGATTAACTTCAATAATTAGGTGGGGTTTTATTCATTTTTAATAGTTTGCATGTTGACCATGTTTCTAAGAATATACTGTATCTAGATTAGATTGTGTCATCCATGCCGTCATATTTAACGTGGGTTTGCCCAATTGTTGTTTAGAGTTTCCATTTTCGAACAATTTGCATATCTTTTACTATTTGTAGTATATAATTGCTTAATTTTGGAGCTATCTGTTTATAGTATAACACTAGGTACTATCGTGATTGTCTAAGTACGACCCATAATGTTTATGTCTTGAAGGTTGATGTTTATAGGAATTTTTAAATAAGTTCAATCAATTTAAACTAACCCAAATAAGTCAAGCAAAACTAATTAATAACAAGACAAAGCCAAACCAAATTACTACTTGGTTGGTTTGATCTTAGTATGTTATAATATAGTCAGTCGACAAAAAACATAAAACGACACTACGTCTTTAGTAGTTTCTAAACCGTCTGTTCAAACACCGTGATATTATGGAAGCAACAATATTGGACATGGGTAACTATTATCATGCATGTTACACAAGGCTTTGAAGAGATTTTGTAACGTTGGGTATGAATGAAATATTATTACCTTTTGTATAATATTTTTGGTTGAAATTTGGAGTAGAAATGAATGTTTAATTAATTTGTACCTCATTAAATATTTGTTTATATATTATACATGGTGCTTAGGTTATATTAACATGAAGGTGACAAATGAAATGATGTCTACGGATATAAAAATGAAGAAATTTCGCATGAATTTCACTGTTATTCTAATCTTTTAATTAAGATGCATGCATCAAACTTACCGTCTTTATCTACAGATTAACATAAAGTTAATTAATGAAATAAAATTTAAATATATGGGTACCAAATTGGAGAAATTTCCCATGAATTTCGATGTTTTTTCATGACAACATATTCGAAAGTGATAGTAGAATATTAAGTTAGTTATACCAATTAAATTTTTCTAGAATTGGTATACGTATAATGTGGATTGAACAAGAAAAAGTTTGAAACAAGTTGCAATGCATGTTTTGAACCAAATTTGACTATTTTATTTTGTGTATTTAAACGTTGACTTGTTTCCGTATGATGTCTAGTTGATATGCGTAGTTGTTAAACGCTTATAAGTTATGAGTCAACTCTTACAAATCGAGTTAATTATTAGATCACCCTAAAAATGAGGTGACTCGAACTCCAACAGTTAAATGACCTTTACTTACGAATCATTTATCAACCACTTCTAGTCGTATCGACTCATAACTCTAACGAGTCAGAAATTACACAAACTTTTTAGGTAATATTGAAAAAAATTTGAAAAATAAATGACAGAATTTTGATTTGAATTAAGCAGTTGTGGTCGTTGTTGGTTGGTGACTTTACCATCAACCCTCATATGTCATGCTCTAACCCTCATATGTCATGCTCTACTTCACTTGAAAAATTGAGAACATCTTATTTGATAGTTAGTAACATCTTAAAGACTATGAGAAGTTGTGGTTAAAGAAATGGTTGGGATTGCTCGCTAATTGAGGAGTCGAGTTTATTTTTTAAATGTGCACAATAAATACAATATATTCTTGTTAGTCTATTATATGTTTTTTCTTTAACTTTTATAAATTTAATCAATTTCTTAGGATTTTAAATTATGTAAACTTCTAACGTAAGCTTTAAAATAATTAGGATATATAAGATACCTTAATATTTAATTATTGATGTAATTTTTTATGTGTTTGTGTGTTGTGATTTTTATGAGTCGAGTCACATGAAAAATCGAGCTGAAAGTCTGAAATTGTTTTGAATCGTGAGCCGACAACTATGTTGACATGAGCGAATATGAGTTTCTATTCATAGACGTTAACTGAGTTATTTCTAATATTAATCTCACAATCAACACTAAACAAGAACCCCCATGAGAGTTTTGCTTAATTGGTTCGCTATCTGAATATTAATCATGTAACTGCTACATGTTTAAAAAATAAAATTATAAAATATAATATAATAATAATAAAAAGAAAAATCATGTAACTATTTTTTTTTCTTTCTAATTTATTATAACGCATGAATATGTCAAGATTTCATGGGTTTGACCTTTCTGTCCAAAGGTCAATGGAACTTTTTAATTGACTATATTGTTAGCTGGTCAAGTATTTTTTAATGCTGTCATGTTGTCTTTCCTTGTCTTTGTCTCCTCGAGTATTCTTCCAAGTCCCAACTGTTTTCAATTTGATATTTTTATATTTTGTGGTCCCATTTACAATATACAGTGTACATCCAAAATGAAAATGTGATAATGGGTCCCAATAATCATTTGATTATATCACTAATGAGCAGTTTTCTTTAATTGTTAATAAAATTCTAAATCAGAAGACATGCTAAATTTGTAGCATGCTTGCTCACTACTTGTTTTTGCTTATTGGGTGCAGAACTTTTGTAGCTTACAATTTTTTGAATTCTCTCTTTTGACCCATATATGGATATGGATATGGAAGTAATATAAGTTCATGGATATAATCTTGAATTCTTGATGAAATTTTAACTACATTTCCACTACTCTTTCATAGCATTATAACTCCAGAAATTGCAATGGGAATCAGGGGAGATTTTGATCATGACTACTCTTTCATGGTACACTTGCCTTAAATGGACAAAAGTACTCTTGACTTTTCCTTCATCGATCCTACGGAATTCCGATCTGTTTGCTGCTAGACTTCGCTCTAGAAAACTTGTGCCAGTTTGTACTGCCCCGAATGGAGGAAACTGCGCATGCCTTTCCAACAGGAAGAATTTTCTTCATGCTGCGGAATTCAATATCTTTCCAGTCAAGTTTACTGCTTAGCATGTGATAGAATTTGTCTTGAATCGAAGAAAATGCAATTCACCTTCCAAAACGATATTTTTTGTTCCTCCTGTGGAATTTAACATTGTACTAGATCACTATTAAGTATGTAGCTTCCTGCAGCTTTCCATCATGAAGAATATACGATCAAATGTTCTTGAAACTTTAACTTTGTGTGCTTTATTTGTCATCATTGATTTATTCGCGATCAGTTAACTGCAAGAGATGCAGCTGATATATAGTACACAATTAGGCTTTTCAAGATTTTTATATTGTCCTGTATACGGTTAGAAGAGATTTAGATGCGATATTACGGCCACGGCCCTCCTTTACGTGATGTGATACGTAAGTTTAGACATGAACCGAAAAATATTGGATGTAAGCAGAGGTATCAAGATGGATGGGCCAGGTTGACCCGTAAACAACTTTTTATTCATTTTTAATTATTTTTCCAAATTAATCAATAGTATATGAATTATGGTTGTATAAAAAGATTTTTAGTATGATAACAATATCTAAATCATCGAGTAAAGAAATTTAAGAGGTTGTATAGTTGTAGAATTCAATCGACTTTCAACCTGTATGACCGGTTTAAGATAAAAAACATATCAACCCATTAGAGTACTAATTAAAAGATTTAAGCATATAAAGTCGGTACTCGTAGAAGTCTTGCTCTACTGATTTACCAAGACGTTTCATCTTGGAAGAAGAATCTTTGAACAAAAGGTGGTAGTTGTGTAGTAGAACAATTTGTGCATGCATTCAATGAATTACGAGATGGAAAATCAAAAGGTCAAATTGTGACTCAAGAAGACATGAAAAAGGAAAACCCTTGAGTTTGAAATTTGATGAAGCAGACAGATAGCATATATGGTCTAAATGTTGTATGAAACACTGTTAGTTATACACATTTTCACATCCAAGATTGACTATTATATTATATTATATTTGTACGATACTCCATAATTAATTAAAAAAATCCACGTAACCCTCTTGATATATTAAGAGAATCTTGTCTAATGTGTATATAAAGACATCATTTGTACCACTCATCTCAGCATCAACCATTGAACAAACACTTAAGAGTTGCTAATTAAATTGAGAAATCTTGGAAAACATCATGTCTATCTTTTCGACTTGCAATTTCATGCCTCGTGCAATTTTGATGCAATCTAGAGCTAGGTATTAAATATTCATTCTTTCTGTATACCTGCATACTAAGTTTTCAATACATATACTGACAGCGTGTTTTCTTTTGTTGGTTTGCAGTTTAAAAACACCAAATGAAAGTCTAGGTATTCATACTATACATAATTCTAATAATTAACCCGTGTTCTATATGTATAATTAACGTCATTTTATGTTAAAATTGTGTTCAGCTACTGTTCGTTGCACAAAAGTTGTTCGTAATGTGAATTTAGAGAAGTTGCGCCATAACTATTTGTTTCCCGAGGTTACTTGATCTTATAATATATTTTTTTGCAGCGTTTCAACTTTAGTATGTGTGCAGAATATATCATTTTGTTTATTATATATCAAATAACGCTCCATTTTATTGCAATTGTAGATAGAAGCAAGGGAACATGAACATATGAAGAAGTACCCTGATGCAAACATCATAAGGCTCGGGATTGGTGATACCACAGAGCCAATTCCTGATATTATAACTTCAAATATGGCTGAGGTAAGATGATTCACCATTAAGAATACCAGTAAGCATACATTTGGTTTTGTATACACTTGCTTAACAAAAACCATATAATTCACCCATTCAAAGGGAACCTATACAAAGATTTTCATTATTAGATGTTTGATGAAAATTGCAACTTTTGTTTCTTTGCAAGCTTTTAAGTTGAAGTTAGTTATTTATCCATTATTATTGTGTGTGGGACTGAATATCCTAAAATATGGTTCCATGATAGTCTTATTTGCAAACCGTGAAAGATATTTATGTCATTTGACTAAAATTCTAGTGATTTGCTTTTACTGAAGTATGCACTGGCTCTTTCGACACGTAAAGGATACAAAGGTTATGGTGCAGAACAAGGGAACAAGGTAAGTTTATGTCACAATAGAAGAAACTTTTGTGTATACATATCAAAAGCTCTTTACAAACCTCTTCAAGTCATAAGTTTCTTAAATTACTAGAACAAATTTATGTAAATCATTCACCTGACCTGGACTCCAGTTTCACCTTTGGGATTGACATTAAACGACTGCTAAATTACAGGCTTTAAGGAAAGCAATAGCAGAATCATTTTACAAAGATTTAGGTGTAAAGGCTGCTGAAGTTTTTGTATCGGATGGATCACAGTGTGACATATCTCGCCTTCAGGTTTGTTTTATTACTTAATTTCTTAAATAATCATTGTTCTAAAGCTATTACAAAAAGATGTTTAAATCGACACACTTTATTCTTTAAATTTTTAACTGCAGCTGCTTCTGGGGTCGAGTGTTTCAGTTGCTGTACAGGATCCCAATTTCCCGGTATTGTTATGACGTTCTTTCTATTACTAGAATATATCTGAATCTTGATTATGAATATTAGAGGTGTAGGATATGATTGATGAGTTTATGACAAAATCTATGTTTTTGACTTAACAGGCTTACATGGATTCAAGTGTTATAATCGGGCAGGCAGGAGACTTCCTAGACGAAACACTAAAATACAAAAATATTGAATACATGACATGTGGTCCTGAAAATAACTTCTTCCCCGATTTGTCAACCACGTCAAGAACCGACATTATCTTTTTTTGCTCCCCAAATAATCCAACGGGCCATGCAGCCTCTTATGAACAGTTGACTCAGCTTGTGGAATTTGCTAGGAAGAATGGATCAATCATTGTTTATGATTCAGCATATTCTGTTTATATAATGGATGAAAGCCCGAGGTCCATTTATGAAATTCCTGGTGCAAGAGAGGTAACTTGCTGTGCTTCCCTCAACGAGTTGATTTTATGGTCAAACTTAACTTCTTGTATTTTTTATCTTGAAGTAATATGTGTTTATAATATTAACGCCTATAATATATATTCCTCATCATGGTTTTTGTTATAAGTTTATTTTGTTGATCAATTGTTTTGGGGTTAGAATGTGACAAGTTTCGACAAAGAGTTAAGTTGAATACTAGTTCTTTTGACATAAAAAGAGTCAGCGATTTTTCTTCTTCAGTTTTCCACTTATATTTGTATCATCTGCAGTGTTCTATTGAAATTTCGTCCTTCTCCAAGATTGCTGGCTTCACAGGTGTTCGTCTTGGCTGGACTGTGGTCCCCGACGAGCTATATTACTCTAATAAGGTTCCTGTCATAAATGACTTTGACCGCATCGTGTGCACTTGCTTTAATGGTGCTTCAAGCATAGCTCAAGCTGGTGGGCTAGCATGTCTCTCTCCAGATGGCTTCGAGGTCTGTTTTTTTGGTCTTTGTTGGTGATCGGAAAATGGGGGGTGGGGGTAATGGGTTTGGGCCAGACATGTTTTTGATATGGTTCAGTTAAGCGCCTAAACACAGTATTTGTCCATCGTTTAAATTTCTAGACTCCGTATAAAATAAGATTTTAAACACTAAAATTCCAAAATAATAATCTAAATTGCTTTAGAGACAACGATTATAAGGTTTAATACATTTGAAAATACTCTGGATGATTTTGACCTGGTCAGCCAAGTTGACCCGCTTATATCTCAGCTGACTTTGTAATTTCTACCCATTTTACCCATTGTACATGAACTTTAATACAAATTGACTCATTTTTAGATATATATGTCAAGACTGATCATTTTTTATGGAACCCATTTCAGGCAGTGATGTCTGTGGTCGACTACTACATGGAAAACGCCAAAATCTTGGTGGACACATTTACTTCACTCGGCCTTGTAGTATACGGCGGTGTAAACGCACCATATGTATGGGTGCATTTTCCAGGCTCAAGATCATGGGACATTTTTTCAGAGATTTTGAAGAAGACTCATATAATTACAATGCCAGGAAGTGGTTTTGGACCAGGTGGTGAAGGGTATATAAGGGTGACTGCTTTTGGGCAAAGAGAAGATGTATTGGAAGCTTCGGCGAGGCTGAGAAGCTTTTTTCTGTAAAGACAAGAATTATGTTGATCGTGCATTCGTCCTGACATCGAGTGATTGACTAATTGTGTGATCGAATACAAAGTACTTGTACCAAGTAATTATAATCGTTCTGTAATCGTAAATATAAACTAATAAAGCATACTATTACTTAGGATTCTTAAGATGAGAGTTTGAAGCTGCTAATGGGATCAACTGTATTTCAGAAAGCATATTACTTTGTGAAAATAGTATATTAATATATTAATATTAATATTAATAATTAATAATAATAATAATATAATATTATGAGTTTCTATGATTTTTTCAACTATCAGTCTATCTATCATATCATACACTAGGTTTTTGACCCGTCCGATGGACGGCTAATTTTTATGTTATTAAATTTTATTTATTAGTATAAATGTTTTGGTGTTGTATAAAATAAGTATGTATAGTTTAGGTATTATCTTTAAAAACTATTTTCCCCTTGCTATTATAACTGCTAGTTATAATTGTATTGTAGATCAATATTTAGTTAATTCATCAATGCATTTGTCCAAATTTAGGTTCTAGTTTGCAAATTAACTTTATAAGTTGATGTTATAAACCTTTATAAATCAAACATATATAACATATCTTAAACCTTCAAACGATATAAATCTTGAAAACCATTAAAAGCTCACGTCTAATTAATCAAGATTTGTTAATAACTACAAGGACTATAAACACAAAACACGGTCGGTTTAAGTAATTAAAATATCATAAATGGTCGCATATGTAAAGAAAAGACGATAGCTATAGATGGAGGCATATCACTTGTTTCACGAGATTTGAACTCTCAAATGATGAGTTGTGAAGTGTTGTTTGAACCCTTGATTTTATGCACAAACCATATGTGACCAGCTGTGAATATTCTCATCAACTAATTTTTCTAGTAGATTTTACCAAAACATCACAAAAGTTATAAGGTTACCGGTGTAATACACGAGAATGTAAAACATATATATATTTATTCATTGTATTTATAAATGGATAAGAAATATAATGAAAACATGATCTAGATATCGTATGGTTCTAAGTAAATATGTAAAATAATTTTGTTTATATACGAAAGATTAAAGTGTAATGGCATAAAAATAAAAACTTTTAAATTCGGGTTCTTTATACGTTTCTTATTATTATATTTTAATTTATATATTGTGAAGTTTCTTTATTTCCCATGTGTGACCTTACACAATGAGATTTTGTTAATGTATCTCAAGTCCTACTATTTTTTTATAGATTTATAATTGTAAAAGAATAAACTTGTAATACATAATAAGAGATTTAAATGTGAATATTTATGGTGAGAATTGTGAGGATTTTTAACTAAAAGATAGGTAGAGTCACAATGGTTTTAGTTTTAGATTTTTAGTGACACTTAGGATTTTTTAAGAAGTTACGGAAATAACATGTAAGATTTTTGCTTATTTGTCAAAAAGATAGAGCTTCCACGCAGGAGAAAAAAAACTATGCTCTGTTAATTATATAGATAGAAGATATGATATGATATGATGCAGTTGGTTTGTTTAGAAAAAGCACGGCTGATTGTGTTGCACTATTTATAACAATAAATACAGTCTTTCTATAATAACCTTACATTTATAAAAATTAAAAATAAGTACTTAAATTAAAAAATTTGACAAAATTTATAATAATAATTTTCGTGTCATTTTACCCGAAAATGATAAAATCAACTTGAATTTTATTTCTAAGTTTAAGATGACAAAGGCAAGTCGTCAATCAAAGAAGCGAAGAAAAATTCTCAAACAAAAAGGTAAACACAAGTTGATTTACAAAATCAGTGCCAATCTTGTGTTTGTACTTATTTGTGATTTGTGTATGACAGTTAAAATTAGGGCAACATGTAACGAATTACAACCTACTGGTATAAGCTCAAAAATAAAGAAGTACTGGCTACAACGCTATAGTTTATTTTCAAGGTATGATGAAGGTATTAAAATGGATGAAGAAGGATGGTTTTCCGTCACGCCGGAGGAAATTGCGGTCCGCCACGCACAGCGGAGTGTTGCCGGTGGTGTTGTTGTTGATTGTTTTGCTGGTATGGGCGGCAATTCTATTCAATTCGCTCTATTGTAAGTCAGTCTCTATTCAATACTTTTTTTAAGTGTACATTATCTGTGGTGTTCTAGATAATAAACCCTAATAAATATTGTATATGCTATGTTATGCCCAAAAACACCGAGTTTTCTGCCTTATGAATTCTAGATGTGAAGGCTTGTTTGACCTGAATTGAAGGGAATAAAAATTGTACTTCTTATATTATGTATTGGATGTTTGTGTTTTGTAGGGGCTATCATGTTGTTGCAATAGATATTGATCCTCGAAAGATTGAAATGGCATTTAACAATGCAAAGATCTATGGTGTAGAAAAATATATTGACTTCATTGTTGGAGACTTTTTAATTCTAGCACCATCGCTAAAGGTATTAGTGGTCCGTATTAAAATTCATTGTATTATTTGGTCACTTAGTTTCTGTAGTCTCTTCTTGAATATGTGGAACCAATTATATAATTGAATGCTCTTAAAGTCTTAATGCTGAAAAAACAATCTTGGGCACCTTTAACACCTAGATATAACTTATTAGTCTTTGTGATATTTTACTATAGAACCATATATCTACGTATCTTTATCTGTTTTTAAAAAGAGTTAGCATTGACTCATTGAGGCAACATTGGTAGCACGTTTTTAATATTTCTAGGTAGAGAAGTCAACAAACCTTTTAAAATGCTTTCCTGTGATGATAATATGATACTTTGTATAGTACAATTTATTATGTTATTCGATACTGCTTTGCTTTCATGTTTCTGATAGGGGAATGTAGCGTTTCTTTCACCACCATGGGGGGGTCCATTGTATAAGATTACAGAAAATTTCACTCTCAACTTACTAAAGCCTGTGGACGGGTATGCTATTATTTTGTTTTTATTATTCTTGACTAAGGCAAAAAGTTCTAATTGCAGCTCGTTTGCAGGTACACATTGTTTCAAGTAGTTCAAACAATAACTCCAAACATCATTATGTTTTTGCCTCGAAATGTGGATGTTTGTCAAGTTGAAGGACTCTCTTGGCTATCTTCTCCCCCTCTAAACTTTGAGGTTATATATTTATGTGTAACTGAAATTTTAATTGCTACTTACTTTTTTACCTTGCCAACTAATTTATAGCTAGTTTGATGATTGCAGATTGAAGAAAATTATGTGCGGGGATTTTTAAAGGGTGTAACTGCTTATTTTGGTAATACTGCATATTGGGGCGTAACTCAAGAAACAAGTTCACATCAAAAAGGCTGATTAGTCATCAAATCTCTGTAGATGGTTCATTACTTGCTGATCACGTGACAGTGGACAACACTCATTTTACTCATACTGTGAGTGTTTCTTTCTAGATGCGATATGTACATTCTGATATTAGGATTATAGATAATTCTTTGTAAATTAACTGGAACGAAAAACTATTGTATTGTTGGGGGACATGATTTTGGTAATTGCTTAGAATTTGCTAAACTGTTCTGGTTGCTTAATTTTTAGGACAGGTCTAAATATAAACATTATTACTGTTTGGAGCAGTCACTTATTCTATTTAACTGAAAAAGATACATACAGAGATAGTATGAATCAATCACATCTGAACAAAACCACCAGCGACCCAACCTAACGCTAAAACCACAACTAAAAACCACATTAACTGAGAAGACTACAAATATGAAGAGAGAGAATAATTCATCATTCCAATGAAAGTCAAGACCATCTTTTGAACTACAAAACTATTCCTTCTCTAAATTTGATCAAGAGTTTAAGTTACAAGGATGCCTGAGAACATTAAGTAGTTCATTATGCTGTTTAGGGATGCAAGTTAAGTGAGTTGGACCAATGCTTGATAACTACAACCCAGGTAAACAAATGAATTAAATTGGATACACCAATAAATTTGCTACAGTTGCTGTCAATGGGCTTGTTATGCAGATCATCTGTACCAGTTTGTATGCAATCACATGTGTATTAGGTCAGCTGCCATTAAGAACTCATAATTTTTCGATAGAGGAGAATAGGCCAAGTATGATGATAGTACTTAACAGAAAAGTATTATAATTAGCCCATCCAATAGAGTGGTCAGCATATAGATAGGTTCTAGATTCTGGTTTAGATGGTCAGACACCATGTTACTCTGCAGTTTTGGGAACATTTAAGTTAAACCCCCCCTCCCCCAATTTTCTTTCTTTCTATTTTGACATTCTTTTTTCATGTGGACAAAACTAATATTGATAATAATGATATTATAATGTGAGCATTATGTCATGAATTAACATCCTTTAAGTTACTATTATCATCAGTCTTCATCACTTTTCCTTTAATATATGATGCTGATAGATTTATTTATAGGTTATCAAAAATTCTAATTGTACATACAAATGAAGATATCATCTGGATGTGACCATGTCCATTTTAAGAACAGTCTGTTGCATAACCTTTTCTTTGAAAGACTACTTTTTCACCAAATATTGGTTGGCTTTGGGTTGTTGTCCTTTTGCAGTACGCAAATACTATTTTTTTACAAGACAAAGTTCATGGAAACCATATTTATAAAAGAACTCATCTGGTTTTTCCAAGTTTAGCTCTTTCTTGGAAAAAAAAAAGGATTTGGTCATAATATATCAATACAATATGCTAACATCTGTATGAAAAGTACACCACCCGAAAAGTCAATAAGTGATCTTGTCCTTTATCCTTACCAGACTGATCCTTGGGTACACATTGACACATTCTTTTCATAATTTTATAGGAAAGATAAGTCCACCGGTCCTACGACAAAAGCCTCCTTTCTAATTTTGATTTCTGTTCCCCGATAAGATTAGCTGGAAAGTAGAGCTGGTTAGCTGTTTTATTTTATATACACGGGTACGCGGAGAAGGATTCCTATTCAGGCTATTCGGGAAAGTCGAGCATTTTTGGCTCAGATGTATGTAGCCTACCCGAGTACCCGGTATTCAGATGACCATTACCGGGCTTTTTCCCTGACCATCCCAAGATGTGTACCAATGAGGTTTGAACTTGGGTATCTTTTGAGGCCTTCAGGACACCTTACAACCAGGCCGCTTGGAGATAGTTCTGTTTTATTTTGTATATCTTATTTTATTTTATTTTCTGAAATATATCTGTTCCAATTGAGAATATAAAACTAAGTTGACTGTTTCTTAAACCTGCATTTAAAAGAGAGATATGGTAGGTCAGGGCACTATATGGTTCATATTAGTAGTAGATGGCATTGCCATAATGAAAAGAACCTAGAGCTCTTAGATGGTAAATAGCAGAGAGGTTGTTGGTCCCTTGAGCTATTAAACTCACATTATGATTCTTGTGTGGGGTCATGTTTAGTTCTACTTATTTATTTTCTCTCTATATGGCTTCAAGACATGGACCCCCTTTTACTTCAATGATAGTAGCTCCGTTTCCAGACCATTGTCTACCGGTACATAATTTTAGGAGGTGTTTGGTTTGCAGTCAGGAATCAAAATGGGTATGGTAGATTCCTCATTTTGTGGGTATCAACCGCATTCACTTGAACTCGTACCCTTATCATGCACAAACTCCATCAAACTCGTACCAAGAAACCAAACACTTTCGTAGCTTAACCAAGCCGAGTCCATTAAGTTGACTCGAGTAAGAAACACAACACAGTTACGAGTCGACTCGATTCCATCTGGCTCAAGTACATGGTATTGGAATTAAAGAATCCCCAATACTAGGCCCAGTCCTTGCAGACAAAAACCACTTCATGTATAAATTAGTTTTTAAAGATAGGTCAAATTTCAATGTACCATTGAAGGTAAAAGCCTGAGGGTAGTACTGTCAGGAATCTCTTTACCTTAACACATTTAGTATGATCCAACACCTTAACTGTGTTATACTTCCTCTTCTGCTTTCTTACACCCTTTTGACCATCCAATTCTGTTCAATCTTCAATGATTTGACCCCTTTCCCACCACACATTTTAAATTTGCACCCACTCAATTAAACAAAGTTGTACTGTAATAACAGTAGTACTTGTATTTAAACCTTTGTACATTTGATAATCAGATTAGGGCCATTTATTACAAGTTTAAGTTTTCAGATCTGCAAATTCTATCGTTTTCGATGTGGGAATAGTGCTCCAACTTGCTTAATGCTTCTTTAATTTGGTATGTTCATTGTCTTGGACCAAAGTGTCTATCATTACTTATAGCCCATAGGCATGCAATAAATTTTCAAGTAAGTAGTCTCTTCTGGTATGCTACATTCAATTAAAACATGTCTGCTATACTAATATAAATGTGTATCTATATCTACCAGTGCTCATAGAACATTTGCTTGTACGTGTTTGTGTGTGTATTGAGTGTGTTTTAACCGTGAACATGAAAGCAACTAAGATGAGGGGATT
Organism: Gnaphalium uliginosum; assembly: GCA_963930675.1. Taxonomy (NCBI): domain Eukaryota; kingdom Viridiplantae; phylum Streptophyta; class Magnoliopsida; order Asterales; family Asteraceae; genus Gnaphalium; species Gnaphalium uliginosum. The sequence goes on from OZ005680.1 coordinate 64,411,447, forward strand.
CATGTGCCAGTCATTAGAAGCAACATCATCATGCATAAAACCCGATAGCCTGTCTGTGATCATTTCACGGAGGTCGACTGAACATGCGAGGTTGTTGAGCAACACCAAGTACATTCGACTTGCAGAGCGTCGTGGCTATGTTGTTCCAGCAAGTAGGAGATCTTCATCAGCCACTAATAGTGTCAAGTTGGACCAAAATTCCCTCCCGTTAACGTCTGCCAACCAAGTATTTCAGGTCGGTTTTTGTCAACTCCCATAAGTTATGTTTTATTGGTTTAGTTTTATATTAGATTAGATAAATAAGATCATCCTCATTTAGCATATACTCGTATGGTAGGTCAGATTGAGTTTATTATCCGAATCCATAGTATCTCCTTGGGATGTCGGTTGTTTTTTGGCAAAAGGAAAAAAGAAGGCTTGTTTGCAGACCACATGGGTTTGACTGTGTCCGTTGACCAGTTTTATCATGTCTGCATGAGTTTATCTGTTATTTTACTTGTATACGGGTCAAGTGAGTCAAATCTATATGACTTAAAGTAAAAGGGAATCGGATCAAATGGGTTAGCCTGTTGGAACTTGGAAGCCATATGAAGTGTATTCAAATTATAAAGAGCCTCCTAAACCATTTGATTTGATTACGTGGCAGTCAATAAAATTGAATAATTGATGGTCATTATCAAAAGGTCGATGAGGTTTAATTGAATTGACCAAATTTGTTAAACGTTGCTCATGAGGTTGAATGATAATGTTGTATGAAAGAGTAGTAGGTAATCAAACTTTCTAATGTTGTATACACTACGGATTCTATAAATAATCTATAGACGTAGTTGTATTTGGCGTATCATTTATGTTTAGGTTAATACACACGGAGGGCTCATAGTGTCTTATGTTTAAAGTTCAAAAGAAATTTATGCTCCATATTAATTGACAGATGAATGATCAAGATTCAGAATCTAACAATTAAGTAGATTAATAAGTGGGCCGAGAGCCCAAAATAGTCTGTTAAACCGTTGTCTCGTTGTCCTATTATTAGTAAATACTTTAATTATTGATTATCAGGATCGGTAGCAATAATATAATAAATTAAATAATAATAATACTACAAAAAATCCTGGGTATTATTAAATGTATTTGTGTTCAATTCCTAGTTATTGTAGACGAGTTGTAATCTACGTTTTAGCAGTTGTACTAAAGTGAGAAGGATTATGTTTGGATAGGTGGTGGTGATGAGGGTATCAATTCATTGTCAAGGGTGTGCTGGTAAGGTTAAGAAACATTTATCCAAAATGGAAGGTACAGTTACCCTTCTACCCCTCAATAATAATTTAATTTAATTTAATTTGCATGTATCATGTATGCTCCTTTTAGTGACTATAAAACTGATTAATCGTATATGTAACTTAATTATCTGAAGTTTCCACATATAAGGACGTCTCGGAAAATGTCAATATCTGGAATATTAGTTACAAATTTTATATAAATTTAAGAAAATTTGCATTGAGATGTAAGGAACACCTTAATATTCTACTACTTTTACCTTCTGACTTTCTTTTTGACATGTATATATTCAGTCATTCATTTCAATTTAACGGCACCGAAACATCATATGAATCAACAGCATCAAATGATTTTCCCTGTAGATTTTAAACTTACTGCATGGATGCTTTAAGTTGACTAAATATATTTAATTTAATGAATTATTACAGGAGTAACGTCATATAGCGTAGATCTGGAGAGCAAAAGGGTAACTGTAATGGGACACGTGTCGCCAGTGGCTGTTTTAGAAAGCATGTCGAAGGTGAAGAAAGCTGAATTTTGGCCCCACTGATGCTTCCAAGTTTAATAAACTCAAATTATTTGGATCAAGTCTTTTTTATTTATTTATTTTACGCAAATACTATCATCGTACCTACCAAACTGGGCATAGATCACCACCGCAAACGTTCAGACTCTACATGTGTGACTGACAGATCATGGGTTTGAATTCGTGCTTCACCATATGTGGAAGATCTGTGAACATGTGATTTGTCTGGCGTTGATGCTCCTTGCGGGTGGAACTGACACGTGTCATTAAAATATGATATGGGTCGGAGTACCCTCCAAATTACCCTTTTTACTATCATCGTACCTTTTTACGTTTCTTTTTTTTTCTTTCATTATCTATCCTATCAAAAGATTTATTGTTACAATAAGATTGGTTATATTATATTGTCACAATCTTAATCTTAATTAGAGTATAAATATAACTTATCAGTAGCAAAAAACACATTATGATTGTGATGTGACTTTTATTATCAAGTCTTTTGGATTGTTTCACAATTACGAACAATTTTGATTTCTTGGTGCTTTAATTTAAAGCTAACAATGATTTTTTGATAAGAAATTATAGTGAGTTATTATTGCAAAGTTTATTTTCAAAACTAACCATATCCGGTTCAAAGGGGCATTGAATTAAGATGTAATGAAATTTTAAAAGATAAGATGCGATGTTGTTATGATGTAGTATACGCTTATAAGATAATTTACTTTTGATGCAATGAATATAAGTCGTAAATCAAAATATTCTAAGGATTGAAATGCCCCTACTTCCTTCTCTAAGTCACCTTTCCTTCCGATGTCAAACCTATATAAAATGATTTGATTATTTTTAAAGTTGACCACTTTGATGCAAGTTACATTACAATGACTACTTGAATTGAAGCCAAACTTCCAAAATCCAAACACACCTAAATGATCAAATAACCACCACAAAATGCTAGAGTATAAGAATGGGGTTAAATATGTCTCTAATTCAAAGATGAGGGGCTAGTATGTCGAAAGTAAGATTTTTTGTATCTATATATGACTATACGTGATCAACTCTCAACTGGTCATGGTCAGATAACATGACTCAGAGTCGCATCTAACAATATTATGGACTTTTGAATGTCATTTAAAATACAAAACATTAATAAACAAATATATAGTATTATTAAATACAGACCAATAGCACAAACATATACCCAAGGGACATTTGAGCGTATCATATATAATTCGAAATTATTTGGTATGTCTGAAATCCGTTGCTTTATGTTATTTATTTATGTTGACTTTTTTATTATTATTAAACCAAATCAAATTCTTTAATTCCATGATATGATAAACTATGCTGACTAAATCTTATAAAATAAATCATCATTGTATGTCGAAGTGATACTAAGGCTTGGAGTTTTATTAAAGGATATCATCAAGAAACGAAAAAAATATAACTTGTCAATTCAATTATTATAGATAGGGTTGTCGTAAATAAATTTGAACATGTATAAAATGATTGAACTGATCTAAATTGTCGTGTTCGATCTATGTGATTAATCCGATATTTGGCGACGGAGTTTAACATTCGATTGGAAATTTTCTGATGCAGGGGCATCTGATCGTGGTCTCAATGTGGCTATTTGACGTCTCAGCATGGCTAGACATTTTTAAGTTGGTTGACTTTGTTTGCATTATATTTAGTTATTTATTTAAAATAAAATATTGATTAGGAAATTATATTCCTACTCAATTTAAGTCCACGGGAATAAGAAAGTAAGTCTAGACTTTATTTGGATTGATTTTTACTTTTACTATAAGTATTCTGTGTCTTTTGCATAGGAGGATGTTTTTGGAGTTTATGAATAAAGAACCCTACGGGAAGTTTTATTCGAGTTCTTTTGATCTTTCGGGTTTGGCCATTTTTGATTAGCGATCCGTATCATTTTCAGACTCATCGGTTAGAATCACTTTGGATTCCAATATGTTATCAGACACGCGAAACAAGCTTACATGAAATCGATTAGTCCCAACTAAAGTGAACATCAGGATGTGGAGGTTGTTCAAATTAAGACCGGCGGCTCGTAAAACTTGGTAAAAAGAGACATGTCAACTCAATATGACTTTTTCCCCTAGCTTGTGTCAGATAGCATCGAGTGTGGAGATCACTTACTCGTTTCATGCATGTTCCTTCCCCAGCCAGATCTGCTGGTGCAAAATACGTAATGTGGTGGTTAGACCAAGCTTCATACTCTGATATATATATACGTGTCTTCAAAAATGGCTGATGAAGAGAAGCCTATGCTTGGAAGTCACCTGGTACATCTCTTCAATGTGGTGGTTCGTTGCGCAATCTGGTGGATTTGGAAGGCAAGAAACACAATGATTTTTCACGCGGCAAAATATAATTATCTTAGAGTTTTTGACGATATTGTTGCTAATTCGTTATTAGGACTAGAAAGAGATCTAAAAGAGTTCAAGATTTTGTGGGTCGATTGAAGTTGTAATCCTCGATATATTTATACAATGAAGTGTAATTTCGTTTACTTTTGGGGTCTCATTGCCGTTAAAATAAACAAAAATTAATAGAAACAAAATCCCAATTCACGCTTGAATTAAACATATTTAGCAATTATGATACAAATACCATTAATCGTAGTAAATTTTCATTTAATTGGAGTAATTATTAATTATATGACACTTGTTTGAAGCTTGGCAAAATATATATAGACTTGATGAAGAACAAGAATGCATGATGATTGCTGTCACAATAAGACCATTTCATTCTCTTTCTTATTTCAATTCCGCCATTTTAGGTGGAGCTTGGTTTCATTATACGATTACAAATCAACGTTCATTGCATCTGGACGCCATTTCGTTCTTAGGATTACGCATTTTCATGTCTCAAACCTCTCAATTTTTATTAACAATTTTTTATCATCTCTGCCACACCAGCATCGCCGAATTGCCCCTACACAACTATGAAAGGTAATGTTATTTTATTAAATTATTATTCCTGTTGTTTTATATTAATTAGCTCTGATTATTTTAATTAGTGTGTTATTATATTGTTATCCTGTGTGTGTAATTGTAAGCTACATTGATGGTGATTGAATTGAATTTGAAGGGTTTTGATTTCTGATGAGATATTTTATAAGCACATGATTAGTTTGATTAATTAATAAATACTACTACTCCGTACTTAGGAAGCGAAATTAGGGTTTGCTGACGTCACAGACACATCCACACGTTGACAATTTCATAAAAGTTTGCTTGGTGGAGCCATTGAAAAGGATACCATCCAAACCTCTGACTTTTTAGGGTTTGTTTGTATGTTTGTTAATATGTAATGATAATGATTACTCATATTATATTTGACATCTATAGTGTGAAAGCCACAACAATCTAGTTTTGGATAACAATACATTTGGTTTGGAATATTCAAATATAGAATCGTTAGTATTAGTATTAGTATTAGTATACTACTTTTAATAAAATAATTAGTATATATGTATCGTGTTAAACGTTTTAACTCGATGGAACATGGTAACTAACTTGGTGGATGGTTCGACGTCTTAACTAGCTAGCACGACTCATAAGTTTTCCAGTTTTGTGAGTGTCTTGGACCAAACAATCACACTTTAAACCACATGCATGGTTATGTTATTGTTACATTTATCATGTGAGTGAGAAAGGTTTCGTTAGGGATTTTGATGGAACAAAGTCAATTATAAATGGATAGATATCTAATTTGACGTTACAGGACATGGTTACCAACTTTTGCCCATTTCTAGAGTGTTTTATGATAATTTTATAGTAGATCGTTTGATTAAACTTCTTTCGTTACAAATTTTGGTAGCACGTCCAAATGGTATGCTCTTTTTGTTACTGAAAGTCATTCAATTCAAGAACTAATTACGATAGGTGGTCACTTTCTTAGGATGGTTTTTGCCCACACGATAATTTGCCTACTAGCGAGATTACACCATATGTTCAAGGAGAGTTGCCTAACTAAGCATCGTTGTAACCTTAGATACTAGTTGATCAGGACTTAAAAGTTGGGAGAAAGGGTACTACATATATATACTTGGTTCACTAGCTTCCATATCTACCAAATAGCAGGGAAACCATATAAGGGGGAGGTAGATTCAATGGATCGACAGTGGCCCCACTAAAAGAATCTTTAAGGGTAAGCTTTGGCCCCTCAGAATTTCATTATTCTCTCAAACTTTGTTTATAAGAGTTTGACCTGAATTTCTCTTATGTCTAGTTAATTGGGTTCATAACACCTGCACTGTTATAGGTTCAAGTTTTAAATAAATAACAGGATTTACAATGGGAAACAGAACTAGTACAAGAATCTTTAGGCTAAACAAATAGTTAAATAGAGAACCTTTTGGACCTAAATCAGTATCATTGATAACTTAATTATAATGATGACAACGTACGGTTATATTAGTAATTTTACCCTTGCATACACTTACCGAAAAAGGTATCCTTGCTTACCATCTAGAATATACTTTAATTAACATCTTTAACATTATAGGACTGATGTAACTTTTAGTCACAACATAATTGTGAATACTTTTTACAGTGTCATCACTCTTATAGATCATGTTACAACACCATACATGCAAGGGATTCAATATACTCAGACATATTTTTTATAAGTAAATTAGTTCCTATAATATTTGCTTGACAAGTCAACATGATCAATCTTAATTTGCTTAATCTTTTAACATTAACGGAATGTTGCCATTGCTAATGGGAATGTTCACTGGAAGAGATGGGCATGTGACTATCAATGGCCATTAAGAATGGGAACTCATAAAATTAACTTTGCAATTGAACGATTAATTAATAATACAGTACACATGTTAGCAAGGTGCGTATGCTCAACATGGCTATGTGTAACTTCTGTTTTACATCAAGGTTTAGAGAAACACAGAAGTCAACAACCCCTTCAAAGCATTGTTTATGTCCAATATGGATGTAGATTTATACTATTTTGCTGCAATTATTGCTAAATAAACTACACCAGTTGCGTTCTTGAGACGAAACAGTAATACATGCCTATCTGTTCATGGTTATTAGGAATTTGGACCGTATGTTATCTAGATTCATTATCCTATAATTAATCTCTCTTATTATACCTTGCTTATATGTGATAAGGTTGACTTTGCAATCTTATAAGTAGGATCACCTTATTCAACTTTTAAAATCACTCCAATTCTCTTAGCCTCACTCTCAGATACATACTTTTGCATCAAATTTTTCGTAGGTAAGAGTATGTGAAATCATATATAACTCAAATGTAGATACATTTTTGGCATGCTAATGACTCATATTTTTGTTTGTTGTGTATTTTTATTATAAAGGTGATAAGAAAAATCCAACCACAATGAGTGGGAGGATAGCTTCGGATTATGAGATGAGGGGCAACGCTATATCACAAAACCAAGTGGATGAACTGCCGTATGTTCACAAGGTGGGGAAGCCCCCACAGCAAGATTTGATAAAAGAAATCAAAACTGCCCTCAAAGAAACGTTTCTACCAGATGACCCCTTGAAACATTTCAAGGACCAGCCCAGGAGGAGAAAGTTTGTCCTTGGCTTGCAGGCCGTTTTCCCAATACTCAGTTGGATTCAAGATTATAGTTTTGCTAAGTTTAGGGGTGATTTCATAGCTGGATGTACCATTGCCAGTCTCTGTATTCCACAGGTAAAGTTAGGAGTATTTTTGCAGCATTCAAAATGAAGTAAATTTATACTACATTAAGCATGATATGTATGTACGTACGTAATAATTTTGTATAATTTTCTTCAGGATATTGGATACTCAAAATTAGCTAACCTGTCTGCAGAGTATGGATTGTGTAAGTTACCTTATAACTGTAGCCTACTGATTAACTAGTGCTTTTTTAAAACATTGACAAAATTTAAGTTGACATTCTGTATCATGTATATGCTGCAGACTCTAGTTTCGTTCCACCTCTTATTTATGCCTTCATGGGTAGTTCGAGAGATATTGCCATTGGACCGGTAGCAGTGGTTTCTCTTTTGCTTGGAACGATGCTACAAAATGAGTTAGATCCCGTAAAACAAAAACATGATTATCAACGTCTTGCTTTCACTGCAACATTCTTTGCTGGAGTCACTCAAATCGCACTGGGATTTTTCAGGTATGTAAGGACTAGAGTTATCAAAATGGCTCGGTTGGGCGGGCCGGAGGGTGGAGTAATGAATAAATTTTAATACGGGTCAAAACATGTGATCACGTCACATTGACTAACCAACATTTGCCTTCAAATTATGTAAATAGCCAATGTAATTGATATGATTAAAATCTTATATAATCAAAAAATGAGATTTATTGTAAGCATTTGACTTATACACTCCCGGTCACTTCAACCCGTTTAAACTGTTTCATTGAAAACTTAAGGTCTTAAAGTTGACACGCTTGATCAATCTTTTTATATTTAAAATACAACCCAAATCAACTCAGATCTAAATACATTGAATGGGTCAAAAGTGTCACCATTAGTGTGAATCATGCAATTTTAAATTTATGATCAAAACATACGGTTTGGTGTCTGTTCCTTTTACAGATTGGGATTTCTGATTGACTTTTTGTCGCATGCTGCAATTGTTGGGTTCATGGGGGGTGCTGCTGTGACTATTGCCCTTCAGCAACTCAAAGGGTTGTTTGGCATCAAGAAATTTACAAAAAAGACTGATATCATTTCTGTCATGCGGTCTGTGGTTAACTCAGCTGAACATGGGGTAAGTCAGGCTCTCATTGTTTTAAATATGACTGCAAAGGAAGAAAGAAAAAAAAAAAAAAAAAGACTGTTTCAATTTTACTGATTTGATCTTTTTCTTCATCTTCAGTGGAACTATCAAACCATTCTGATAGGAGTTTCCTTCTTGGTCTTCCTTTTGGTTGCAAAGTACATTGTAAGACCATTCTTTATCTTACTAATTCTGAAATTTACATTTTGGACCAGCATATATTTACCTTAATTTACTTAATTTCCTTTCCAATTTGATCAGGGCAAAAAGAACAAGAAGCTATTTTGGGTGCCGGCGATAGCCCCATTGATATCTGTTATTGTTGCGACATTCTGTGTTTTTATCACTCATGCAGAGAGGGATGGAGTTCAAATTGTAAGTTCAATGTCTTAATTTGTCAATGCACCGAATATTTATCATTATTATGTTACTAAATTTTAACATTTCCATTTTCCAGGTGCGCCATATTAAGCAAGGAATCAACCCGTCATCCGTGCACGAAATTTATTGGAGCGGGCCCCTCCTAGCTAAAGGTTTCAAGATTGGAGTCGTTGCTGGACTAATTGCTCTCACGGTACATTTCGTTTTCATTCGGTTTGAAAACAATTAAGGTATACATACATGATATATATACTTAAATACATAAATCACAGGAAGCTGTAGCAATTGGAAGAACATTTGCTGGAATGAAAGATTATCAGTTGGATGGAAACAAAGAAATGGTAGCACTTGGGTCCATGAACATCGTTGGTTCTATGACAAGTTGTTATGTTGCCACAGGTATAGTAGATTAACTAGTACATTTTGCAATTTTACGCTCATGTGTTGTACTTAGAGGTGATAAAACTGGTCGGTTAGATGATCTGTTAATGGGTCAAAACAGATCACATTCTGATTCGGGTAGTCAGATTCACCCAGAACACCTTTTATATGTATGCGTTCTAATATATACAATCTACCATAAAATTTTTAATTCTTTGATGGGTTGTACTATACATGGTTAATAAGTGGGTTTTGCCTTGTAGGTTCATTTTCTCGATCAGCTGTCAATTACATGGCAGGATGTAACACCACGGTTTCCAATATTGTGATGTCCGTGATTGTGATGCTAACTCTTTTTGTCATCACTCCATTGTTCAAGTATACCCCGAATGCTATCATAGCTTCAATCATTATATCCGCTGTCCTTGGTCTCATTGACTATGAAGCAGTTGTCCTACTGTGGAAAATTGATAAATTTGACTTTGTCGCTTGTATGGGTGCCTTTTTTGGTGTTATTTTCGCTTCAGTTGAGATAGGCCTCCTCATCGCGGTAAATAAACATCATTTATATATATACTTGGAATTTTTTGTTCACAATAGCTATAAACTTATAAGGTTAATCAATTGTTTTTTTATAAATTTATAGGTTGCCATATCTTTTGCCAAAATTCTTCTACAAGTAACGAGACCTCGGACTGCAGTGCTCGGAAAGATCCCAAAGACAAGTGTTTACAGGAATGTAGAACAGTATCCAGGTGCAACTAGGGTTCCCGGTGTTCTCATAATCAGAGTTGATTCGGCTATCTATTTCTCCAATTCCAACTACATAAAAGAGAGGTACAAGTCTTTCTTTTCTTTTTGACCCATCTTTGAAAAATAATTCATTTTGACCCGTTAACCAACCTACTATATATGTCAGCACTAAGTCTCGCTTATGTTGCTTAATTTGATCATTAATCATTCATGTTGTAGGATCTTGAGGTGGCTAACCGATGAGGAAGAAACGTTCAAAGATCAACCAAGAGTCGAATATTTGATTGTTGATATGTCACGTAAGAGACGCTTATTTTACCTTTAACTATTACAAGTTTTAATGATTTAATTTATTCTAAAACTTGAATAATAAATTGTTACTTCTTTTTTGCATGATACAGCTGTTACTGATATTGATACAAGTGGTATTCATGCTTTAGAAGAACTGCATGCTAGTCTTGAAAAGAAAGAAGTTCAGCTAATCTTAACAAATCCAGGACAAACTGTACTCGACAAGCTGCATGCGTCTAAATTCGCAGATCATATTGGTGAAGACAAGATCTTTCTAACTGTTGCTGATGCCGTTCTAACATTTGCCCCGAAAATGGAGCAAGCGTAAAACATGGTTTTTGTTTTCATTTGTGGTTTGTTTTTGTGGAATTGAAGAAGTTGAAGTTTACAAATTGTGAAAAAGGAGTGAGCAACGTAAAGAAACTCAGGGATGGAATTGAATATAGATGTTGTCAAGATCGAAATGAAGCTGTAAGATATATATATATGTGTTCTTCGTCCCCGATCGATGTGTATGGACTAAAATGTAACAAGTGTTATATATTCTTTACTGTAATAATTTATTTATATTATATAATGACAAGTCTATTCTTTTGTGTTGATCATAATTTCATATGTTTAACTAACCATGTTATAATCACATACCAGAAACTGTTGAAGTTTTTACTCTTTAAATTTGTGTTTTGAGTGGTTCTAGCTATACTATTTGAAGTTTTTACAAACTAGGTTATAAATAGTACATTAAGACTTTAATACACACGGTACATACAATAAGTTTTTGTTTAATTTAGATACATTTTCATATACATAACTCATAATTTTAACGTTAAAAACACCAAATGACCACTTACCCTCCACGTTATCTTCGATATAACCGGTTACGGGTTTAATTTTGGTGTGAACTTAAGATTTGGACTTGGTTATATATGTTCAAACTAGGTTTAAATCATCTTAAATCTCAAACTTTTAGAATTTTTCGCTGATATTTTGGATTTTTATTCAAAACGTAACCTTTTAATTAAAAATAATTACTTTACTTGAATTAATTTTACAAAATGGACGCAACTTAAATTATGTAAAAAATGTTTGTATTTACAAGTGTACGTTATATACACTTAAAAGTGTGAAGATTAATTTGTTACACCTAATTTCATCAATACGAAGGAAAGTGCAATGAAATAGTTGTATCCACACTTTTAAGTGTAGAGAATTTTAAATCTTTACGTATTATAATTAAGTGTGTACCTTTTTAACAAATATAATTGTGATGATTATGATGTTTCTTTGTATTTTGTTCACGCACAAAAAGTAATAATCGTGTGTACATTTGTAAGTGTTAACAAGTTGATAAAATTTTGTGCAAGTTTTAAGGTATAAAAAATGTGTATAATTTACATTTATTTATTCTTAACTTAATTAATTATTCCTTTTTTTCTTATGCATCTAAACACATTTGAATATTTACCTTTAAATGCATTTCCATTTCATATGTCAGCATGTAAATTGACCATTCACCATCCTTTAAAATTGATAATTATACTAAAAGGGATCTTAATAAGAACAAATAAATTTCTATATGACATATTATGAAAAATATATATTTTTTATTATCAAAAAATGATCAAATTAAGGTACATGTACAGAAACACCCCCCCTATGCTTTTAGCCTTGGTTGTACTTGTCATATATGTGTGGTGTATGATTTCCCTCTAGAGGGTTTTATACATTAAAAATACTTAAAATACATTATGCCAACTTTTGACCCATTCCCGTTTCTATGTGCCCATAGATAAGATAAACCAGAGTCGGCCCGTTCACAAGTAAATGCGTTGAAATTGTCATAATTCTAAAAAATGTCACTTATCTGATAAAACTTGGTTTAATTTTAACCAATATGGTTTCGTGGTTGTTTTGCAGATTAGGATTTCTGATTGACTTTTTGTCGCATGCTGCTATAGTCGGGTTCATGGGTGGAGCCGCTGTTTCTATCTCATTTCAGCAACTCAAAGGGTTGTTGGGCATCAAGAACTTCACAAAAAAAGACTCATGTCATACCTGTCATGAGTTATGTATTACATGCAGCACATCATGGGGTGAGTCCTTGACACTAAAAATTTCACCGTCTTATACAGTATATATAATATATATGTGGTACATAGATAACAAAACACATGATTCTGGGTCCCATCTATTCACGTCCTATTCATCTGTCAATATCTGAATCATAATACGAAGGTGCAAAGTTCATTGTAAGACCATTCTTCCCATCTTAATATCTCCAATTTACAGTTTTGACCTATATTCACTTTTAGTTTTCAAATTTGATCAGGGCAAAAAGTACAAGAAATATTTTTGGGTTTCTGCAATAGCTCCAATGCATTCCATCATTATCGCAACATTTTTTGTTTACATTACGCATGCAGAGCGCGAAGGAGTCCAAACTGTAAGAATAATGTGTATGCTAGTGCAACAATATGTATCAACTACCTATTTATAGAAACTAGAAAGTGAGGTTTATAAAAAGTTATTGTGGCAGTGAAGTTCATAGCATTAGAGATGCTCTTACTAAAATGTCTTGATGAACAATTTTTCCAGGTCCACCATATTAAGAAAGGGATCAACGCATTATCCGTTCATGAAATTTATGTCAGTGGGCACTTGGTCGCCAAAGGTTTCAAGATCGGGGTCATTGCAGGCTCAGTTGCATTCATAGTACATTTCATTTGCATTCAATTTTGAAAGCATCCGAGGTTTACATATATACATGTTTTATATGGTCACATTACATAAACTGCAGGAAGCTGCAGATATTGGAAGAACATTTGCTGGAATAAAAGATTATCAGTTAGATAGAAACGAAGAAATGGTAGCACTTGGCTCCATGAACATTGTTGGTTCTTTAACAAGTTGTTATGTTGCTAGAGGTACACTTATTTGATTTGCGATATTTAAAATCATGTGCATGATTCGACTCATTTGAGTTAAATGGGTCGATTGGAGTTGTGATATATCTCCAACGGGTCAAACAGCATAAACTAGTAAATTTATACAAAGCATATGGTTTTTGCCAAGCAGGGTCATTTTCTCAATCAGCGGTCAATTACATGACTGGATGTCATACTACGGTGTCAAATATCGTGATGATAACTCTTTTTTTCGTCACTCCTTTATTTAAGTACACCCCGAATGCCATACTGGCCTCGATCGTAATATCTGCAGTCCTAGGTCGCATTGACATTGATGCGATGGTCCTACTTTGAAAGATTGATAAATTCGACTTTGTTGCTTGAATGGGTGCTTTTTTGGTGTGGTCTTTCGTTCAATTGAGATACGCCTCCTCATTGTGGTAAATAGCATACTTCCAAAAAACGAAAAATAAAAAACAAAAAACAAATGGCAAAGTTTTTTACTGTGTTATGCAGTTTGCTTATCAATATTGTTTGTTTTGATGGGTTGCCATATCTTTTGCCAAGATTCTTCTACAAGTAACGAGACCTCGGACTGAGGGAAGATCCCGAGGACAAAGGTTTACAGGAACTTGGAGCGGTATCCAGCTGCAGAAAGGGTCCCCGGCCGGTGTTCTGATAATCAGAGTCGATTCGGCTATTTACTTCTTAAATTCCAACTACGTCAAAGAAAGGTATTAAAAAATTTCTTTCGGGATCCTGGAGATCGGTTCCAATTTATGCTGCTCTGATCATCAATAATTGAACACACTCGTTATCTGTAGGATATTCAGGTGGCTAACAGACGAGAAAGAACAATTGAAAGATGATCCTAGTCAAAATACTTAATAGTTGATGATACGTGACAGTATTGAAATTTAGATTTTGTAGAATGAAACATTTGTAGTAAAATCGCTTAGTACGTCGCAGCTGTTACCGATATTGACACAAGCTGAATTCATGCCTTGGAAGAACTGCTTAGTAGTCTCCAAAAGCGAGATCTTGAGCTCATTTTTAACGAATACAGGACAAACCGTAGTCGACAAGCTGCATGTGTCTAAATTTGCAGAACACATTGGTGAAGATAAAATCATCCTAACTGTCTGTTGCTGATGCTGTTCTAACATTTGCCCCAAAGATGGAACAAGCATAAAACATGGCTTCCTTCTAGTTGTAATATATCTAATAAATATACATACGTATGCGCTTCCCCGATGTGTGCATGTTTTATCTAGTTAACCACACTGTAACGAAACTGTTCACCACATTCTGTCAATCTGTACTGTAAATTAATCTATAGAATAAACTTGTAAATACTTTGGTTGTCTTCACACGCCAGAAACTATTGTTGGATCACACGTGAAGCTCGTAAAATACCAAAAGAAAAGAAAGATGAAAGACAATACAAGTACATAAAGGAATATAAATAAGTCAATAGCAATCTACTAAATAGAAGACATATATAGCATATCTAAGTACATACAACCAGAATCCCATAGCCTCGCCTCTCAAAAAAACTATCGCTTCCAGCCACTAGATCGTACTAAAGCTCCAAATGCATTATGCTCAATAAGAATAGAAATAAACGGATAGTAGCAAGCTGAGAAAAACCGTAATGGTTGACATAGCTAGCGCAGATGAACCGGAACTTTGGGAAGCCGGTGTGGGAGCAACAGCCATCGATGGTCCAAACGCAGCCATGGTTGGAGCCATACCCGCTGCCATTGGTGATTGAACTGCAATGCATCATTACAAAAATGAATTTAGATCCAAGGTACAATAATATATGCAATGGTACAAGTCATTGTAGTATGAATGCTCCAAATTTGACCATTTCCCTAATCTGGGGTTTACCTAGTTTTAAGGGCAGACATATAGGAAGACAAAGAATAGTCAGGTCCACAAATTGTACAACTAACAATGCACAACGTACCAGTCATTCTAGCATTGTTTCTCAACACAACAAGTATGATGCAATAGACATGTCACAACATGTTCATGTAGTCGACATGTTAAATAATAAAAAATCTTTTGGACAAAGCATCAATTATTACATAACCTTTAAAAAACTTGCAAAAAAAGCCTTTAAAATTTTTTTACTCGCAAGATTAATGCAGAACCAGCTCATTCTCCAGACTTGAAATTCCCAAATCCAAAACTGTGTACAACTATAAACCAAAAACATTACCCAGAGGACACACATATCCAAATTGGGAATTTCAATCAAACAACGCATTTAGAAGTTGTACCCAATGTAGTAAAATAAGTAACCAGCTAGTAGTTTACAAAGTACAGACAATACTCGAAACATAGTCTTTACAAAATGTCAGGAATCAACTACACCCCAAATTCATCCTCAGAAAAATTAACCAACTATCCACCAGTTATATTCATCAAAAATATCATTTTACCCAAACATTTATATATATATATATATATATATATATATATATATATATATATATATATAATCTAATCAAATAATTAAGGTTTAGCTCATATACATACAGTTTATGAGTTTCATTCAACAAATTTGAAAAAAAAAAAAAAAAATACTAGTCAAGTATCAGATCTACATACCAGGAGCTGTAGCAGTTCCGAGAGACACTGTAATAGCACACAAAAATTAAAATAAGAATCATAAATTAGGGTTTAGCAGGATAAACAAAATAAACCATAGAAAACAGAGTGTAAACAAAAACTTAACAAATAATAGATGTAAATTGTAATAATATATATAGGCTTACTTCCACAGTTAGTAGCAGATGGAGCTTTGATTTTACAAGCAGCAGGTAAAGCTAGGGCTTTGGTGGTGTTCAATTGTAACCCTAACTGAGCACTGTTTTTAAAAGCTTCACATAAACACTGTGCGTCTGTTTTCAATACTGTTTTCAGACCTGAACAGCACGTTCCTTCAGGTTTCTGAACCGTACTTCCGGCGGTCACGTACGACAAACAGTCCGCCATGCTCAATATCACCGTTGAACAGTCGGCCGCCGGCGCCGGTGCTGCGGTGTGGTGTGCGGAGTCTACGACACACACATTGATAACCACGGAGGTGATGCAGAGAAACAGAACGGTGGTGGTGGTTGCCATTTTTGCCGGAAAACTGTTACTGTGGGTTTTGTGTGAGTGAAAATTAGTGAAGGTTTACGGAGAAGAGAGTGGGAGTGGAATATTTAACAAAGGTGAAACATATTTTGTATAGGGCTTGTATTATACTATAACGGCATAATTGGTCCCTGTATTAACGTTTTTTGTAATTTAAGCCCTTCACTAATCACCGTGTGATTATTTATTTATCAAAATGCATAAGATGTATTAATTAGAAAAAATATAATTTATGTAAGTTAAAAATATGCAATGGAGTTTAAAATTTGATTATTTAAAGTAGTATGTAGATTCAACATATAATTGGTGTCATATTATTTTTACTTTTTGTATGCGAATTCGAGTAACAATTCTTAGTGGACGCTTACACCATGGTGGAAAACGAAAGACTTAACTACATACGCTACCATAAAAAAGAACTAAGAATTGCCCCTATCAACAGTTTATCTAAGGCATTGGATGAAGGTCAATCAGACGCATCGATGGGTAACCGTATAATACTACCATCTTCCTTCACAGGTGGAACAAGATACATGCAGCAGAACTACCTAGATGTTATGACTCTTTGCAAGTTCTTTGGATATCCAGATCTTTTTATTATGATGACTTGCAATCCAAAATGGCCTGAAATTTGTAGATTCTTGGAAGAACATGAACTAAACCCCGAAGACAGACCAGACGTATTGAGCAGAATAAACTTTTCAATTTTAATAAAAGCATTCTAAATAATTAATTTAATTATATTATTAGATAAATCAAAACAAACGAAAAGTAAAAATAAAAAATAAAGAATAATATGTAATGTGACAAGCATGAAGTTTGATTTATAAATCAATAACTACTCTATTCCATATTTTTGAAAGATATACATAATTACTTTAATATTATTATATTATTATCTATAATTATAATATAGTTTAATTTTAACTATATTCTAATTTGTACAAATATAATAATAATCGGAAAAAGGTTGTTTTATCGTATTGAGATGACTTTGAAGTTAATATTTTATTATTTGAGTATAATGCTTATAGTTAAAGACATGAACTTTTTTCTTCTTTTTAGCAATATTTTTTTTATCGGATTATTTTTTGTTAACTTAAATTGCTTAATATATATATCCAACCATAAATAATTTACTTTTAAGTTTCATTTCAAAATTTTAAAATGAGATCAAATGTTAGAATTGATTATATACATTGTTTGCATGATTATAAAAAATAAATAAAAATTTAGCAGCCCGTGTGTACACAGGTTTGAATGCTAGTAAATTATATATAGGAAACCCAATAATGACATCATCAATTAAATTAATTTTTAATTTATCAATTAAGTCCTTATATTTCACTTAATTAACTTTTAGTTTTATAACAAATTATATTTACTGAGTACATATTTTAATTTATAAGATTAAATCGGAGCATCCTTTATGGATCAAACTCTTTGGGGATTTGAATTGTAAGTGGGTGAAACTATATCTATATTTTAGTATCTTATCTTATTTTATTTATTTATTTATTTATTTATTTATGTTTCTTTATATTTTAGTTTAATTAATTTAACAAAACAACAAGTTTCCTTAGTCTATTAAAATTATTTGAAAACAAGTAATATATCTACGTATACAATTTTAATTAGTCATTCGGTTTTATCCAAAAACAATCTGTGTTACCTAGCTAAAAGTAATGTACGTACACAACAAGTTTTATATATATTTATATTCTTTAATTTAATTTAATTACTATTTACTATTACTATTACTATTATATATAGTAATATGTAGTATTACCTTCATCGACATCATCACAAGCTTTCCCGAAATAAGATTTAAACAACATTTTAAAACTAATATCTCATATATTCTTAATAAACCAAACATGTTAACTCATTTTTTTAAATCTTAAAATCAATTTATTAATAACGCAAATTGTCTCGGATCTTTATATTTTATAAATGCATGTATATTTACCAACATACTATTTAATTACGCAATTTAACATTTAATATTATTAACGCTTATTTAACTAATATTAACATTATATTAATAACGACAGTGTATGATGTAAAACTATAACACACTCTAACCCTTTTATAAACTGTTGATTATAAAAACAATATCTATAATTAATATTTTTCAGTAAGGTAGTTTCATTTAAAAAACATGGTTTAAAAATCACCGAATAATAAGACTCAAATAGGAGAAGATAAAACTTGATTAACATTCAAATAAATAAAAGACAAATTGATTCAACATAAGTGTGTATAACGAGTTTAACATTCAAATAAATGAAATACAGTTTTGATTCAACATCGGGATGTCATCAATTTAAAATTTTCTCAATCAATCAATTGAGTCCATTTATTTTACTTAATCTTAAAAATAAAACTCTATATCGTGAATTATTAAAAGATAATATATAGAATTGTCTTATAAAAAATATATTACTCTAGATAACTATAAAGAGATTAAAAACAAACAGAAAACATCGTACATTTTATAGAAATATATTTTGAAAGTATTGTTAATTAAAAAAATAAATTTACATTACATGTTATCGGATACAAATCTACTCTCTATCCACTCAAATTAGTTATAACAGTAGGCTTTATATAAATGCTACCTAAAATAATTTACTTTGTAACATGCATATCTTTTTTAACTCCATATAAAACGATACAATTTTATTATATACATTAAACTCGTATTATAAAAATATTTTTTCAAATCAACAGGTCGTGTGTATATACGGGTTTGAGTAGTAGTAAAATGTTAATGTTAAAGGAAAAAAAAATGATAAGAAATGCATCACATATTGAATGATTAATTGTGTACTTATGTTGATTTCTTTATATAAAGATACGAAGAAGGTTTAAATATGAACGATTATTATGATGAGAACGGTAAAAATGTAATTTTCTTTTTTAATTTTAAAATTTATTATTTTTTAATGAAAAAATTGTATCAAAATTATTATAATTTTATGCTTTTTGATTTGAGATAGTATTTAAAAAAATGTGATATACATTACAAAATATTAAGTGTGTATTATAGTATTACGCACAAAAGTTGTGATACATAACTTTAAGTTAAATATCATATATATGTATACATTTTTTTAAATCAATCTCATGTTAAAGAAATCAAATAATAATTTTGATATTATTTTTTATTTGTTTACATAAAGTGTACATATGTTGAAATTAAAAATGAAAAATCTCCGTTCCTACGATTCTTACCATATAGAATGATTCTACAATAATCCTTCTCATAAAGATATCTTTATTGTTATTTATAGTCACATTTGAATAATTTTGTTATATATACAAGTATACAACTATAGTCTATAGGTATTTTTCTTTTGTAATTCGGATTTTTAAGGGATAAAAATAGTTTTTATTTTTTATTTTCAAGTTTGTAACAATATTTGTGGAGATTTATTTCCTCTTCTTGTTTAGAACTTTTATTTGTGGGTTAAAACATATCTTTGATTAGAGTTTATCCTAATCTTATTATCTAGTGTTTATCATTTAAGAATTTAGATTAATCTTCAAATCGTATTAGAAGTATTCATTCATATCCATCTTTTTGAGGATTTATTTATGTTTTTTAAGGTAATAAAATATTTATAGAAAAATACATAGTTCACGATTTTCTTAATTTTTTGTGATTCGTTTGCATTTGAGTAAATCCTCCCATCATCACAATTTAATTGCACTCATTCTTACCATTTTAGTGGATGATAATGCAAGAAGCGTAAGATGACGTCACCTTGTCATAAGAAGTATATGTGTGAGAGTGTTATTCAGTATTCTTTAAAGGGCCATACGAGTCATATTGGAAAAGTATAGGGGTTGATTACAGTAATCTAAAATGTAAAGTGGGAAGGTGTGTTTGTGGGTGAGAGAGAAAGAGAGGGGGGTTTAGGAAAGCGTGCGCCATGTGCGCACAATAGTGACTTGTGTCAATGTAAATGTAAACGAAGAAAGATAGGTTACGTGTTAGTCTACGAGGCAATCCATGTTTAATGGGTCTGTCACCGACTTTTTTACGCACATAAATCGGTTGACAAGAATTTGCATTTAACGAAAAAAAAAGGGAAACGGGGGAAGTTATTCAAAAATCAAAACCAAATATGGCACTGGGTTTAACTAGCCGAGTCAACTCGATCTTATTTTATAAATAAGACTTCAGAATTGTTCATGTATAACGAATTAACGATGTTATATAAGAAAAAAATCATATAAAATTATATTACCAATTAGGATTAAAAGATTAACTATATGTGCGATAAATTAAAAAAAGAAAAGAAAGAAGGGAAACAAATTACACTAGGATCATGTTTTGTAATTGAGTTAATTAAAATATTGTGATTGTTGGAAATTTATTATTAAGTATGATGATAATCATAAATAATTTAGATAAAATTTTGAATCGTGTACGAATCACCTTCAGATTGTAATATTTCGATCCACTACTATATCGAGTTACACGTTATTTACAATCGAATAAGACAAAGCTCACACTCCAATTTTAAGCGATAAAAATTTAGAGCAAAACATACAACTGGTTTTTGTATTCGCTCATGTGATTATCAAATACTAAATCATGTTTATACATATATTAAACAAATTGACTATTGGTGAAAGTCGCAACCCATGGTGAATATATTATTTTGGGAATAGTCACAATATGTTTTAAGTATATATTAACATTTTAGTGAGAGTTTCCTTAACTATCCTTAATTGCAACCCTTGAACATATGTGCATGTTCATTAGTGATGGTATATTATGTCACTAATATTAAGTGTCATGTCCTTCGAACCTTTGTGGCAGTTTAGTAAACGCAAAATTTTGTTACTACAGTAAAAAATCAAGAATCACACCTCTTGATCTGTGTTCACAATCTTTGTCTTTCATTATACCTAAGAACAAATTTGATTATATAAGTTCTCACACCTTCGAATTCATATTATAACTTAACTTAAATTCTCTTTAATCTTGATAAATCTCAATTACACTAAAAACACAACAGTGATGTAGGAGTGATGCATTCGGCCTTCATTTGTTTATGGTTTAGAATATAAATTTCGTCATGGTGTGAATTAAGGTTTGTTTGTCTAGCAATTGTGAACATTAAAGCGTTAAAATGATATATATATTTTTTCAAACAACAAAATCACATCTTACTATTGTCTTAATCAATCAACTTTTTTAATATTTATTTGTTGAAATTAGGGGTGTTCACGGTCCGATCCGGTCGGTTTTTGACGAAATTTCAAACCGGACCGGTGTATGACGGTTTTGAAAAATTTCAAATTGGACCGGACCGTTTGTATTGTTTAACCGGACCGGACCGTCATACAGATTTCAAAAGACAGTCAAGGGGTTGAACTGTGTACATCACGAAGAATAAGATCTTCGAGCATATTTTATATAGTTATGAGATCGATAGGTTCCAAATTAACTGGATCTACCACTTTTGTAGATATAACTTTTTCAAAAAATTTCTTATAATTTAATGCATAACAATTTTTCATTGTACAAGCAAGATTGGTTGGATTAGTCCACTTTTGGCATTCTTCTAGAGGGATCATCTAGAAAGCGAGTCGCTTTTTTTGCAAAATAGGAGAAAAAATCTACCACTTTTGCTTAACCGGATCGGCCGATTTTGCGGTTTTTTATTTTTTGCAAAAAGTGAAAAAAGAGAGTCAAATTTGAATAAATGTAACATCATGATAACATTACCAATTAATATTAGCAACAATAATCATAGTCAATTGTCCATAATTAAGTCAAGAAATATAAATTTCGAATAAAAATATAGTTAGCACGTGACGAACTTAGATATAAATTTAATACAATCTTTTGTGCATAAGATTAGTTAAAGAAAATATAATGTTGGAATCAACTAGTGGTTTTATGATATAAAATAGATTACACATTGTATGATTTATAATATTTTCTTAAATATATATAAAAAATGTATATATATTATGTATAATATATTATACGGTCCGGTCCGGTTTAACCGGCCGGTAAACCACTACAAACAGTAAATCGGACCGGGTAATCCAGTTTTGTAATTACCAAACCGGCAGACTGAACCGTCATCTTTCAAACCAGACCGAACCGGTTAATTTGATACAGTCCGGGGGGTTTTCACGGTTTCGTGAACACCCTTAGTTGAAATTGCTTTTATAATTGCGTAAGGTTGTGAGGGGAAGTCTCAGATGAGGGAAAGGAGGGGCCGGTCAAATTCACTGTATTTTAGGACAAATGTGTCGCTCAGATTAACTGCATCCTACCAATGAAACACGACATGTTATAACTTAAAATTTGACTGTATTTTAACACTTCATTTTACACCTACAAATTTATTTCTAAAATGCAATGAATTCGGTCTGTCCATCATTCCTCTCATTTGATCATTTTCTTTCTCAGATCCTTCACCTTTATAATTAGCAAGGAAGTTGATGGAGCTGCTTTACGAATAAATGCCTTTTACTTGATAATAACAACAAATTATAATAGAATGCGTTTTCGTAAATCTTAAACAAGATATACGAAGCATCGATCCCCACAATGAACGATTATGTGTATTGTTTTCATGGTTACCACTTGCCATATATTAGAAGCAGTTTAGTTGTTGAAGATAGACTTTTTGTGGGTTATTCTAAACAAAAAAGATCATTTCATGCCCATTGGCACGATCACCTTTTATAATTGCAGATGTAAATTGAAAGGTATTAACTTTTTCATCATTCATATGTGGTGCATATTTCTTTCTCAAAATTAAAATTATTTTAGATATAAAAAGTAGTCGCATTTCACAATTTTATCCTAAAAAACTCGTTAAACGGGTGAGATTTTTTCAGTTCAAATTATCCGGAAAAGAAGAGTTTTTAATTTAGATGCACGTTGCCTAAATGGGATATTCCATAACCATTTTTGACTATTTCCTTAGTCACTCCCAAAATATTTACCTACTGAAATTCGAACCTAAGACCTCTTATGAAGACATCACGATGTCTTACCACTAGACTATTTTGATGATGGTTATATGCATTAAATGTATTATAAGTTCAAAAAGTTAACGTAATACAATCTATCATTCTATTCACTGTCTTAGAAATACTTGAATATGCTTTAGTGAATGCATATCGATCCTAAAACAAAGAATTTGCTTGAATTATGTCGATAACTATGGTTTGATAAAGTACTCCGTCCATCATAATTTAATTGCCGAGGGCTTAACAAGTATGATATTGACAACGTATTTAACTCTGTCATTGATCAATCAACATTAAAATAAATACATTTTACATTTTTTCCTTTCAAGTTTTATACAAATACACAAACAATCTCTTTGCTAAAGTTAACAATTCAATTTCATTTCGTTCAGTTAACAACACGAAATATTTTCCGAGTAAATAATCCTACAACATCAAAAAAGTATAGGAAGGTGCATGCGAATATGTGATTGGCGTTCACCTACTCTTTGGATGCTTTCATCCTCCTTCCATGGTTACGCGGCGTATAATCTAATCGGGTCCTGGTCTCAATCACTTTGGTCCACGACACAACCAATCATCATGAGATTCCCTCTAAAACTTGAGTTTTGAATATTTGTCCATGTTTTAACTTTTAAAATCCCTAATCATTGCATTACATGACTTGGTTTTTAAAAGTTAAAACCAACCAATTTGGATGATTTGAAATTTTTTTTCCTTTACTTTTTATCAAGTAATTAAACTACCCACGAACATATACATTCATGTGGTAGCATATGCTCGAGTTAAATACAATGCGTGTACAAGATCCCTATCACACTATGAGTTATTCTTCTATATTCTAGATGGCTACCAAAAGCATTGATTTCAAAAATTAAAGACAAAGATGTGTTAAGTTTTAATGAAAATGAAAAGAAAGCTATATATAATACACATTATATGTTAACCTCACCAAGATAGATTAGATTAGTGGTTAAATGTCTTGATATTTTTACAAAATGTAAGAGGTTTAAACCTTACTAAACCTTACTAGTTAAACATCTTAAAAAGTGGTAATAATACTAATAAGGTTACTTTTATTTGGCGATAATGATATAAGGGTGCATTTTATAATAAAATTGTAAGAGATTCTTGAAGCTTCTACTAGATGAAGTTCTAGTTTTAAGAAGCTTCATCACCTGCAATTTTACAACCTAAGGTTGATACAAAATAAAATATAGGGCTAAAAAAAAAGAATCCCAACGGGGGTATCGGTTTGGCAACCGATGCATGTCACTAAAGCGACACCATTGGCACCACAGTGTTACTTGGTATGTTAGTTTCCTTTGCGTTAGTATACCGACATACAAACCGACGCGTCCTTTATTTTTTATTGTTTTTTATTTTTTGTTTAGTGTATAGAAATAAATGTTTATTGGTAAATCTGGGGACAACAATTTGAGTGACACAGTCATTGTTGGCAGCACTGTGTCGGTAGTGTATCAGTTTGAGAAGTGATGAATGGCGCTGAATTTGCGTAACTGACACAACAACAGTTGAGAGTAGTCTAAAGAAGCCCCATCTCCTAATTATTAAATTACAATATTACCTTTCTTCTATTACTAACTTTATTAGAATGTCATGTCTATTATGTCATTTGACATTAATAAGCTCCAATTCTAATTTATTTGCAACACTTATAAGAAAATACAATCTCCAGCTTGAGCCTTAAATAAAATCTCCAGCTTCAACTGTTAACATTCATCTCTAACTCCAGCTACATCTCCATCTCCATTTACTTTTGTCAAACACACCTTAAATAGCGGAGCACACAAATTTCATATATTGAGGCAATATTTTTTGGATGTGTTTGACACGAGACTTTTGAGGGCTTTTAAAGGTTTGAACTTCTACTTTTAATAAGTATCAGCTTATAAGCTTTGTTTGACAATACAACAAATGTGAGGTTTCTTGACAAATAAACCCCCAAACACCCTTAAATAAGAAGCTTTTTGAAGTAGATTTTGAATAGAAGTTCAAGTTTCAACTTCAGTCACAAACTCCAACCACAAACTCTAATTTCAACCCTAACTTCAGCGTGTTGTTCTCGAACAACCGTTTATTACAAAAGGAATGATACCCTACGATGCATGTGTCAAAACACAAAGGCATCTATCTATCTATACACTTCACAAAGATTTTAAGTTCCATTTGTCATTCACTCATTTCCTTTTTCTCTTTCCCACCTCTTAAAATATGTATTCCACCTACCCTTTTTGTGGAGGAATCATTAGCTTGAGTGGAACTTTGTGTTGTTGTCATTTGCTCAATATAATATTATATATTTCTTTAAAATTAAATTGAAATATCAAAATACATTACTTTTTTCATATATGTATCTACATATTGAAATTCTAGTAATCATATTAACAACTGCATACATGCCAAAGTGTTGATGGTAGTTGTACAAGATGCATTAGAGTAAGTACTATAATGCAATGGCTAATGATGTTTGTGACCAAAAGGTAAGTTCAAATGAGGACTCATTTTAATGATGGTGTCAAATGGACCGTGGGAGGTTGCATAATTCCCATTTGCTTTGAGCCAGGGTGGTTACTAAAAGTGAATACAAACCTCTAATCTTTCGGCGGAAATTTTTACAACATTTCATAAAATTATTAACTAGAAATAGCCATCTTTTTCAATTTTTATCTTTTTGTAATGGTACTTTATGCAAAATTTAGGAACACCACGTTTGGAAAATAAATAGCCCATCAGGCCCAACACAGCAGAAACATTTTGCTTTAGATTCGTTAGTTTTAACTCATTAATGACAAAACATACCAATCTAAGTTGTAGACATAGATTCAAATTGAGTAAAAAAAGTTGCAATTTTAATCAATAATCCTAAAGGCTTTTTCGGCCCAACCATTTCAAAGCCCAGTATATAAGTCCATATTAGGTTTCACTCTAATTTTTTTAGAGGGAGTAATCCATGAACTTATATACATGTTTTAATTTTTTTATTTTTTCGATTTAGTTTCAGACCGACAATGAAAAACTCCACCAAAATTCCGTTAGATCTGGGATTTGATTAGATAACGTTCCCAACATTTACTTTATTAGACAATTGAAGCATTTTATTAGTATTATTATTAGATATTAAATCACGTTTAAAGTCAAATATAGCTTTTTTACCAGAGAAATGTTTATGATTCTTACCTTCGAGTTTGGAGAACTGCAATGAACTTTTAAATAGAAAAGAAACTCTTGAAATTTTTTTTGCACACAATTAGTTTTGATGAGAAGAGCACATTTCTACTTGGGCCTGGTTTCAAAT
The DNA here is from genome assembly GCA_963930675.1 of Gnaphalium uliginosum. Lineage (NCBI taxonomy): Eukaryota > Viridiplantae > Streptophyta > Magnoliopsida > Asterales > Asteraceae > Gnaphalium > Gnaphalium uliginosum. The sequence continues at coordinate 64,438,222 of OZ005680.1, forward strand.
TTGGGCTTTGTGGAGCAATCAACGTACGATTTTCATTGTTATAATGAGTCAACAATTATATATATTTTTAAAAATATACCAACATTACAAGCTAAAAAGGTAGCTAATTTTGTTAATGGGTCAAAGCTTATCGAACAAATTCCCCCCTCCCTTTTTGCTCATTGCATTCTCGACATTAAAGCGTAAAACGTGTGTTGGTTAATAATTTGGTGGTAAATTGGTAAATATCAATTTTCGCATTAATCTCAAAAACTTGGGCCACGATGGGGACATAAACAGTTGGGCCAGTGTAAATAAGCTACGATTCAAATTGGGCCAACCATTCTAAACGGTCTAAAACGAGTCTAGACGTGAGAAAAATATTTACTCCGTGTTTATAATCATATCTCTAGTGTTTATAAAGGGAAAAGGGCCGTCAAACATTAATACTTATACAAATTCTTTGACCTTCTAAATTTTATTTAACCCACACATATTCATTTAAAGTACAATTAACACATTATCAACAGTCATTATAACTGTCATTAATAATACCATTATTAAAATTCTAAAAAAACTTGCTAAAATAACTCGTGTTACCTTTTAGCGTTTTAGGTAACAAGAAATTTCATATAATTATGTCCAAATAAGTATCAAAATTCTATATTATATGAAGTATATGTTAATTTTCCTAGAAAAAAAAAAACATTAGATAAAACTGAACTACTACAACGTGACTACGTGAGTACAAATAAAACACATAAGAAACCTCGCTCCCCAAAACCACATACAACCACCACCTCAAACCACCACCGCTTAAATGGATTTCCGCCACCACATCTCCGGCGGTTCTCCTTCCTCTTCTTCCACCACCTCATCTTCTTCCCACCGTAACAACAACCACAACACCACCTCAACAGCCACCGCGAACAACAATAACAACAACAATAAAAATGATCCAATGCATTCCTGGTGGGAATCAATCTCCAAAGCCCGTTCACGTATCCATCTATTATCCACACTCTTACCAAAACCCGAATCCGAATCTGAAGATCCTAACCCGATCTCATCACTCGCTGATTCCGATTCACCCGCACAATCTCTCCTATCATCTTTCACCGCATACGACGCCGTTTCATCCTCTCTTACATCCTCACCGTTATCCGGCTCCGGCGAGGATCCACTATGCAATTGGCTGTACGACACTTTCCTTTCATCAGATCCAGATCTCCGGCTAGTGGTTCTCTCCTTCATTCCTCTAATCGCCGGCTTATATCTCTCTAGAATCCACTCAATTTCCCCTGTAACTCCATCGCTCGCCGGATTCGAAGCTGTATTGTTAGCGTTATACTCGTCGGAAACTAAAGCACGCGCTGGTAAGCCTGTTTTGATTTCGATTCCAGATCTATCACAACCGTCGCTTTATCATTCACCTAGGGTTAGTAATAGTAGTGCTAGCAACGGTAGTAGTAAGAAAAAACCTAATTCGGCGAAAATAAACCCTAATTCTGGATCGGAACCTTCAGGGCCGTCAATCGGAGTTTTATCACCTGCGTTAGAGCCGCAGACGGCGATTAAGTCTACGAAACGAGGTACGATTGTAGGAGTTGCATTAGATTGTTATTATAAACAGATATCGCAAATGCCAAGCTGGTCGAAGCTGGATTTCTGTAAATTCGCTGCTGATTTTGCTGGACAGGACTGTGCTTGCAAGTCTGAGTTTGATCAGAATTCGGAGGTTACTAGCTTTGAAAATGGAATCGTGGATGACACAATCGAAATTGAACGGAATGTTGTGGAGGAAATGAAGAATTTGGAGATTGAGAACGGTGATTCCGAAAATGGCGGTGGCCGTGTAGGAACTAAAGGGACTAGAATTTTACTTCCTTGGGAGTTGCTTCAACCGATGTTGAGGATTTTAGGGCATTGTTTGTTGGGACCGTTGAATTCTAGTGACGTGAAGGATGGTGCGTCTTTAGCTGTGAGGTGTTTGTATGCTAGAGCGTCACATGATTTAGTTCCTCAGGCGATTTTAGCTACTCGGAGTTTGATTCAGCTTGATAAGAGAAGTCGCGAGGCTGCTACAATGGCTGCAGCATCAGCTACTAACACTGTAGGGTCTAATACTAATACACCAAGTAAAGCTAAGAAACCAGAGATTCTTCTGGTTTCAAAGTGATGCAGAGTATGTATTCCATCTCAATTTGGGAAATTTATTTTATGTTATTTTGATAATATAGTGTTTGGTGTTGATGTAGGGGTAGGGTTATACGCTGTGTAATTGGTAACTATATTTATAATTTGTCAGCTTAAACGTGTAGATGCAAGAAATTGTTTGTGTAATTTACTTTTTGTTTGTTATGAGATTGCATTCAGTCTTGTATGATTCTTGAATGGTGCGGTTTATTGAAGGCTAGTCATGTTGTTTTTGGAAGTGCAGGGTGCATTAATAGAACTAGGGGCTTGTGTAGTTCTAGCTTATAGCTCGTACTTATTTATGCTGCTATTTAATTTTCGGCCTTGTATGTTATAACTCGCACTTAGCCAAGTCTTGAAATCCTGTAATTGCCTTGATATGTTTTGATCTTATGTGTGGGAGAGATTGTGAGACAGAGAGAAAGATGCTACTGTAATCTGTGTAAGATGTTGAGCTTTAGAAAGCAACTTTTGAGACTTTAAAGTTGACTTTGGGTTTAATTTGGGGATAGATGTAGTAAATATATATTCATGAATCCCCACTGTTGAAGGTTATCCAAGTCTACTGTTTAAGCCAATTAGTCTTGTATCCATAATACCTGCTGAGTTGCTGTTCTCTTGTAATTTTTTTTTTCTTCATTAGGGGATTGCTATAGAGATGGTGGTTTTGTACATTAATGTCCATTAAAGAAGTTTCAAGTAGGGCATCCACCAAAATGCATTTTAGCCCAACATTAGAGCTCAAGTGTTGGGCTATTTACCCATCCTTCATATCATCTTTTGTTCTAAAAGAATTTATTTCCCTCTCATTTATGGGTTTAAAATACAACACGGACTGCTTAAAATCCAAAAATAGAAATGTGTGTGGTATGGTATGAACACACATCGCCGTCTGTTTTTGCAAGTTGCAACGTACCTTTTTATAAGACAAGTTTCAGATACTGAATCGCAAATGGGGCCCATGTGTTATTTAACTCTATTTTGAACTTGGCTAGAAAATTCAATTGTATAATTTACTGTAGTACTAGTACTATTTTTACTTTTTTTTTTTAACTGATTATGATTATAATAATTATAATATATAGGAAGAGACGAAGGGAAATACAAAATGTCAGGGGAATTGTACCAAAAGAAATGTTTGGGCTATTTTGATGAATTTTTGTACCACATCAAGGCTCGAGTAATTGAACTCAGTTTCAGAGACTTGTACACTACAAATCAACGATGCAGATGCTTACACCTTGTGTCCACTGCAGCAGGCCCCCTCTCCACTCCTCGACGTATATTTCATTTCATGCGCGAGCAGTGCGTTTATCACGTGTTTTGTGTCATTCACAAAGTATAGAGGGCCCCTTGTCTACAACTATCTCATCATTATCCGTATCTCTTTTTCGTTTTCTTCCTAAATTTCAAATAATAAGATTGAGTATTACAAATTATTTATTTTTATTTTTAAATTATTATAAGACTAATAAACATTGTAAATATCATTACCATCATCATCATCACCATTACCATGTGTATACTTAATAAATTAATTAATAAATAGATTATACGTACATAAACAGAGTTATAGAGTCAAGTAAGAAATTGAGATGAAAGAAAGTACATGAAAACATTTTTAAAAATCTAGTTAAGAGTTCTATATATCCTTTTTGGAAAATAATAATATTTTTAATAATATAGAACGAAAAAAAATTCCTTTATAACAATAATATTATCATAGAAATCTCCTTTTTGATTAGTTTTGAGACGAGATAATAAGATAAGGACTTATTATGCATATTAAGAATCAATGAGGACTATTTCTGTAACTATATTCTTTAATCCAAAAGAACAGAGGTCAGGCGGTCAGCACATATACAAAGACAAAAAGTATACAAAAGTGGAAATCTTCCTTCCAATTTAGATTGAAAACCCAACCCCCAAATAGATTTCATTTTATTATTTTTGTTTTTACTTTTGTTCTCTCAATCTTCTTTATTATATCATATACACGATGGGTACACACAGTTGCAATAATTCAAAGAAGAACAAGAAGAACAAAAAACGTGGTGGTATTAAGAAAAAGATGACGATTGAACAATCCATTGCTTACAAATCCGTTACCGAATGGGTTTATCTAGACAATACTATATCATCTTCTTCAGCTAATTCCACAATTGCCATAGATGATGATTTTAAGGTGAAGTTGGTTAACACAAAAGTTTCAGCTGAGAAATTGGTGTTTGATTTGCACTCTCATTCGATTTGCAGTGATGGGTTTTTGTCTCCAACTAAACTTGTTGAAAGAGCACATCAGTGTGGGGTATGTATTTCTGTTTGTATTTCTATGTTTTTCGTTGAGGCATTTTATCAAACAGTTTGCGTGCATTACCTTGATGTATATGTATCTCTTTGTGCTCTAAAGATTGTTGATAAGTGGTTGGTTAATTTAATAATCTTATTTTTAACTAGTCATATTAGCTTCTAATTATACTTATTTTTTTTATTTTTTTTTAATTTTATTCAGAGTAGTAATTTACTAATTTTATCAAAAACTTGGTGAGCTTTGATATTTATGTCTGTGATAAATGGTTGCTTAGACTAAAGATGATAGTAAATTGGTAAGTAATAATGCAATACAAGATGGGTAGTTCTTATTTAATTAGGTAAGGAAATCATTATTTGAAAAGGTACAAATTTGGATGTAAATTGTTGAAATTTAGCCGTCTACAGCATTAAACTTTGTGACTTGGAACCTTAAGACCTTCATTTCAAGTGTTGACTACCATAATTTAGATTGAAATAAATTTTCATTATTTTGCTTGACGGTTTTCTGGGTGTTCTATAAATTTAAATATGTTTGAGGAAAGGAAATGTGGTAATTGTTTTTGAAGAATTATGTTTGAGGTCAACTTTCCAAGCATACTGCTACTTATAAGCATATAAACGCTTAAATAAAATACAAATTTATAACATTCGTTTTCGAATAATATCTCCGTTTTTTAATTGATTAGTTCAATTTGTTCAGAACAGGTAAAAGTCCTCTCGTTAACAGATCATGATACAATGGCTGGCATCCCTCAAGCCATTGAGGCAGCTGGAAGAGTTGGTATCAAGATTATTCCCGGTGTTGAAATCAGTACTATTTTCACCCCAAGGTTATATATATTTTCACACATTTTTTGTTCATTTAATACCTAAAGTAAAATATATATACATATTTTCAGTAATTCATCAATTAATTGTTAAAATTCTCTTAACAGAACGGAGTCTGGATCAGAAGAACCGGTTCATGTTCTGGCCTATTATAGTAGCTGTGGACCAGCAAATTTCGAAAAACTGGATCAGTTTTTAGGAAACATAAGGGAAGGGCGTTATCTGCGTGCAAAGAACATGATCTCGAAATTGAATAAACTCAAGTTGCCACTTAGATGGGAGAGTGTGGAAAAGATTGCAGGTGCTGGTGTTGCTCCAGGAAGAGTGCACGTTGCACGTGCTATGGTTGAGGCAGGCCATGTCGAGAATTTAAAACAAGCGTTTAGCCGTTACCTTTATGATGGGGGTCCTGCTTATTCAACGCAAGTATCTTTCAGATTTTAGCTTGTGCCTCCCCTTAACTGTAAAATCCCAAGAATTTTTAAAAATGGTTTTTTGTTTGTTAAATGTTGCAGCGGAAGTGAGCCTGATGCAGAGGAAGCCGTGCAATTGATTTGTGAAACAGGTGGTGTGGCGGTCTTGGCTCACCCGTGGGCATTGAAAAATCCAGTCGCCGTTATCAGAAGATTAAAAGAAGCTGGCTTGCATGGGTTGGAGGTTTATAGAAGTGACGGGAAATTAGCAGGTATGCACTCCCGTTCTTCGGGAAAATGCAAGTTATTGTAGTTTAGAAATCCGTAATTGCATAAAAAGGTAACCCACTGTGGTTTGATATTTCTATTTTGTGTAATCAACTTTATTTTCACCCATAAACACCCAAAATTATAAAAAATTTAATTCTTGGTAATCCATAAGGTTATTAAGTAAAAAAAAAAGGTGGCGTGGCAAACAACAGTGGTTGAAAATTACCTCGTATAGAATTATTAGTAAGTTTTAGCGCATCTATGGATGGAAAAAAGTTGGTTACTCTATTTTTGTCTATACTATCAACTCTTTTAGAAACTTAACAAGCATAAGTTGTGTTTCAAAAGTATTGCAAAAAGGTCATTTTCTTGGTTTTGCTAAAGTTATTTCAATCATGGTATGTACAGCGTTCAGTGACCTAGCAGATACGTATGATCTATTGAAGCTTGGAGGTTCAGATTATCATGCAAGAGGTGGCACCAGCGAGTCGGCTCTGGGAAGTGTGAGCCTTCCGGTAGTGGCCATTCATGAATTCCTCAAGGTGGCACGTCCAATCTGGTGTGGTTCTATTAAAAACACGGTGGACCAGTATGTGAGTGACCCCACAGAATCAAACCTAGACCAAATTTTAAAATATGCCAAGACCAAACATGTTAAGGATAGTGCTTCCTCTATAACACACAACATTAACCTCATTGATGAGTGTCTTTCTCAATGGTTGACCAATGAAGAACAAAAGAATGCCAACTTTGAAGCTATTACTGGAATCCTAAAAAGCATTACATAGTTTTAAGACTCGAGTAACACAAAGATTCAACTTTGTGTCTTTCTGTGGGTCGGGTGTATTAATTTTTCTGTACTGGGCTTTTCCGGATTCATAATTTAAGAATTTTTGCATTAAATTTTTTTTATGTAAACTTCAAATGTTCAAGAAATGAAAATGGTTGATGAGAAAATGAGTGGCTACTTGAGAAGTCTTTTCATGATATTTTCTTGTTTCCAAGATGAGGACTTTTATTGATTTGTATGCAATGATAAAGTTTTTGATAACCATGGAAAGCATTCGGGTAACTCTCAGATAATACAAAGGTCAAATAGCTACTTGCACAAAGTTGACGCCACTCTAGATAACTGATAACCAAATTTTTTCTAGTTCCCAGGAATGGCCTTCAAAGTTTGAAATCTTTTTATTTAATGTAACCGGCCAAATTGATGACATTTACAGTTACTATAACTTAGTGATGAGACTCGAGTTTTCCCGACTAATAATAATTTGGTTATCCATGGCGGTAAGGTAGCACCAAAACTTAACACTATAACAAGTATTTCGTGGGTTTTCACTTTTTATTGCCCAGAATACATTAGTTATTTTAATACAAAACAAACTAAAAACCTTTTAAAGTTCTATGAAATTCCACAGCAATAGGTTATTAGGCCTTCAATATTCCAAAGTCTGACAAGCTATAGACCTATAGTTCAAAAGTTGAATCTTTGGAACAAAGTAAAGATTGGTAATAAATATGCTGTTTTCTCTCAACATATCAGGGCCAATGGTTGCTGTTCGACTCACTGATTAACACCAAGAACGAACGGCCAGTTGAACAAAGCTTTTGCACCCGAGTTCAGGGCATTACAGACGACTAGTCAAAAGACACTAGATTACATATATGATGGTGGGAAATAAAAAATTTAACTTGAAATGCTAACAAAAAGACTATGGCTCGTCTGCATTTGCCTCAAACATGCATCCTATCAAAGAGTTGTAGCACTGCAATGGTATCTCAATACCTTAGCCCAATTTTCCGATTTCCATCTTCTTCCTTAGAGCCTTATGACCATGGTAGATGAATGAATCTACTATCCCTGCAACTGTGAAGATACCTGAAAACACCATATAACATTGTTTTAGAATAGTTTCAACACTAATAATCAGAACAAGAAGAATAGTTGAATACGGACAAATAAACAAAACGTTCAACCCAAAAAAAGTGTCATCAGAAAACATGTTATTTACCTCCGACAATGGCACAAACGCTGGTCATGAAGTGTAAGAATGAGGCATGTGTTTCTGTAAATGTCACCTGCACAAGCCACCAAGTAATGCTCTAAGTGGAAGAAGCAGTTATCTCTTTGGTGTAATTAACAATTGAACTTTCTTGGTAAAATCTAGAGGTGATGAAACGGGCTTTCATTGGGTAGCGCCGTCGTGGATAACTTTTAGTGTGAATAAAAGCTGGTTTTATATGTCTATGATTAAGAAAACTATATTATCAGAACAATAATATTATTTTTTTACCTTTAGAAAGACTTTAGGACATGGTAAAGATGACTATTGACCTATTTAATCCTTTCAACCTATCTTACTTATGCTACTTTCTATAATTACATGTTTGACCCGTTATCAAACAAATGCAACTCAAAACAACCCTTTTTCATACAATTAGGTTTATACTGTCACCTCTGGTAAAATCTTCAGTTTCCTACAGATGTCTTTATTTCAGACCAAATTTTTCATCAAGACTGAATTAAAATCTACCTTAATTGGTGAAAGGTCGTAGAAGAAGAAGACACCAGGGAGAGACCGTCTGCCGACTTCTGGACTCTTGTAGTGTTCAGTCACAGAGAACTGCAGAATACAAATTCCAAAGTTGAAATACAAAATAAAGACATTGACTAAAAATTTATCAGATATTCCCTCTTTGAAAGCTGAAAATACCTGATTCGACTGAATAGTGTGGCCTCTAAGATTAGTGTATATGGTCGGTACCACCTGTAATTATTGAGAAATATTGATGAGTATCACTTTTGTAATTAGTTATAGAGACAAATGTGAACCTAACAATATACCAACCTTAATGAAGTACTGATACATTCCATTCGGAGTTGATTGAAACCAATGCACTCTGAATCGAAAAACAAACTCAATAATGAACAGCAAGTAAAAAATTTCCAGATGGAAAGAATAGAAAGTCAAAATGGTAGACGGGAAGCTCAAGTCATTTATCTTGATAGGGAAGAAAAAACTTTCATTGGAATGTAACGAAAAAGAAAAGAAAAGGGAGTAGCCTTTTTTTTTTATCTTTGTAGAGGCATGCAATAGAGGTGAAAAACGAGACGAAAGCTGTAAGAAATTTATTTTTGATGCGTAAAATGTATATTGTCCTAAATCATCTTACTCGAAAGAGTATACAACTTTTGTTATCAATTTGACATACTAGTTCTTTACATAAGATATATTTATTTTTGGGTCAAGCCAACCGTACCAGAAGTGATCCATTTGGACGAGATGTGACACATTAGTTGTTACCCAAAACCGTTCGACTATGGCATGGGGCATATTACAAAATTACAGATATGTGAATAACGGAAGGATTACCCATCAAGAGGATTAACGATCCCAGGATAATAGTCTCCAAAAGCTAATTTATTTATCTTGTGACTTATCTGCATGATGCATCATCTAGTTATTAGCAGATATCAATTGAAGGTATGATTTCAAAAAGACAAAACTGCAATACTTTAATTAATAATTGATGGTCTGCAACGGATGGATTGGTAGCTCACATTATAACTATCCTCTTGAAAAGCCAGCAAATCAGGAATATGAATACTCGACTGGTGAAAGCTCTTGATGAAGTGAAAATTTCCAGCCACTTTGTTAACCTCCAAAGACCCATAAATATTGCATCCTTCACCTTCCTCATCTTTAATCCTCTGAGCGAAACCTTCCCGTTTGCACTGAGAGCCACAACATAATAATATTATCATGATAGTACAAAGGAACATCATCGCAATAAGATTCTATATATTGATTGAGTTTAAACATATAAATACTAGCAAATGTCGAACTGAAAGTAAGCCAATTATTTTAAGTTACACAGTAGTGCTAAAATTATAAAAGCCTGAAATTCTAATCTTCACCAATTTTATTTTGTTAGGTCATTGACAGGTCACTTGTGGTTTCGAATAACTTCGTATTGTTTGATATGTTCCAGTCAGTCTTAACCAGTTACCAAACCTCTAGAGAAATCAGAATATAACCAATCACCGCATTATTTGACAGGACAGATAAAAAATGTACCTTTGTATGTTTCAGTTATCTTAAAAAAAATTGTGTATCAATAAAACCACATAGAACACACAAAAATATGTCTCTTCTTACCTGGTCAATCAAATCAGGATTAGTCAAACCCCACCCTTTTCTTCTATATGCTTCACGAACCTCTTCACATGAGTTACAGCATTCATCATCTGTCTGCAGACAGCGGCAAGCCAAATTCAAGAATATTCCAACAAAACGTGTCCTATAAGAAAACATGATAAATGTTCAAGATTAGCAACAAATTTATTAATTTGATTACCGCCTCAGCACCAAAGCATGAACCGCAATATGTTTCATTATGTTCGAGTCTGCCACCATGTCTTTGCAAAGGCTTGTCAATCTGTGCAGGGTGAAAAGTAGTATAGTCATAATTACAATCATTGAACGGCATGTCACATGATCTTCAAAGTAAAAGCTCTTATTGAGTAACACGATCCAACTAGTTAGGCATAATTTTAACAATAGAGAATATAAGCTCATATATACGAAAAATCAAATTTATGATTTCTCGACCAAATAAAAACAATTTAATTTAACAGCCAAGTAAGGAGCCTTTAAATTTGCATTATGAGCTGATTATCTGATAATTCCGATTTTAGGTGCAAAGATTCAATATTTGATGGTTAAGTGAACAGGGTATGTTTCTAGGTAATTAGTTTCATACAAGTTGCAACAAACTGATTATCTATGGGTGAACTGCCTATCTATCCTTTCTTTAAAACCTTAGCTTGAGACACTTCTACTCTTGTTTCGCAAATTATCCCTGTTAATGAACTAAAGTATCTGATTATGATTGACTTTAAACGACAGAAGCACATCCAAATATTATTTTCTAAATCATGTCTTATTATTAGTTGATTAACATTAATCAATATCACATAACCACTAAGTGCACATCTAAACACTCATGTATACACAAGCATAAGGTGATAAAATAGTAGAGCCATTTATTACAGAACCATATGGATCAGAGTGCAAAATGGTATTGCACTAACCTGAGGGCCACCGATTCCTTCTTTTCTCTCTTCAATGACATTGCCATTATGATCAATTCTTTTCTTTATTATATCATGTCTCTGCAATTATATGCAAAAATGTATATAACACATTAGCACAGGTTCAGGGTAAAAATGACATATCTATAGAACTAGGACCATTTAACAAACATACAATATCAAGATGTTGCTCCCCACTGATATCCATGGCATCAAGACTAAGTAGTGTACATGAAACAGCTGGAAATGTGATATCAAACTGCAATTAAAAGAAAATATATCACTAGTTAATTAGTTATTCACAAAAATTTGTAAGAAGAAAGTCAAAAACTATGTTCGGCATCCAAAATGAGATACCAATCTAAATCCATTAACTACCAATGATCTTTACATTAATATGTAGCTTTTCCCCTCTAGACGTATCCACTACAAGCTTCGATTCAGTAACTGTGTGGAGATATAGCCCTGCAATCAGTAAAGACACCAACAGTCACTAGTGAGAAGATCTATCAAGCTGAAGTAAAGTTGTTTAAATCATGCTGATTCAATTCCAATGGCTCATTCGCAATAACTATAAGACAAATGATAATATACTAGAAGGAATACCAGCACTTAGACACTCTAGATTAAACCTCTAACTCTTATGGTGTCTGAGAGTCGACGTGAATGCTTTATAACATAGTATAGATATATCAAAAATACTTCATAAGTAGGGATTATCTAAATTCTACATCTTATTCTCTTATAATCTATATTACTTCCTTACTCCCTTACTATCTCCACATCAAAAGCTCCATATTAGCTCACCATACACAAACACCATCAATCAAGAATAGAAGCATGGATCCGAAGCCACAAAACATCCTAAAAGTAAAAAGCATCTACAAAAAGTAAGCTTCGTACAACTTCCACTACTTCAACATAAAAGAAGACAGCAACTTGCCCCTCCTTAAACTAACAAGCTCATGGATCTATAACAACTATGTTCTCCTTAATTCCCTAAAATTAACTACAAAAACCAAACTTTTTTAGACTACACAATATGATAACTAAATCGCCTAAGAAATATATCGAAATCAGTAATCCAGATACGAAGATCGAACAAGTAATTGAATAAAAAAGGAATAACTTTCATATTTCAACAACATATAGTAAGTCTAATCAATCGACTGTAAGTTTGTAACATAGGGTTTACATATAAAATCAAAAACTTTACCTAGCTCGGAGAAAAATAGAAGAAACATGGCGATTGAAGAAACTACGGTGATAACACCACCGGAAAGCGTTCGGCTGTAGAAGTCTTCATTAATTTTAGGATACGCATCCAAATTCCGAACTTTACTAAAAACTCTCTCCATAATCTTAAAAAAAAACCCTAACTTTGCACAATTAATAAAAAACTGATCTCGAATTCTGATACTTATCTCTGGAAATCAAACTCTCCGCCTTACAGACGCCTTCAATTTTGTATCTATATTTGATTTGAGGTTTAATTTTGGTTGTAGACGGAAGAAAGGACGGACGGCCGGCGAGGAGAAAGAAATCTGGAGTGAATGGGGTTTTGTTGAACAAATCTGGACTTATTTTGATTTTCATCCGTTTTTTTTGTGTACTTATTAGTTATTTGTCTCTATAATTGCGTATTTTTGGTCAACGCGGTCTACTTGTTCTTTTAAATACTTTACATTACATAATTGAGTCGAAACCTATTACGGATACTCTAGTTAAACCGCTTAGTAAAAATTGTATCTCATAACCCTTCAATCCACGACATCATAATTGTTGAGTTCTACAAGGAATCAAGAGTCGAAGAATCTGAAGCAATCCTGACGAGATGGTTTGGATCCAGCGGGATGGTTTGGATTCCGACAGACTCAGTTAAATGTTTTGTGATTATGGAATTTGGTCATGGCGGGATGAGCTTTGATCAAGGGGGGGTCGCAAGAGTCTGACACGATCTCGGCAGGATGGTCTCGGATCCCGACAGGATCCCTTATGTTATGTCGGTCAGAAATTGATTTTTGATACTTTCCTATTATCGTGTGCACTATACATTGTGACACATACCCTTGTAAACCCTAACCTACAAATTTTAATAAGATTTCTTTCTAGTTGACCATGGATTAAACCAATCGAGTAGATTGGATATAACCACGTTAAACTCCTTATGCCGTTTACATTCTCGTACAATCTTTATTGTGTATTTGCTTTGTTATTGATTTGTTTATTGTTTATTGTTTGTGGGGTAGAATTTGTGATAATACATTTTCTTGTTTGGGCACATAATTCTTAAGGCACTATACATACTGTTGGGATATAATAAATTAGTACTGCCAAGCAAGTCAAGAGTTAGTACTGCTATCCAAAGTTTCTACTGCTGGTTCATTCCATGGATTCTACTGCTGGAGCAAAAACAAGATTAGTACTGCCAGAAGAATCTCAGAGTTAGTACTGCTAGTAGGATTCCAGGATTAATACTGCTGGTATGATTTGTGGAGTTAGTACTGCTAGACCAGTTTCCATTGTTTCTACTGCTGACCTTGTCCAAAGGATATACGGCGCACATGGGTCTGCAGTTACCTAATCTTGACAAAGCATGCACGACAAAGCATGGGTTGCTTTACGGCTTCAAGACATGCTTAGATAGTTTGACTTATATGCATTAATTACTATAACGTGTAATTGGAACTCTACAATTTATAAGTAGAGTTCCATACCTTAACAGCATGCGTGCTCAGATGCCCTGGTGTATAAATATCATCCTTGTGTCTCTAGTACACAATAGACAATACACATAGTTTAGTCAGCTTCAAGGTTATTGTAACCCTAATACAATCAAGTGTATTCGTATTATTAATCTTAATAATATTGGAGTTTTTGTTATTCAACTTGTGTGTTTTATTGTTCTTTGTCTATTGAAATACAAACATCCATACAAAACATACATACAACTTCCAAACTTAACAAGTATTATTCCGCAAATTTCTTGTTAAGAAGTTCAAGCATAGTAAAACTTAATCTTGATCTTGATCAAGTCGATCCTGACAAGTGGTATCAGAGCATCAGGTTGCTTTGAACTTTTGGAAGTCACAATTTAGTCTGTTTAAAAGCTTGTTTAAAAAAAAAAACTTTTAAAATGTCTTCTGAAGAAACTCAGGCAAACAAAATCCCCATACTCAGGCCAGATGAGTATGATATGTGGAAAAATAGGATGAAGCAGTATATGTTGCTTACAGACTATCAACTATGGGATATTTGTGTAAATGGTCCTAAGTATCCTGTTAATGGTGATGGTGTCAGGATTCCAAGGGCCCCACCAAGTACAGATGCTGAAAGAAAGGAAAGAGCTACAGAATTTAAAGCTCTTAGCATTCTATTGATATCCATTCCTAATGAATATCAAAGAAAGTTTGAAAATTGTGAGGATGCAAAGGTTCTTTTAGAATCAATAGAGAAAAGATTTGGTGGCAATGAAAGCACCAAGAAAAATAAAAGATCCCTTTTGAAACAACAATTTGAAAACTTTAAATCTGTAAGGACTGAAACATTAACACAAGTTTTTGACAGATTTTCTAAACTTGTGGGTGATCTTGAAAACCACAATGTTAAGATTGACAAAGATGATCTTAACAGAAAGTTTCTAAGATCACTTGGAGATGAATGGACCATGTATACTGTTGCTTTGAGGCAGGGCAGTAACTTGGATGACAAGGAGCTTGATGATCTATACAATGATCTAAGATCATTTGAGCCAGAAGTAGAGAACAAGAAACAAGCCACTGGATACACTCCAAATATGCAGAATGCTGCATTTATGTCATCAGGAGGAGTACAGGTAGATCCAAACTCAGCATATGTATCTACCTCTAATGTTACAGGTTCTGCATCTGGGTCATCATCAAAAGACAACACTGGTGATCAAGTGTTGGAAGCATTCTTTGCCAGTCATGTGAATTCATCTCTGACAAATGAAGAGCTTGAGCAAGTTAATCCAGATGATCTTGAAGAGATGGATATTAAGTGGCAGATGGCCATGTTGACTGTAAGGGCAAAGAGATTTATGCAAAGAACTGGGAGAAACAACTTTGCATATAAGAGAGAAGATGGAGCAGGATTTGATAAGAGCAAAGTTGAGTGCTTTAAGTGTCACAAGAATGGACACTTTGCAAGAGAATGCAGAAGTACTGGAAGAGCTAATGATAGTGGCCAAAGGGCAGGGAGCTTTAATGGAATGCAAAGAAGAAACATTCCAATTCAAAACAATTCAAACTCAACAGCACTGATGTCACAAAATGAGTTTGAATTTGATTGGAGTGATCAAGAAGAGCATGCTGTGACAAATCAAGCTTTAATGGCCATTACAGAAGCAGAAGCGAAATCTCCTGAAGTGCCTCAAGAGGTACAAAATAAATTATGTTCATCTATCTGCATGAAAACTGTTAAACACTATAGAGATCATAATCTATTTATCTGTGCTGAACTTGAAAAGTGGGAAGTTAGGAATAGAAGCACAATTGCATCAATTGAAAACCTAGAACAACAAATAAAAGCATATCAGAAGAATGAATCACAATATGTGTATGATATTGAATATGCTAGGTGGGAAAGAGATTGTCAAAAGGACAAGGTTGATGAATTGAGCAAAGATTTAGAGAATGTGAGAACTGAAAGAGATAGCATTAAACTGAAAATAGATAATCTAGAAAATGCTTCTCAAAACGTTCAAAATCTAATTAAATCTCAGATTCATGATAAACTCAAAACTGGATTGGGATACAACAATGTTCCTCCACCTTATAACAACAATTACTTTCCTCCAAAATGTGATACTGAGATTGAAACTTTAAAGGAGAATGTAGAAATTGAAGTTATAAAGGCTGATCCAATCAAAAGTTTAGCTGAACCTGAGATAGATTTAGATAATGTAGAAATCACTAGTTGGGTATCTGATGATGACATAGAAGGAGAACTTACTGAGCTAGTTGAATCAACTAAGAAAGATATTAAGAAAGTAAGTAGTGCATCAGATACTATCTTAACTGGTAATAAACTAGCAGAGGGTAAAAGATTATTCAAAGAAAAGGCTAAGTTTATATCTGCTCAAAAGAAGAACACCACTAACAAGAATGAAAAGAATCAAGCCTGTGATAAATGTAATTGTAAAGCAGGTATTCAAATACCATACAATTATACAAAATCTGTTCCTAAAGGAAATCAAAGAAATTGGAACCAAATGGTTTCACAAAAACTAGGAAAGGGTTTTGTCATGATTAAAGAAAAGGCTTGTTACATCTGTGGTAAAACAAACCATCTTCAGAATGAGTGTCATCATAATCCAAGAAATAAAAGGGTTATGAGATCACCATGGACAGTTACTGACAGAATTAATCATCACAACTTTAAAACTAAAATTAATTATGTTAATACTGTGAAGAAAATAAAGGCTCAATCAGTTAATACTGCTGTGTCAAAATTTACTACAACAGCATTAATCAGAAACAGAGCCAACAGTACTAAGACTCAAACATCATTAAAAATTAATACTGTCAGGCGTATTAACACTGCTATCAATGTTAATACTGGTAAGCAGAATACTACTGCTTCAGTTAAAACTGTTGCACCAGTTAATACTGGTAGAACAGTTAAAACTGCTCAGGCAATTAATACTGCTAGGCAGGCTGCGAACAGAATTAATACTGCCAGGCATATTAACAAAATTAATACTGCCAGACATATTAATACTGCAAACAGAATTAATACTGCAAGACATGTTAATACCGTTGGTCATCTTAATGCTGTTAATAAGTCTAACATTCGTTGGATTTGGAAACCTGTGCCTACAATAAAATCAAAAGTTTCCAAAACCAACAGTACACCACAAGCAGTGATTCTTGAAAGAGTTGACTTTGTGGATGTACAAGGGAGACCCAAAACCAGATTGGTTTGGGTTCCCAAAGAAAACTAATAATCCTTATTGTTTTATCTGTGCAGAGCAAGCCAAGAAGTTTGTGGCATGTTGATAGTGGATGCTCAAGGCACATGACGGGGGATAGAAGTAAGCTACAGAACTTCAAGGAGATTGATGGTGGATATGTAGCTTTTGGAAGTAATCCTAAAGGTGGTAGGATTACAGGAAAAGGGACTGTCAACAGTGATAAGATAAGCTTTCAAGATGTTTATTATGTTGAGCAGTTGAGATTCAATTTGCTAAGTGTGAGTCAAATCACAGAGAAAAGGAATCCAGTTCTTTTTACTGACACAGAATGTTTTATTCTTTCTGATAAATTCAATCTAGATGAAAACATGATTTTAATGAAAGTTCCCTGAAAGAATAATGTGTACTGTTGTGACTTAGCAAACATGAAACCTCAACAAGATTTAAACTGTCTTATCTCAAAGGCATCTGTTGATGAGTCTGATCTTTGGCATAGAAGAATGTGTCACATGAATTTCAAAACTATTAACAAACTGGTTAAGAACAAACTTGTTAGAGGTTTACCTGAAAAGACATATTCATGTGATGACCACTGTGTTGCATGTTTAAAGGGGAAGCAATACAAATCTTCTTATAAGACCAAAGGTGTGAACTCAAACTTTTCTTCTTTACATCTACTGCATATGGACCTGTTTGGACCAACCAATGTCAGTAGTATAGGAAAGAAAGTTTATTGCTTGGTAATCATTGATGACTTTAGCAGATTTAGTTGGGTATTCTTTCTTAGAACCAAAGATGAAACAGGTGAAATGCTTAGATCATTCATTACTAGGATTGAAAACCAAACTAATCAAAAGGTTAAAATCATCAGGTCTGATAATGGAACAGAATTTAAGAATCATGAGATGAATAAATTCTGTGAAACAAAAGGAATAGAAAGACAGTTTAGTGCTCCTAGAACTCCACAACAAAATGGAGTAGCAGAAAGAAGAAATAGGACACTAATTGAGGCAGCTAGAACCATGTTAGCAGATGCTAAACTTCCAATGACTTTCTGGGCAGAAGCAGTTAGTATTGCTTGTTATGTTCAGAACAGGGCACTGGTAGTAAAGCCTCATAACAAGACACCATATGAATTGTTTTTCAAAAGAAAACCTTTGATTAGCTTTTTAAAACCATTTGGATGTCCTGTTACTATCTTAAATTCCAAAGATCACCTAGGCAAGTTTGAGAGCAAGGTTGATGAGGGAGTCTTTGTTGGATACTCTACCCAAAGCAAAGCATATAGAGTATTCAACCATAGGACTAGAATAGTGGAGGAAACCATGAATGTGACCTTTAATGAACATACACCTAGTGTTGTAGGCAAAGGTCCAGATTGGTTATTTGATATTGATGCTCTAACCCAATCTTTCAGATATGTGTATGAGTCATCAAATGCAGGTACAAATGCTGGTGAATCAAGTGCAGCTAACCAGAACAAAGATACACCATTAGAGTACATCACTCTACCCTTCTGGTCACCTGATTCACCTGAAGCTGTTCATCCTCCTCCACAACAACAAGCTCAGAGTTCAGAACCAATCACATCAAGTCAGGAACAGTATGGTGTTTATGATGATGGCCATACCTCCTCAGATCCTGAAATGCTTCCAGAAGAAGAAGCAAATGGTGTGAATACATCTGAGAATGCAGAAAGAAGTGCAGATGAAATTGCAGAAGAAAATGTAGATGAGAATCAAGATCCAACTAGTCTATCCTTGTCTGAGACTAGCATTCTCATAGAACAAAATGATACAAACTTGGAATCTGGGATTCCTATGTCATCTACTGGTCAGTATCAACAATACAAAGCCTATCATCCATTGGAGAATGTAATAGGTGATATTGACTCTGCAATGCAAACCAGAAGATCTGCCAGATTAAATGAAGAAGACATCAATACTTCTTTAATTGTCTGTTTTCTATTTCAGATAGAGCCCAAGAAGGCAAATGAAGCCTTGAAAGATCCAAGTTGGGTTGAAGCAATGCAAGAAGAGCTGCTTCAGTTTAAGATTCAAGATGTTTGGACATTGGTGGATCTTCCAAAAGGAAAAAGGGCTATTGGAACAAGATGGGTATACAGAAACAAGAAAGACGAGAGAGGCATTGTGATCAAGAACAAAGCAAGGCTAGTTGCTCAGGGATATTCTCAAGAAGAGGGCATTGACTATGATGAAGTCTTTGCTCCTGTAGCTAGAATAGAAGCAATTAGGTTGTTCTTGGCATATGCATCTTTTAAGGATTTCAAGGTATACCAGATGGATGTAAAGAGTGCATTTCTATATGGCACTATTGAAGAAGAGGTTTATGTATGCCAACCACCAGGATTTGAAGATCCCAAGCATCCAAATAAAGTGTACAGATTGGACAAGGCACTTTATGGACTGCATCAGGCTCCTAGAGCATGGTATGATACTTTATCAGTTTATCTGTTGGAGAATGGTTTCAAAAGAGGTGCAATTGACAAAACCTTGTTTATCAAACGAATTAGAAATGATATCCTACTAGTTCAAGTCTATGTAGATGATATTATCTTTGGTTCAACAAGGGATAGTCTTTGTAAAGAATTTGAAGCTCTTATGCACCAGAAATTCAAGATGAGCTCTATGGGAGAATTGACTTTCTTTCTAGGATTACAAGTTAAACAGCAGAAAGAAGGGATCTTCATAAGTCAAGGAAAATATGTTAATGACATTCTGGAGAGGTTTGGATACAAAGATGTAAAGATTGCTAGCACTCCAATGGAGACACACAAACCATTGCATGCAGATCTTGAGGGGGAGGATGTTGATGAACACCTCTACAGATCTATGATTGGGTCCCTCATGTATCTGACCTCAAGCAGACCAGACATTATGTTTGCTGTTTGTGTCTGTGCTAGATTCCAGGCAAATCCTAAAATGTCACATGTTCATGCAGTCAAGAGAATTTTTAGATATCTCAAAGGTCAACCAAAACTGGGACTTTGGTATCCTAAAAATTCTTCCTTTGACTTGATTGCATACACTGACAGTGATTATGGAGGAGCCAATATGGATAGAAAATCTACATCTGGGGGTTGTCAATTTTTGGGAGGAAGACTTGTGTCCTGACAATGCAAAAAGCAAACTACAGTTTCTACATCTACAGCAGAAGCAGAATATGTTGCAGCATCAAGTTGCTGTGCTCAAGTGCTTTGGATTCAGAATCAGATGTTGGACTATGGTTTGACCTTTCTAAATACTCCCATTTTTATTGATAACAACTCTGCTATCAGTATTATAAATAACCCTGTAAAACATTCTAAAACTAAGCACATTGAAATCAGATACCATTTTATAAGAGATTGTAATGAGAAAAGATTAATTCAGATTTTTAAAGTTCATATTGATAATCAGTTTGCAGATCTGTTCACAAAAGCATTTGATGTGGGTAGATTTACATTCCTGGTTACAAGTATTGGCATGATAAATTCTTCATAAATCTTTGATTAATACTGCTCTTTACAAAACCTTGTGCTTCTTAACGAGTTAATACTGATCCACTAATTTATACTGTATGTATTCTTAGTGCTGTCAATACTAATGCTGCTTGTTACTTTTAGTACTGCTGGTGTTAATATTGATAAGTAATTTTAATACTGCTGATAAAATTAGTACTGTCATTAATACTGCTCTACTACTTAAGGATAAAAGTATTCTTACTACTGCCAACATTAGTGCTGCTTGTTACTCCTAAGCACTGACAGTATTGATATTGTAATCCTCATTTAGTACTGCTGTTAGTGATTAGTATTATTAATACTGCTAATGTAGTTTCCATTACTACTGTTAGTCATTATTAATACTGCTGTCTGTAACTAATATATAATAGTACTGCTTTCCCTAGTTAGTACTGTTAGTTATATTAGTACTGCTGGTTGTGATAAAACGGTTTCTACTGCTAGCATAATTTTAGTACTGGGCATGTTTTAGTGCTGCTAGTACAAAATTTCTAATTTAATACTGCTAGTGCAATTTATTCTATTTTAAAATTAGGGCATTTAATGCTGCTCCTTTTCAAATAGTATAAATAGCAAACCTTTTCACTATTCGCTTTTCACCTACTGTTAATCTCAAACAACCAAAAGCGATCACAATTCATCTTTTCACAAGAAAACTTTTCAACTTTCACTTCTAAAATGACTTCTTCTCCATCTTCTAACGCTGTTTTACCAACTGCCGATAAGCACAATTTGCGTGCTTATTTGCTAAAACCCAAAGGAGCAGAAGATTTTTATGAAATTGTAAATTTTCTTAAAAATAGCAACTTAATGGTAGCACTTTCTGTCAACCCTATCATTTTTATTTTACATATAAACGATTTTTGGACTTCTGCTGAAAAGACAGAAGTCGATGGGGTGGCTACCATTATTGGTCAAGTTGCAGGGCAAAATGTCAAAGTTACAGAAGCATCCATTCGTGCTCATCTTCAACTCCACGATGAAGAAGGTATCGAATGCTTATCTGTATCTGAAATTTATGAAAATCTATTGTTGCTAGGGTATGAGGGGGAGTTGAATAAACTAACTTTTTGAAAATCCATGTTCTCTCCCCAGTGGAAATTTTTAATTCATACCCTGCAACAATATATATCTCAAAAAAGGACTTCATGGGATCAGTTCAGCAGTAACATAGCCTCCGCTTTGATCTGCTTAGCTAATAACATGAAGTTCAATTTTTCAAAAATGATTTTCACTGGAATGTTGTATAACCTGGAACATCCCGACTCAAAATTTTTGATGTATCCAAGGTTTTTACAACATATTTTTGATAATGAGTTAACTAACCTACCAAGAGTTGGTGGTAAAATTGTTCTCCTCTCTCATACACAAAAACTATTTTCAAACATGAGGAGAACAGGGTTAGTTAAAGGTACCACTTTTTCTGGGAGGGTCACAAATTTGACTGCACATATGCTTAGTGCACCCTCCACAGCAGATGAAGAAGTAGCCATACCCACTACTTCTCAACCCACATCTGCTGTCAAATCCAAGAAAACAAGGGACTCCAAGCCAACCTCCAAGAAAGCCACAAGGGCTAAGAAACATGCATCTGAGGCTCCTCTTCCTCAGATGCATCAGCCAATTGATTTAAATGAGGTGGTCAATGAAGAGGTAGGTGACCATATGGAAAGGGCTGCCACTACTGATTCTGCCCCATTGGGAGAACAGGACAGTGGTATTGGAACTAGGACTCAATCCATGGCAACACAGGAGGCAGAGATTCCATTGGATTCTTCTATTGCAGAAGATCCAGTGGATATCAATGCATTCAGTGGTCCCCGGTGCCAAGAAACCACAAGGGCGGCTAGTGATGCTCAGACTAGGTCTGAGACACTAGTTAAATCTTCCAATGATCCATTAAGAGAGGGTAACACTTCTGGAAATGGTGAGGATAGCTTATCACTAAATGAATTGACGATTTTATGTACCAATTTATCTGAGGAGGTGGCTAGGCAGAAGGAAATGCTAGCATCTCAAGGTGATGAGATCTCCAGGTTGAATGAGTTGGTGAAAATGCTGCTAGAAAAGATTAATACTGCTCCAGTTACTACTGCTGGTATTGGAGTTAGTACTGCCAGTGCAGAAGGAGTTAATACTGCTGGGCTTGGTGAGCCAGTTAGTACTGCCAGTGCAGATGCAGTTTGTACTGCTGGGATAAATAAGCCAGTTAGTACTGCTGTAGTTAATGAGGAGATTGCTGCTGCTGAGGTATTGATAAGGGTGTCTGAGAGCCCAAAAGAAAAGGAAAAACAGAAGCTAAAAGGTGTGAGCATCCAAGAACCATCAGAACACACACCGACAAGAAAAGCACAGCAGATTGGGGCCAAAGATAAGGGTAAAGGGATAATGATTGAAGAAGTCAGACCTCTGAAAAGAAAACATCAAATAGAGGCTGATGAGGAACTGGCCAGAAAGCTACAGGAGGAGGAAAGGATGAGGTATACAGAGGAAGAGAGAGAAGCTGAGCTACAGAGGCTACTAAATGAAAAGAAAATGAGAGAGTCAGAGGCTAAATATAAGAAACAGAAAGCAAAGCCAAAGACTAAGGCTCAGTTGAAGAAGGAGTTCATTACATTCCTCAAGGGAGCTGGATTTCATGTAAAAATCCTGGCAACCCTCCAATTTGAAGATCTAAAGAGGATGTATGAAAGGGAGCAAGAAAGAATGAAGAAGGGAACAGAAGATATAAGGATGGAGAAGGAAAGGGAAATGAAGGGTATGTATGATATGCCTGTTCAGCAGGGTATCAAAACCTTCAAGAGAAAGAAAGATGCTGCACAGAGCATACAAAGTGAAGGATACTTTGAGAAAATGCAGAAGAAACATAATGATGAAAAAGATGTGCACACTGAGGTGCCATCTACAGATAATAAAGGAGAGGAGGATAATAGTAATAGAAGTTTGGTAATCATAGATACAGCCGACTGTGAGCCCTTGAAGGTGGAATATCCAATCATAGATTGGTACCAAACACTGGATAGTGCAAATAGGAGGTATTATAAAATTGTTAGAGCAGGAGGGTCATCTGAGCTATACAGAAACTTCTTTTCAATGCTCAAGGTTTTTAGAAGAAAAGACTTGGATGAAATGTTTGAAGTAGGCTTGAAGAAGTTTGGTGAAAAGAGAGGCTATGATGATGATCATCAACTATTCGAATATTTGAAGCAGATGTACTTGCCTGAAGCTGAAATGAGAATATTTATGAAAGCATTCTCACCTGCCAACTACTGGTATTGTTTTGATAGTTGTAGAGTACATATGATAGGCCAGGTAGATGGAGGTGTAGGATATTTCTTGATGGGCAAAGAATATCCTTGGAATCCTGCTGTAATAAAAAACATGTTAATGCTCAAGGTCAAATGCTCAAATCTGATTGTTGCAGCAGTTTTGGTAAAAGAATTAAAAGATTATCTGGAAAGAATGAATAAGCAGAAAATGTGAACCACAATCTGATTAAAAGGCGAATCTGGAGAAACTTAGTGCTGTTGGGAAGAAGGCATAAGTTTAGGGGGAGATTGTTGGGATATAATAAATTAGTACTGCCAAGCAAGTCAAGAGTTAGTACTGCTATCCAAAGTTTCTACTGCTGGTTCATTCCATGGATTCTACTGCTGGAGCAAAAACAAGATTAGTACTGCCAGAAGAATCTCAGAGTTAGTACTGCTAGTAGGATTCCAGGATTAATACTGCTGGTATGATTTGTGGAGTTAGTACTGCTAGACCAGTTTCCATTGTTTCTACTGCTGACCTTGTCCAAAGGATATACGGCGCACATGGGTCTGCAGTTACCTAATCTTGACAAAGCATGCACGACAAAGCATGGGTTGCTTTACGGCTTCAAGACATGCTTAGATAGTTTGACTTATATGCATTAATTACTATAACGTGTAATTGGAACTCTACAATTTATAAGTAGAGTTCCATACCTTAACAGCATGCGTGCTCAGATGCCCTGGTGTATAAATATCATCCTTGTGTCTCTAGTACACAATAGACAATACACATAGTTTAGTCAGCTTCAAGGTTATTGTAACCCTAATACAATCAAGTGTATTCGTATTATTAATCTTAATAATATTGGAGTTTTTGTTATTCAACTTGTGTGTTTTATTGTTCTTTGTCTATTGAAATACAAACATCCATACAAAACATACATACAACTTCCAAACTTAACAAGTATTATTCCGCAAATTTCTTGTTAAGAAGTTCAAGCATAGTAAAACTTAATCTTGATCTTGATCAAGTCGATCCTGACACATACCACTAGGTCAAACGCCCTTGGCTCTTTTATACGAAAAGTTGTCTTCCATTCTTTTTTTCTCTTTTTCTTTTTTCTTTATCAAAAATTGGTCGAACTCGTACAAAGTCCGATAAATATACACTCTAAAATTAATTGACTATAGAGAGAGTAATTTATGAGGTTATATATATACTTAGAGTTTATAAAATACATGTTCTAGTGTGGGGCTTAGGATTCACCCTATGGAGTAGATGACAAGTATGTATGAGTGTCATATACCATGAGGGATATATTAATAATTTATATTTAAATTTGAATAACTCAATTTTAAGCTTTTAATATCAATGATAATATGTTATTATGGTTTAGTACGTCCCGGGTTGTGACGGTACCATTTATGCATAAGAGGTGGTGGTCTGCAACGATAAGCAAAAATAACTGAGACTGAAGGAGCGAGAAGGTAGTGATGACTGAGAAATTAAGAATAATGTTACATGAAAGTTGATACTATTATCAGTGTCAATAAATGATTTGAAAGTTTAGTGGCGACATATTGCTATGTCACCGATTTAATTACATGTTATAGTCAATTTTGGAAGCTTAATACACGATCACTATCAAACTGCCTTTTCAAACAATACTTTGTTAATATGGTCGTTTATAGTTTCAGAATCAAAGTACTTCCTGTAGTAGAACGTTTTGGCAACTGTTAAGAACGTCTGCTTCAAGTCAATATCAAGATTGTTGTCTAGAGAGTCGCACAACACAAGTTGCACAAGTTCTTGCATCTTGGACTCAATCTCGAAGCCCATTGTATTATTTCCCTAAACCAATATGAATAATAGTCCATTCAATAAAAGAATACATCAACTGATGGTGATTAAGATTCACATAATTAATTAATTAAGATATATGTTTTGGTGTACCATATTTGAGATCTGGTGACACAATTCATTTGTAACAAAACAGAGTCGTAGGTATTGAGGATGAGATAATGACTCGTGAGGTAACCATCGACCGCTACTCATATTTATTGTTTGAACTATGAGTTCAGCCTCTCCTTCTGCTATATCTAATTTCTCTTGCCAACTCAACAGCCATGAAGTCCACTTATTTTTGTAAATAATAAAACGGAAATTAAAATAATGATGTATTGGTGTACGGTAATAGTAGCTAGAGGAAGGTGATGGAGTACTTACGGCTAGATGGAGGTGTTGATAGATGTCTACACCATGAGCTACAAATGCATCAGATGCAATTTGGTTGAGAGTTTTATGCAGTGCGTTAATCATCACGTGCCATGGTTTTTCATCTTTGGGATGGTGTGGAGGGTTTGTAAATTCTTCTACGAATGCTCGCTTGTCAGCATTCAAGAATTGGGGTCTAGCATAAACTGAGGTAATGATATTGAGTAACACTGTGGTTTTGGCCCAAGCGAGTCACTCATTGCATCTTTCTGGCTCGAATATGCTAGCGGCTGCCTCATAATATGACCACAAAAGTCTTGAGTTTATGCCCTCTTCAATATTTAGATTTGTATACCATCTGTTTAATTAAGATTTGATAAGTTATAAAACTGCAAGTACGTGCATATTTATATTTTGTAGTATATATATTAAATTACATTAATTTAATATGGAAAAAGAAAATGACTTTTATTACAGTATATTTGCTATCACATGTGATGAGTAATTTACATAATTCACATAAAAAATTAGTACTATAAATTATTAAGCATGATAATTAAAACAGAAAACAATTAATGTTAACATACTTTTGGATATGGCTCAACTCTAACTGATGAAGTGTTTGGCAGTGATTATAGTCTAACTTGGCCATCTCAAGATACTTGTTATTATTAATATTTTTCGTCCTGCATTTGTATAAAACATCCAGTTACAATTGATTTATATAACTAACCACATAACATTCAGAAGCTAAGGTTTTACCCTAAAAGGTCTTTCCTATCCAAACGTCGTCTTCGCCACCGTATTGCTCCAAGTAATATCTTGACTCAAGTCGAGGTAAGCTCGCATACCATGGCACATCGAGCGCGTACCCAATCTGTTCACCAAAAATTAGCCCAAAAGCAAACTCTATGTCCCACTGCCCATTTATGTTCTGTTTATCGCCTTATATTTTTGTTGTGATTATTATTGTAATTGTAACGTATGTACCTCTCCAGGCAAGTCCTTGGCGATGATCCATTTGTCTAGGAGATCGTTGGTTGCTCATATTTCCATCAAGAATTTACGTGAAAATTTCTTGGCATCATCAAGTATCTTTTCTCCTGGAAAGAGTAACTGAGATGCTCGATACAGATTGAAGGTCCCTGTCAGTGCTTGTGTAGTTTGTCCCGGAAAACTCACAAATTCTCCATCTTTCTCAAAGATCTCAAACACATCTATTGCAACATAGTTTTCAGTTTCCTTAAAACAAATTAAATATAATGATCAACAATCTGAAGTTTCGACATATGATGATCAACTAACCAGCAGAAACCTTATAACCATTCATTCTAAGAAGCCGAAAGCCCATAGCAGTATCATCAGTATCTGGTACATTAGAGTGTCTACCAAATCCTATTCCTTGTTCACTCCAATACCTTCCAACAATCATCATAAAAGTATATGTATTTATATTAGTATTATATTTCAGTTCTTAAATTTCAAATTTTTTTATGTATGTGTTGGTTGATTTTTGGCAAAATGGAAAAAAGTTAGCCCATTGGATTACGTTCTTATGGACTTGTAGAAAAAAAGATATGATGATTAAATTCTTTGAGCTGGTTATGGAGTCTAAATGCAACACTTGGGATTAACTTTATGAATTTGTAGGAATACACGCATATACACATTAATAAATTCACACATTCTCAGATCGATATATATATATATATATATATATATATATATATATATATATATATATATTATATATATACCTGTAGATATAAGAAACACAATCTTTAATCTCAGAAAGGAAATAGCGTGATATTCCAAGGCGTTGGAGGCGATCAATCATCCAAATATGTTCAAAAAGGTCCACTGGATACGTATGTGGGACTGCATCAAAATGACTTTTTTATGAGCCAGCATACCTTAAAACTTAAAACGGGACAGTTGTAACTCATTTATGTGAAAGTGGATCAAATTGAGCTATAATTCATCGTTACCTCCTCCATCGAATTTGATAACAAGATTGGTCAAAAACTTAAAACACTTTTGATCCTTAGTTTTCATGAATACAAAAGCCGTTGCTGATGGAGAGAAGAAGAAGGACCCACTTTTGCATTGAAGTTTTAGAAGTTTTTCCCATTCCAAATTTTCCATCCCTTCAATGCTATAAAGGAGACTTGTTGGGATCTTGTGAAGTATGTCCTTCGGGATCCTTGCAAGATTCAAAAAAGTAAAAGTAGATAAATAATTAAATTATTAAAATTCTAAAGACCAAGTTAATTACAGTTCTTCATGTGTTTGATTTGGAAAACGATATACAAAAAGGGATACTGACTTTGCTAACTTGAGGTCTCGCCTATAGTTAGCGCAACAACACATGCTAATG
Source organism: Gnaphalium uliginosum (assembly GCA_963930675.1). NCBI lineage: Eukaryota > Viridiplantae > Streptophyta > Magnoliopsida > Asterales > Asteraceae > Gnaphalium > Gnaphalium uliginosum. Next base: position 64,466,623 of record OZ005680.1, read on the forward strand.
TATTGAGGATCCTATCATGAGCTGAAAATATCAATGAGTCACCCCACGAACCATCCGGAAGTTGATGGTTCACGATCCATTCCAGACATGCTGGGAACTGAGGACCGTCAATTGATCCAATATTAATGTTTCTTATGAGAGCAACCCAAGCAACATCGTACGCAGAGGGAGTTATCACTCCATCTTCCACGGAATCGAAAATTGACTTAATCTTCTCCATATACTCCTTGATGTCATTGTTAGGAAACAAAACCTTTCACAGAAAATGGAAATCAGTTCAACTAAAAATTAATATTCTAGCTATTAAAGACATATGTGACTTATAAGAAAAATTCCATTTCTTAAAAGAGTAGTACCTCTTTTGAATCGGCTACATTTGCATGATACTCATTAACAGATGGGACATCGCTTTGACCTACCACATCTGCACCACATTAGTTATATGATTAACTTGATTCCCTATCTTTCTTCTCTAAAAATGATTTTGTTGACCAATTCTTAGCTTAACCTTATAGTTATTAGCTAGATTGATATTTGAGCATAATAACTAAGCACCATTTCTCGTATTTTTAATGAAAACATAGCTAATTAACCTATTCATCAATTTGTAAGGTCGTCTAAAAAGTTTATTTGAATGTTTAATTAGATCGCTATACCTTTATTGCTGGGTTTGTAGATAGCTTTGCACTGTAACTTGGCAAACTTAATGTCACCTACAAAATTTAAAAGTAATTAAACAAACTAACAAATGATCTCTATTTCATGAAATAAATATCAATACTATCATATACTAATTAAACTGCTTAAACACAATGATGCTAGCTAGGATGTAACTGATTTGATTTTCTAAGTGAAGGATGTTAAAACAGAACAAGGATTCTTTAATCCATTTGTCATAGTGACACAAAATTCTCAAAGGGATATTTCGTAAAACACGAAAATAGTACACAGGAAAAAGGACACGCATGCCTGTAAATAATGAAAAAGTCTGTCAAGAGACGGAGAAACACGATGAAAAGTACTGGTGTTGTTAGAAAACCGGTGGTGAAACGTGGTGGAAGGAGGTGGTGAGATGACAATCTTCATATCGATCGGTACGTACATGTTTTTTTTGTTTGTTATATGTTCTTGCTAAGAGTAGCAAATGGGCAGACAGCCGGCCACCATAATTAACATTAATACCAATCACTTTTAACATATGTCTTACGTAACAAATTAAGATGATTTTAAAATAACATGTTTCTTACATATAATAAATTTAAGGCTCACTGAATGTCATAACGATATGAATGAAGTTGACGTTCTACATTTACAATAAATTGCAAATTGGTGCTCTGGTGATTATATATCTTTATTATTATTACTAAACATGGATATAATTATGCCTTAATCAGCCTACGTGGCACCAATCACATGTCGCCAAATATACAAAAATATGATTTGTCGTTTCAATAATTTTTTTCACATTTAATGGTACAAATCATCAAGCTTACGTGTCTTTGCATCTAATTCATTTTCAAAGGAAGCAATAACATCCAACATTAATAGCCATTAAATTAATTGCATTTTTTTTTTTCAATTTCTCAAATTTGACTTATAGTTTTTGAAAAAGTCATATATATATAGTAAATAATTTATATATTCAACCCTTGCCATAATTAATAAAGACCCCTTAATTATATGTATCGATAATAATGCCTACAAGATGAGTTCAAATTGAACATCATCCCCAATTATAAATTGATTGATATCACATACAAAAATTGTAGCTAATTTTGTAAGTTACTTTATTTCATTTTGGAAACTTCTAAACAGAATCGCGTGTATTGTTGTTAATTTAAACCGACCCCTAAATTGATTGATATCACACAGATTATTCACTGTCTTTGATTAACCAAATGTCATTGGTTCTATAAATTTTGGTTATTTATTCGAATCCAGCCCAATAATTCGATAATTTCACCCCTGACAAGTTATTAATTACTCGTATACTAATTTGTAAGTTCATCATATTACTCTTTTCCGTTTGTGCGTAACTGGAACAATACCAGTCTTTTGATTTGTGTACGCCTGATTGTATTCATTTTGTACAATTGCTTTTGTGCAATCTCATTGTCTAATTTGTATCTAAATCATATGCACGGGTTGTCAAATGGTGATCATTTGACAATTTACTCATACTATTACGTGCATGCTTTTTAACTGCTTTTTTATCAGGATGATGTCGATGATGATAACCTAATCAGCACTGTTGATGGACCGTCCCACGCAAACGCATAGTCAATGGTTATTATATGCTACAGCAAATTCAAGTAACAATATACAATTTAAAGCTGTATGTAATCTTCATTTATATATATATATATATATATATATATATATATATATATATATATATATAATATTATGATTTGGTCTTTTGTAGGATTGATTTGACTTCGGACACTGTTGAAAGTCCATATGGAAAACGCAAGTTCGAAGTCAATAACGATGACCCAGTTTCTGTCAAATCATCCTCATCAAAGACCAGGAAACGTCTCATGAAAGTGAAAGTCATTAAGGAATGAAGTTGTGTTCGTCTTTTCTGGCAGTCTTATCGCCATGCTATTTTACAAATAAGAGCATCTCCGTTGGTGCATTATCGAACTCGAGTTATTTGCCTTTTTCTTTAATTTTGCATGACTATCACCACCTCAGTTAATGGTGAGTCGAACATTAAACAGCCATTTATGTCCGGGTTTTATTTGTTTTGTTTTTTACCCAAAACAGGCTTCTCAATAGTTGGATGATAGGTGGTCCGGAGATAATCATGAAAATATGGTTGAAAACAAATATACCAAATCTATACTATTGCCTGATATACTTTACTAATTAACTATAATTGAGACACGAAAATATGATCGTGTTTCATCTTTTCAGTTATGTCTTGGTATTCTCTTGACATCTTGCATACATTGTTTATTTCTTAGCTTGCGGATAACTCTCACACTTGATGATCGAGTTTAGCATGGATCCATATATGAAATCCTAACTGCTATTGTTTTTCCATTCTGTACATAAATTATATTAATACATGCATTTTGTAGATTAGTTAACTATGTGCTCACGACATTTTATATTGGACACATTCACACTGCCGTGCATCGCACGGGTTTTACCACTAGTATTCATACGTAGTTTTCATCTAATTGTAATTAATTTATCTGGTATATTTAATAAAAAATTGAAGTTCACTTGGCTTTTCTGTATTCTTTTATCAATTTTATTTTTTTTATCTCTGAAACGAATCAAATTTATATTAATTAAGATTAAGAATGTCACTTGTTCTGTTTATAATGATTGAAAATTAGAAAGTAAGATAGTCAACTGTATCATAACTATTCTGTTTAACGAATAGTTATGATCTGTGTATCTGCATGTGATGACAATTATACAGTTTAGAGAAAAAAGTCAACAAATTATAAATATGATAGAAAATAAATGTTGTAACCTAGACCTTGATAGTAAGTCAATTAAAAGATCTTACAGTCGATTATAGCTTTAACTCAAAGGAATGCTGATGATTTTTCAGAGCAGTCGATATCTGTAAAGAAAGAAATTGAAGGAAGTTCATAACAACAGTCATATACTCCAGTATCTAAGTAACGTATACATCATGCATTAACAATTGCAGCTTTACATTGGTTTTTATCTATTTGAAGACCGGAAAATGAATTCCAAAATTGCGACCCAACTTGAATAAGAATCCTCCAGTTCAAACTACAAAACTTTTTGAACAAAGTAGGTGTTAGGGTGATCCTGAGTCGTTTCCTCCAAGTGTTTGAACAACAGTTTTCAGAAGTTTGATTTCTTTGTCCCTCTTTGAAATCTCTTCCTCTTTTGCTCGTAATTCTTCCATGTGCAGTTCAAAAACCTCTGCATCAAGGAAGAGCTTAACTTAATGTGAAGGAGACTATATATGGATTCGGGTCGATTAGCGTTGTATTTATCGATAACAGGTCAAACAGGCTATGTATAAGAAATTAGCTGAAAGAGGTCACATGGATTAGACTGGATAAAAGTCGCTAATCAAGTATTCAAATGTCACTAACGTCTTATAGCATCTTATGTTAAGAAATATATATATATATATATATATATATATATATATATATATATATATATATATAAGATTAGTTTCATCATTTTAGATTGTAATCATATTCAATAAAATCTAAAAAGAAGGGGCACAAAATATGTTGGTGGGTTGGCGCAATCTGGCCTAGCCTGTTTTGACCTGAACCCATCTTGACTCGTAACCCACTCACCTATTTTGTCATTTCCAATTGAAACGTTAATTACATAACTGAGACAGAAATCATTGGATGAAAACAGGGTGCGCGGACTCATCCATACTAACATAGGGTTGAAATAAAGTTTGGACGGTCTGCTTACTTGTGGTGTTCTCGAGCTCCTTAATCATCTCTTGTACTCGTAATTCAGCAGCCTTTTTCCCTGCCTCTGCCTGTCGTTTTTCTGTACGTGCATGAGCTGCAGCGGAAATGGCAGCATCTAACTCTCGTTCTAATGTCTCCACCCTCTGCTCAAGAACCTACATTCCAAAACAGTCAAGTGAACACAAGCTCCTTTTAACAATGACTACTTTCATGATCTAATAAATTGATATCGCAATTTAGCGCACAACAGTTGAGAGAATTTGTAATGCTTCTGTTCTACAACTTGCCTTATAACTATGAAAATAGTTTGTAGCCTTTTAGGTCAAAGTATGTCGTGAAACGATGATACCAGGAACGAACTTTCTGTACACCTTCATAGCTAGTCAATCATATCTAATACTGTAATTTTCGAAGTGTAGCAACTTAAAACATGATTTTGAAATATCAAAACTGATTTATCCTTAAAAAATTAAGGAACCAATTAGTACTCTATATTATAGAAAACCTATATGACAATCCTAATCCAATTAAAGCATGCTATCATCATCTGTAGATATTCAACTAATATAACTGTTGCAGTGTGGTTTAATTAGTAATCTTAAATGAAATAATTTCAATTCAGATGACCTCGAAATTGAAACTTTTACAGCTGAATTACAATCATGCATGGTCCAACAAACATATCGCAACATCAATCTGTATGTATAGGTTTAATTTGACCTTAAATGGACTTTATTCAATCAGCTCAACAATATTGACCTATAAATTGAAACTCAAACAGTTGAATTGCAATATACATAACCTAAATTGTTCAATTTGAACATACTTAAGAAACGAATCAGGTTTGATCAAATTCAATCATAAACTATAAACAATTCTTCCTAAAGTGAAACTCAAACGATTCAATTGCATTTATGAATCAGCATATGTGGTTCAATTTCATAAGAATTTGTGAAATTAGGTTATAAGGAAAACGAACACTGATTGTACGGGATTGTTGGGAGATTAACGAGGCTTTGTTGAATGTATGTGGATCAACGTAAACACATTTGTTGATGAGTGTGTTATGTACGGAATTGAGATTGTTTGATATCTCCGTGAGATTTGCGATTGCTGAATTCCATCTATCGTTTCCTTTTGTTTTCTCTGTATCCGCCATTGATTATGCTCCTGAATGAACAAAGAAGAAAGTAACTGCCGGCTTTTATTTGTCGGTTTAAAAGGATGAAAAATATTATGGACACGTGTAACGTCTCATTTACAAAACATCATTTTTATACTGTAAAATAATTACTTAAATTCAACAGCTATATTTGTATTTGGGATTTTTTTTAACGTGTTCCCAGTGACACGTATGTTTAACGAAATTTAGAATTTACTTAAATATTATCATTTGCATTTGCATGTAATACTCGTTAGCCCACATTAGCAAAACTCTTGTATTCGAGGAGTCATGTAACACGTATAAATTTCTAAAACCTTCATTAATTAATGTAAAAACCTAAAGATTGAACGTGAGAAAGGAGAGAACACATGTAAAAATTTATAATTGTTACAATACCTTACTAATTTTAACAATCATGTCTTAGTTACAAGCTTTCAACATTTGAGACGTTTATATTCGGTTGCTACACTAGCTCATAAGTCATCAGTAAACCGTTGCATTCAACTTACCATACTTGATTCTACTTATAACCTTTATTAAAGTATAAATGGTATAGTCATCGTGTCATTGGCAGCCAACTGAAGAGGGGTTTGTCAATTTATATAATATGTGCATCAATCAAACAAATACAGAACATATTGCCCCCAACATGATGCAAACTCCACAAGCTAGTGCTTGTTTTAGATACGAGAAATCACTCGACCTCCATCGAAGAACAAACCATTGCTGTAGGTTTTGAGCCAAGGAGATGGTTTTGGGTGATTATATATCTTTTTGGAACCCATTTGCTGGAACACTGTTGATGTTTTTCTGTCTTGATGCAGATCTAAGTCTCAAAAGCAATGAGTTAGCCATCACACCGATAGAACTAAAACCCATAAGGGCTCCTGCAATAGATGGAGTAAGCATGATTCCAGTTGCTGGCAACAAAGCTCCAGCAGCTATTGGAATCCCAACCTGAATGTTTAAATCACACTGTTAAAAAAAACTTGGTAATGAAAATATAAAATTATGCAAAATTCATATTAGGTTTATCAACAGAGTAAACCGCAGGTCAAGTGCAAGCAGTGATGATGAAAGTTGATATTACACAAACAAAATTGTGTGCCAAAATGGCAATATGTAACTTACAATGTTATACCCAAAGGCCCACCACAGATTTTGCCTCACCGTTTTCATTGTTTGTCTACTAAGATCCAAAGCATCTACCAACTGCAACAGAAAGGGTGCGAGTGGTTTGCTATAATATATCAGGTAACATGTCAAAACGGGGATTTTTGGTACAAGCTGAAAAGAGTTGGTCGGGGTCAAATAGGGTGTTTTGATACCTGAGATAATTTGTTACCCATAAGGACGACTGAAGCAACTTCACTAGCAGCTCCAACACCTCCGCCAATAGCAACTCCTACATGTGATGAAGCCAAAGCTGCAGCATCATTGATTCCATCACCAACCATAGCAACAATATAACTATCCTTCTGAAGTTTTCTTATGAATTGATCTTTCTCATCTGGTTTGACTCCATAGAACACCTGCCACTCACCAAATTTTAGGTTGTTCAGCACATAGATTGCCAAAATTATAAATGAAAGATAAGAAACTGCACGTTGACAAAAAAAAACATTGTAAAAACTTTGAACCTTTTCTTTTGGAATACCAACAACAGATGCAACATACTCAGCTGAACTCTTTTTATCCCCAGAGAGCAAGTATACACTTATTCCTTCAGAAGTCAAAGAGTCAACAACCTGTGCAGCATCTTCTCTTATCTGATCTTCAACATAAATAAGGCCTGCCAGAACACCATCTATTCCCACAAATACAACTGACTGGTTTTTGAACTCCTCAATTTCTGGAAATATATTCTCAACAACTCCATGCCTGCATTAGTAATGATATCCAATTAGTATCAGAAGTGACATAGATACATCTTTAAGGCCAAAGAATACCATCTAAACCCACATATACATATACAAATGAGATGCACGTAAAATACCTTCTAACCCAGTCTAGTGAACCAACAGAAACCACCTTCTTTTCAATTGTGGCTACGGCTCCAGACCCAGGTTCCTCCAAAAATGTTCCGTCTTCAGCCTGCATGTAGAATACTCACATGCATAACTCAAACACAAAAAAACATACCTTATGGTGTTTAAGTATCATCTAAAGATGAAGGAAACCTCAAACAAAATCAGCTAAAATTGTGATAGATACGAGATACACATTTTATGACCATAAACCGAGCTTAAAAGACTGATAACAATACCTTCATAATAGGATAGTTAGCAACCCGTACAGCTTCTAAGATAGCTTTCCCAATTGGATGAATTGTATTAGACTCAACTCCAGCAGCTAAACTCAGTACATCAACATCAGACCATTTATTGTTTGGATTTAGCCTGCACCATAGCAGATTCCGGTTATCTTGATGCTAATTTGATTTTACAGTCAAATTCCGGTGTTTGACTCCAGAAGTATTATATGATCCACAATATTTAACAATATCACAAACGTTTTTCCATGACTTAAATAAAGTTTCATGCAATATTGTAATGAGAACAACACTCAACTGAGTATCAGAAATTTTTTCTGATCGTTGAGTCATCACTTTGGTAACAACGGGTTTGCCAATGGTCAAAGTCCCCGTTTTGTCAAAGACAATTGCATTGACTGCAGAAAACCTCTCCAAAACACTCCCACCACGCAAAAGTAATCCTCTTGTAGCACCAAGTGAAGTTCCAACCTAAAACATTAGAAAAATTAAAAATGTTTGTACCATGACTTCACATCAATCCATCATCTGACGTTAGTTCATAAAAATGTTACCAGCACAGCAGTTGGTGTTGCTAGACCCAAAGCACAAGGACAAGCAACAACCTGAAGTTATAAAATGGATACTAATTCCATATTAGAAGGTAAAAGAAACAAAACTAGCAATTTATTGGTAAACTAATTAATTGATGAAAATTTGAAGAATATAATAATACCAAAACACTACAAGAAAGCTGCAACGCCAATGACATTGCATTTCCATGGATAAGAGTGGCTGGTAGAACGTGTGCACCAAAAAAAGTCCAAAAAATAAATGTTGCTGCAGAGAGTGTCATCACGCCATATGTAAAGTATCCAGCCACCTAGTACAAGATGCTTCATTACAATGTAAGCAAAATCAAACAACTCTAAGATATACATATATAATATAATATAATATAATATACAGGGTAGGGATCAAGAGGGAAGCAATTTTTTGAGGGAACTAGGGAAACTAACCATTCATTCGCGATGAATGATAATCAAACGTAAAAAAACATATTTTTACCAAGTAATATTAATCAAAACCGATGTTATATCTACTAATATTCATAGATAAACTACTTTTTATAACTTATAATATCATATGATGAATATTAAGAGAATTTTTCAACATTCATCATTAATGAATGTTAACCGAAGTGGATATTATCAGTTTCTTTGAAAAATTATTCGTTAACATTCGTCCACGATGAATGATAGTCAAAACGTATAAAAACATATTTTTACCAATAAATATTAATCAAAACCGCTGTTATAATTACTAATATTCATCAATAAACTATTTTTTATAACCTATAATATCATATGATGAATATTAAGGGAATTTGCTAACATTCATTGTTGATGAATGTGTAGCTTCCCTGCTTCCCCAGAAAATAATGCTTCCTTCTGAATCCGGACACATAATATATATATATATATATATATATATATATATATATATATATATATATATATATATAATCTAATACAATAATAAATAATAAAAAGGGAAAATTACCTCGATAACACTTTCACACACAACTTTTACTAACAGTTAATTTCAAATTATGGTATGCAAGAATAAAGGGTGTTTCTCAGAAAAAGGTATAATGGTCGGATTCTTAAACTTTACTAATGGGCTTTATGGGGGTCGACTTAAAGCAAAATTATCCATTTTGTGCAAAATTATTCATTTTGTGCGAAATAACCCATTTTGTGAGACATTTTCCATTAGGTGATGTCTAACAATTATGCGAGATTTATCTTTTTGTGCGAGATTTTTAGTACGTATTTTTTCGATCGTGTTTTTCTTGACACACAAGTGAAATCAATAAGATAGTTTGGCCGAATTCACATAAGGCTGTTATCTGGTCTCTTTCGCATACTGATGTGCAAACTTAGGTGCTAGCACGTTAAACTCGATTATGGAAGGTTTAAAACGTTTAAGTTGAGGCCCAAATGTGTTAACCAAGCTATTTTAGCTCTCATTTAAAGTGGTATATCAGTACCATTTAACTACCCGGTAATATGATGGTAGGCCTGATAATCTTGCCCAAAAGTAACATAAGTAACCCATTTGACCCATGTGGAGCAAGTGTTTGGGACATTAGTTAGCTTTAGGCAACAAAGAATTACGAGAAGGGACAGAACATTTCGAAACCAGCCGGGTCATATTCGGTTGGAAGTCACAGCATGATGAGCCATGAATTGAGTAAAGGAATTAGCTATACAGCGATTGTTTTTCACTTTTTCTACATGGATACACAAAATTCATATTGTAATTATTATTATCGTTACAAAATTGTATTTTTACTTGTAAATAATAATTTCAGTTCACATAGTATTCACAAAATTGTATTATTTTTTATTAATAAATAGTAATTTTGATACACAACCTAGCCCAATAATTACTATAACTCACACGGTCCACACAATACAACCCTACCTGTTTGAACTGTTCTTAAAATTACCCCAAAACCTTTTTGACCCATTTTGCGATCTCTATAACTAGTGGATTACCGTGTCAGCCAAGCGTTGAATAGGAGCTTCTCTACTTTGTGCTTCTTCTACCAAACGAACGACGTCCCCCATCAGTGTCTCACCTCCAGGTCTTCTTACTTCAACAGTTAGCACTCCATTAAGATTAATACTTCCTGCCGCTACTTCAGCCTACAAAGCACATGAAATCCACACCTAATCATTGTAACAAAATCCCTGAAGCTAAAATATATACCTTTGAAAAGGTAATAGAAAAAAGTTCATCTTCATACTCTCAGTTACACATAAACACATAGCAATTAGAAAGATGCCAAATATATCTTTCACCCAATGGAATACTTACCTCAGGAAGCTTGGTAACTGGAAGTGGCTCTCCAGTGAAACTCGACTCATCTACCGTGCTTCTACCAGCTACGACTATACCATCAGCTGGAACACGATCCTACATATGAGCAGAACTTTATGTTAACAAACACGATAATGTTACAAACACAATAATGAAATCGAAGAACATTTATGATTTTACTTACTCCCGGAAGTACAACAATTTTATCTCCCACGGAGAGAGTGTCACAATGAACATCCACTGTTGAGCTCGACTTTTCAGAATCACCGTTTACTACAAGGCGAGCTTTTGATGGCAGAATGCTAAAAAGACCTGTCATATCACTAGTGGCTTTGATTTTCGCTCTTTGTTCAAGATTCTTCCCCAGTAAAACAAATGCTATCAACATAATAGGTTCTTCAAAGAAGGCCTTCCACCCCTACATAGATAGCAAGGTAGTCTTCTTCAATAAAAGATATCATTTCCTTTTTGTATGTATAATAGACAAAACGCAAACAGAATTCATCAATGTTTACCAGTTTTGGAATCAATGCCGCCAATGAGCTGACAGCAAATGACGAAACTGCCCCCAGACCAACTAAAGTATTCATGTTTGGAGATCCCCTCATAAGACTTTTTAGACCATCAATGATGAGCTGGCGTCCAGGAACCAACAACGTGAATAACGATAACGACACGTGGAAACCAGTGGAATGCATAGCATGGATCCAAGGAGCATCGGCTCCAATGAAATGAGAGAAATGTCCAAAGAGACAAACAGCACATAATGCCCATGAAACAACAAGCCCCCTACCTTTTTAAAAGAAAGTATAAAACCCTAAATATAATTATTCCTAGAAAATTATGAAAGTTATATGATAACCATAATGAGGGAAGTAATAAGAACATACCACTTTCTTTTAGCTGCTTACGCTTTTCTTCCACCTTCTCAAATATTTGAAAGAAACTTTCTTTCTTAGAATCTGCAATAAGAACCCAAAGTCAAAGCTTTACATAACTTTCGATGTCTACTTTATAATAGATTAATATTTCAAAGACCACTAACAATTCACATGCACAGATAAATAGTATAGATATACATACCAAGTAGTTCAAATAAAAGAAAATGAGAAACCACTAAAACATGAAATCTAAATTCTTTAACCATAAGGAACAGATACTATTGGAAGAAAAAATCTTATTACAGACTAATAGAAGGCACAAAGTTACAATATTTTCTGATGAATAATGTCATTAATAACTACACAAGTAGACCGAACACTTCTGAAGAAATGAAATTCTCTCCCCTTAACAGACTTGCTTCCCTCCAACCACATCACCAACAGATGCCAAAGAGACTCACCTATTGAATATTGATGAAGAAACTATATCATTAACATGACTACAGATTTTAACAATATTTCTAAAATGTTCTTTCTTTTTTGTTTTGAAAATCATGCCCGAGAATTGGAAAAAAGTGAGAGTCCGAGTAACAAAAGGACATACCACCAAGACATATGCATTGCTTCCTACAAGAATTCTTTGCATTTTTAAGATGACTCTTCTTTAGCAGCCTCACCTGTCAATTATCCACGAAGCTTCAGCATTCATTACCAAGTCAAATAAGACCGAGTACATAATCAAGGTCCTTGTCTACAAAAGTCTTTAGAAGATAATTATGCAAAAGACCGGGACACCTTTTATTCCGAAGCAATAATCCTTAGTGTGTGGGAGAAAATAGACATTTTTCTAGTCACATTTAGAATCTTTCACTTCTTTCCATTCTTCTAATAACTAATCACTTTAGCAAAGAAACTATGCTTATCAAAATATGAAGCTTAGCCAGCCAATGAACCGAATGTCCTTTTAACAAACAAACAAATACATGTGAAGTCGCCATTTAGTCATTTACACATGTAACTTTGAGCAGTGAGTCTGCAAAACCTTCAATGGCGTGATAACTAACATGCCCATTTTTAGAAGCTTATATAGACAGTTACTAAACTAAAAACTATTGCCATTACTCTGATGCCAATGCCCGTCAATGTGAAGGAAGCCAGCAAAAAACCATACAACATGCCTAGAGAGCATATCATGCAGGAATTCTTGTAGGCCAACCATAACCAGATAATGAGTCTTTGTTTCTTTGGACAGTATAATACAAAATTACAAATATGAGAACAATTAAACAAAAAGAAGGAAATCAAAGTTGATGAAAACGAAAAAGTAAAAGACACAAATCTTCTGAACGACCTATACTTATGAACAACTTTCCACTTCCTACACCAAATGTCAGTTTATAAAACAACAATAACTACTGAACAACTAAAGACTGTCATGTGCCGGTTGAAGGATTAAAATCCATAATATCTAACAAATCTTTATAACAGGCATCCTAATTTCTACAATCAACTTGATATCACAGTATTAGACTAACAGTTTTCAGTGTTCACTCACCTTTATACATGAAACAAATGAAAAAAGACCAGGTTCAATGCCATGCATCAAAGATAATAAACACTATCGTAATAATCGATAACAGCACAAGCACACGTGAACAACTAAAAAAAAACAGAAAGAGGCCAATTTTCAAAATTACAATGAAAAACATTTTTACCTCTAAGGTTAGAGTTGAACCCAGAATTTGTCAAATTCTTAGCAAGTTCTTCTCCAATAACTTGCTGCCAATTCAGTGTAGCTTTGGCTTCAGAAATAGGCCATACAACTGCGGTTTCTGTTGTAAGATTCACACTGGCAGAAGACACTTGTGACTGTCCATGGATAGAATATCAGTATCTCCAGTGACTCGTTTGTATATTTTTAATGATGAGAAAATATTTAATGTTCAATTTACGTACTTGATTCTCTAAAATTCTTTTTACACTTGATGCACATCCTCCACACATCATCCCCTGAAAGACAAAATTACACGTTACGTTCAATGATATAGTTCCTCTATTGATAGGTGAGTTCTCGTTGGCATCTACTGTCGATTAAACTTAAAGCAATTTGAGGGCTACCCCTCACATTTTAGATAATTCGTTTAGTCCATGTTCTCGGCGATGAAGTGGACATGACAAATTGAATTACCTTGTGTTTAACATAACCACATGTGAATACATATATGCACATTTTCAATATTGTTGAATGCAAATATATATGAGTATCTCTGCCCCCACAGAAAGTTTCAAAGATATGATTATTGGCTGAACGAAATTTGTGACTACATTTAACCTAAAACATATATGAATGTTAAATTGGATGTCTTAAAATTATTTTCAAGATGGTCTTCTTTAAGGCAAGAGTGTCATGACCAAGCAGTCCTCAGATACTCTGTCCGAATCCATTTCGTAACTTTAAAGGTCAAAATTGATGACGTATTTGATCATTATTCACTCACTATAACTAAGGGAGTAAATTAAACTTGCAATTTGTAGAACTAGCGTATAAAATAGAAAATATAATTACAAAATTAACTTACTCGAACATCAAGTATTATAACATCTGAAGTAGATAAGGCGGAAACATCATCCACACTATCACCACCGGAAGATGAAGCAAACGAAGCAGCGGAGCTCGAAACACAATCCAATCGACACCAAACAGGTGATACCGTAGCTCCAGTAGCAGTTCTAAATCTAAATGCCGGATGTTTGGAGCTAAAATCGGTCGACGATCTCTGAAACAAAGAGGTGGTAGTTGTAATCGGTCGGGAACGGAGGAGTGTTGATTGAGTCCGTAACGATTGAGCGGCGGCAGTGGAGCGACGGAGGGTTTTGGTGATGGAGAGTAGAGTGGTGGTGGTAGTTACAGACAAAGTTACTTCCATCTTCTTTGGTAGGGAAAGAGGGTTGTTCGTTTTACAGAAAATGTATTCCAAAGAGGCGTGTTTTCACAACATACTTTGTAGCGCGCACTATACATATCAACCAAGGTTGTCATCTGACGTCCTTAAAGGTTAAAATATCGAGATAACTAGTATCTTGATTGAATAAATGGGATTTCTGAAACAATATATTTTCTAAAAGAATGGAATATAAATAAAAGAGTAAAAGAGTAAATTGCACGTGTCGTCTCTGTTAAAAAAATACAAATTGTCATTTATAAACTTTAATAGTATATGATATCTTCGTGACAAATTATCTATGTGTTCATCGTCTTTTATAAACTTTAATAGCATCGGTCATCCCTGTGGTCTCTATATATATCACAGATCATCCTTATGGCCAACGACGTTTGATTTAAACTGTTAACTCGTATCACGTGCGTGGCACGCAAGGTTACTTTGGTAATTTTCATTAACCTCATCTTACGCTTAGCCTCATTTAATGCTCCAATTGTTTCTTCAAGATTTGTTTCTTGCTCTAAGCAACCCTGAAATTATCTCAACTGAACGCGGACACATTGGAGGATCCACCCATCCATTAAACCCGCAATTACCAACATGAAACATTTTAAAATTGCAAAATTTAATTCCTTGTTTAAATTGAACTTGCTTTTATAAAACCTGCCATTTGGGAACAACAAGAAAATCGATGATCGAGATTTATTGAAGTCCACGCCGTTTTGAAGACTCGAGGTTTTGCATGACCACATCTCACAACCATTTTCTGAATCCAGATTTCTTGAAATTGTAATTTGTTAATGTGTATGTATTGGGGTATATTTTGGGAGAAATGAGGGTTTGGTTTATGAGAGAAAGAGAGTGACATATGAGTACTAAAATGAGAGAAAGAGAAAGTAATAAAGGGAGAATGTGAGATTAATTTAGATTACCAAAGTAACCTCCCGTGCCACGTATGTGATACGAGTTAACGGCCTAAATTAAACGTTATTGGCCATAAGGACGATCTGTGATATATATAGAGAACACGGGGATGTCATATGCTATTAAAGTTTATAAAGGACGATTTGTGTTTTTTTGACAGAACATATGGACGATCTGTGCAATTTGCTCTAAATAAAAGGATATCGAGTTTTGATTAGGTGGATTTTCCTTGTCGCAGGTGTCAGCACCGACCGAAGTTGTCAGCACGTGCGCGGAGTTGGAGCTCGGCACTCGTCGAGAGGAGAAAGGGCAGGTTTTTGCCAAAAAACGGTTTCCTTCATTTAATGAACGATGAGTCGACTTTAATTCTAATACTACTCCATCTTAAACAAAGATATAGAGTTCTCGCATGATCTAGTGTTCTTGTGACCTCAAAGTGTTTAGCGAAGAAAAAATTTACTTATAACCTCAATTTACTTATAAGTCTCAATAAGTTAATCATATTGTGGTTTAGTACGACTCATGATAGGTTGAACATTTAACAACCTAACATTAAATAAGTTACTCTTTATTGTATATATACTTCACAACTCAAATAACTTTGTTATCTATGTAATTGCATTTAGAAATGTACTTAAATGTTTGAGCCATCATAATACGCCATTTGAAGACAATGTGTAGAAGTTTGTGATTTATAAGTTGTAAAAAGGAAGAAAAAAAAGGTAAGATTAACTCACACATGATTACGACTTAATATTCATTTATATAAATAACAATAAATAAGATTTTAAGAATTGCATTCGTTTACGGCCAAAATCACATATGATTATTGATTTAAAATGTAATCACATGTGTTTTTCAAATGAAGTATGTGATAATAAATGATAATTCACATGTGATTTCACCTTTATATTTATTTACAGGTATAATTATAAAAAATTATTTGAAATTCGTATTTATTTACACTTTATTCACATGTGATTACT
Organism: Gnaphalium uliginosum; assembly: GCA_963930675.1. Classification (NCBI taxonomy): domain Eukaryota; kingdom Viridiplantae; phylum Streptophyta; class Magnoliopsida; order Asterales; family Asteraceae; genus Gnaphalium; species Gnaphalium uliginosum. The sequence goes on from OZ005680.1 coordinate 64,483,097, forward strand.
ATTTTAATGTTTAATCACATGTGATTATAACTAAAATTTTTTCTGAAAGTTTATTAAATTATCAAATAAATTATTTTTATGTGATTTTAAATTTATAATTTGTAATTTTAATTATTCACATGTGATTATAGCTAGTGATTTCAAACTTATAATTTGATTGTAAATATATTCACATGTGAGTGTTAAATCACATTTGATTTAACATTACTAATTTCATATGCCCATTAGAAAACGAAAAAAAAATTCGCCGGAAGTATGTCATGTGAGATCTCTAACTAAAGATAAAAAGACGTTGATTTTAACGATGTAATTTTTATAATTTATAGATATACGGTTTGTGAGATATTTAGATTTAGAAATAAAAGTGGAAATGGGTAATTGAAATGAACCAATCTTATTGGTTCCTCTATTCTACATTTTTTTAACATTAGGAAAGTTCAATGTAGAATGCTAAAAAAATGTAGAATGGAGGAACCAATAAGGAGGAAAGTTCAATGTAGAATGCTAAAAAAAATGTACAATGGAGGAACTAATAAGATTTGCTCCATTTCAATTACCCATTTTCACTTTTTTTTTTATAAATCTAAATATCTCACAAACCGTATACCCATAAATTAAATTACACCGTTAAAATCAGCGTCTTTTTATCTTTAATTAGAGATCTTATATGACATATACTTTCGACGGACTTTTTTTTTCATATTCTAATGAGTATGTGAAATTCGTAATAATAAATCAAATGTGATTTAACACTCACATTTGAATATATTTACAATCAAATTATAAGTTTTAAATCACTATCTATAATTACACGTGAATAATCAAATTTACAAATTAAAAGTTTAAAATTACATAAAAATAATTTATTTGATAATTTAATAAACCTTCAGAAAATTTTTTAGTTATAACCACATGTGATTAAACATTAAATTAGTAATCACATTTCAATAAAGTGTAAATAAATACGAATTTTAAATAATTGTTTATAATTATACATATAAATAAATATAAATATGAAATCACATGTGAATTATCAGTTATTATCACATAATTCATTTGAAAAACACATGTGATTAAACCTCAAGTCAATAATCACGTGTGATTTTGACCGTAAACGAATGTAATTCCTAAAATCTTATTTAAATTTATTTATATAAATGAATAATAAGTTGTAATGATGTGTGAGTTAACATCCACAATTGATGAATAGTCGTGTACCAGTTATATTTACTCATAAATCACATGTGATTATATAAGTTTCATTTTTTACGACCCAACAAAAATGAAAAAAAAAAATTGTCGAAAGTATAGCTTGTGGGATCTCTAATCGAAGAGAAAAAGAAGCTGATTTCGAATATGTAATTTTTATAATTTTTTGTCATGCCGTTTGTGAGATATTTGATTTTAAAGATACGAGTAGAAATTGAGTTTTAAAGGAAATGGAGCAATCCTATTGGTTCTCCAATTCTTCACTTTTTTAGCATTCTACATTGAACTCACCTCTTGGATCAAATACAATAAATCTTAAAATGAAATAAATAAAATAACTTAGAAATAATATGGGCATCAACGTCCGTAAAAACTAGTATAGTCGATGCATCAATAAATGTTATAACTTGAAATTTTGCATCAATGGTCATAAAAAATTCAAAAGTTGTATAATTATCCATTTTACCTTTTAACGATATCTAATATTCATTGATGTTGGACCCTTTGTACTGGATTTAAATCGAATCAATTCAACAATTGAAAGCGCGGAATACAATCAATTGAACAATGCACGTTAACAATCACACGAAACTAGTCGATTAGCTTTTATATATATCAAGAACAAAGAATCAACCAATTACACAAGATTCCTCACAGATCACTTGAAAACACTCTAGGTTCGTCAACCCTAGAACTGAACCCGTAAGTCTCTATTTATAGCCAAACTCTAAACAACCTGCGACACAAGCTCTGTGTCGCCAAAACTACCTATGCGAGACAAGCATTGTGTCGCTATTGCGACACAAGCTCTGTGTCGCCTAAACAGTGACATTAATTTTGATTTCCAAAACAAATAACGTTTATATCATAATCAAAATATTACAAACGACTTAGACCTAGACCAATTGACAGACATACAAAACATGTATCAACAAACTCCCCCGTGTCTTCAGCTTGGTCTTCGAAATTTCTTCGCTCAGCTTTGGTCTTCTAACACTTCCAACTGGCAGGAAAGTTTCCTCCAGCGTGTACTCCTTGAGCTATACAAACATTGACAACCTTTTGAAAACGCATCGCCTCAGTCTTGAACTCTTGATGAAAATCAATCTTCTTGACATGAAGAGCCTCAAGATATTTCTTGGTAAGGTTAATCAAGCTCAGAGGATCGTACACTCTAATCTTCGATATTTTGGCTTTTCATAGGTCTTCAGGCTCTGTATCGGGAATATAAACAATCTCTGCTTCGACTGTATAACCGTCATATGTCCACAGTTGTAGTCTACTCAAAAAATCAACTGGGAGCTTCTCCAGAGGAATAAGCTTTAAGGTCTTTGGAGATTTATATACAATCTTAACCTAGGGCTTGTTGGTAAACGGATGCATCTTGTTTCGGTAAATGTACCTTGTCCCCAGATTCGGTCTCAAAAGATAAAACACTTTAGTGTTGACCTCTTTCCTCAAAATTCTATGTAATTGATTGGCTAACTCGTTTTTCGTGGGATTAATAATGTTTAGTTGCGCCAAGTGCAGTATCTCACAATAAGGTAGTGTGCTTAACACTTTAAAATTCACGGTGAAATACTGCATCCCATCTTTCCTCTTGATAACGATCACTTTATTCACTTCATCAAACTTCCAACTAATAATTTGACCCTTATAGCGTTTGTTGCTGATTTTGTAGAACTTGCAAGTCTTTGACAGAATTGGCTCAGCAGTAGTGGAAGTAGATGTTTCATTCGTAGCCGGAGCAGGAGTGGAAGTTGCAGCTTGTTCTTCCTCAATAACCTCCTCTGCATCAGAAATCTCCATCTCCTCTTCCAAATTTACTTCGTCAGCATTCACGAAATCTTCGTGAACATTTTCTTCTTCAACATCAACCTCTTCCTCATCATAAACAAACTCCTCATTATCATTCTCTATATCTTCTTCATTTATTAGACTTTGTAGATACTCAAGATTGGCTTCGGAGTAATCTACATTTAGGGCAATTGGTTGTCCTGGTATTGGTGCAGAAGACGCGAAATAATCTAAAGAGATATTTTCATTGATAGAATCATTGTTTACATTATCATTGGGAGTCCTAGGTGATGTTTCTAAGGCACTAGGGCCTGACTCCCCCGTAACATTAGCTAGGGATTCCAATTCTAACAATCTAGACTCTAAACCCGGAACCCTAGCTGCAGAGCTTTCCAACTCTGAAATTCTAGCAGCCTGCACTTCAATGACAGCAGCTTGATCGGCCAATTGCTTGTTCATTCTGTCGAGAAGCGCCATGATGTGATTGAGCGTTGGAGGTTGTGGCTGAGGAGTTGGTGGAACAGCAGAACGAACCGGAGGCTCGTTAATAATCAGTTGTGTGCGAGGTCGTTTGAGAACCGGCTGCTCTGGCTCGTAATCGGGATCATGGATGGGTCGTTTGCCAGTGTTTTTAGGAATATGGACCTGTCCCTGACGTATACGGCGCTGAATACGCTCAAAGCGCTTGGTATCATGTATACGCAGGCAGTCGCACGTGCTGGCGTCAGGGACATCCCCTTCAGAGTCGGTGGGGGTCTCATTCAAATCCACGGAGACAGTATCATCCGAGTCCGCATCAGCAGTCTCGTCAACTGTTCGAAAATTATCGATGTCCTGCAAAATATTATGCAAAGAATCATGAGTAGTCTCACCCTCGGTTTGGACCGGAATATTTACAAAAGCGTCCTCGGAGGGAATGGAAGCAGCAGGATCATCCAAAAAGGCGTCGACAGCTGGAGGGGCATAGCCCTCATTTATAATATGGCCGAATAGCGGCACATCTGGCGGAGCTGCAACTCCTTTACCATAAGAGCTGCAGATAGCAAAAATCCGCAAATTCATAGGTATTTGGCAGAAGGTTGCGTCAGGATTCACCGGAAGATCCGGTAATAAATGATTCAGCAGCTGAATAAACCTTGGGTACATAACCCATTTATCATTCTCGGCTTTGGCGTTATCTACCATCTCGCGAAACAGATAGCCAGAGAAGTTGTACGGCTTATTATAGACCAGGGCCAACATTGCAGAGACGGTTCGGTGGCTGGCCCCGTCAAACCTTGCCTTCCGGGAAGACAAACACACGATCAGCACGTGCATCAAAAATCTCCAAACCCGAGTGAGGTGCCCCTTGCGGTACTGATCAGAGGGGACACCTGGATAGCCCATTCTTGTCATGCCACCAGCAATGAAGACGTTGGAGAATTGGGTGGGCATGTCCGAAGTATCATTAAATCGGAGAACTTCGCGAATCAACTGCTCCGTTATAATAACTTCATGATAAAAAACGGTCTCCTCCAATTCGGTGTTTACAACCGCATTTCTCCAAAAAGGACCGACGTGGTCACGATAGATAGTGGGAGCAGCAGTGATGGCGTAGGCGATCCTAGAACGCCTAAGAAAATGTATCAATTGGCGAAACGGAACTGCCGAATCTCTTTCGTCTTCAAGAAAGGTGACGGTGTTGTGACGAGGTTCGAGCAACCTCAGGAAAGCATCTTGTCCTGCCATTTCTAAAAAAAATCACAAGAAAAAGCACTACAGAAGCGTTAACAATAATTATTCAATGTAAACAATCTGTAAAGGCGACACAAGGCTTGTGTCGCGCAGATGGAGCGAAATAGACCTTAGTGTCGCAAACAATGAAGTTAATTAATTGAAATCAGGTAAACGACACAAGCTCTTGCGTCGCAACACAAAGGTGTGACAGAAAAGGGTTGTGTCGTATTTGGCAATTATTTTGAAATTAATTAACTTAAGCGACAGAAGGACTTATGTCGCAGAAGAGTAGCGACACAGACCTTAGTGTCGCAACCAAACACTTGCAAGGAAATTGAGTTTGATAGACAAGCGACACAAGAGTTTGTGTCGCATAAAATAGCGACACAAACCTTAGTGTCGCACCCAAAGTCTGACATTAAATTGATTTGACAAATCCTGCGACACTAAGGCTTGTGTCGCAGGTTGTGTCGCAAAGATGAACATCAAACCGTGCCCAGATCCCGATGGTTGAAAATTTTGGGGTTTTTGCAAACCAAAATGACCACAAGATGCGTAGCATCATCAGGAACAAGAAAATATCCGTTTTATCAAGTTAAGCAAACACAAACACCTCAATTTAATCCCAAACCGAAACCCTAAAAAAACGTGACTTTGATTTGCAATTTAACAAAGATTACGCGGTGAAAAACGGAGAACATCATACCAGTAGATCAAGAAAAGTAAGGAGAACGAGAATGTGTGGATTGATTGGAACAGAAAACTCTTGAAATGAAGATCAAATTGAAAAATCACACGGGTGCTTGTGTCGCAGGTAATTAAGAATAGTAAACACGCTAAGGTTGCAGGGGTTTGGCTTTTATACCCTTACCCTACATAGCGACATAGCCAGCGACACAAGTGGCGACACAAACAACGACACATAGCTTGTGTCGAATAATGACACTTGATGAATTTTCAATTCGATTTCGATTTTCAGATTTCGATACTCGATTCGATATTAATTATAGACTTGGGGAAACTAACTAAGCTACAAATAAATTAAGAGATAATACAAAAAGAAAATCGTTGATTCAATTTTACAATCAACGGAAACTTCGTAACATATTTTTGGTGACGGAAATGTTTAAGTCTGGTTAGGGATCATATCAGGATAACATGTAATTATTAGTAAATAGTAAGTGTTATTTCGATTATCAGTATGTTTGTCCACTTTAAATTTACTTAGCATATTTAAATCACCTGTTATAAAGATTAGTTCAAGACGATTATTGATATTTTATCTATCTAAACATTTGTACTTAAGTATATGATTTCAACTCATAATGAGATGAACCACTTGTGTTATTATTAGCATGCATATTATATTATATAACTCACATTAAAATATACATTTGAAATCAAAACATGTTAGTATTTTCTATATGAAAGGTGAAGGTATGGACGTATCTTTAGAACCAAGTTAGCGGTGACAGGTCTGTACTTTCATACAACAGAGTCACGTAAACAATAGTTCGGGTTGAACAAACACCAGTCTGAGCGATTAAACTAGAGGGTACAGGTCTATACTTTCGTACAACAGAGTACCATAGTTTAACACAAACCAATACGAGGCAATCTTTGTATAACTGTGGTTTATATAGTAGTACATTATATTTTAGAATTGTAGGAATGCCACGGGTACGTAAGAGTTGTCTATAGCTTAACATAGACTACGCACCTAAGTTCTTTTCAAGAATATATTAGAGGAAACAGGTCTGTATTGACATACAACAGAGGAGACAACTAATATATTCCCAGATAACACCATACAAAGACCCTATATTTTAGATCATAACATGTTTATCATCCAAATATTAAGACGAAGAGTCAAAATATTTCGGACATTTTTTGCCCTTATTTCAACTTAATGTCATACATATTAATATGTCTTTATATAAAATAATATGCATATTTGAAAGTTAAGCTTCTTAGTAACTTTAGAACAAATGCCTACCAAATATCATTTGATGAAGCTAATATTTATAAAAGGTATTTCAAGTATGCTAGATAAATCTACTAACACATCAAACATAAACTTTAAAATTCCATTTTATGCATGTCTCCTGATGTACTATCATTTCCCCAATTGTTACAGACACAATTCAACGTCTATTGTTAACAATGTTGCAACTATTGCGTTTCTTTAATACTAACAAGTATAAAGAGTGGCAGTTGCATTTTTTTTTTAACAGACACTCCAAGTCATAAATTAATTTTTAACAAAGAACCTCATCCCTATCATAGAGACAAGTTCATGAAATCGAGATCGTGAAAAGGCCTTTGTAAAAAGATCAGCGTTTTGCTTAGATGTATCGATTTGGACAAGGTCTATCAGGTGTTTCTCATAGCAATCCCGTATGAAATGAAACCGAAGTTCAATATGTTTAGTTTTTGAGTGTTGTACGAGATTGCGTATGATAGAGATAACAGCAGTATTATCAATATGGATAGGAGTTAAAGTTAAGAGTAACCCATAATCGCACATTTGATGCTGAATCCAGAGAACCTGAGAACAGTAACTTGCAGCAACAATGTATTCAGCCTCAGCAGATGAAGTAGAGACTGTGGTTTGCTTTTTACACTGCCACGAGACTAAGTGGCTATCAAAGAACTGACATCCTCTAGTCGTAGACTTTTTGTCCACATTGCAACCACCGAAGTCTGAATCGGAGTAGGAAGTTAAAGCGAAGTTATCCTCATTAGAATACCAGAGACCCAAAAATGGTCTAAATTTGAGGTAACTGAAGATTCGCTTAACTGCGTTCATATGAGAAACCTTCGGATTTGCTTGAAATCTTGAGCAGATAGCCACAACAAACATTATGTCGGGTCTTGATGATGTGAGATACATCAATGATCCTATCATTGACCGATAGTCTCGCTGATTTACGTCTTTTTCGTCTTCAGCCAAACCAAGTTTGTGATTTATGTCAGTGGGAGTTCCAAAGGTCTTACAGTCGAGCAACTGATATTTTGTTAAGATGTCATTGACATACTTAGATTGATGAATGTAAATACCTTTATCAGATTGCTCAACCTGTACACCTAAGAAGAATGTAAGTTTTCCCATGGCACTCATCTCAAACTTGTCCTTCATGATTTTCTCGAAGTCCTTACACAGCTTCTCATTGGTAGATCCAAAGATAATATCGTCCACATATACCTGCACAAGTAACAAATCGTTTCCAACTTTTCTAATAAAAAGTGTGCTGTCAATCTGTCCTCGTGTGAATCTATTAGCCAGCAGATGTTTTGACAACGTCTCGTACCACGCCTTTGGAGCTTGATGAAGTCCATACAGTGCTTTGTCTAATTTGTAGACATAATCCGGATGCACTGAGTCTTCAAATCCAGGAGGTTGCTTGAAATACACTTCTTCACTGACCTTTCCATAAAGAAACGCGCTTTTTACGTCTAGCTGGTACACTCTAAATTTCTTGTATGAGGCGTAGGCAAGAAATATTCTGATCGATTCTAACCGCGCAACCGGAGCAAACACCTCATCATAATCGAGACCTTCTATTTGAGAAAAGCCTTGTACCACTAGTCTAGCCTTGTTCCGTGTCACAATACCACGATCATTTTTCTTTACACGAAACACCCATCGCGTACCAATAGGGCGTTGTCCCTTCGGGAGCGGAACCAAACTCCAAACTTGTAGCTTTTGAAATTGATGAAGTTCATCCTGCATAGCCTCGACCCAATGAGAGTCGATTAATGCTTCCTTCACATTTTTCGGTTCAATCTGGGATAGAAAACATGATTCCATCTCAGCTACAAGGCAAGAAGAAGAGTCGGATGTAGTGGCCTTAACTTGATGCCTTGTTTGTACACCTTTAGACAACTCATCAATAATATTATCAGTCGGGTGAGATGTGTGTACTCGTTGCTGTGGAATCTGCGGTGGCACAACCTCAGAATCCAAGTTGTTTAAATCTCCCTCAACTTCATTAATTTCAGGCGATTGGACTGCTTCATCAGATTTATCCTCAGTTTCATCATCGGATAAACCCGGCATCTCAGGATTAGATTGTTGAATAGATACACTATGTCGCACCCCCAAGACACGTGGCAGCGGAAGGTAGGGTGTTGCGTTGGGGGCGCCGACCAAATCAAATATCACAACACAAGATTACGGCAAACGACCTCTAAATGAGACGTTTGAAAAATAATTATATTCACTAAACATAATTGTTTGCAATAGTTTTACAATTTCCATGGAGTTCGCATCCGATAAGTAGAGATACATATGTAATTGATAATACAAAATATATTAAATGCAATGTAATCTCTTGTTGTTCGAAAATATATGCGACTCGAGCTACGCTATCCAAAGGCGTCCTACTGCTGCGGATTACGTGAGAAATACATACTAAAAGGTCAACATAAAGTTGGTGAGTTCATAGGTTTGTAAACAGTTGATATAACATTGTATGGAACACAAGATTTCTGTTTGTATCATTCAACAATGATAGGTAATGTATTACAAAAATGTAAAGATAGTGTATATTGTTGCCATGAGCTCATAGTTCGAGCTTAACTGTGGTGTCGGGTCACAATCAAGTGCCACGATCGGGGTGCCTCCCAGCGAGTGCCTAATCCAACACTCGTAAGAACAAATGATAATGCGTCCGTTTGACAAGTTAGCGCTACTAACCCGGACGGGGGGAGTCAATCCCAAATAGTACTATTCATTAACATTCACGCTATAACGATACTAACAAACTATGATGTGGGGGACTTCAGGATTAGTAAAATAACTCATGCAACCAATATATCGAGTTTTGTACTTGTGTTCACATGAAAATAGCAGTGTAAAAGCAGTTGTATGTATTCTCACCCCTGTTAGAAAACAGTAAAAAGGGGCTATGAAACTCACCTGATGTTAGCAAGCAGGTAGCAAATAGCAAGCAATGTGTTCCAAGTTTGCAACCTTCTAACGTCCTAAACGTATAAGGTTGTGTAAGTAGATGTCTCAAAGGACCATCTATAGTGATTGTATAAGTGGGGGTTAATGTCCACTTAAGCCAATCATGTAGGTGGAGGGTTAATGTCCACCTAAGCTAATCGTGTAGGTGGAGGGTTAATGTCCACCTAAATAGGTTCTCACAATTAGAAATGTCCAATTGTTCAGTTATCGTTTGTGCTTAGAAAAACATGCACAGACCGTTGGTGATATTTTGTGAAAATACAGCTCTTGATTAATTATGTTATGCGTATTTCTACTTTCCAGTTATGGGTAATTAATCAGTGTGGCAAGAGCGAAGCCCATTAATGACGGGGGTCCGGGGGCACCGCCCCTGGTAGCGGGGTCCAAGGGGTGGCAACCCCTGGCGGGGTCCAAGGGGCAGAGCCCCTGGCTGGGGTCGAGCTGGGGTATTGCTTTAAGGAAAACGTATCGATTTAAGGAAAACGTATCGATTTTTGTTTTAAGGAAAATTTTTATTTATGCTTATATTGCTTTAAGGAAAACGTATCGATTTTTGTGTTCTTAGCGACACTTGGCTAGTGTCGCCATTGTGCGACACTAGGGTATTATGCGACACTAAGGGTTTATGCGACACTAAGGGTTTATGCGACACTAAGGCTTGTGTCGCTAATGTGACGATTCGGTTTATAGCGACACAAAAGCTTGTGTCGCAAATGTGACGATTCGGTTTATAGCGACACAAAAGCTTGTGTCGCAAATGTGACGATTCGGTTTATAGCGACACAAAAGCTTGTGTCGCTAATGTGACGATTCGGTTTATAGCGACACAAAAGCTTGTGTCGCTAATGTGACGATTCGGTTTATAGCGACACAAAAGCTTGTGTCGCTAATGTGACGATTCGGTTTATAGCGACACAAAGGCTTGTGTCGCAGACTACTGGGCTTCCGCGACACAGAGACCTGTAACATGTCAGTTTTGTACATTTTATTTCGGGTTCCAAATGTTCAAATAAAAATTCAAGAAAAATATATGTTGTTCCTTAGTATGTTAGCTTTCTAAATTAATTTTTCCAGAATTTTTGGGTACTCCTAAGTATTTTTAAAAATTCCGTTTGTTCCCTAAGGTCAGAAAGTGACCAATCCGGATACATGCAACAAGATCGGATTTCTGGGCAAAATCTACACGTTTCCAGAAAAAGTTATCTAAACGACATTTGTACCTAACAAATTTTGTGAACTTTTGGTGGTGGTTTCAGGTAATTTGGAGGTGTATATCTCTAGTTATGATTGAAACAAGAGAGGTGAAATTTCTGTCCTTTTTGACAGCCCGGACACCTGTTTTTGTAAAAATCGTTTCGGGAATCAAACGAACTCCAAAAATTATGAAACCACTTGGAAATGAAAGCTAACTTCTTAAACTTAATTTTTGCCTTTTGAATCGTCCATTTTGGCCAAGTTTTGAGGGAGAAACAGCCTCTCAAAGTCGGGCTATTTTTCTGCCCGAAATGCATGTTTTGTTCTTGAACATTTTAAGCCATGAAAAACGTTTTTATGTTATATTTTGGACATTTCCTTGTTATGTGAACCTTTTAACATGTTTATGGAAGTTTTTTAGAAGGGTTCTTAAGTTCTTACAAAGAGGAGGATGAAAGCACAAAGAGATGGACGTTGAGAGCTCGTTTTCTTGCGTTTTCGGCTTGATTTCTTCTTGAAAGTATGGTGAATGTTGATGGTGGTGATGGTGGCCGGATTTTTGGTGGTGGTGGTGGTGTTCTTGGGCTGTTTTTGGTCTGATTTTAGAGAGAGAGAGCAGAGATATTTGGGAGAGAAAGAAAGAGTGTGTGTTTGTTTAGTGTGAAAATGAGAAAAATGAGAGAGTTGTAAATTTAAATGGGGTGGGCTTGGCTCAAGGAGTTGGGCTGGTTTTTGGGCCGAATTGGGCCTCATAGGCCGGCCTTGGGCTTGGTTGGGGCAGCCCAATTAGAGCCTTGGGCTTGTACAAGAGTTTCTCAAGCCCGTTTTACGTTATTCGTGTTAAATCATTAAATCGCCTAACGTTTCTTTGAGTTGTTTTTAACTAACGATTGGATTGATTTATCCTTCAATTGAAGTATTATTAAAATACTTTATTTTGAGTTAATAAAATATCTCTCGACCTTTGTTTGGTTGCCGAATTCGATTCACGCGTTTTCGTTTCGTTTGTCACGTTTTATGCACAACGTCTAGTTTTTCGCGTATTATTATTATTAATAATAATATAGTGTAAATAACTATTATTTTAATTATAAAATAGATTTACATTATTTATGAAAAATTATCACCAACGCCGCATGTAGTGTCGGACTCCGTCCGATCGTTTTGCGCAATTATAGATAAACACATAATCACGTAAGTGTATATTCAAATATACGGGTAATTACAGATATTTAGCCTAATACAAACTAAATACAAGTAATTAGGGTTTCTAGTTAGGTTTAACAATTAACCTAAAGTGTCGGGTGTCACACACTAGGAGCTGTTCCAGAAGTGGAAGGGGTATCATTGTTTGAGGGTGGTGTGGCTTTAGGAGGAATAGATACATCTGGAAACATATCAATTCCATGCAGTAGAGTCACCACCTGATCAACATTATCATCCATAGATAGATGAAATGAGTCAAACAATTCATCATATTTAAACAATGAGTCGGGTCCCGTGCTTTGAGGAGATTCAGTATATCGTAAGCATTTAACTTCATAGTGCTCCTCAATCATCTTCGTTGATTTATTATAAACTCTCTTATTAGGAGAATTAACAGAATAACCCAAGAAGAAACCATCACTTGATTTTTCACCGAACTTGGCAACTCGTTCGCGTGTGTTCATGATGATGCAGGGACACCCAAAAGGTTCAAGAAACTACAAGTTTGGTTTACGGTTATTAAATAGCTCATAACATGTCTTATTTCGTTTCTTCACCGTGAAAACCCTGTTGAGAACATAACAGGCTGTATTAAGCTCCTCTGCCCAAAAAGTGATAGGCAATTTTGAGTCCGAGAGCATAGTTCGTGCAGCCTCTATGAGAGTCCTATTCTTCCTTTCAGCGACTCCATTTTGTTGTGGAGTTCTTGCGGCACTGAATTGATGATATATTCCTTTCTTCAAACAGTACATCTCTAATGTTTTGTTCTTGAATTCAGTTCCGTTGTCACTCCGCAGTTTCTTTATCTTCAGATTGCATAAGTTCTCCAGTTTGTCAAACAGATAAATTAAAATTTCAGGCACCTCATCTTTAGAAGAAATGAAGTAAACCCAGGAAAATCGCGAATAGTCGTCAGTTACTACCAGACAGTAATAACTTCCGCCTATACTCCGTTTGCTCACTGGACCAAAGAGATCCATATGCAATAACTCAAGAGGTGTTTCATTTGAATTCACTAACTTAGACTTATGGAATTTCTTGTGTTGTTTTCCTTTGAGACAGGAAACACAATTATCGTTTAATCCAAAGGATTGCTTTGGTACGCCTAACACGAGATCATGTTTCAAAAGATAGTTCATCTTGCGGAAATGAAGATGTCCCATTCGTCTGTGCCACATTAGTGAATCCTTTTCATCAGCTTTAGACAATAGACATGTATGCTCTATGGATGTAACAGTACGCATATCAAGTACTTACGTGTCCTTTGTCCTTGGTGCTTTCATTAGTACCCATTCCTCAGGAATCACAAATCCCGGCTTTAAAATCAAGCACTCCACATCAGTAATTGTTGTAATGTACTTCTTGTCACACATTTGAGAAACACTAAGCAAGTTGTGATTCAGCTGTTCAACAAAATTCACTTTCTCAAAGCTCACTTGCCCATTTGTGAGTGTTCCTTGACCATTAATTTCTCTACCCTTATCACCCGCAAATGCAACATAACCCCCATTATATGGCTTCAAATCAGAAAGTAGGGCTAAGTTGCCAGTCATGTGCCGTGAGCAGCCACTATCGATATACCATTTACTATTTTTCACTTCCTTGGACTGCTGCAGACACAAAATGCAAGAATAGATTAATTAGTAGTGGAGACCTAAGCCTTTACAGACTTGGGTCTTCCAAGGTCATCTATAATAATAACATCAGTTAAAATTTTATCTTTTAACAAATCAGTTGTGTTTCCTGATGTGTTATTGTAGTATGACAGGTCATTTGTTAGACCTTTTAATCTGCCAAACCTGTTTAGGTTTGGGTGGTTGCTTATCAATAGGAGTGTGCTGTTTGACACTAGGTTTACTGGGCACAATCTTATTGACTTTCTTGACAGGTAAGGGAGATGATGAGCTACATCTCGATTGATATTTATTAAATGAATTTTTATATAAAGAATTTCGTGGCGTAGATCTCCCAAATCGTTGTCTAGAAAGCAACGGACTGTTATGAATAAGATGACCTTGTTTCCTATAATAGAAACAGGATCGTCTTTCTACAAATGGTTGAGGTTGAGGGTGAAGCACTGGAGGTTGTTTAAATGAAGCATTAACAAAACATGCACATTTGTGTGCACACGATGAGTTAGATGCTGGTGAGGATGTTGATGGTTTATCCGAAACATCAACAGGTTTAGAAGATTTTTCAGGTGATTTGTCATTTTTATCAATTTTTAAAATCTTCTTTTGAGGCTCAGCCGTAGCTTTGTCTTTTCTTTGAAAAGCCATATCACTTAATTCAGTGGTTATTATATGATTTTCAGGCTTAACGTTTTCCTTTTTAATCCTCACATTAACTTCCTCAGTCAAATCCTCAACTTCAACTACCTCCTTTTCACTAACGGGAGGTGTAATCTTAATCTTAACAAATTCAGGTTTCTTAACAGGCACATGCTTAGTTTCAGCAGGTTTCACAGATTCATCAGCACTAGTTTGTTCAAATTTAGACTCGACAATTTGCTTAGAATCATTAACTGGCTCATTAACAGAATTCATGACTTCCTTTAAAAAAGAAGACACAAAGTATTTGGCTTCATCCTTTGAAGGCATAGGTAGATAGTTTATAGGAGGTGGTACTTGGTGATAACCAAGGCCCGCCTTGCTTTTTGTATCATACATTTGCCCTTGAAGAATTTCATCAAAGACAATTGAGGATGTAGAGAAATTAGAAAGTTTTCTTTTAAGGTTAATTATTTCTGACTGAGAGTCAGCAAGTTCCTTTCTTATATCAGCAAGTAATTTAAAATAACTATCAATTGCATCTTGTTGACTGAAAATTTTAGCTTTTAATTCCTTTCGGTCAGAAAATGTAGCATCTAGTTTCTTATCAAAAACTTTTTCATTATCTTTTAAGATCTTATTAGCCTTAGCAAGTTTTTCTAATTCAGTATTCAAGCGTTGATTATCCTCAGAGTATCTGTTAATTTTACCAGTTAATTTAATGCATGATATACAAGATAATGGTTCTTCAATAGGTACCTCATGCACACTGGAGATTTCAGCCATAAGAGCAATGTTTTGATCACCATCCGCGTCTTCACTCCAATCATAAGCTTCTTCATTTTGAATAAGAAGAGCGTTTGAAACAAGAGTTTTCTCTGGAGTCCTTGGACATGGTCTTGTGTAAGCAGATGGTTTTGAAAAACTAGAAGCAGGATGCTTTGCCTTCTCACATTCCCTAGCGAAGTGCCCAAGATTTTGGCAATTGTAGCACTTCACCTTACTTTTATCGAAACCCAGGCCGGAATCACTATCATCATCCAGATTCTTTCTCCCAGTCTTCTTTAAATATTTCTTTGCTCTCCTGGTTAGCATAACAAAATTTCAACGCAGATCCATCCTTTCTAGATCATCAGGATCTATTTGTTCAAAATCCCTTTCAGTGAGATCAATCGTGCTAGTCTTCTTTGAAAGAAAACTGTCATAAGCACTGAGAAATGCTTGAAAAACAGCAGCATTCTCTTCAGTATCGGGTGAAACTGGAGTGTTTGAAGAGTAGGATGCTCTTCCAACTGAAGGTGTAGTTGATTTAGTAGAGGACGCAGAAGCCACACCAGATCCACCAGATAATAATGCCACACCAATAGTGGGAGACGAACTGCTATACAAGCTTGGATCTTGAACTTGTGCACTCGACTTCGTTTCTTTTCTCTGCATATCTAGTGCATAAGCTTGTAATCTACCTACAAGATCATCTAACGAAAGATTCATCACTCTTTCATCTTCCTCCATCATCATGACACGATGATTCCATTTCTTAGGCAAAGCGCCTAAGAGTTTCTTGTTCACATCCTCAGTAGTTAACGTTACCCCTCCATCAGTCAACTCACTTACCAAATGTGAGTAGCGAATAAACAATGCATTAACGGATTCATTTGGCAATATGTCAAACAATTCATATTGCCTTTTAATAAGTGCAAGTTTACTCTTTTTGTATCTATCATTTCCACCACACCGTTGTTCAATGGCCTTCCACAAATCATAAGCAATGTCATAGTGTTTAAACATTTTCAGGACATCAGCTGACATGCTCATAGTGATCGCGGAATGAACTTTTCTCTCCAAATCACAAGCCTTTTTTTCCAGAGTCAAAGATCTAATAGGTTTTGGCGGAGGGTTGATAGAATTGAATTCGCCATCAGATGGTGGATGTTCATAACGCTCAAGTAGAGGAATTAACATATCAGGATCATTATATGAAATGAAAGCTTCAAATCGTTGCCTCCATTCCACATAATCAGTATTAGCAGTAAATAGTGGAGGTTTATTGGTGCTTCCAACTTCATTGCTATGTTTCAAAAGTTGAGTAAAACTTTAGAGAGACATTTTGATACTTGCACACTAGACAAAAAACACACAAAATTGTTTTTCGAGTATTAAAAAGTGACACAGAGGTTGTGTCGCAGACAAATGGCGACACTAAGATTAGTGTCACTAACCTACAAAAACAAGTTAAAATAGATGCGACACAAAAGGTTATGTCGCTATCAAAAACAAATGGCGACACAAGGGTTGTGTCGCAAACAGTGAATTAAATAAAAAGTCCAAATGCGACACAGAGGTTATGTCGCTATTAAAAAGCGACACAAAAGGTTATGTCCCAGCAGCCAATGTCGCTGTTCAATGTCTCAGGTTTATGTCGCACCCAATGTCGCAATTGTAATGTCGCAGATAACCTAAACGCGACACAGAGTGATTATGTCGCACAAAATGCGTATGTCGCTAAAACCCTATAGGTGACACAGAGGTTGTGTCGCTATGTTGCAAACTCAGCCGCACCTAAACCCTAAAATTCGAATGTTTTCGAAAACCCCACGAAAATTAAATATTTGCAATCGAACGAACCTTCAATGATCTTTCAGAAAATCCAGATTTCAAGCTTTTACAACTTCTAATCAAGAGTAATTGCCAAAAAGTATGTGATTTAACCCGAAAAACGCACAAAATCGATTCAATACCACAAAATCTAACGATTTTAGCTCTGATACCACTTGTTTGTTCCTTGTTAATGGACCTAAATTGAATCAATTAACCAATTGAAAGCGCGGAATACAATCAATTGAACAATGCACGTTAACAATCACACAAAAGTAGTCGATTAACTTTTTATATCAAATGGTCAATGAATCAATCAATTACAAAAGATTCCTCACGAATAGCTCTAAATCTCTCTTGGTTCGTCAACCTTCAAACTGAACCCGAGAGCCTCTATTTATAACCAAAACCTAAACGACCTGCGACACAAGCCCTGTGTCGCCAGGCCGACATATGCGACACAAGCCTTGTGTCGCTATTGCGACACAAGCTCTGTGTCGCCTAATCAGTTGCACTAATTTTGACTTCAAAACAGATAGCGTTTATATCATAATCAAAATATTACAAACCACAGACCTAGACCAACTGACAGACATACAAAACATGTATCAACAAATTCATCCAATGAGGTTGCTTTTATGACACATGTCTAAAAATTTTCATGCAAGAGGGCAGATTAAGTCACTTTAACTAATATTCATCCTACGTTATGAAGCAATTAATCTTATTAGGACAAACTAATTCCTAGCAGACTATCATTCCTCGGTCCGTTATTGGGATTCGTAAAGTTCTATTGGATAAACCAAGATCCATAACAGACCCGATAAGAGATTAGAAACAATGCATTAACCTTTTTGGAGTTTGGAACCTTTTTGAGATCTCAGCATCGCATATCGGAGGTGCGAATCTGGAGATCCTGTGGGCTGATGGAGCCACTTCGGGTATAGGTTGCACTACGCCTGGCACACTTGAGATCATTTCTTTAAGCTTTTGCAGTTCTCTAGCCATAACGGGGCTGATTCCAGAATCCTGCAAGATGTTGGTACCAAAAGAATAATCATTAGACACATTACCGATATTGGGCGTTTGGAACGAGGATCATGGGGTGTGTCTGGGATCCCGAGCGGTTGAGATCCCGACCGAGTAAGTAGGTTCTGGGATCCCTTTTCTTGCATAGTAATGAAGTCTCCTCGGTGGTTTCCAGAGGGCGAAGTATCAAAGTCTAAGACCCTGCTCCTTATAGGAGTGGTTATCGGAGGAGTAGGGGTATTAACCCTTGTCCTTAGACTTTCCATATCTTTCTTCAGAACTTCGTTGCTACGTTCGACTCGTCCTAATTGCTCCTTCACCTGAGAAAACATAGACAAAATATCTTGGTTAGACATAATGACAGGATTAGAATCCGAGATACCGGATCCTGAAAAGGTAGATCCTGCCGAAGTTGTCCTCCTATAGGTGATCTCTGGCCTAAAATATGATGATGAAGTAGGTGGAGCAGGAGGAAGGCTTGTCATCGCAGAACCCGAAGATGTCATGCAGAAGACGTAGATCGTCCTTGGGTCGACATTTTTGATAAAACTTTTTGAAAAAGTTGACTTAATAAAGATTTTAACGGGAATTTGATGATAAAAAGCACCACTTGCCGGTGGGCGTCAAATTGTTTTGACCAAAAATTAACAAGTATAATTCCGTGATCAAATTAGTAATGTGAGGTAGAGTGCTTAAGTGATTTTCAAGATAATCCGATTTATAAGTGATGAAAAAGTGATATAAAGCAAATATCGTAATCAAAATGTAAAGTAAATGCAATCGACACAAGGATATATGAGGAAAGCCCTTAATCTTGATAGATTGCCGGCATAAAACCCCGGGAAGGAATAATCGACCATTGCCTTTGTTGCTTTTATTAGATAAAATCAAGATAATACAAACTAAGAGCACAATCTGATCGAACTAATAAGTGTGTGATGAATTTCGTGAAAAAGATCAGAAATAAATGTGTTTGATCGTGAGCATAGAAGTGAGTGAGTGTTAGTAGTGAACGTCCAGTGTCATATTCGATCATTTGCCTCGTTATTTATAGCTAAACACAAGTAACCAATTATCCGGGATCTTCCGGCCTTCCATAGAGACTCAGCTGACTATCCCGAAATATCCGGGATCCGCCGAGATTTCACAAGGACTTGTTCTTCCACACGTTTCCTTGACTTCCTCTCAATTTGAATAAGTTTTGACCACATATTATGGAGCAAGTAAGTCCCGTTCGAGTCTTCATATGACCTGGTCAAAATAAACAAGCAAACACAAATCAAGGGCATATTATCCTGGGATACTGAATATCCGGGATCTTGAGCGTACATGATCTTGTACACCTGTAAAATATAATTATATCCTGACTCGGGATCCTGCATTCTAGACATAAAAATTAGCCCACAACAACTAGTTATAATATGAAACTACCATATTATAATAATATGAAATAATATGTATAGTATATGTGTATATGCATTATATTATAAATCAAGAGTTAAATATGAGACAAACTAAATGAAATAAACTTCGAACTCTAGTCGCTAGACTTGTGTTCTTTAGTTTCTTAATTAAAGCATAATATATAAATTGATTAAAAAGAAATTAAATAACTTTAGAGAGTACGAGTACTTTATCTTTTTGTTGGAGGGTATATAAGTAAATTAGAAAACAAAAGTTTGTAACGTTTCTAAAAGCTACTCTTAGAAGCTTTTCAAATTGGAGTTTTTCATTCAAATTAAAAGCTACAGCTACTACACAACAAACAAGGCTTTTATTATCTTTTGAGCTTTTATTTTTAAAATTAAAAGCTAAAGCTTCTAAAAGCTATTAAAAGCTCCTCACCAAATAGAGCCGTACATCATAAGTATCTAATATCATAATTTTATTACATGAACCATTTTATTTGGTATATTTATAACCTCCTCATAAATTCGAAGATTTAATTCATTATATTTTTAACACATGTAATATATATTATTTTATTTAGTGTATTTATATTTATTTATAACCTCCCCTAATATACTACTCTGTACTGATCAAGATAATCTTCCCTATATACTAATTGCCTTGCTCCCTTACTTATGTAGAAACTTCTACATTAACACAAATCTAATGTGGCATCTTTATATTACTTCTACAAAAATTTTCATGACATATTAGCATTAAAACTAAACTGATGTTTATAACTCTCAAAGGTCTTCCATTACTAACTCTTCATACATCTATAGAGGACTTCCAAAGGTCTTCTAAAAGATTAATAACATTCATTATCATTGATCATATCTTAGTGTGACAAATATAATAACATTAATTAATAAATGAATTATGAAGGATATATATAGATGCAAGATTGACATGCATATATGAATTGAAAATTGTTCTTAATTTCATTTTATTACAAAGACAGATTGACAACCAAGGTATGAAACATGATTCAAGCATGGTAACATGTTTTATTTTGGTCTTTGCAAAATATTATAATGGCTTGGTATGATGGTATCACCATACCTTTCAAATCTTCTATATATTTGTTTATATTTTGAAGGAAGAAATGATATGCACACAATATTTAAGAATAATAAATTAGAAAAATATATCAAGTTATTCTTCTACTAATAACTGTTGTATATATAGTTAATCGTTTCCTTCTTATTATGATCTATTTTAAATGAATTTGAATTTTGATGGTAAACTTTTCGAGTTATCTCCATTGTTTAATCAATATAGGAGCTGGAGGGCTTTTGATTATATATTTAATTTGACAAATCTTAGACTCATGTTTAGTTATTGATCTTTGTATATTGTTAGGGGTTTCTACTTTACAGGCTACCATAACTCCCTTGCATATCATATTGTCCGCATTTGAAGGTGAATGAAAGCTTAATGTTAAATCGGGAAAATGTATATACATACAGAGTCGTTATCTTATATGGTATGAGACTAACATAGTTTATACAAGTATTGTATAATAGATTTGGAGATAAAATAAG
Organism: Gnaphalium uliginosum; assembly: GCA_963930675.1. Taxonomy (NCBI): domain Eukaryota; kingdom Viridiplantae; phylum Streptophyta; class Magnoliopsida; order Asterales; family Asteraceae; genus Gnaphalium; species Gnaphalium uliginosum. Next base: position 64,504,078 of record OZ005680.1, read on the forward strand.
AAATTTTCTTCAAATGTGACTAAGAGGCATTCACAGTTGGCAAAGTGGCACTGATTACATTTCAGTATTTCATTATTACTAAAGTCAAAACTAAACGTTATTTTTGTTTGTTGGATTGTAACCATCACTTAACCGCATGTTATTGGGTGAATTATGCATAATCATAATTTGTGAAACAATGATAACATTAGATAGTATGTTTGTGGATGCAAATGTGTTTATGAATTTACGATGCGACCATCATTTATGTTAATCAAATCAATCTTTATAAGGTAACTTGATTATTTTACAGGAGTCATTTGAGTTTTTATTATATTTCAAAACTAACACTTGAATTAATTACCATGTATCAATAGATTTCAATGAAAAATAATTACAAGAATAGCGAAAAGTTTAATTTGAAAAATAATGCTAGCCGTTTGCAAGTGAATATTGAAGATTGTTATTGATTATAAACTTAATATAGATAGATTAATGTAACTGTGCATCGCACGTGCACCGACACTGGTACGTATAATGTAAATATCATATGTCGTATCATGGATTGGGACGCTAAAACAAACAAAAGTACATTAGCTAAAAATATTATATGCATCGCGGACGATTTTTAAGAAAAGATATATATTTTGGTTGATAAAACATACGTGAGAATGACAAAAAAGGCAGAGAGATCAAAGGGAGAATGATGAAATGACAGCTGTTCTTTTTCTGAAACATGTAACATATCTCTTTGACTTGGTCTGTTCATAATATTATAAAAATCATCAAATAAAGTTATTAAAGTCATCATAAATTCAAGAAAGTCAAAAGGAAAGGGTGAAAGCCATACAATCATACATAGCCTAGGCCTTAAAAAGCCTTTGCCTTTTTGGCACCCATTTTCATTTCTCAACAACGTAAATCAAACCCCACCCCAGCCCCCTTTTGTTGTTGTTTTTCTTCTTCTTCTAGGGGCGGTTACAAAGTCCACTGCAAAACCTAAAACCCTTCTTTACACTCCACACACAAATCTATTTATAGATATCTACTTATTTATATACACATATGTATTTATGCAATCAACCCCAATTTCAGTTTGTATGTGTTTAGATCTTTTCTGATTTTTGAGAGGATTAAAGATCGGTAAGTTGAAATTCTAAAGATAGCCATTTCTTGATTTTTTAAGAAATTGTGAAAATATTGGAACTTTATGATCTGGGTTTTGTGGGTTTGTTGTTTTGGATGATGGGTTTTGTTGTTGATTAGGAATTTTGTTTATGTTTTCTAATTCTTGATGTTTTGATTACTTACAGGTACTGAAATTTGAGGGTTTTTTTTGTTGAAAAAGAGGTAGATGTTCAATTGTAGATTCAGGTGGTGAAGAAGGCTGAATTACTTATGGGTAATTTATGCGGCAATTCTGGTTCAAAGGTGAAATCTGGTTATCCTTTTTTTTTTTTTTTTTTCATTTTGTTTTCAGTTTCATGTTTTTAAAGTGAATTTTGAATTTTACATAGCATGAGCCATGATTAAGTAAATTCAGTGTGATAATTGATCTTTTTGCTAGTAATTATGTCGTTATTCTTAAAAATATTGGGTTCCCTTTGTTTTCCTCATAATTCCTTTATTCTACTTTTCTAGGTAAATAGGATTTATATAAAACTAGGTTTTTCAATTAGGGTTGTTTATGTTTATATTAAATTAGGTAAGGTTTTTTATACATTTGACTATTAATTAAGCATAATTATATACCTAGTCAAACATTCACAATTTGACGTTGTTAAGAATTGAAACCTTGGAAGGCTTGCTAAGTTTGACCATGTGGTTGTGAAAGTCTAAAAGTTGGATGCTCTGCGTATCACATTTGGGATCATGTATCCTTGTTTGTTGGGTGGCGAAGCATTCATTATCCGGTGTTTTGAATTTGTATTAATCAATGATAGTATGATTGGTGTTTCATTGAGCCGCCATCTGCCGCCGAGTGAATATATCTATCAGTGAGATCACGTTTGTTGTCGTTTTATAATAATTTGATCAATGTTGGAGGAGCCGCTATTTTGGTGAATTTTTTATTATCTTTATATTGTCAAACTTTTCTCGCAAAGTTACGGATTATGCAACGCTTTATGAAGGCATAATGTCTAAAATACGTCCATAGCCACGACACAGTGGATCAAGATCAACTGTTGCTGATATCTCGTGACAATGAGAATTGACAAAATGTTAACATTTATTTTGCAAACTAACCAAAAAATGTACATCAGTATCCCCTTCCCCGTTTGTACTATGCAAGTTGCAATGGTTGACTATGAAATATTCTTCTAATGAAATATTTTCAACCCAACAATAATGGCAACTAATAGAACTTTGGTGATACAGATCAATATAATTGTTTATGTTTAGATAATAATAAGCATATTCTTAAGTCAAAATTTACCAAAAAAACGAACACCGTAAATTTCATGGAATATTTGTATATGAAAATTGTTGCAATTTTCTCCAGATGTGGGAGCAATTAAGATGAACCACCCTAAATGAAAATTTGCCTAAGATGAGTAAAGTGTCATTTTATATTTTGAAATTCATGACTATTTAGTATATAAAGGGAAATTTGTTAAATCGACCTGTCTAGACTTGATATTATATATAACTATGTTATAATCATTGAAGAATTAACCCAATCTTTTGTTATTGTTAGCTTGCGGGTGGCCAAGCATCACATGACACTGGCAAGGGACGGGGCCACCAAGGTTCGATCAAATATGGATTCAGCCTAGTCAAAGGAAAAGCTAATCATCCCATGGAAGATTACCATGTTGCCAAATTTATTCCTCATCAAGGACGCGAACTTGGACTCTTCGCTATATATGATGGCCATTTGGGAGATAGTGTCCCTGCATATCTTCAAAAACATCTATTCTCCAATATCCTAAAAGAGGTTGTCTTAAACTTTTCTTAGTATTCCAAATTTACTACTTGATTAAAGTTTATCGTTTCTTGATGGGCTAATTTCATAAATTAGCACCATAGTCATCTTGATGTTTCACATTGGTCATCTGTCACTATCCTGCGATCCCTACCAATTTAGTCATTGAAGTTTGGAAAATATTTTATTTTCTATCATCTTTGATGAACTTTATGATGACCAGTGTGGAACATTTGAGGAAGTACATTACTATTTTATGACATAAAAATGATTAAAATGGAACACTGCACTTCCCTAAGTCCGATCTTAATTTTAACACTTTAACAAGTCTCTTTAGTTTAAATGTCCAGTTTTGACTCTTGATAGTTTTTAAAGCAGGGAAAAATATGATTCTCAAAGAATAAACTTTGCATTTATCTTTTGGTTCTTGCAGAGTGAGTTTTGGACGGATCCAGACAGAGCGATTTTGAAAGCGTATGAAAGAACGGACCAATCGATTCTTTCTCACAATCCTGACCTGGGAAGAGGTGGGTCTACAGCAGTTAATGCAATTTTAATCAATGGTAGTAAGTTATGGGTAGCAAATGTTGGAGATTCTCGGGCAGTGCTGTCAAGAAGCGGGCAGGCGATTCAGATGAGCATTGATCACGAACCTAATACCGAAAGAGGCAGCATCGAGAATAGAGGAGGTTTTGTTTCCAACATGCCAGGTGATATATCTTGATTGAAACTTATTACACCATTTATCTACTAAAGTTTTTCCCTGGATTTAGGGTATATCAATGCCCATGACATAGTTGCCTCAAAAAGTCAAATAATTACTTTTCATTTTCTGCCTATTGAGAAAAAGATATGGTTTGTTTTAGAATATAATAAAAGGTTTCCTCTTTAGTTGATTATAATGTTAATATCTATTGAATCATATCTCAGGAGACGTGGCACGAGTGAACGGGCAACTAGCCGTTTCACGTGCTTTTGGGGACAAGAATCTCAAGAATCATCTACGATCTGATCCTGATGTAACAAATGCGGATATTGATGCCAGTACAGAAATTCTCATCCTCGCTAGTGACGGTTTATGGAAGGTACCTGTTATCCCATAATTAAAAAGAGAAAAAATAACTGCAGATAGTTTGTAATTAACTTCAATGAACCCTCTCAAGTTTATAACATTCAGAAGTTAAATCCACACACTCACTTCTAAAATATGTGTGTTTTTAGATATAAATTTCTTGATACTTTTTATTTTGGGACCCACCTTCATTTTATTTTATAAAGGATCCTATTTTCTTGAATTTAACAAGAAATATGGTTTTTTGCACATACGATGGTTAAGAATGGTGAGTTTTTTGGACATACATTTAGGAAGTGATGATCTGATTTTGTTGACTTGGAAGTTGCAATCCAGTTCTTTTATTATCACATTTTCGTTTTTAAAATGTCAACAAATACTTCATAGATGCTTCCTTTTTCTGTTGTTGATCCAGGTTATGTCCAATCAAGAGGCAGTGGACATAGCGATAAAGATTAAGGACCCACAGAAGGCGGCAAAGGAGCTTGCAGCCGAAGCGTTGAATAGAGAAAGTAAAGATGATATTTCAATCATTGTGGTTCGGTTTAGCTGAAGGAAGGTATATCATTGTGGTTGTACTATGTGCAGTATAAGGTGTACATTGGGGGGGTTTAGTAAAAAAAGATCCAAAATTTGCCGATAAAGGTAGCTAAGTTACTTGGATACAGGTTAAATTATTTACATATGTATATGACTCATCTTCTGTTTTTTTTCCTGTGTAAGAAGTTGAAGTTCTTGTACTCAAGATTATGAGGTTTGTTATATTTTGATATCTAGAATGTGTATTTTGTTTACTATATATAATTGAAGACACATTTAACTAACTAGGACATTTGTGGGCATGGAGACCACTTAATTCCTAATTACCCATCTCTTCTCTCTTTCAATCATTCCCTCCTCAATTTCCAAATTTGATTTCCCTTTCAACAATCCACAAAATCTTCAGTTCAATCCCTAAGAAATTGTGCATTCATGCATTGCGTAAGCTTTGCAGTTTGCATGATGATCTTTCCTTTCCTATTGTTTTAACATTCATAATTAGTATTCAACATGGCCAGATTATTTAGTTTTACAACCATGATGGATCGTGGATACCGCTATTTCTTCTCTTACTCGGGCCTTCGATCTGTATCAAAGGATCTTGGCGATGGTACAATCATGCATTGTTGGATCCCTAGAACGTACAAACCATCAAAACCTAACCTTCTCCTCCTGCATGGATTTGGTGCCAACGCCATGTGGCAATACGCTGATCTATTGTATCATTTCACCCCTAAATTCAATGTTTTCGTGCCAGATTTACTTTTCTTTGGTGGTTCGTTCACTAATCGGCCAGAAAGGTCTGAATCTTTTCAGGCTAAATGTGTGATGAAGATGATGTGTGACGGGTTTGGGGTGAAAAGGATGAGCTTGGTTGGGATAAGTTACGGCGGGTTTGTTGGATACAGCATGTGCTTGCAGTTCCCTGAAGCGATTGAGAGGATGGCGGTGTGCTGTTCTGGAATATGTTTGGAGGAGAAGGATTTGAAGGATGGGTTGTTTAGGGTTTCGGATGTGGAAGAGGCTGAGAAGATTTTGTTGGCACAGACGCCGGAAAAGTTGAAGGAATTGATGAAATTTTCGTTTGTTAAGCCTATCAAGGGAATACCAAATTACTTTCTATCTGATTTTATTAATGTGAGTTTAATTACATTACATTCATTTACTTTTCTAAAATTTATGGTCCGTTTTTTACTTCTTTTCAAGAAACAAAAACCTCCATTTGGAAAGCCAGAAATCACAAAATATAACTCATTAACTTTTATTGTTTTAGATTTATCATCAATATATTAGACAACCAACTTCCTTTAGGGTAGAAAAGTTCATACTTCCAAAAACTGTGGTTTGATTAGGGTTACAAATGACCTAGCTAACTTTAAATTGTTTTATGCGTGACACGTTAAAGAGCAACTCGACATGATCAAAATTGACAAACATGTCACCTATCACACTATCATATTGTGTACGTTACATTAATTGAGTCATATTACCTCCAAACAGAAAAATTGAAAGAGGGTTAGCTTTAATTTCAATATTTGAAAGAATGAAAGTTGTACCTTATTCCCTCACAATATTACAGTAGTTATCAAAGATAGAATAGCTATTTTGCCCTTTTGAAGACTCGGTAAAATCAGCCACTGCATTATTCTCATTGGCACATCGGAATATTTGGCCATCAAGTAAATAAGAACCATGATTCGAGTTACATCTCTTTTCAAGGCGTCTAAACAATCAAGTATTTGTATGGACCTATAAGTATTTGTGAAAAACATAAACTGTATTTGTGGCTTCAACCGATTGCCTTTCGCTCAAAAGAAACGAAAAGAAAAACGTTATAATGAACAAGGATATTTACTTGCTATACGTTTTAAAAGCTTTCCATTTTGGACATGTGTAGGTGATGTGTACAGAATTTGTAAAAGAAAAAAAGGAACTTATTCAATCAATTCTCAATGATAGACTGTATTCAAGAGTCCCCAAGATTGATCAGGTTAGGACCTTATTTCATGAGTACTACTTATATATAGCATGAGTTTATGTGCAAGAAGTGATCATTATACTGCTTGAGAAAATGTAAATATAATATACTTCCTTTTATAACTTTGATCTGCACTTATTTCATAATCTCATCATCAAATGTGTTTTGATCTTGTACCATGTAAATTAGCAGCCCACATTGATACTATGGGGAGATAAAGATCAGATTTTCCCCTTGTCCCTTGGTGAAAGATTAGAAAGGTGAGTTTTTGATTTCATTCATCATTTTGTATCCCCTATTTTTTTAATTATGTGGGGTCCTTTAATTTCTTATATAATATAATATAATCATTTCTTTTCACAGACATTTAGGGGAGAATGCTAGATTGGCAGTCATTGCAAATGCTGGCCATGCAGTGAATTTTGAGAAACCTAAAGAGTTTGCCAAACACCTGAAAGATTTCCTTTATGATGAGTCTTTTTTATCATATTCTAGTTATTCTTCCTTCTATAGCTGCAAAGAAGATGAACTACGCTAAGCGCTTGGTGATTGATGTATGATTTCTCCCGGTTACAGGTTTAGACTTGCGAGTTATTCAGGAATTACTGTCAATACTTTATTATAATTTTTTTTATAAAGTCCAATATATAGAAGGATTCGTACAATTTCTTGTGGTATGATGCCATTGACATTTATGACCATATATAGTACTCGTTATTAAGTCCAAACTCTTACATGATTGATAATGATCATAATAATAACAATAACCGTTTTAGTAAACTCTATAACATAACTGGCTCTGAGTAAATCTCGAATCTCGTGGAAGAGGAAAGTTGAGGCTCCTACAATGACCAACGTTCCCATTGTTAGTTCATAACACAAGCTTAGTAGTCTTTGCTATACAAATTATTTTCCCTGCCAATCTAATCGATCTTAATCTGTCTTGCATAAGTTATCATTTTTATATAACTACGTAGCTCGCAACATTCTGGAAAATATGTGATCATCATAGTTGTGTGTTACAAGAACAAATTATGGAATATTAACACGTATCTCTTCAGAATTCATGAAAATGCATTAATTCTCCCCCACGATTTTACCTTTTAAGTGTGTAAATATGTGGTCTTCTTTATTTCACACAGACATATATATGAAACCCTTTGGTTCAATACTGTTAGCCCTTAAGTCTTATCTTGACTTAATATATAGTCTTCTGATAACTAACGCCTTAAGGTTTCAAATGAGAAGAGAAATACCTGTGACATAGAAGTTGCAAATGGTACAAATCGGCCTACCACTTGTTGAGCTTGATTGACCTTTTTGCGCATGTAGGTAAGTAACCTTCCATATGTCAGTTTGCTATCAGTTTCAATAGCTTGGATGAAGCTAAAAGTCAATGCACCTATAGCTTTTCCTGTGAAAGCCTGCAAGTTTAAATGCATGCAAATTGCTAAAATTTAAATTGAATCTTATCCTTGTTGAACAAAGGTATCTTCTAAAACAGCAAGTATGAGCCAAAAACCGCTAGTTATAGCTAGGACAGCCACATCTCTGTATATACACATTTACTGTTTCACAGAATGCTTACGGATGTATCTGCAGAATTCTGGTCATCTGCGCAGGCACTTATACACACTGCTTTTCCACCTTGAGTCCCTTTATTTGTAAGTTGGTGTTCTTCCCATTTATAGAGTCCATCCCTGTTTGAAGATTGAAACTGATTACGTTTCTTATATTGTGAAAATACCAGCATAAAATAAATTTGAAAACTTTTCACTAACAACACTAATGTTCCCTTCCTTCCTAACTATAAATAAAACATCTAAATTAACACATTGTTTATGAACTTATCTGACTGATTTTTGAAAATGTACAAAATAAAAATCAAATTATATTCCTGAAAAGTACAGTGAGTTTCAAAGCCTGTCTAAACATTTTTTTTTCGGGAAACTGAAATAAGATGTCTGTTTCGGTTAGGAAAGGAGCATAAGATAATTGATACTGACTGGTTGATCTTGCAAAGAAAAGGTAGATCTAGAAGGGTTCCACTGAAGCACGTGTCGATGATACTGTGAAGTTTTACTCCATGAGTTAGTGGTGCTACAATGGTGGCATTGATTTCATCATCTAATATCGTTCCAGACACTTTATAGTCAACAGGGCACAATGCTTCATCATACCCGTCAATTTCATCTCCATCTTCATCAGGAACTTGGCAACCATGTCCTGAATAGTAGAAAATCAACGAGTCCCCTGATTGGCAATCATACATGAGCCACCTTAACGCCAATTGTATGTTACGTTTTGTTGGAATCCTGGAGTGATCAGATTCCTCTTCTGCATGAATATGTATCTGTTAATGACTCTACTTTATTCATGTCAAATTTGTGTTCTTAGAAATATAGTAACTCTATGTATTTGTAAATGAGTGAGGAAAAGTACCTGTAAGAATGAGGATGGAAGAATTTGGAAAGCCTAGTTTATTAATTAGTAATTGTTGCATGCTCTTGACATTATGAACACTTGCTTCAAGTTTCTTTCTGTGGCCATTGTAGGTCACACCACATAGAACAGCCCTCTTCCTCCCATGAACTTGAGGTGAGTGTGGTGCGGATGTTTTTGAGGCTTGTCTTTGAAGTTCGTCATGATATTGACTTGATGCTGCATTTACAAATTGTCCAACTCGGTAGAGAACACGGCCTTTGATCTTTTGGTTGAAAAGGCTGACAGTGCAGCACACCGGGCATACTTCGTATTGTGACCCAGGCATCTTAATCAGGGCTCTTCTGCACGTTTTGCAACGTTGTGCTGTAGTTGCCATATTTCACTGTTCTTACTAGAGTTGTCTGGGAAGTAGAATGAAACTTGATTGTCCTGAGCTTTAGTTTGCTTCTTCAATTTTTATACTCCAAGTAGCCATGTGTCTTACATATATTTTTTTTTATTTAATTATCTTTGTTTTGCTATATTGAACGTCTTTTCTTGAATTGTAATGGAAAGGCTAACTTAATTCGGTCTCTGCAGAATAAATGGAAGAATAAGGTTCAGATTTTACAGTCCTTTCAAAAGATATTGATCGAGTTTTAGAAATTGGGGGCCTTAACGTACTATGTTCATAAAGGTATATATTCTACTTTAGGAATCTATGAATGTAAGAAAAGTAGGTAATTGTTTTCATGAGAATTATTTCTATTTTCATCTTTTTTGAAGAAACATACGCCCCTGATTATATTCAATGCGTCTATTCCATATGGTTGGTGACTTGGTGTCCAGTATTAGGTTCCTTGATCAGAATCATTTCATTGATACTTTCATATGATTTGGTGTTGAAGCAGAATCTTTCTAAATATATTCCTATTGATGTGGATCAAATTTGGCTAACAATTTATGGCCAACCACTTCGCAAACTTCACACGTTTAAGCCTCCAAGGTTAGTCCTACTTATGTTTTTTTCCAGAAAATACTGAAATATTTAAGTGGTAAATGATACAGTACATAAATAATCCAAATTTACCACTTAAACTTCTCATGAAATCTAGAAATATTGCCTATTTTATATTGTTATGATGATCATGATGATAGTGAGGTGTCTAAGAACGAGAATCAATCAACTGCAAGTCTAAAATCAAGGTTCAAAACATAAATCTTGTGAGCAGAGGGACCGAATATGAAATAGCTAATGAACTGTCATTTCGGAATGATTTGTTGCATCTCCCTCAAGAAAAGAATATTCATCATTTTACCATAAAAGCACATGCACTTTAAAACATCCGATGCATAAGTACGTACAAACGAATAATTAATGAGCATTGCATACTGTTAAAGTTGCAAAAACCACTAGCAGCACCAGATGATTTTTCAGAATAAAGGCCACGAATCAAAGTACGATGTGGGTAACCAATGGCCACTGGGAACTGGGAAGGGAACATCAAGGAGCCCTTACACAAGATGTTCATGATATGGTACAATTAACATGCCCAATGAAGATGCCTCGGACATGTGACAAATTTATATGTACGATTCCATCCTACTATTCATCTCTGCAGTCTACATAAGTAAAACAATAAACTCCGTTGACTTCACGTGTCCAAATTTTCAAATGGAAGAACAGAAAATTAATATTTAACATTGAGTTTACAAAATAAAGTTGAATTTTTGAAAGAAAGATGAATTGTCTACAATGATAGGACCGATATTCCTTAATTATAAGCTGAATTTCCTGCTATACTCTGTTCGTATATATAGTATTGTGCTTGCTATGACCTGAGAAACCCCTTGTACAATTTAAAATTTTCAGGCTTTTTTACACGTTTTGGTAATATTTAACAAAAACGTTTTTTAAATAAAAATCGGATGAAACCAACACTTACTAATTCTCATGCGCACATTACTATGGCAACGACCTCCATTATTCATAGGAGTTTTTTTTAGTTTTAATTTGTCTGCAGACCCTTTGGTAGAAAATCATGGAGTGGTGGGGATTAATCATCAACCCGACCCGCTGATCTTACTTTCAACTCGATGTGGTTGACTGCTACCGCTGCTCACATAAGCATTACAGCGGTAAAAAATCTTCATATAATTCAAAATTTTATTGATAAATTTAAGGTACATCCCACCAGAAATTACTTTGTTGTTACATATGCCTACATCCCTAATAACAATTTGGATGAGTATCTGACTCAAAACACTTAACCGAGGAAAACTAAATCTTTTTAGCAAATGTGTCTTGGACATTTACACCACAAGTTTTCTCTGCTAACATACTTCCGTGCACTATCACTTATTTGGAGCGAATACGGCTAGAAACATTCTCTACAACGTCACAGGCTCTGAGTAAAGCTCAAATCTCGTGGAACAGGATAGCTGAGGCTCCTATGAAGTCCAATTCTCAAAATGTAAGCACTTTTAACAATTATCCATAATAATTAGCACGGTGATTAACTAAAAATTATCTTCCAAATTTTGCCACTTGTCATTAACTACTTAGCTCGTAAAACTGTACGGATTTGAAAGAAAACAAAAATACCTGCGAGTTAGAAGATGCAAATGGAGCAAATCGTCCAACCACTTGTTGAGCTTGATAGACTTTTTTGCGCATAGAGTAAAGTAATTTTCCGTATGTTAGCTTGCTTTCAGTTTCCATAGCTTGAATGAAACTAAAAGTCAAAGCACCTATAGCACTACCTGTGAAAGCCTGTACAAGCATTGATGTATAATGTAAAACATAATTCTGTAAATAATAATATATGTTTTAATGCAAAACTGATTAAATGCGTCCAAGGGAGATGCAGCGCAGAGTTCAGATCATGTGTGGCACTCCCACAGTGAATCAAGCTCTCGATGCAACCCCTCTCAATATCCTTACACTGTGGGTGCCCATCTCACATTTTTCTAGGTATACACTCGCACACACAGTCTTATGGGGAAGGAGATGGAAGCTAGCGAATACTTACTGATGTGTCTGCTGAGTTTTGGTGGTCGGCACAAGCACTAATACATATTGCTTTTCTGCCACTAGTCCCCTTATTTGTAAGTTGGTGTTCTTCCCACATATAGAATCCCTCCCTGCTCGGAAAGTCAAAGTCGTGACATTTCTCATTTTGGAATATGCATCAAAATTATAAACTTCAAGTAGATATGATGAATTAGTAAAAGATAATTTGGTTTAGAAAAGTTAGCTAAAAACGACATGTTGCATAGTTATAATTGATACTTACTGGTTGATCTTGCAAAGAAAAGGTAGATCTAGCACAGTTCCACTGAAACAAGTGTCGATGACACTGTGAAGTGTTACTCCATGAGGCAGTGGTGCTACAATGGTGGCATTGATATCATCATCTATTATCATTCCAGCCTGTTTATAGTCAACAGGGCATAATGCTTCATCATAGCCATCAATCTCATCGCCATTTGCATCACGCACTCGGCTGCCATGCCCTGCATAGTAGAACATCAGTGAGTCTCCATATTGGCAACCTTGGACCAGCCAGCTTAATGCCTGTTCTATGTTGCGCTTTGTTGGAATCTTGGAGCGGTCCGATTCCTCTTCTGCAGCGAAAGTTATTAAAATAAAAAATTAAGATTTGCGTCTCTTGTTAAAAGTACTGATATTTTTTTGTTTTTTTTTTAAGAAAAGAAACACTTTTTACTTACGGTGTGTTTGACACCTCTATTTTTGGGACTTATAGGAGTTTGACTTCTAATTTTTAAAAGCTAAAACTCATAAAAAATTAATCCTTGTTTCACAAACCAAATTTGTTCAGGCTTCTTATAAAAATAAGCCCCTAAAAGCCTTTAAAATAAAAGCTATTTCAAGTAGCTTATAGAAGTCTCTAAGGGCTTCTTCAGCTCCAACTCCAATCACAAGCTCCTACTTTAGCAAGTTGTTACAAACACACCATACTAATTAATGTCTATAATTTTTTATTTTTTTTGGTCTAGAAAAGCAAACCAACAATCTAACCGACATACCATGTACAACCATGAATATTATATACCCACTGATTTAGGTGAAGTTCGAACCTACAACCTATTGGATGATGTGTTTCTGTCAACCGAGACCAAAAACCCTTTTGTGTCTATAATTCATTCCTAGAAGTTTAATATTGTAATTAAGTCAAAGTATGCATATGTATTTGACAGAAGAAGAATAATTACGGTACCTGTAAGGATGAGGATGGACGCATTTGGAAAGCGTAATTTGTTCACTAGTAATTTTCGCATACTCATTACATTATGAACACTGGCTTCAAGTTTCTTTTTGTGGCCGTTGTAGGTCACACCACATAGAACTGCCCTCTTTCTCCCATGAACTTGAGGAGAATTTGGATGGATTCTCGATTGTGGCAACTGCGGTTGTGGAAAATGTTGGATTCCAATATTGACATTCACCGTCGGAGGAGGAACAACTTGTGATGATGGTAACGTTTGAGAGTGTTGTCCGTGAAGATCATCCTTACTTGATACTTCATTGACATATTTTCCAATTCGTGAGAGAATGCGGCCTTTGAGCTTATTGTTGAACAAGTTGACAGTCTGGCACACGGGACACATTTCATACTGAGACCCGCATATTTTTACCAGGTTTCTGCCGCATGTCCTGCAACGTTGTGGTGTAGCTTCCAGTTCGATGTTATTCTGGTTAAGATAAATGTTATGGAGGTTGAATGAAGTTGTGGATGCTTGCAGGGCTAATTCGTTCGAGTCTTCACTTTTTATAGTCTAAATAGCCATGTCTCTCAACAGATTCTTTTTTCCAATAACATTACTTTTTAACTGATAATGGAACGGCTTTATTCTATCTTCAAAGAATAACTGAAAGAACCAGGTTCAGATATATAAAACCTGTAGGAAGAGATGGATCAATCATATTTCTTTTACACGAATTTAGGTGGAACATCAATATTTTTGACTTATGGTATATGACACTACGTTTTGATCCAACTAATTAATGGTCCATATAAATGGACCTCTCAACATAACAATGTCAATCTGTATTGCCCCTTCAAAGGAGTTGATAGCATTAAACAAAAACAATAATTAATTACTATTCTAATCAGCCACGTGGATTTGTTCCCGAGTTGTTTAAATTATATCATATGCCTAAAAGATGACCCCAATTGGTAATTGAACTATTAGGAGACTATGAAATATATCACAAATTGTTGTGATGGAGATCTGTTCTAAAGAATTAGATGCTTGGCTTTATATTCAACTGCTTTCCTTTTATGGCACTGGTTCATATATTATCATGTTACGTTACAAGAAAAGCCGAATGACGAGAAAGGTTCCTATTTCAAAGCATCTTATATGAAGACGGCAAAGATACAACCGAATCATATGCTTGAAATAACAAACAATGCCTACCAAGAAATACTAACCTAAACACAAATCTGACAAATTAAGAGATATCTAAAACGTCTACTCCATGACCCCAGAAGTCAGCAAATTACACGTCCACTTTACAAAGTATCTTTAGAGCTTGGATGACCTTAATTCTACAGAAGCACCTTTAAGTTCCTTGATTGATTTCCTGCGTTCATTTATCAAAATAAGCTTGAAATCCCTTACATGCTAATTTAAGCATCAAATAAATACTACTTGACGCGGAACAGAAACGATAAAATTTACAGCCATAAGTTCGAATTATCAAAGAGAAATATTTATTTTCTGAATCCGGAATACTAAGATAAAACATCTTAATTAGTTATAGCAATCCCTAAACTTAACCCGGCCTAATCCCAATTAGAGTAAAAACCTCGAAAATCCAAAGTTGAAATTAATAGGATAATTACCAATCTCCCCTTCTTTCACTTTGTCCTCGAGTCTCTTCATTTTCTATACATAATTTCTTCACAGAAGGGTAAAACCAAAAACGAGGCTAGGCAAAAGGGATGACAATAACCACAAGTTCTAAGTTTTTCGTTGCCAGTATCGTGATCTATATATCTTTGTTTCCTACCATTTTTGCTCGGTTTTCTTCACATACAAGCGATCCTATCTATGTTACAAAAGAAACCGACGACAGAGTCACCATTTCTCGGTTCATTGTTATTATCTCACTCATACGTTTTTTATCTTATATTTTAACATGACTAGAATAACGAATTTTAAATCATATACCCAAGGGATCGAGCTTGATGTAACATTTTTATCATCAAAATTGGAAAATGTTGAAGAGGAAAGGATGACAATAGCAATGAAGGGAATCTGTTTGTCATGTAGCTGTCTCTTGATTGCACACATAACACAAGTCAAAGGGAATGCATCAGGTTTTGTTGAATTTTTGGGGTGCGGGCCATGATTAGAAAATTGCAGGCATAAATGCATTAAATATATTGTACTATCAGCCATAGCAATGGTACGTAGCAAACTACCATGACTTGTATTCATAGATTTATATAGTAATTAATAATAGTCGTAGTAATCCAATGCACCTTAGCTATGGTGTACACGCCAATATATACCCCACCCACATTTAATTTATTTTTACTCCCACACTACACTACTGACTCCTATATGACTTCATCCATTATGTACTTTAAATCATTGTTTTTGAAAACAATATTGGTGGATTTTAGGTTTTTTTATTTGTATTTATACAAAATATAACCGGAAGATGTTTAATTCTGTTAACTGAAAGAAAAATGGTTTTAGATTAAAAGTGAAATGAGTGTAAAATCTAAATTTATTAAAGTAGAAAATGTGATATGTATTTTTTATATTTATCTGTTAAGTTGTGAAAGCACAACGAGATTGATACATACATTGAGATATAGTACATAGTAGTAAACTGATACATATTAATTTGATACAATGAGCATAATTCATTTCCTTTGCTGGAAGTCACAAATAGCCCATGACAGGATCTATTGATCATTTGAGATCAATATAAAGCAAAGAATATTTTATAGACGAACCGCGGAATAGTAATCTATAAATTAAGAAGTTTAATCAATTGTTCAAGATACAATTAATATGCAGAAATAACACAAGAAATTAAATATCAAAAGCTTCAATATTATTACTTGAATAATACGAATACACTTGAGTATTAGGGTTACAATCAACCTTGAAGCTAATCTATTTCTTATGTCTATTACATAACACTTATCTATTTAATCTGAAGGTAAGGAGCTCTATTTATAGAATTATAGAGCTCCTCTTACACGTTATTGCAATTAATGAAAAGAGAACTTTCTATCTAATCATGGCCCATCGTCTTGAGCCAATCTCTGTTTTTCTGAGTGCTTGCTTTTTGCAGAGCCGATATTCGATCAGACCCACTAGGTAGAGAAGATGCTCTAATCATGAACAGTAGAAACTCTTTGAAAATACACGGGCAGTACTGATGCTGAAGAACAGTAGTAATCCTAAGTAACAACACTAACTCTTTAGCAGTAGTAAGTTATAAATAGTAGTAACTTAGTACTGGCAGTATTAACTTCACCCGGCAGTACTAACTTTATACTGGCAGTACAAACTCAAGCAGTAGTAACTGTTTCTACTGGTAGTACAAACCCGACAGTATTAACTTTTCTACTGGCAGTAGAAACTCTTCTTCAAACAGTAGTATCTCAGCAGTTGTGATCTAACCAGCAGTAGTAATCTTCATTCAAGCACTTAGCCATCTTCAGATCCAACAATCTCCCCCTAAACCTAATATGTCTCCTATAAATTCAAGTTTCCTAATTCTCCATTTAACTTAAAGGGATGCTAACAATACTATTTTCATTTCTTTGAAGCTTCAGTCTTCTGATATATCTGGTTTAAGATCATATGAAGAAGAGTTCTAGCAGTTTCTGAATCTTCTGGAGTAATAAGCTTAACTTGGATCAAGCATCTCATCAACCCCAGATTTAAATTGTACCTTCTCTCAGTCAACATGAACAGTAAATCCCAATTTTCCAATGAAACCTGATGAACTCCAGATCTAGGGAAATACCTCCACTGCTTGACAGGTACAAATCTTCCAAAAATATGAGGTACCTTTTCTGGTTCAAATAACATTTGTAGGTAACCCCAGACAATCCTATCCATCATCTTCACATTTGATTTATCCTCATATTTCATTTTACCAACCTCAAACATATCATCTATATCCTCCCTACTCACCTTCTTTAGAATCTCCTGAAATGACCTATAGAATTCAGTGGCTCCATCTGCCCTAGTTATCTTGGTCAAATCAGGTCCTTTATGCACCAGATGTACATTCTCCCAATCAACAATCTTTGGTGGTTTGGTAGCCAATGGATCTATCTTCACCCCATCATCTTTTAAGATTAACAGATTAAGCAGATGTACTTCATCTCTTTCCAATTCTTTTTCTTTTTCTCATTCTTTTTCTTTCTGTGCAGACTCACCCTCCTTATCACTCCTGTCCTGTTTTTCTTTTTCAACTTCTTTATCAAAATGAAATTTCAATCTTTCAAAGGACATTTTCTTCAACTAAACATCATGAATTAACCCCCTTAATCTTTCAATGTACATCTTTCTTAATTGGGTCTTGGTAGGTTTCCTATTTCTTTTAGCCTCTGTTCTTTTCTCTGCCTCTGCCTTTTTCTTTTTCTCCAATAAATCCTGCAGGGCCTGTTCTCTTTCTTCCTCATTATATCTGGCATGTTCTTCTGCTTGAAGTTTGAGGGCTACCTCATAATCATGAGCCTCCTGCTCCTCCCTTGTAGCAAAGCCCCCAAATTTTCCTTTCATTTTCTTTACAGGCACTTCTTCAACCAGTACACCCTTTCCCTTATCCTTAGGGTCAATTTTGGGCATCTCACCTCCAGAAGATTTTTCTGTTGGCTCAGAGAATGAGACCCCTTTCTCCTTTCTCCTTGAATAGACTCTGGGCTCTTCTTCTCCACCCATGGGCTCTGCCTCTGCACCCATTTCCTTTACACGCTCATCATCATTCACATCATTCTCATTCTCATTCTCATTCTCATTCTCATTCTCATTCTCATTCTCATTCTCTTGCCCAACCCTATCTCCAGTCACAAGTTCATCATCATCCCTATCATCATCTACCCATACATACCTTTTATTTTCATCTAAGCATTTCACAAGAGCTTTCTTCAGGTTGGCAATCTGTTGTTGCTGGAGCTCAACAAAGTCAGAAAGCTTTATGATGTCTCTGTTTTGCTTTTTGATCACCTTCTTCATCAACTTTACCTCATCCCACATAAACTCTAACATTCCCATCACATCCTGGTTAAAACTATCCTCATCACCTTTAGGATGTGAATCCCTTGGTGAATCATTGGAAACATTACCTTCTGCCTCAGGCATATCCTGATCAGCAGAGGCCCCTTGGTTCTTGGTACTGGAACCTGCATTAGAATCATCTCCCAAAGGAGATTCATCTGTTGCAGTTGCCTCTGGTTGGGTCTTATCTATGTTAACCTTGTCCTGCTCTGCCAGAGGGCTAGAAGCAGTAGGGTTAGCCCTTCCAGAATGGTCACTCCACTCCTCATGGACCACCTCCTCTACTACATTTGGTTGAGGCACATTGAGGGGAGGATCCTCAGGTTGTGCCTGTTTTTGTTTCTTTGTTTTGGTAGGCTTGGAGGTCCCTTGTTTTCTTTTTGATGTCTTACTAGTGGATGTGGGTTGGAGTTCAGATGGGATTTCTGCCCCCTCGTACCTAGTAGCAGGTACAACAAGCATTGTGGAAAATAATGTTGTTACCTTATGTGACACCCGACACTTTAAGTTAATTGTTAAACCTAACTAGAAACCCTAATTACTTGTATTTAGTTTGTATTAGGCTAAATATCTGTAATTACCTGTATATTTGAATATACACTTACGTGATTATGTGTTTATCTATAATTGCGCAAAACGATCGGACGGAGTCCGACACTACATGCGGCGTTGGTGATAATTTTTCATAAATAATGTAAATCTATTTTATAATTAAAATAATAGTTATTTACACTATATTATTATTAATAATAATAATACGCGAAAAACTAGACGTTGTGCATAAAACGTGACAAACGAAACGAAAACGCGCGAATCGAATTCGGCAACCAAACAAAGGTCGATAAATATTTTATTAAATCAAAATAAAGTATTTTAATAATACTTCAATCGAAAGATAAATCAATCCAATTGTTAGTTAAAAACAACTCAAAGAAACGTTAGGCGAGTTAACGATTTAACACGAATAACGTAAAACGGGCTTGAGAAACTATTGTACAAGCCCAAGGCTCTAATTGGGCTGGCCCAACAGAGCCCAAGGCCGGCCCATGAGGCCCAAAAACCGGCCCAGCCCTTTGGTCCAAAGGCCCACCCTATTTAAACCTACATTTCTTTCATTCCTCACATTCCACATTTACATTTTCACACACACACACTCTCAATTCTCTCTAACCACTCTCTAAAACTCTCACATCTCTCTCTAGAATCTGACCAAAAAAACAGCCCTAACACCACCACAATCACCAAAAATCCGGCCACCATCACCACCATCATCATTCACCATACTTTCAAGAAGAAATCAAGCCGAAAACGCAGGAAAACGAGCTCTCAAGGTTCATCTCTTTGTGCTTTCATCATCTTCTTTGTAAGAACTTAAAAACCCTTCTAAAACACTTCCATGAACATGTTATAAAGTTCACTTAACAATGAAATGTCCAAATCATAATATAAAAACGTTTTTCATGTTTAAAAAGTATCAAAAACGTCACATGCAAACAGACCAGAAAAATGACCCGACTTTGGGAGGATGTTTCTCCCTCAAAACTTAACCAAAATGGATGATTCAAAAGGCAAAAACTAAGTTTAAGAAGTTAGCTTTCATTTCCAAGTAGTTTCACAATTTTTGGAGTTCGTTTGATACCCGAAATGATTTTTACAAAAATATGTGTCCGGGCTGTCCAAGAACTCAGAAATTTATCCTTTCTTGTTTTAATCATAACTCGAGATATGCACCTCCAAATGACTTGAAACCACAGCCAAAAGTTCACAAATTTTGTTAGGTACAAATGTCGTTTAGATAACTTTTTCTGAAAATGTGTAGATCTTTTCCAGAAATCCGATCTTGTTGCATGTATCCGGATTGGTCACTTTCTGACCTCGGGGAACGAACGGAATTTTTAAAAATACTTAGAGGTACCCAAAAATTCTGTAAAAATTATTTTAAGAAACTAACATATTAAGGAACAACATAGATTTTTCCTGGATTTTTATTTGGAGATTTAGAACACGAAATAAAATCGACAAAAACTGACCTGTTACAGGCCCTGTGTCGCAGAAGCCCAGTAGTCTGCGACACAAGCCTTTTGTGTCGCTATAAAACGAATCGTCACATTAGCGACACAAGCTTTTGTGTCGCCATAAACCGAATCGTCACATTAGCGACACAAACTTTTGTGTCGCCATAAACCGAATCGTCACATTAGCGACACAAGCTTTTGTGTCGCCATAAACCGAATCGACACATTAGCGACACAAGCTTTTGTGTCGCTATACACCCGAAACGTCACATTAGCGACACAAGCTTTTGTGTCACTATACACCCGAAACGTCACATTAGCGACACAAGACTTTGTGTCGCATAAACCCTAGTGTCGCACAATGGCGACACTAGCCCAGTGTCGCTAAAAACACAAAAATCGATACGTTTTCCTTAAAGCAATATATGCATAAATAAAAATTTTTCTTAAAACAAAAATCGATACGTTTTCCAACTCGACCCCAGCCAGGGGCTCTGCCCCTTGGACCCCGCTATCAGGGGCGCTGCCCCCGGACCCCCGTCATTAATGGGCTTCGCCCTTGCCACACTGATTAATTACCCATAACGGGAAAGTAGAAATACGCGTAACATAATTAATCAAAAGCTGTGTTTTCACAAAATATCACCAACGGCCTGTACATATTTTTCTAAGCACAAACGATAACTGAACAATTGGATATTTCTAATTGTGTGAACTTATTTAGGTGGACATTAACCCTCCACCTACACGATTAACTTAGGTGGACATTAACCCTCCACCTACATGATTGGCTTAGGTGGACACTAACCCTCCACCTACATGATTGGCTTAAGTGGACATTAACCCCCACTTATACAATCACTATAGATGGTCTTTTGAGACATCTACTTACACAACCTTATACGTTTAGGACGTTAGAAGGTTGCAACTTGGAACACATTGCTTGCTTCTAATCTCAGGTGAGTTTCATAGCCCCTTTTTACTGTTTCTAACTAGGGTAAGAATACATACAACTGCTTTCATACCGCTATTTTTATGTGAACACAAGTACTAAACTCGATATATTGGTTGCATGAGTTATTTTACTAATCCTGAAAGTCCCCCACATCATAGTTTGTTAGTATCGTTATAGCGTGAATGTTAATGAATAGTACTATTTGGGATTGACTCCCCCCGTCCGGGTTAGTA
This sequence comes from Gnaphalium uliginosum, assembly GCA_963930675.1. Classification (NCBI taxonomy): domain Eukaryota; kingdom Viridiplantae; phylum Streptophyta; class Magnoliopsida; order Asterales; family Asteraceae; genus Gnaphalium; species Gnaphalium uliginosum. The sequence continues at coordinate 64,525,482 of OZ005680.1, forward strand.
GCGCTAACTTGTCAAACGGACGCATTATCATTTGTTCTTACGAGTGTTGGATTAGGCACTCGCTGGGAGGCACCCCGATCGTGGCACTTGATTGTGACCCGACACCACAGTTAAGCTCGAACTATGAACTCATGGCAACAATATACACTATCTTTACATTTTTGTAATACATTACCTATCATTGTTGAATGATACAAACGGAAATCTTGTGTTCCATACGATGTTATATCAACTATTTACAAACCTATGAACTCACCAACTTTATGTTGACCTTTAAGTATGTATTTCTCAGGAGATCAACCGCAGTAGGTTTGCTTTTGGAAGAAGATAGCTCGAGTCGCATATTTTTCACAAACAACAGAGATTAGCTTGCATTATGATATGTTGAAATCTTCTAATAGATGCGTACTCTACTTTTGGTAAAACATATGTAAACATTGTGACTACGAACTGTAATGATTTTTGAAACGTCTCATATAGAAGTCGTTTGTTGTAATTCTTGTGTTGTGATATTTGATTTGGTCGGCGCCCCCAACGCAACACCCTACCTTCCGCTGCCACGTGTCTTGGGGGTGCGACACCTTATTAGAAAATCTCAAGTTCTGTCTCCTCATGTTTGAAAAAACTTTTGGAGTGTGAGACAGAACTGTCAAAATTTTGGAATGTGCATGTAAATCATTTATTTCTTCATTTAAGAAGATTTGGACAAACCTGGGATACATTAAAAACCTTTTAAAGGACTGCTCAATATTCCTGAGCATCCCATTAAAAATCATACGAGAAAAATTAAATAGTTGATTTGTAGCCAGACATACAATTGCAGAAGCAATTGCACTCCCAAACTCATTCCATCCTGTTCGTTTGGGTGACAGGCACTGTTGTATTGTATGGATTAGGAATTTCCATTGTGGGGGAGGAAAGCACTTTATAAAAAGTAAATTTGGATAAATCCCCTTCATAACCCATATTTTTTAAATTTTCAAAAATTACAGTGCCCTGTACACAATCCATACCTGAAACATCTTCTAGATGAAGATGATTGCGCATTGTCGCCTCTGACACCACCACTCTTTTGCCCTCCACCTTCGACACAATAAGCTTGATGCCGTCAATGGATTCGATTTTGGCGTGCTTCCAGAATGAGTTGATATGCTTGTAATAAACTGTTGGGTTTACAGTTAAAGCATAATGGATGTGACTTTCCTTCAGAAAATCAATGATTTCATGAAAGTCCGTCGCATCCGATTTCTTAACCAAATATGCAAGCATATTGTGGTTATCAACGATTGGAAGTGATGTATCAGAAGAGGAAGAAGGCGCCATTGATTATTGAAATTTTTGGTTGAAGGTGGTTAAGATTTCTGCTGCTTAGGTTTCTGCTGCTCAGGTCGAGAGAATAAAGAAGAAAGTGTTTTTGATACCTTAATACTGTTGTATAAGTAGTAGCGCCAAGCCCTAGATTTTCACAAACTGTAGAAACTTGAAAACAATATTAATTACACTAACAGTAGTAAAAGTATTAAAACAACATAAAGTTAATAACAGTATTAACTCTCAACCAGTATAAAGATACATACTAGCAGTATTAACTAAGTGCCAGAAGTATACATAACCAGTATAAAGTGTGAGAACAGTAGTAATACTACACACAGTATTAACTTGGACAGTAGTAAGCATATGAGCAGTATTAACATCACACATGAGTTGAAGAACAGTACTAATATTGCCAACAGTACTAACTAGTTATAAGCAGTACTAACCGACCAAGGCAGTAGAAACTTATTACTAGCAGTACAAAATTATTTAGTAGTATTAACAGTACTATTTTTTTTTTTTAATAACACCAGAACTTAATACCTGTACAATTTTAATTAAAAGAAACAATATATATATATATATATATATATATATATATATATATATATATATATATATATATATATATAGAGGATAGAGTACTAATTAGTGAAGACAGTAATAATAAGACTTAACTGTATTAATTGGTCCAGCAGTACTTTGTGATTAGCAGTAGTAATTAATACTGACAGCATTAAAATTACTATAAATAGCACTAACTAGTGTATCAGTATTAATCCTTGTATAAGCACTTTAGAGTTTTAATGAGAAAACTTTAAGTAGGATTTATCATTCCAATACTTGTAACCAAAAATGTAAATCTACCAACATCAAATGCTTTGGTGAATAGATCTGCAAATTGATTATCAGTATGGACTTTAAAGATTTGAATTAACTTTTTCTCATTACAATCTTTAATAAAATGATATCTGATTTCAATGTGCTTGGTTTTTGAGTGTTTAACATGATTATTAATAATACTGATTGCACTATTATTGTCATTAAAAATGGGAGTATTTAAAAGAGTCAAACCATAGTCCAGCAATTGATTTTGAATCTAGAGCACCTGTGTACAGCAACTTGATGCTGCTACATACTCTGCTTCTGCTGTTGATGTTGAAACAGTAGTTTGCTTTTTGCATTGCCATGAGACCAATCTACTACACAGAAATTGACACCTACCAGATGTTGATTTTCTGTCCATATTAGCTCCCCCATAATCACTATCTGTATATATAATAAGATCAAAAGATAAATCTTTTTGATACCAAAGGCCCAATTTTGGTTGACCCTTTAGATATCTGAAGATTCTTTTGACTGCATGCAAATGAGATAACTTCGGATTTGCTTGAAATTTAGCACAAACACATACAGCAAACATAATATCTGGCCTTGAAGATGTTAGATATAATAGAGAGTCTATCATTGACCTATACAGGTGAATGTCTACATCCTCCCCTCAAAATCTGCATGTAGTTGCTTCTATTTTTCCATTGGTGTACTTGCAACTTTTGCATCTTTATACCCAAACTTCTCCAGAATATCATTTATATACTTTCCTTGACTTATAAAAATATCATCCTGCTGCTGCTTAACTTGAAGTTCAAGAAAGAAAGTCAATTCTCCCATTGAACTCATCTGAAACTTTTGATGCATGAGTTCTTCAAATTCCTTGCAAAGAGAATCCCTTGTAGATCCAAAAATGATATCATCCACATATATTTGAACATGGAGAATATCATTCTTGATCTTCTTTGTGAACAACGTTTTATCTATTGCTCCTCTGTTGAACCATTTTTTCAGCAGGTAGATTGACAAAGTGTCATACCATGCTCTTGGAGCTTGATGCAGACCATATAAAGCTTTGTCAAGTCTATAAACTTTGTCTGGATGATTTGGATCTTCAAACCCTGGAGGTTGACAAACATACACCTCTTCTTCAATTTTTCCATATAAGAATGCACTCTTCACATCCATCTGGTAGACTTTGAAACCCTTGTAGGAAGCATAAGTCAAAAATAATCTTATGGCTTCAATTCTAGCAACAGGAGCAAATACTTCATCATAATCTATCCCTTCTTCTTGTGTGTACCCCTGAGCCACTAATCTGGCTTTATTTTTGATCACTATGCCCCTTTCATCCTTTTTGTTCCTGAAAACCCATTTAGTACCAATAGGTCTTTTTCCTTTAGGAAGATCCATTAATGACCACACCTCCTGAATTTTGAATTGAAGTAACTCCTCCTTCATTGCCTCAACTCAGCTTGGATCTTTTAGAGCTTCTACTATTTTCTTGGGCTCTATTTGAGAGAGAAAAGCAGCAAACGGACATTCACTCATAAAGCTTTCACTTTCTGAATCCTAATGAACTACTGATTTCCCCATTGTTTGCCTTGCAGATCCTATATCTCCAATAACATTCTCTAGAGGATGGTTGAGTTGAACCCTGGCAGATGGTTGAAATGTTACAAGAATATGAGTCTAGATTGGTGATATTCAAATCAGGACTTCCTTCTTTTTCAATATCTGCTTCATTTAATTGTATGATAGGTTCAGACACCATTTTTTCACCTGCATTATCTTCTGCTACTTTTGAGCAGCTTTCTTGATCTTCTGCAGTATCAGATGTTGTAGATGTTTCTACTGTTTCTTCACTTTGACCTGATGATTGTGAATTTTGTTGTGGAGATGGTTGAGATACTTGTGGTGGATCAGCAGACCAGATAGGAAAGAGAATATATTCAGATTTATCATCTTTCTTATCTGCTGCTGCTGGTTCACCCATACCTGCACTTGATGATTCAAACATATATCTAAAAGATTTTGTTAGTGCATCAATATCAAACAACCATTATGGACCTTTTCCAACAGTATTAACAGTATGTTCATTAAAAGTCACATTCATACATTCTTCAACTATCCTACTTTTTTGGTTAAATACTCTATAAGCTTTGCTTTGTGTAGAGTATCCTACAAAGACACCTTCATCAACTTTACTATCAAACTTTTCTAGATGATCTTTGGTATTCAAGATAGTACAAGGACACCCAAATGGTTTTAAGAAACTAATCAAATGTTTTCTGATAAAGAAAAGTTCATAAGGGGTCTTGTTATGAGGCTTAACAATAGATACCCTGTTTTGAACATAGCAAGCAGTACTAATAGCTTCTGCCCAAAAGGTTATTGGCAATTTAGAATCTGCTAACATAGTTCTTGCACCTCAATTAGTGTCCTATTTTTTCTTTCTGCTACTCCATTTTGTTGTGGAGTCCTAGGAGCACTAAACTGTCTTTCTATACCTTTAGCTTTACGAAAACTGTTCATATCTTGATTCTTAAACTCAGTTCCATTATCACTCCTGATGATTCTAACCTTTTGATTAGTTTGATTTTCTATTTTAGTAATGAATGATCTTAGTATTTCACCAGTTTCATCCTTAGTTCTCAAAAAGAAAACCCAACTAAATCTGCTAAAGTCATCAGTGACCACCATGCAATATTGTTTCTTGCCTATTGTCATTACATTGGTTGAACCAAAAAGATCCATATGTAACAACTGTAAAGGTGTGCAGTTTGAATTCACAATTTTGGACTTAAAAGAAGTTTTGTGTTGTTTGCCTTTTTGACAGGCAACACAATGATCATCACATCAATACATTTTCTCAGGTAAACCTCTTACCAATTTGTTTTTAACAAGTTTATTCATGGTTTTGTAATTCATGTGACACATCCTTCTATGCCAAAGATCAGACTCATCTAAAGATGCTTTCGATAGGAGACAATTTAGGTTTTGTTGAGGATTCAGGTTTGCCAAATCACAGCAGTATACATTATCTTTTCTGGAAGTTCTAAGTAAAATTTTGCTTTCATCAACTTTGAAATCTTCAGAAAGAATAAAGCATTCTGTGTTGGTAAAAAGAACTGGGTTCCTTTTATCTGTGATTTGACTTACACTTAACATATTGTATTTTACCTCCTCAACAAAATAAACATCATTAAAGTTTAATTTGTCACCTTTTACCATATCTTTTCTAGTGATTCTTCCTCCCTTGGAATTTCCTCCAAATGCTACATATCCACCATTGAAAGACTTGAAATTCTGTAGCTTTGATCTATCTCTTGTCATGTGCCTTGAGCATCCACTATCAATATGCCATAAGTTTCTTTTGGACTTGCTCTGCACATTTTAGAAAGGAAGGAAATTAATTTCTGTTGGGAACTCAAACCAGAGTGGTTCTGGGTTTCCCATGTGCATCAATGTAGTCAATTCTCTTGAAGATCATTGATTGTGATGCACTGTTGGTTTTTGATAATTTAGATTTTTCAGTAGAAACAGGTTTCCAAAATCATCTTGTTTTTTACACAGTTTTCATTGCAGCAGTAGTAATATGATTAGCAGCATAAAAATGTTCAGCAGTATTAATATGCTTAGCAGTATTAACTATTTTTACAGTATTAATTGGCTTAGCAGTATTAACTTGCTTATTTATTTTTACTACTGTTTGCCTTGTTTTACTACTGTTGGCTACTTTTGCTTTTGCCTTCATCCTTTTTGCAGCACTAACAGAGTTAATTTTTGATTTAAAATTTATTTGATTAACTCTGTTAGATGTTGTCCATACTTGAGTTATAATCCTTTGAGTGTTCTTGGGATTATAAAAACAGTCATGTTAAAGATGATTGAATCTGCCACATATAAAGCATGCTTTTTCTTTTACAACTGAAAAGTTTTGTCCAAATTTATGTGAAATCATTTGATTCCAGTTTCTTTGATTGCCTCTTGGACTTGATTTAAAAACCTTTTGTGAAGAAAAACTTGCTTTGCATTTACAGTGAGCACAGTTATGTAAAACAGATCTATCATTTAACAATTTCTTTTTATTTTTACTAACTGTTTTTGTTTGCTCTTTTGCATAACCTAGTACATTTCTAGATTTTAGATTTAAATTCATCTTGGCTTTTTCCTCAAACAATTTCTCACCCTCTGCTAGCTTAATCTTATCTAGATTAGATGCTAGCCCAGTAATTTCTAATTATTCAGATTTTTATTAGTTTCAGTCTTCTCAACAACTTTCTTCTTTTCAGCAACCTCTTTCTCACAACTCACTTCTAAGCTCTTAACTGGACCCACCTTAGTAACTTCAATTGGAACTTCCTGTTTTAAGTCACTTTTGTCTACCTCAGCCTTTTGAAAATAATTGTTGTTATAAGGTGGTGGAACACTAGAGTAACCTAGTCCTGTTTTGAGCTTGTCATGTATTTGAGCTTTTATTAGACTTTGAAGTTTAACATATGCACTATCTAGATCACTTGCTTTTAGTTTAATGCTATCTCTTTCATTTGTAACTTCTATAACCTTTTTGTTCAGCTCATCTACTTTATCTTGTAAGCAATCTCTTTCCCATCTAGCATATTTAAGATCATAATCATATTGTGTTTCATTTTCTTGATATGATTTAATCTGTTTTTCTAGCTTTTCTATGGTATTAGTGGTTGCTCTGCTCTTCATATCCCATTTTTTAATTCCTCACATATTTTAGTATTATGATCCCTATAATCTTTGACAGTTTTCTTACAAATAGAGGAACATAATTTGTTTTGTACCTCATAAGGAATCTCAGAAGTAGATTCTGATTCAGTAATTGTCATCAGTGCTTGGTTCTGCATCTCCTGTTCTGCTTGGTCACTCCAATCAAATCTCATCCCATCTTGTGACACTAGTGCAGTTGAGTTGGAGTTGCTTTGGATTGGGATGCTTCTGTTTTGAGCTCCATTGAAACTTCCAGCTCTCTGGTTGTTTCCTTCTGTTCTTCCTGAACTTCTGCATTCTCTAGCAAAGTGGTCTTGCTTATGACAGTTAAAGCATTCCACTTTACTTTTATCAAATCCTGCACCATCTTCTCTTCTATATGCAAAGTTGCTCCTGCCTGTTCTTTGCATGAATCTTTTTGCTCTTAAGGTTATCATTGCCATTTGCCATTTTAAGTCCATTTCTTCTAAATCATCGGGATCTACGTGTTCTAGTTCTCCATTAGTCAGTGAAGAATTCACATGACTAGCATAAAAAGCTTCTAAAATAGAGTCATTAGGTTTATCCTTAGAGGATGTCCCATGATTTATAGAAGTAGTTCCATATTGATTTAGATTTTCAAATGGTTGTCCTCCCATGGACACAAAAGCAGCATTATTTGAGAATGTAAAGGTTTGTTTCTTGTTTTCAACCTCATATTCAAATGATCTTAAATTATTATATAAGTCATCTAAATCCTTCTCATCAAGGTGGCTACCTTGTCTCAAAGATACAGTATATATAGTCCATTCATCACCTAAAGACCTTAAAAACTTCATGTTCAAGTCATCTTTATCTATTTTAACATTATGGTTTTCTAGGTCTCCAACTAATTTTGAAAATCTGTCAAAGGTTTGAGTTAAGGTTTCAGTTTTTACACCCATAAAATTTTCAAATTGTTGCTTTAACATGGATCTTTGAGTTTTCTTTGTGCTTTCATTACCCCCAAAACGTTTGGCAATAGCTTCCCAAAGTTCTTGAGCATCATCACATTTTTCAAATCTTCTTTGGTACTCATATGTAATAGAAAGCAATAGCGTACTTAAAGATTTTAATTCTGTTGATCTCTCTTTTCTTTCTGCATCAGATGTTGGTGGTGCTCTGTGAATTTTAGCACCGTCACTATCAATAGCATATTTAGGTCCATTTTCAATGATTTCCCACATGGAATAATCAGTAAGAAGCATGTATTGCTTAATTCTGGTTTTCCACATGTCATACTCATTAGGTTTAAGTATGAAAATTCTTGTGGCCTGGATTCCATCACTGGTTTCTGAAGTCATTTTGAAAAGTGATTTAAACGATTTTAAAGACTTCAATAAAACAGTAAAAATTAATAGTAATCAAACAGAACATATGTAATTTAGTAAGAAAAACTCAATGGAACAGTAATTTTTCAACTTCTTATATTCAATGGTTTAACACAAGCTCTTATACCAATTGAAAGGATCTATTGATCCTTTGGCAATATAAAGCAAAGAATATTTTATAGATGAACCGCGAAATAGTAATCTATAAATTAAGAAGTTTAATCAATTGTTCAAGATACAATTAATATGCAGAAATAACACAAGAAATTAAATATCAAAAGCTTCAATATTATTACTTGAATAATACAAATACACTTGAGTATTAGGGTTACAATCAACCTTGAAGCTAATATATTTCTTATGTCTATTACATAACACTTATCTATTTAATCTGAAGGTAAGGAGCTCTATTTATAGAACTCCTCTTACACATTATTGCAATTAATGAAAAGAGAACTTTCTATCTAATCGTGGCCTATCGTCTTGAGTCAATCTCTGCTTTTCTGAGTGCTTGCTTTTTGCAAAGCCGATATTCGATCAGACCCACTAGGTAGAGAAGATGCTCTAATCATAAACAGTAGAAACTCTTTGAAAATACACGGGCAGTACTAATGCTGAAGAACAGTAGTAATCCTAAGTAACAGCACCAACTCTTTAGCAGTAGTAAGTTATAAACAGTAGTAACTTACCTGACAGTAGTAACTTAGTACTGGCAGTAGTAACTTCACCCGGCAGTACTAACTTTATACTGACAGTACTAACTCAAGCAGTAGTAACTGTTTCTACTGGTAGTACAAACCCGACAGTATTAACTTTTCTACTGGCAGTAGAAACTCTTCTTCTAACAGTAGTATCTCAGCAGTTGTAATCTAACCAACAGTAGTAATCTAACCAACAGTAGTAATCTTCATTCAAGCACTTAGCCATCTTCAGACCCAACAGCCCACGATTTGAACAATTGATAACCGTTAATTGTATGTATGCAAATCTTACATGACTCAAACGCCCTTTTATTTGTAAATGATTTTGTTTATTTGGAATAGACACATGTCACTCTAATATGACTTTTTATCCCTTTTTAATTTAGTGATTTTTTAGTTGAAACAAAACCTATATATATATTATCACACTTTGGTAAGCTTTGGTTTTGATTTGATAAAAAATACATTAAATAGATGACATAACATATATTGAAGCAAAATATGCTAAACAACATACAACAAAGAACGATATTAGCCAAACAATCGAAGTATCATTAAGTGCTATTAGCAAGACGTAAATCCGTATCCATATTAAGTCTCGATTATTTTCATTAAGGTTTGATACCGAAGAAACCCAAACAAACTTTCCACAATGTAATCAAATAGAATGATCGGAAGCGCACGGGCACAGACACAAAAAAAAAAAAGAAAAAAAAAAGAAGCTAAGCAATAAACATACATATATACATACATTGATTAGGCTTACATTATCCCACACCCCCAGACCCCCACCTTACAAAAACACACGCACACTCATGTATGTCAGTCTGTGTGTGGTGAGATCATATGATGATGATAACGTGAGGCCACAAACAACATGTGATGACCTTCTTTATACTCCAGTGTTATGTATGTTTAATTTCTCTCTTTGTTGTGCACCTATAAATACCCGGCCACCCACTGCCCAATTCCAATACACTATACACTCAAATTCACAAACACTCTATCAGAACTCTAGATTCCTAGATGATACTCATATAGATAGATATAGGTGATCGATCTTTGTTGGAGAAGCAGGGTACGTGCAAAGATACACAGAAACTGTAATCCCGTTATTGGTTTATATTGCACGTACTCTCCCTCCCCAACGTAGGTCTGCTCACCTTCCTTGTTAACTGTTCATGCTCTTATCGGTTCATACGTTAATATATTGCAAACATCTCTAAAATAATCGTGTTTTTAACATTAAAATGGTAGCTGAAATTTAGTTTCTATTTGGTATATAGTATCTGATTTTACGTCTCATGTTGTATTGGATTCCAACTCTTTAAATTATGACCTAAATGCATGGGACTCAATTATTGCTTAAAATTTGTTACTACATGACAAGAATAAAAAATTTAAACGGTCTTAGATTCTATAAGTTAATTTTAATTTGTGTACGTAATCATCACGCCCTTTCTGCCAAAAATCAAGCTAAGCTCCTTGTATCTTTTTTCAGAAGACGGGCATGGCTTCGAAGAAGGGTTTAATATAATTTAAGCTTTTTCGAATTTAAGAGAGGGGAAATGTGGCTATTCATAACATATTTAGTAAATATATAGTTACTAACATATATATGGAAGTTCATTTGTGCATGTCAAGTAAGTATTCGTTTCTTGCCTCTTCATGCAGTAGCTACTTGCTAGTTGTTAATACAAATATACGAGGGTATTTGAAAATGTGGTTTCAAAACAGATTTTCGAGTTTTCAAAAGGTCATTTTAAAAAAACATGTTGCAAACAACTTTTCAAAAGCGCATTTTCTACTTGGTAAAATACAGATAATCATTTCTTTGACAACCAATCCTTTTTTAATTATTTGCATTTTACAAACGTAATAATCAGATAATATTCTCAAAATGCGATCCTAAACGCTCCCTGTACACGTTAACTCTAAAAAAATAATAAATGGAAGTGATAGATCACATGTATGAGCAATTCCAAAGGATAACACACGTGATTTTTCAAAGAGATAATTTTAAAGCACAATTAAAGCGTAAAGGGTTTGTCTTTATTACCAAGATTTACAACTTGGTTTAACATGTGTCGTTTTCGAACTTTATAGATATTATTAACCTATTTTGGTTTTACTTACTTGTTAATATATCTAAAATATATTCATTAGAGTACAAGGAGTGTTACAATGTTAAATATTAAAACTGAATACAATTTTTGTAGAATTTGTTCGGTATTAAAGTTGGTATGAAAAGAGACTCACAAATTATTGTTGGACCAATTAAATGAAAGGGAAAAAATAAAAAAAAATCATCTTACTTGACATTTGTTCGTCAACTTCGGCCGGAAATGTTGGAAATTCGGAGTAACGCAATCAACGTGTTTTAACATAAACACACAGCCACAACAATAAACGGGTCACCAATTACTAACTAAACAATTGTTCAAAGCAACAAGATAAATAAACACGAATAATACAACACATGGATTTAACGTGGTTATGTCCAATCTCCAACTTGAAGATTGGTTTAGTCCATAAGTCAAACCAAAGAGTTTTACTAATATTTTCGTAGTCCAAGGGTTACAATTACATAGGGTATTTTTAAATAAGGAAAAATCAACTTGCAGACCAAGAAAGCGCGTTTTTCTTCACATTCCCAATAGTATCCCACTTAAAGATTAATTTGATCCCAAAACAAGTAATCCTTCACAATCTCATTCATTCATCAATGTCACCCGCTCCAACCTTATATCTTCGAAATACCATTCGGGACACGCCGCTCGACCAAACATAATCGGAAGACTTTTGACATAAAGCTACCAGAACACACACCATGAAACTGGGACCACTCTCCGGTTATTCGCATCTCCATCTTCTAGCCCAGAAATGTGTGAAAAGTCCAACCATAAGATTCTTTCAAGAGACACTGTCTCTTCAATTTCTCGATTACAGCCACATCTGATCCTGTCATCGACATGTCAACGACCAACTCATACAGAATTTCGTCTATCCAATTTTTCTTCCCAACAATCAGAAAATCACCGATAGAACAAACTCGTAGCTCATCATAAAGGTTTATTTGTGAGAACCCATTCACAACCATGAAAACCTACTTCATCTAAATTCACTTTCCCGCTTGTACACCGACCCCAAAACATAGCTATGATATCTATGAACATGTCTTCTCCCACTCAGTCCGCTACCACTTTACGAATTCAAACAATAATCGCGACTTTCTAAGAAGACTCTGGTTCATAATACACGGTCAGTCACAAGAAAACTTGCCATCAGAGAGTACAAATTTGAAGATCTGAATGCTCTAGTGTTATCCAGATCCACACACTAAACCCCTAAAATCTTGAGATCCATTAATCGCACAACCGCCTCAAGACTCCCACTAATCGTCAAATTCCCACTAGCTTCGACATTTTCCTCGGTTACCAAACTCCCAATAGATCCCGACACTCTAAAAACTATTTGAAAGCTCATAAGGTATTACAAAATTATCCGCCTCTGACCCACTTGATAATTCTCAATTGATTTCCCGAGAAGATTTTGTTGATGTATAACCAACATGCTTGTTGACAACAACTTGTATAGAAAAACATAGTTTATCTTGTCTGTTTGTGCGACATTTCATTTTGTAATATAGCGACACTAAGCTAGTGTCGCAATGGCGACACTAGGCTAGTGTCGCATGAGTCGGTCTATAGAAGTGTCGCAATTGACAGTCCCTATATACTCTAATTAAAGTTTCATTTTGTGAGTGTGAAAAAAAGGGTTTGAGAGAGTTTGGTGTGGAGCTTAATTGTTTATTTTCTGTAATCATTGTGAATCAATAAACAGAAACATTATTTACATTCTCACATTATATATATTCATGTTCATACAATCGATTGATTATTTTCGCGAATCAATCGATTCGATTCATCTACGAAGTCGTTACGAGGACTATCAGATTCGCTCTATCGTTTGCATCAATCAATACTCGAGGCCAGTCGAACGCGTTCTCTCGACACCTTTTACAATCAATATCTTCATGTTTAGGAGTTCTAACCTGCCTAATCATTTCAACCCATGGAATACTCGACCAAATCAAGGTTTTCCATTTCAACTCGCGAGCGATAGTCAAACTCCCTCGATAACTCCCACTGTCGATTACCAAATGGACGTGGACCATGTATTACCCAATTACCAAACCGGAAAACCATCATCTTGAGCTCCGTAACAAACCTCACATCTTACATAATCCCGTCCCTATATCAATGAAGTTCCCAAGCCATCACGTCCCTACACTCGCAACATCAAACCCTTAAGTCTGATAACTTTCATATAAGCTCTAACCTGTCTCGATCACATCCCTACATTTGCTTTTATAAATTCTTTCGCACAGGATCACAAGAAAAACCGTTTTCTGGTCGTCTCACCGTGATCTCCAACTTCGTACAGCAACGGGAGTCGTCGCGTGGCGATCTTTTCTCTGTAAACAAACTTTTCTTTCGTTCAATTAATCTTCACATTCCCAATAGGAAATGGCCGACCGGCTCTAATGGTGGTTAACGACGAAAAGATGCCCTCACTTCCCGTACTTTCATTAAAGATATTCTTCTCATAAATTTCATTTAAAAAATTATTAATTATATGAAATGATATAATACATTTGAAAAGTTAATTACAATTGGTATAGTAATTTAAATTTTGGAGAATGTTGAGCCAGTTAATATAGTCATCAAACTATGCTACTGTACATAATATCATAACAATTTATGATTTTCGAAAATAAAAATAAATATCTATAATAACAATCTACCCATCGGAATAACCTTTTTCTTTTTATTTGGTAACCACAAAAGTAATACGATACATCTTTTTTAGAAGATTTACGCATAAATATCCGCATTATCATGTGATTAAAGTGTACAACTGTAAAATAACTCACGCTTTTCATCAATTACTCCAAAACATAAAAGCAAATGGTGGATGGCATGATCAACTCATGAAGATTTCACCAAAATGTAATCAAATAGATTACCCACAACACGCAAAGCGCAAATAGCATGCATGAATTATGTAATCCCACCTTGCAAAAGACACACTCATAGATCATATGTGTCTTGTGAACTCATGTGATGGTGCCTTGAGCCACAACAACCACTAGCAGCCTCTAATACTCTTGTGTGCACCTATAAATACCTACCCATTATGCCAACAGACCATAAACTGATCAAATCTTATTCATACACCATAATGTATTAGATCAATAGGTGATTGATCTTTGTTGGAGAAGCAGGGTACGTGCTAAGAATAGAGACTTGGAATCAATTTGTTCAATTCTTGGTTTATTGCATGTACTCTCCTTCTCCACCATAGATTTGATCACCTTCTTACGACTCGCGTTCGTTTGAGTTCATACATTCCAAATATTTCTGACACAGTTTTTGTATGATACAAGTATTTGCCTTTTTCCCTTGTTTGGTATAATATCTTCAAAGTCTTTGACATAGCTCTCTTATGCTATAAGTGGTGTTTAATTATCTCTAAATCTCTTGAACGGGTTATATTGCAGAATACAATTGAAAGGGTGATAAATATTTAGGAATTTTATGTATTGTGGCCATAATTAATAACGTTGACCATTTTTTAATCGTTTAATTTATTTGTTTTATTTTCTCTTCCAATTATGGAAGGAGGTCGATATTAGATCACAGGATGCCCTTTCACTACCTAGCAGGGCTTTTTACCTACAGTAGGTTTGTATGTGTGATAAGAGTTTTATACTTTTATGTACAATGTACAATATTTGGATCAACATATGCTTTAACATGTAATTTTGACTAATCAATAATGAACAGATCGAAAAAACCAAGAATACTATATCTGTTATGCCGTGAAGCACCGTGCAGGAGCCGCAAGAACTGTAAATCAAAAACAATATGCAACTTAAAATATGTAAGATGTCATCGATACAGACGAGACGTTGAGGACGTACAGAACGATTTCCCTAAATTTCAATTAACGGGATATTTTAATTCCCTTGGACATTCTCTAGTCAAATCATGCCATAACTGAAAGATATGTTACTTTCTGGAAAATATAATCAAATTTGATTAGTCTAAACCAACTGCCTGATTAATATTTAACATTGAGTTTAACAAACAAAGTTGTATACTTGAAAACTAACATGGATTGCTACAATTAAAGGACCGGATATTCCTTACAAGAACGTAAACCAGTCTCCATATACTCTGTTTTTAATCTGTACGTATTATGCTTGTTTGATATAGTAAAATTTTCAGTTTTATCTATAACTTTTGACCGGGTAATGTTTGTTTAGATTTATTAAGTACAAATCATGATTAATTAAGACTTAATTTTCACACGCGTGTTTATTAAGACAACGATCTTCCATTATTTAGAGATTTTTATTTTTTTATTTTATGTGTCAGACGTTTTGAGAGAAAATCATGGAGTGGTGGTCGGATTTACTCATCAACACAGCATGATCTTACTTTTAACTCGGTCTGGTTGACCGCTACCACCGCTCACATAAGCATCACACAGGTAAAAAAATCCTCGTATGATGAAAGATGATACATTATTTTTTATATTTTCTTGATAAGGTAAACTTTTATTGATAAATTTAGAGGTACATCCCACCAGTAGTGAAGATCTGGAAATTACTTTGTTGATACATCCCTAATCAGTATTTGACTCAAAACTGAGGAATAAAAATCAGTTAGCAAATGTTATCTTGGACATTTACTGATTTACACCACAAGTTTTCTCTATTAACTTACTTCTGTAAATTATTGGTCACTTGTTAGGAGTGAACACGGCTAGATACATTCTCTACAACGTTACAGGCTCCGAGTACAGTTCAAATCTCATGGAACAGGATAGCTGAGGCTCCTATAAAGATCAAATTTCTCAATGTAAGCACTTGGGTCGAGAATTAATAATTACCAATAGAAATTTCATGATGATTATATAAATTTGACTTGTTTGATTTACCACTTGTCAGTAATTACATATAGCTCCTAAAAATCTACACGCAAATTTTTGATTTGTAAGTACAACATTTTAGGAATTGGAGCTCTGCAGTCTGGGCGCTAGATGCATGTACATTCGTAAGTAGTGTGGGTGTTTTGATATCAATAACATATTCTTGGATTGAACAAAAACAAAAATACCTGCAACTAAGAGGATGCAAATGGAGCAATTCGTCCGACCACTTCTTGAGCTTGATGGACTTTTTTGCGCATAGAGTTAAGTAGCTTTCCATAAGTTAGCTTGCTCTCAGTTTCCATAGCTTCAATGAAGCTAAATGTCAAAGCACCTATAGCATTTCCGGTGAAAGCCTGCACAAGCATTGATGCATAGTGCAAATAAATAAAACATAATTAACTTAAATAATTAAACAAATACTTTTTATGGAAGACAGATTATATGCGTCCAAGGGAGATGAAGCGCAGCGTTCAGATCATGGGTGGCACTCTCACAGTGGATCAAGCGATCCATTCATCATATCAGTGCTGCAACACCTCTTGATATCAATGCATTGTGGGTGCCCGCCTCACGTTTTTCTAGGTATACACGCGCACACTGTTTTGGGGAAAGGATATACAAGTGAATACTTACTGATGTGTCCGCTGAGTTTTGGTGATCGGCACAAGCACTGATAGATATTGCTTTTCCACCACTAGTCCCCTTATTTGTAAGTTGGTGTTCTTCCCACATATAGAATCCCTCACTGATCCGAAAGTCACATTTATCATTTTGGAATATGCATCAAAATTGTAAACTTCAAATAGATATGATTAATTAGCAAAAGAAACTAAATTTGGTTTAGACAAGTTACTTAAGAAGGACATGTTGCATAATATTTGGAAACATGTGATACATGTACTATATATAATTGATACTTACTGGTTGATCTTGCAAAGAAAAGGTAGATCTAGTAGAGTTCCACTGAAGCAAGTGTCGATGACACTATGTAGTGTTACTCCATGTGGCAGTGGTGCTACAATGGTGGCATTTATATCATCGTCTAGTATCTTTCCAGCCTCTCTATAGTCAACAGGGCACAAAGCTTCATCATAGCCATCGATCTCATCGCCATTTTTATCACGCACTTGGGTACCATGCCCTGCATAGTAGAACATCAGTGAATCTCCAGATTGACAACCTTGAACGAGCCAGCGCAGTGCCTCTTCTATATTACGTTTTGTTGGAATCCTAGAACGGTCAGATTCCACTTCTGCAGCAAACGTTAGAATGGTCAGAACCACAATTCTAGATATGTTTATCGTGTTAGAAGCATTGCAGTTTTAAGTATTTAAAATTGAATTGGAATCATCTAATGTTAATTCAAAGCAACATGAGAAATCATGTTATCTAATTAGAAATTATTAAATACAACTTATGACCCACCATTAACTACAATCAATGACCCCTTTTTATTTCCTCTCAATCCATTAAATCATTTTCTGTTAATCAGTATACCGATACATGTCTATGAAGTATAAACTGTTCCTTGAAATTTATACAACTCAAAGTAAATTAACTTGAGAGAAGGGAAAAAAAAAACTTTAGTACCTGTAAGGATGCGGATGGAAGCATGCGGAAAGCCTAGTTTGTTAATTAGTAATTGTTGCATGCTTCCAACATTATGAACACTGGCTTCAAGTTTCTTTTTGTGGCTGTTGTAGGTCACACCACATAAAACTGCCCTCTTCCTCTCATGAACTTGAGGAGAAGGTTGAAGAATTTTCGTTTGTGCAAAACGAGCCAACTGTGGTTGTATAAAGCGTTGGTATCTATTGACATTCACCGTCGCAGGAGGAACAGCCTGCGATAGTGCTAATGTTTGGGAGTGTTGTTGTCGCACCCCACCGTGGCGGAATCACAACGGGACATGACTAATCCGAATCATAACAGAGATTACATCGAACGACCTCTATATGAGTTGTTTTAAATAAATACATTTCCGAGATTTCATTGTTTAAACGTAACTTTTACAACTAATTAATTCACGCTAGAGTTCACGTCTAGATTGAGAGATTCTAATACATAACTAATATACAAAATAGTAATGCAGTGAAATCTCCAATAAAATGCTGTTTGCAAAACATGTGACTCTAGTGTATTGTTTCCAAAAGCATCCCATGCTTAGTGCTACTGCGGACCTGAGAGATACACGCTAAAAATGGTCAACATAAAGTTGGTGAGCTCATAGGTTTAAACAGTTGCAAATGAAAACATGAACCACAAGATTTCCATAGTGTTGCACGAATGCAAAAATAAGTATACTATTGCCATGAGCTCATGCATTCGAAACTTAACAGTTTATGTTGGTGCCTCTTGTAAGTGCCTAATCCAGCACACTTAGATGGATTAAATAATTATACGTCCGTTTGACCAGTTAGCGCGACTAACCCAGACGGGGGTGTCAATCCCAAATAGATCTATTCACAACATTCGCGTTTAAGTCCATAACTAACGAACCATGATATGAGAGGCCTTAATGGATTAGTAAGCTACTCATGCAATACGTATATGTTTTTCCTGTACTTGTGTTCATAAAAACCTGAGCATGTATTCTCACCCCAATAATACAAATAGAAAGGGGCTATGAGACTCACCTGAGTCTTGTAAGCTAGCGGTTTCTAAAAGCAAGTGTGTTTTCCAATATATGTAACCTTCTGGCGCCCTAAACGCGTAAGGTTATATGTAAGTGGAGGACTAACAGTCCACTTATGCTAGTTGTTCACTCAACTAGTATGTCCAAATGTTTAATGTTTTCGAAAATGTGTACGGCCCGTTGGTGAAGTTTTTGTAATAATAATTCTCAACAATATTATTATTATGTTCGTTACACTCTATACTTTGTAAAAGTATATGTTAATTGTTTTCGAGTTGTCTCATATGTAGTTTATTCGTTGTACATATATATATATATATATATATATATATATATATATATACTTTGTTTGTCGTAGATATATATACAATATTTATTCGTTGCATTTATATATAGTTGGTTGGTGTATATATATACATACATGTACATGTACATGTACATGTGTGTATATATATATATATATATATATATATATATGTATATATATATATATATATATAGTTTACGTTTGAGTAAATATGTATATATGTATGAGTATCGCTTTCGTTTTCGTTTAAGTGTAAATGTAAAAGTGTCGTTTTTCGTTTGTGTTATATTTATATATTTTCGTTTGAGTTTTATAATAAAATGCTAAAAACTCTTTTCCAGCTAGAAATTCGGGCTTCGTTTGTTTACTTGGTCAAACCTACTCGTTTTGACCCGAAACTTTTACACAACACTTATAAATGTTTTAGTACTCTTAAAAAGTAAGTTTTAAGATTTTTGGCAAACTCGAAAGTGTCGATAATTAAGTGAGTCAAAAACAGTCCCCTGGTGTCCAACGACAACAAATCTGTCTATGTGTCCAAAGATCTAATTATTGTACAAGTTATGTACCACTTCACGAAAAGTGATAATACAAGTTTTAAAGCTAACTAAATTTGTGACTTTTAGGAAAAAGCCTCATGTTATTTGGTTCTATGTATATCGAGTTATGATCTCTTGAAGTTGGGCCAAAAATCTGACTTTGAAGGCAGATCTGACACATCAACTTCTAAATTCGTTTTGAAGTATCAAACGTTGTCCAAAAATTTCGAAACCAGTTGGAAATGAAAGATAACTTTTTAAAATTAATTTTTGACTTTTGATTCGACATTTTTGGTTGTGTTTTGAGTTCGTTTTCACTCGTTGAAGTCGGAATAGTTTTCTGTCCAGAAATGTTTTTGTATTTTTGAGTATAGTTAGTTATATTATGAGTTTCAAAATATTTTTAGCATGTTTTGGGACAAGATTAAGAAGAGTGAACTTTACTAACATGTTTATAACAAAAACCATGAAAGAAATGCAAGGGAAGAGTGTTCTTACAATATTTAAATGAAGAAAAGAAGGAGATGATGATGGTGCTTGTTTCTTGCTCGTTTTCCTTGAGATTTCTTGAAGACGAAAGTGGTGGCTCTTGGTGGATTATGGTGACGGTGTGGTGGTGGAATGGTGGTGTTCTTGAGGTGGTTTGGGTTGCTTGGCCGATTTTGGGGATCAAGGAGCATGGCCTCACTAAAGTTTTGTCCCCCCTTGATTAGTTGGTTAATTACAAGATATTTGGGCCGTTAATCGCTAATTGCGTTTAGTGTTTAAATGTTTAGCCGTTAGTTTGTTTAAATGAAATTTAAACGTTAACTTTTCGTGAAGTATTCCAAACACTTAGTTTTGTGTTTTCATAATATTCGTTGCGTTTCGTTTAGTTGTTAAATTTGATTCGCGAATTCTCGTTGCGTTTGTTACGTTTAATTCAAAACGTATAAATGTTTACGTTATGCTTTGAAGTTTATAGCATAATTAAATAATCGTAAATAACTACTATTTGATTATTAAATAATTTTACGTTATTTATAAAAAAAATCGTATCGCCAACGTTCGTGTTTTTTGTCGGAGTCGTCCGATTGTCCTGCGTAATTCAAATTAGTTACGTATGTATATATAAACTGTGACAAGTATTTAGCCTAAGTACGCATTAAATACACGTAATGACATTTTAGTTAAAGGTAAAATTTAGTCCTAAATTGTCGGTTGTCACAGTTGTGCTTGATGATCATCCTGACTTGATGCTTCATTGACATTTTGTCTGATTCATGAGAGAATGCGGTCTTTGAGCTTACTGTTAAAAAGACTGATAGTCTGACAGACATGAGACATGTTTGTCTTATGTTGTTCTAGTTGAGAAATATTTGGGAGGTGGAATGATAGTCTTATTTTGTTTGTTTCTCCACTTTTTATAGTCGAAGTAGCCATGTATCCTGTGAGATTCATTTTGCCAATAACTAACTTTATGAATTATAATGGAACGGCTTTATTCGGTTCAATGAAAAAAGGAACCACACGCGAATTTAGGTGAAACATAAAAAATTTCAATAACAAAAACACAAGTCCTTCTACCCACCCAGTGATTCCTAATTAGTTGTTTAAATAGATCACGTGTTTAATTAAGAGAGAACCCCAAAGTTAACATAATCCAACTATTTAAGGATGCTATGAATATCTAATTATCTATCACAGAGTAGCAAATTTTGTGATTGAGAAAGCTTCTACTATAAGTTGATGTAATATGAGAAAGCTTCAACTTTTCGATTAAGTTTTAGGATTTTACAACTTGATGTAATATGAAATGCATACGCAACTAGTCACCATTTTCGCAACCTCCAGATTGTGAACATGGAGAGCATTTTTGTAAGTACGTTTTTTGAAAATTGAATTTTTCCTATAGTTTATCTATATGTTTTCTCTTTCTCAAAATAAATGTCCATATTAATTTGTACAAAAATTAATATGAGTAAATTCTATAAATGGTCCATATGGTTTACACCGATTTACGAAAATTATCCATATACTTTATTTTTTATTTTTTTAGTTCAGATGTTTACGTTTTGCTCGAAAATAGTTCATCATCCACCTAAATTGACTAAAATACCTTTCGACCATTTAGATTCTTACTATCTAAAAATAAGAAGAGAAATGACACTTTAGTAATTTTAAGTGGATGAGAGACCATTCTCGAGCAACACATAAACTTATTGAACTAAAAAGGTGAAAAATAAAGTATAAGGACGATTTTGATAAATCAATATAAATCGCAGAGACCATTTATAGAATTTATTCAAATAATATTCACTTCCAAAATTATATAATCAAATTTATCTTTTGTACCCTTAATTACGCATTTACACTATTATAAAGGTGCATGTCTACAGCAAAGCGTACAATTGCCATTTTTAACCATTAAGAAATAGAATTAATTTGGACAGTTGAGCCAATTGGTGTAGTAAACTAATTTAGGCTAAGATTTCCAGATCGACTGTCCTATTACACAATATCATAACATTCTACCCATTGGAAACTAGGAATAATCATTTTTTGGTTTTTAATTTCCTAACCATAAAAGTTAACAACTTAAGTTTTTAAAAGATTTACACATAGATATCCAAATTATGACGCAAAGTGTACAACTGTAATATAATTTATGCTTTTCATCAATTACTCACACTAAATATAAAAGCAAATGATATGATGGATCGCATGATCAACTCATGAAGATCTTACCAAAATGTAATCTACCCACATCACGCAAAGCAAAAAGCATGCATGAATTATGTTATCCCACCTTGCAAAACACACATTCATAGATCATATGTGTCTTGTGAACTCATGTGATGGTGCCTTGAGCTACAAACAACCACTAACAGCCTCTAATACTCTTGTGTGCACCTATAAATACCTGCCCATTATGCCACAACAAACCAAAAACTAAAATGACATTCATATACCGTTAATGTATAGATCTATCGGTGATCGATCTTTGTTGGAGAAGCAGGGTACGTGCTAAGAATAAAGACATGAATTAATTTGTTCAATTCTCGGTTTATTGCATGTACTCTCCTTCTCCAACGTGGATTTGCTCACCTTCTTGTAACTCATACTCATTTGAGTTCATACATTGCAAATACTTTTTATTTTTTTTCCCCAATTTGATGTTTTTTGTTTGATGGTATTTGCCTTTCTCCCTTATTTGGTATGATATCTATCAAAGTCTTTGAGATAGCTCTCTTATGCCATTTATGGTGTTTGATCATCTCTAGTTTTCTTGAACAGGTTATAATTTCACAACAAAGTCTAAAGGCTCGTTAATGCTATGAATTTTATGTATTGGGTTCATAAGGACCATAATTAGTAATATCGACGGCCCATTTGTAAATTGTTCGTTGGTTTATTTGTTTTATTTTCACTTTCAATTATTTTATCTTTTTGGAAAAACCAAAAAATACTATATCGATATAAACCTTGAAGCGCCAAGAAAGAGCCACAAGCAGGGTCGAAATATATTCAACATAATACAAATCTCTATTCTATGTATCCATTTTTAGTCACTTATAATATATGTACCAAACTTTCAAAAATACACGTTTAATGTACGGGTAACCTATTAAACCATTAACCAGTAAAAAATGTGACTGTTCATCTTCTCCGGTGAGATTCCGACGACCTGACTTTTTTCCGGCAACACCCAAGCATGATTTTTCTCATTTTAAAAAACATAGTTCTCGGGCTAACACCAAAACACTTCAATTCCTTAAAAACAACACAAATAAAAACAACAAAAACACTAAGCAAAACCAAAAATCTTGAGACAAACAACACAAATCTTCGTACTTTTCATTTGTTATTCAATGATGAAGATGTTGATGAAGTTGTTGTTATTGTTCCGGAAAAAATGTATTTTCCAAAAAGTGGTTGCAGGTAATAAACATGGGGTGTTTGGGACTATTTTTGCTTTGAATCACCGGAGAAGAAAGGATATGTCACATTGGGACAATTTTTGTCCAATACAATAGTGTTGCTGGAAAAGTTGTATCGCCGGAGAAGATGGTAACCTGCTAAAAAAATAAAGTTATCTGTTATATCCGGTTCATTGAATTAATCATGAGTTTTTAGGACTTAATTACATTTAATAGAAGCGATTAAAAATGGATACATAAAATAGAAATTTGTACAAAGTTAAATACATTTTGACACACTTGGCCCTAAAATTATTGAGGGGTAAAAAAGAATTGTTTACTTTTTCATTTTTGAGAGCCACAAGAATTGTTATTTCAAATTTCTAAGGGGGAGCCGGCCAGCTGCCCCTTTTACGAGCCCACACTAAATATCAAAAAACCAACAAAACAGAACCCAGACACTATGAGGAGGCTGGGTTGGGAGACCATGCCATGCCATTGGATAACGGTCTACTATGGTTGACAGTCAAGGGCCCAGAGACGGCTGCTTGCATGACACAGGGTTTGACTCGTGAATTTGAGCAAACTCAAAGTTAAATATACGCACACAAACATAGTTGCTACATGCTACGCTACTAGTCTTCCTTTTGTTTTCCTAGCAGAGAAGAACAGCGACATGAAAATGAAATATAGGCACCAACTTATCAACACAAATCTTGAGAAATAGATGTGTAACATACGGATGTAAGAGCTCAATAGTATCTTAACCAGTTGTATAAATTCATACCGGCTCGTTTCTGCTGATGTATTGGGAAAAAATGCCCACAGCGCAATGAGGTTGTGAATTCATACATAAGAAACCGTTTGTGAAATACAGGGGAAAGCTACATACAGAACACTCGAAGGGTACACTGTTCTCTAAAACAGCAAATATAAAAGAGGAGAAAAAACAAAATTAAAGCACGCATTTTTAAGTTTCATTTTCCCCAAAACCTAATTTTTTTTTACCTGAAATTAGAAACCAACGCACAACAAACTTACTGTTTAAAAGGACCTTATTAAACTCCATTTAAAGTTTCAAACACCCCACAGGCTTTCTTTTTGCATTTTGGACACATATATCCAGCAGCTTCAGCCATTGTTTCAGCATCAACGGGCCCACAAAGAAACTCTTTGTAGCACCATGTACATGTTGTCAAGAACCTGCCATTGGCATTGACTATGGTGACTGGTTCTTGTGCTTCGGCTATCGTCTGTGGAATAGATGAAGCTTGCCCATTTTGTTGCGAACGAGCTTGATCTAACTGTGGCTCATCACGGTCCATCACAGCATGCTGACAGGGGTCTTTCTGTGGGTCCAACTGTGCCAATAAACAAAAGCTAGTATTAGTGGGCCTAAATTTTCAAGAAATTGAGTAAAAGTGATACTTCAGTAATCATGATAATAAAGATAAAAACAACTTTTAGTAATAATAATAATAATAATAATAATAATAATAATAATAATAATAATAATAATAATAATAATAATAAATAATAATAACAATAATAATAATAATAATAATAATAATAATAATAATAATAAATAATAGTAATAATAATGCTAAAATAAATAATAATTATTATAATATTGATGATGAGAATAATTACAGCTACGTTCCATTACACTTTCTAAAGTATGAAGTCTTGTTGCTTCACGAGTGGGAAGATTCAATCTTCGGGTGGTTTTCTTGTGAAAACTCGCCAGGTGCTTCTCGAGCCCACCCATGTCTTCAAACTTCAGGCCACATGGATAACAATCAATAAAGCTGGCTATAGTAACATCATACAAGTCATTTGTTCCAGGCAAGTTATTTGTTGCTTCGTGATGAGATGAACTCGCAGTTTCATTTATCTGCTTTACAAATAAGTTAGTCACTTTCACAAACTCCTGCTTACAACCATAGTGACCAGCTGTTGATATTTCACACTTACAGATTTGAGAAGCATACGACTACCATTATTGATCTGTCCCATCTCCACTTCTTTGGAAGAGCCAGCAACATCTATCAAAGATTGAGCTCTTAGATAACTTGCAGCTTCTGTGCATGTCTCAAACTCCAAGCCAGCGGGACTGAAGATATCAAGGAAAGAACAATGTTATGCATACCATCGAAGGGAAAAAAATTTTAACACTTGATGGTTATTAGGGAATGTATATATTTGCAAACTAGAATTGAATTTAGTAGGCTAGCTCAAGCATGTGGCATTCTAGATGTCGACTATCAGTAACTTGTGTTACTTGAAATCACTGATATATGGCATAAATTGATCCTAACTGAATGATTAAAGAAAAGTAACGTTGCCATAATACTATAGCAAGTTTTTGAGATCTGCCTAATTAATATAAAAAAGCCATCTGTATAAGGTCCCATCCACCGAGACAATATATCATCGGCGCTGTAAGTTCTATGCCATGTGTATAAGGTCCCATACTCCCATATGCAATAAAGTTTATGCCAATTAACTTTAGATCATGAGGGTACGGTGCGTACGAATCCTACTCGAAGCCTGAATTGGGAATTCCGACGTTAGCATTATTTTCCGATCTGTTAATTTACTTTGATTTCACAAGATAGATACTTGCATAGCATCAATATAATATATATCCAACACCCTTTATAAAAAAAATTATCATCATGTAAATCCTGTGAGGTTTACAATTGATGGTTTATATAAATGGCAAGGGTACCGCCAATAATGAGAAAACATGGAACGACATTATAGACATGTTGAAATACTTCAAAGACACGTAAAGTGTATAAGGTGAAAACACGTTGAGTGCATGGTGATGGTACCGGCAATAACTCAGAATGTTCCGTTTAGAAAGAACACAAATGATCAACAAATCTAATTAACAGATTTTTGTTTAAACGTGATCGATCTTATGTTACTTGAGTTGATAAGTCCCTTTAAGAATTAACATAATCCAGCTTTCAAGACACTCACAGTAAACAAACAATCTTTGAATTTATTTTTTTTTGCAAACACTTAATTATGACTTCCACCATAGAAGATCCCCAGTCTATATTCTACTCAAGCTTTTCAACATGACAGTAAAAGAAAGGCAAGCTAACAGAATCTATAGCCAGTATGCTCTATTAAAGCTCCCACTAGCATTGTGCCGGTAGTTTCTCTAATTACAGTCAAGAAACTTATTATAACCCTTGTACGTAAACACCAAAACATATAAATTGTATAAGCATTTATATCCATCAAGACTTAAAATGAACATCTAACACAGATAGATAAGTAAACAGCTACGGATACTCTCACAAAGCATGATGCAAACTTAAAGAATAATGATAGAACATCTACAATATTAGCATAAGTAGAGTGTAAGAGTGACGTCTTATGAAAATAACGTGTACATTGACATTTATAAAGTAAACATGTAATCTAAAGTAACATTAAGAACAGAACACTTGCCCTAAATTTCTTCCAACAGCAGAAGCAAATCATATATCAGCAATGTGTAACTCAAAACATGTAAAATATTGTCATCGATATATACTAGACGTTGAAAACAAAACGCTTGCCCTAAATTTCAATTAACAGCATAAACCAACCAGGACTCAACAATAACAAACACACACATAGATGAACTGTATATCACATATATTAACAACATATTGTTGCGAATCTACAAGTAACAGCAGCAGTAAAACCTCATTAATCAGATTCAGTAATCAAACACACATTAATTTCAACATAAACACAACAAAATGTCACTAATTCATTAATTCATCCGATTTTAAACCTAGCTCAAAATTAGCATAACTGGAACTAAATTTTAGGTCAAAACAAATTTAACAATTAACATCAATCAGATTCAGTAATCAAACACACGCAATAATAACATAAACACAACAAAATATCAGTAATTCATTAATTCATCTCGATTCTAGGTCAGAATTAGCATAAATTGAACTGAATTTTTTAGGTCAAAACAAAATGTAACAAGAGACGAAAGTGATGATCACAACCTGACATAGTTCCGGCAGTAATTAAAAAGAACACACACACGCATTAATTTTAACAAAAACACAACAGAATATCACTAATTCATCAAATCGTCTCGATTTTAGGTCAAAATTATGATAAATTGAACTAAATTGTTAGGTCAAAACAAAATGTAACAACCTGACATACTTCCGGCAGTAAAACGTAATCAGATCGACGCGGCGGCGTATGGAGATTACGATTTTCCAATCGATCGGAAAAAAATTCACGAATATGGCGGCGCTCACCACCTTCCTCCGCTTACGGGCACCGAGCCACTCTCCTTCTAAACTCTCCATAAACCCTAACCGTTCTTCCCTGGTCATACACTTCGTCATGTTCTCCAACACCTTCTCACACGCGCCGTGACCTTCACGCGTTATGAAACTAATAAAGTCAACCTTCTCTCCGTTGACGTAATTTACACTTTCCCCCTCTGACTCTTCTTTGTTTTCATTTACTTCGTCACATTTTTTCTTTCCTTCACTACATTGACTTTCTTTGACCACCACCTTTTTGTTCTCCAGTCCATCATTCCATAGCAAGCAAGGAATGTGGGGCCGACGTTTAGGTTGAGCGGAGCGGGTACGACTCGGAATGTCAGGCAGTTGAGATTCAAGTCGGGGCATAAAAATAAATTCCGGGTCAGGTTGAGTTGAGTTTTTACGCTTACAAACACTGACATATGATTTTCGTTGTTTATCTTTTGTACGCTTCAAAATGTGCGACATCATAGTTCTTTGATAACGAGGGGTGATGAAGAGGAGTTTAGAAAGGGATTATCGATAGCACGACGAAGAAAATTTCTTCGAGTCGGTTACTGCTATTATTAGTACTTATGAATGAAAAATAAATTTACTAGTTAGATGTAAGTCAACGAGGATTGGATTACATATTTGAAATAATATAATGATATTACATCATTATGATATTACTTGTGATGCATTTGTAAATTACCATACATGCGTTTCTTGGTTACAATGAATCTATCATTTTGGAAATGTTATTACAAGTTGGTATAAATTTCCAAGTTTACAGTATTGATGATAAAATTCAAGGACATTAACTTAACAAACAATTAATGACTATATTTTTTTATATTTTTTTGGTTTTTTTAGACTTTTATAAGAAATACCTTGAATATTTGTTATAATTAGGATTATATCAAAGGATATATGTACAAGCAATAAGGGCACGTTTAAGAAGTTACTTTCTATATGTACAAATTGTGAAAGCAATTTTAATTCAAAAAAAAATTATGTGTGTTGGTAAACTCAATATACCCGATGATAAAATAAATGCATTACTTTTATTTTTTTATTTAAGATATGCTTATATGCTAGTGTGAAATAAATTTCAGACATTAATTCGTTATACGAGAGCATTTATTCCCCAATGTTTAATTTAAATCTAATTTATTTATATACATCAAACCATGTACGGAAAATTGCATTTTCAATTACTTAACAAACCTTAGATATTTGAATAAGTGATGATATTTATGATTCATATTTCGGAAGTATATAATCATTCGTTTTTTTTCTTCTCTAGCTTCTTGCTAGTTGTTTAATATTATTAGCCGTTTAAAAAAATACAAAGTAATGTGAATTGTGGAAATATATAAAAGAAATAAAGTATGAATATAACAATAATCCAACTTTATTTATTAAGCTTTTTTAGATTGTAATCGAATTATTACTGCAAATCTAAATGATGACTTGTCATTTGTTATTACCCCTTATATTCATCCACAAAGTAATTTAGCAATTTATCATGATATTATAATGGTATTATCATGATATTATCACATGGATACATAATATTGAGTTCTCATGAGATATTGAAGAGTATTAATTGACATTAACTTTCTGTCATTTACTTTTACTTTTTATTTTTTAAAACTTATCTTTTTCCATTAATATTGTGATACTTATCATAGTAGTAATGTTTATAAACATATTACAATTACTTTAATGATACTTTATTATCACTATAATCATTTTAATATTAGTTAGTTACTATCTAATTATGAACATTGTTATGAGTATTATTACTACTATTTTGTTGATACAATAAAAAAAAATTATTGTTCTAATAGTCACTTACTTGAATAACATTTGTAATATTTTTATTTGGCTGTTTCTTATTGATCCAACTAGTGCATGTCTCTGCACTTAAATAAGTACAAGAATAATATTCGCTCAATGTGACGGTCAAGGTGGTGGTGGTAGGTGATGGTGATTATGGTAATTGGTGGTGTAAGAGTGATGAGTGATTGAGAGTATACGTGTATCTTATGAATGTTTATTGTATGTTTTTTTGTGTTTATATATTTATATATGCTAAAGGTAATAGATTGAGTTTTGATTTATAAATATAATAATAAAAGATATTAATAGGAAGTCTGATTGTTGAGATGATTAAAATGTTGTAGTAATTATGTAGGGGCAATATAGTCATTTTCTTATGATTAAGTAAAAAACTAAGACGATGATGAACATGCTTTATATATAGTTAAGATAACTAAAATGTAAGTTTAAAAGATCTTTTTGAATAAAAACGAACTCGATTCTAAAAGAAAACTTCATGCTTACTCATCAATCAATAAATCAGACCAAGCCCAGTACAAACTCCAAAAAGTGTTTGCTAGCTGCTTAGCCTATTGAATGGGGAGATGTAGGCCGTTGGACTCAGACATGATACATTGGAAGCTGTACTTTTCTCATGTGTAAAATGTGATGTTGTACCTGATTATATGTAATAAAAAGTGATTTATAGTGTTTTAACTTATTTTTATTTAATTATTATGATTACATAAAATAATAATCCTTTCCATTTTAATATATTGGATAAAAAATTTTCATCACCTTGAAGAAATTTACATATACACCAATAAATTGCGCAGCTAAAACAACATATGTGTATTATTTTAAAGGTCACTTATGGGTGTAAAATAGGGGTGAGCAATATACGGTTTGAAACCGTTTAAACCGAAAAATCGAACCGAATAAAACCAATTTTAAACCGAACTGATTTCAAATTCGATTTTCGGTTTGATTTTAACCGAAACCGAATTCATTAAACGGTTTACGGTTCGGTTAATGGTTTCAAAAAATATTTAAACGGTTAAACCGAACACCGAATTCAAAATTTACAATATTTTTTTTTATTTTTTATATACGTATAATTAGTAATGATAAATAATTCTTATCTAATATTTAGTATTACATACATTATACATTCAAGCTCAGGCATTAGATACATTAAATTAAAGAGCTCAACTAGTAAAAAACACTACACTTTCTAACATTCTAACCTAATTTGACATATACCGACACCGTAACACGGATCACCTTCTCCCTCTCCAGCGGCCTCTTTCTCAAATCTCCGGTAAAACCTACACCCTTTCTTCGATTTTTACTATATATTTTAGTTCATAATTTCGCATTAAGATTGTATGTTTGTTTTGCATTAAGAAAAATGGTTATATAACATATTTAATGGCTAGATTTTGTGAATAAGATTTTTTATTTATTATTTTCCCATTTTAATGGCTAGATTCCAATGGATATGAAGTCTCTCATAATATCTTTGACTATTTTTCAGATTCTTTGGCATGTAACCGACTTATATCACTTACTTTTAGTTTACAGGGAGATGTCAAACACAAATATTCTTAGTTCTGCATTTGAATTGTTATTATAAAATTATGCACACGTAACTGCATAATTTATGCACAAGAAAATGCAACTCGATTTTCGGTTTCAAACCGAAACCAAACCGAATTCCAATTCGGTTAAATACGTTGAATTCGGTTTACAGTTTGGTTTACGGTTTGGTTCCCAAAAAATTCTAAACCGAGGGAATCGAACCGAATTCAAACCGTAAACCGTAGACCGCACCGATGAACACCCCTAGTGTAAAATAATTGAATTCAACAAACACATGTGATGTACCGATAATTAAATTGTCAAC
This sequence comes from Gnaphalium uliginosum, assembly GCA_963930675.1. Lineage (NCBI taxonomy): Eukaryota > Viridiplantae > Streptophyta > Magnoliopsida > Asterales > Asteraceae > Gnaphalium > Gnaphalium uliginosum. Next base: position 64,556,815 of record OZ005680.1, read on the forward strand.
TTTAAAATATATCCCCTCGCAACTGCGAGGGGCAATGAAAACCTCATCGAGATTCAATTGAATGCATATTTTTCAATTTCAGTTATATATGCACGTAATGAAAAAGATAATAGATACATTACTACATATGTAAGAATGTTATTTTCAAACTTCAATAAATAAATATATATAATTTGTGTATTACTAATATACGGACATAACATTTAGTGTAAAGTTAGATGAATCCTTGCCATTAGGAAAATGGAAAATGTTTTGTGCTGTTAACAACACCTAACTTTCAATGTTGTTAAGCTAAAAGGGAGAATATGGGTTAAATATCCAACTAAAATTATATACTTTAATAGCAACTATGGAAAGTTCTATAGCTTATTTAGTTACTAAATTCAATAATTTATAACTTTTTTTTTTACTATAATTATTAGGGGAATGGATTAGAGAGGCATAGTGAACCAGCAGGGAAAGGAGAGCATAAAAGTCAACTAGTAATATCGCGACACGTGTCAAGTCAAAGTCCCATATTACATTTTCAATTTTACCCCCTTTAATTTTTCAATACTACATTTACAACCTTTTAATTTTCTTCATATACACTCCCCCACCACCACACACCACCTCCAGCTGCAGCCGCTAGCCGCCACCACCGGTCACCGCCACCAGCCACCGCCATAATTTTTTTTAAAAAGAAAAATTTTATTTATTTTTAAAAAAATTAACTTTTTTTATATTTTTTTATCTTTTAATTTTTTTTCAATTTGTTCTTTTTGATTTTTTTTCCTACTTTGCCACTACATCTTGTAGTTAAATTAAAACACTGCATCATACTTTTAAAATTAAATACATTGCATCATGCTTTTTAATAAGAAACACTGCATCATGATTTCTAATTAAAATAAAGTGCATCATACTTTTAAATTAAAAACATTGCATCAAACTTTTAAATTAAATACGTTGCATCATGTTTAATTAGAATCACTGCATCATGTTTTTTAATTAAAAACACGGCATCATGCTTTTAAGTTAAACACGATGCATCATACTTATAAATTGAACTCACTGCATCATATTATAGATTAAAACGCACTGCATCATCGGTCAAACAAAAACACTACATCTTGTTTTTAATTCAAACACACTGCATCATTGGTGAATAAAAAATATTGCATCTTGCTTTTATAAAAGAGGGATAAATGAATCTTAGTTGTATTATTCGAATGCTAGTATTTAAAAAAGTAACGAAAACGAAATAAAAATATAACACAAGTTGTTACTAAAAAACGAAATAAAAACATTCAAAAGAAAAAAACAATTAAAGGTTTAAAGATTATAAAAAAAGGTTTATGAAGAAAAAAAAACATCAAAAAGTAAAATAATAATAATAATAATAAAAACAATCCGACCGTCGGAATCCGACGGCGGCTGCCAGAATCCGGCGGCCAGCAGGTAGGAGGGGGTATAAGTGATAAATTATTGTTATGTTTTTTTTTAACATTTGTCCTCAATTTTCAACTTAATTACCATTGTGCCACCTTATTTATTCATGTTCCTCTTGCCCTCTCTAAAGTCATGCCCCTATGATTGTAAACCAATTATTAGTAGAGTACCCGCATTATGCAGTGAAAATATATGAAAAATATGGTGATTGTCGTTTATATGCCTTTTTTTGAAAAATATTGAGTTAATGTAACTCAATATGAATGGTCTAATAGCACCACAAATTATCATTGATTTTCATGTTAATTTTAAGAATATGATGTAGCATTGTTCTTACATAATATTTAAGAACTCAAACCTTGGTAAAAAGTTTATAAATTGTTATATCTTCATACTTCAGTGCATTGTTATAAAAGTAAGCTTTTTAAATTGTTTTACAAAACATAATTACTTCAACCAATATATTACAAAAATAATGTTGTTTATGTCGCAATGTGCCATAGTATGCTACTATTGAGATAAAATATGCATATTTATTTTTACACATAAGCCGGTGTATAAACATCCTTAGTGTACATGCTCTTGTACAATTTCGTTAGATAACAAGATTCACATTTATATTTTATCTTGATCAAGCATAAAAGATACACTTGAATGCAAGTTAGTTTGGATCGACCAGTTACTTTTCGGTTTACATAGCTAACCATCGAGCTCGTATTGAACGAAGCTAAGGATGGTAAAAGTCGACTTGAAAATATAGGAATATCTTGTGATTTTCGAGCTTTGGGTGTTTCTCGATGAATGTTGCATTAAAGATGAATGTGAGATTTATTTCTTGTATTTATACGTGGTTAACCTTCTAGAAGGTTATAGAAGGTTCTTGACGGTGATCCCCTCTAGACGGGTAGGATCTTGACACGTAAAACAATGAGATTTGACGATCACCAATTGCCTGGTAGCAGCCCCCATTGTCCTACATGGACCAATGGAGGATGAGGAACAAGGATAATAGTGTGCACATTGTGGTGACTATGTGACAAGTGTACTATTTGTACCATGTTGTTTGGGATATCTCCAACATAACAATTGTTAGTTGTGGTTGGGCTTATCCACGATTATGCTTTTGGGCTTCCTTAGATTGGGCATGTAAGCCCATGATAAATGATACATTGATACACTAATATATCTCATGTAAGAGTTTATGACAAATGACAATAGTGATGCTCATTTGGACCAATGATATTTTTGTTTCTATATATAATAATATTTGACAATTATTTATATACTAATATATAAAACGTCTCCATTATCAAGTCTTAAATTCTTAAAATATAATTAAAATTATAACTATACCCTATTACACTCATAACAGAAAATTATTTAAAATAGAAAAGTCTTTTATTATAATAATATTACTTCTTTGAATTTTTGTATGTTATGAATGCCTTTCAAGATTTAAATATTTTGGTACTAATCAAACATATAATCTTTGGTTACATTTGAAATAAAATTTGATTTAAATTGAATTTATGGATTTAACGAAGTTTCAATTTTCCATAAAACATTCAATTATTTTCATACATGATAATTATACAAAGTTTATTCAGTGAAACAAATAATTTTCATTACCTATTTATAAAGAATGTAACATATTAATTTAATCGACTAAAATATGATTTATAAAATAATGAAAAAAGTATATTGCTATTCAATGATAACAAGCTATTTAATGAACATACTACTTTAGGTAACCAAAATAGATAAATTGGTCGTCTCTATTACATTGTGCACACAACATGCTAGTTATTTGTAAAACCCTATCCACTTCATTTTATGATAACAAACTAAAAAATGCTTTTCAAAAGTCTAAATTCAAAAATCCATCCATATAAATTGGCAAAAATGTCATTGCTAAAATTTGAGATTTCTTGACTTATTAAATATAAAAGGAAAAAATATGTGTTGTTAGCGACACATAATATACATAATATACTGTGTATGCAGCTAAGTGTATTAAAAGTGTTAAACTGTGTTTAAACAAAAAGATCGAAGGGTTAACTATTTAAATATTTACTTTTTTTTACATGTTAGTAGCATCTATGTTATGCAAGTTATCTCATAAAATAAATGATATGCTAAAATGGTGAAACGTCTTTATTTATTTTTTATTTATATTTTCTTAGAGAAAAATCACAATGATATGAAGAAGAGTAATTTAGTATAACTTACGAAAATTTAAGAGACGTAAAATTATTATTTGGATACATTGCATAGTAGTATTTCTAACAAATTAAAGCATATAACAGTTTGAGTTATTCTAATCATATAAGTGTGATTTAAAACAATATAATTTGTGTGCTAGTCGCGACATATTAAATTGTGTTCAAATACTTGATCTCTGTCCGTCATTTATTTTGAACATGAGCTTAAATTTGTACTAAATCATTTTGTTTTATCAAAATCCATAGTTGTTAACTCGTGACTCGACTCGTGATTTGGAATCTCAATTTTTAACTCGTGACTCGTGACTCGATTCGACTCGTAAGAATTACTATTTTACAATAAATACATATATTTATATGTATATGTATATTATTGTTTGAAATTTTTGTTCTTAAGTGAACTAAAACATGGTGAAAGTCGATAATTAAGTCGTTGACAGATAATTAACACAATGTTTAGTTTAAAATAGATTATAGTCATTTCTTTTTCTATTTTGTCATTTTATTTCTTTTTATTACATTACACCAAAAGTTTATCTGATTTTCTGACTCGGAAGAGTCACACACGACTCGTAAGAGTCAATAGACGACTCGTAAGAGTCAGAGTCATTTAAGAGTCGGAGTCCGAGTCAACTCGTTTTTGAGATTTTTGATTCGGTTCGTAAGAGTCGACTCGTGAATCGTAAGAGTCGAAGAACTATGACAAAATCTAAATCAGTTTTGTATGTCTACTTTGAACTAATGGAATTATATCGATCTGACGGTGTAAAACAACCGAAGTCCATGGGAATATGGTGGATTGGCACGCACAAGAACATAAACTTATAGGGCATTAGTTTTTTAGTATATACGTTTACACAACTCAAAACCTTCATTTCTCCCTCTCTCACTGAAATCCTCTTGCCTGCTGCATCTATCTTTCCAGAAACTTCTCCGCCCAAAACCTCCATTTCACCACTACACAATTGCTTCTTAACTTCACTTTCAGGTTTATTACTTATTCTAATAATTCTATTTTTTTAAATTTAATTAATCTACCGTTCATAAATTTTTTCATGTTTCCTTTAATTCATCATCAATTTTAGTTTATCTCATGTATATATATATACACGATAATCCTTTGTATGTATAAGTTATCTTTTATTAGTGGCTGAAAAACCCCTTAGCCTCATGCCTTTGTTGAAATAGAGATATTTGTTACGTTTTTACACGTCTACTAAAAACCTCAATTTTAACCATAAGTGAAGCTGTAAAATTTAAAATTTCGTGCTGTATATATAACCTAAGTTCAGTTACACGATCTAAAATTTTCATTTGGTTAGATGTTAGTAATTTAGTATAATTATAAATTTATAATAGCTCTGTAAGGATAATAATTGGTTGTTGTATTGCAGAGAGTATATATATAAAATGGCAATTATACCTTGTGGAGGTACGTCAGTGGCTCTGTGGGGAGTTCAACCTCAGTCAATGTTGAGTGTTTCGTTAACAAGCAAGTCTTTTGCACATTTGCCTCGGTGAGTATTGTTGAACCGCTTGTTTATGATTGTTGTATATTCGTAGACATTGGTTCAGTTCCTACTGCTCAGTCATTCATGAATTCATTTTGTAGTTGTAATTCTAGTTCTGTTTGAACCGACCTTGTTTTTTAGGGTCCCCCATTGTTCGTGTTTGCTGATACCACAATTTTTCTCTTTGTATAATTTTGAAGCACTTGATGTATATTGTATATTTGAAGTGTTTATAAGACTTTTTGTAGTTCGAATTGGTAGACAGTAAACAGTATGTATATTGTAGGTTGTTGGATAGGAGAAATTCAGTCGTATATGTTTGAATTTACAGACACATGTTACCAATGATAACCATCTGTCTCTTGGCATGCATATTCTTGAAAGATAATGTTCAAGTGACACTTTCAAATTAGAAGTCCTATACTTTAAGGAATGGTGTGTGTGTGTGTGGGGGTGGGGTGGGGGGTTTTGGGGGGGGGGGGTTGTTATTAGTGCCAGCTTCTTATGATAACATCTTGTCTAAATGGATCATCCAAACGGGTCAAACTCTGCCCAAGGCTTCATTTTGCTCATTTGTGGGTAGATACGTGAAATGCTTTCGTGATTTACTGATTTATATAGTTTTATAACAAATTGAGCGTGGCACCTTAAAGACAGAGTTAATGTCAACAGAATTTAGTTCAAAGTCTTGCAATTAAGATGTGTGCAACATTGATATTGTTTGTAAGTGGTAGTAAGCAGAGTTTATCTTGAATTTAAATGTCAATCAATGAAAATGTGTTATTTCTGGACAATGGTAATGTATTTTTGCAAATTTTATGGAGCCTGATTTATTTGGCAGAATTCATTCTACTTAGGTAAAGAACTAAAGAGATAGAGAGACAAAGGAAGTGTGGGACTTCTGCAACACATTCTTTGGTTGAGTCTTGCACATTATTAAGCTCTTTGTCCCACTTTCTATCTTAGTCTTAAAGTAATTATGTATTCTCTCTTTACCTATCTTATACATGCATACACAAGCGGCCAACATACATGTTTGATGAACATCCTTGATATGATGCCCATCTTGGTCTTGTATTGCTCACTGATGCGTCACTATCTTATTTTATCATCATTTGTCATTAATGCATCATCCTTGATATGTGTTCTCTCCCTATCTGTCTTAATTTTGCATTGCAAATCAATTTATGAGAATATTCATTCTTGTGGCAGCCGCTTCCACATAAAGTATTAGGGTTTTCGTTTGTTTATGATTTGATAGGAAGTTAGGAACATCAGGTGTTGATGAATGCATGTTTAGTTCTTCCTACAATAGTTATGTCAGGAAAGGAAGTATCAAATGACCCCCCTGTATATATATATTAAGCTGATAGAAAACAATGTATGTGAGCACATAACAACTAAAACCTTCCGTACGTGGCACCAAATATCTTACCCTCGTAAGTTCTGAGTACCTGCAAATCTGCAATTACGTGAATCGTCGATTGTATATAATACTTAGCTTATAGCCTACTTGTCTTGAAGTGTACATATCTTACTTATTCAATTACCAAGGGCAAAAAATGCACTATATATTCTGTTAAACATAGTATGTGTGTGTAGTTTCTTGAGTATGCTATACTTTATTGGCAGGGCCTGTTCTCCCAATATTACTTTTCTTGTTTGAGATATGACAATTGCAATTCCTCTGGTGGTATAAACTTTATTCCTATTTTTCATCAGTTTTTCACCCAAGACAAGTGTGTTTGCATCACCATGCTCAAGCTTCTTTTCGCAAGCTTCCTTGCATGCACTATATGTTACGAGGTCAGGTGGTAATTCTCATCACCGCAGAGGTAGTCGTCTTACTGTCCGAGCTGAATCTGTAAGTTTGCTGTTTGGTTATTTTAATAATTGCATAATTGTGATGATTTACTTTCATAGTTTGAAGTATAGACAATTTCATTGTGTAATACCATGTACACAGGATTTCTATTCGATACTTGGCGTGTCAAAGAGTGCCAGCAAAGCAGACATTAAGAGTGGTTAGTAATGTTTATATGTCCATAATAACTGATAATTCACTCTTAAAGTTATCACATGTTCTAATACTCATGATGCATTCTTCGATGGATTATGTTTATTTAATTTCCATGCACGGACATTTGAAAATGACAACACATTCTACTAGTTTTAAGTATGTGTATACATGGCTTGGACCTATCCAAATATTTGATTATGGGAACTCGTTTATCTGTTAAATTAATTTAATCATATATATTAAAACATAACAATCATTATAGTATTAATGAAAATTGCACAATGTGGTTAAGAGAACAACATGAAGCTATATTAATGTGCTAATTACATATTAAACATACTATGTCCATGATATCTTCGATCTTCTATTAGAAGATTACAAATATATCCTGACATCAAAGGCATCTCATGTCTACTTCATTTTTGCGAGATGGTTCTTGTAATTTTTGTCATTGTTATCACATCTTTATTTAACTTGGATTGTTTCCAATATAGGTTGTCTTAAAACACCATGCGTTTACTTCTTATCCTGCAAAAAATGTGCTAAGCCAAGAATCTTACCAAGATAAAGTTTTTCCTTGCAACAGGTTCAAATCATACAAAGTGATTCTTCTATATCAAATACAGATCATAAAGAAAGTTAAGGGTTAAAAATAACACGTCTTTGTAGTAATCAATAATTATGAAAGAAAGTTTTGGGTCCACACTATTAATGCCCATTTTATGCCAAAGGCATCAAAATCCAGGGCAAATAACACCTCTAATAACTTTCAGCTTTGACTCCTTAAGATTACAGTCAGTAAGAATCAAGGTCGTTTAAGAGTCGGGGTCCGAGTTACGTCGTTTATATGGTCATCTGACTCGACTCGTGATTCGTAACTCGTAAGAGTCTGCAACTATGATTACATCTGTTTATAAATATAAGGAATCGAGATCCAGTGCAGTTGTATTCACAGTTATAGTAATCATTACTGCCAAGTATCCTTGTGCGGTTGTGCCGGATTACTTTCTTTTTCTTTCCCTCTAGAAAATGGAAACAGTCTCACTTTTATCATACTGGACAATGTTAAGATCTCTCACACTTTTCTCTTTACATTTTAATTGTCTTTATGATTGTGCTAAAAAATATTCAATTTTTTGTATATGTGTATGTTTGGTGTATTGTTTTTGCTTTTGCTTTATCAACACTCAGATTGCCAAGCAAATCTTTGTTGATTTAACTCCTGTAATTTCGTGCTCAGCTTATAGGAAACTTGCAAGGAGTTATCATCCTGACGTCAACAAGTAAGTCTTACTGCGCTTCCATTATTACAACGTCTATGTACTATCAGTTCTCCAACTACTGGCTGTATATAATATGCTGAGAGAAAATGTTGAATTTTTATCTGTGAATCTTCTGTAAGATCACATAAAGTAATCTGTAGTTATCATACATCCACCGCTATGGATGACAATGATTACCAGCCTTCTCTTAATATATGAATAAAGCGATATAGGTGGTTGTATGAAATAAAAATATTTATGGGAACTTTGCTCTGTATCCTTTTTAACCAAGTTTCTGGATATTACGAATTTGACCCGTTAAACATAAATCATAACCCAAATCGACCCATTCATTTGTCATAAGTAGACAGCTCAAAGTACTCCTCTCCACCTTGTTTAAGTATGATAGATTTTTGAAATAAAGGAGGGTCCTCCATGGTTGTCCATTATAAATTTGACGTAGCTACAACTTTGAGATATATATTGAGCCACTATTTCTGGATAAAAGGTTTGAAAGAAATTACATTACTTAAGAGTAGAGATGAATATCTTGGCTAATACCGCAACTTGTTGAAATTATGGGAAAAGATATTTATAGATAATGCTTGTTCTTGGAATTGGTGAATAATCTATAACATCTTCTGACCAAATATATTTTAAGTCTTCCATAAACTCATATTTTCATCGTCCCAACAAATCTATGGATTTGTTGATTGTATACCTGTAACAAAGAAACAGTAGTTCCACATCTAATTATAATGTACTGGATTTGTATGAACCTTAAAGAGAGATACAAAAGAAATATTTTCTCATGTAGTTTTATCATGTCCTTGCAGAGAACCAGGAGCTGAACAAAAGTTTAAAGACATTAGTAATGCTTATGAGGTAAGATCTCTACTCAAATATATTATAATTCAAGGTTACAAATTATTCATTGATTGTTAATAGAAATTCCGATGCAGGTTTTATCAGACGATGAAAAACGATCCATATATGACAGGTATGGGGAGGCTGGACTTAAAGGTGCTGGCATGGGGGGCAATGGGGTAAGTTCTATCTGCCAAACAATCTTGTTAAATCAACATAGTTATTTGTTTTCAGTTCTAACTCAATTTACTTTGCAGGATTTCAGCAACCCGTTTGATATCTTTGAGTCATTATTTGATATGGGTGGCATGGGTGGTATGGGAGGGCGAGCCTCACGTAACATGGCTACAGAAGGTGAAGACCAGGGTTACAATCTGGTCCTGAACTTTAAAGAAGCCGTGTTTGGTGTTGAAAAGGAGATTGAAATAACCAAACTCGATAGTTGTGGAACTTGCAACGGGTCTGGTGCCAAGCCTGGGACCAGCGCGTCAAGATGTACAGCATGTGGAGGTCAAGGTCAAGTCATCTCGTCGGCTAGAACCCCACTAGGTGTTTTTCAGCAAGTATCAACATGCTCTTCTTGTGGTGGAAGTGGAGAAATTTCCACTCCTTGCAATACATGTAATGGGGACGGGCGAGTAAGAAAGTCAAAGCGGATTAGCCTAAAAGTCCCTGCTGGGGTAGACTCAGGGAGCCGTTTAAGGGTCCGATCAGAGGGTAACGCTGGAAGGAGAGGCGGGCCCGCTGGTGACCTGTTTGTGATGATTGATGTCCTTCCAGATCCTGTATTAAAACGGGACGACACAAACATTCTTTATACTTGCAAGGTTACATATCTTGATGCTATACTGGGGACCATTGTGAAGGTACCAACCGTTGATGGGACGGTTGATTTGAAGATCCCGAGTGGAACTCAGCCTGGGACGACGTTAGTGATGGCCAAAAAAGGCGTCCCACTTTTGAACAAGAACAGGAGGGGCGATCAACTGGTAAGAGTACAAGTTGAGATACCAAAACGTGTGAGTGGCGAAGAGAAGAAGCTTATTGAAGAATTGTCCAATCTAAAGAAAGGTAAGGTTGCAAGTAGTAGTAGATAAAAATTGCTTTGCTTCAAATGGAAATTTTGCATGTCTCATCACGGGTCTAGGTTGGCGCAAGTTTTACAGGATTTTTTAGGAAAGGGGACTATGTATTCATGAATCCATATATAGTTGATATAATTAGCGAGGAAAATAGACACTTTTAGCACTATTTTTGGTGTTGGATGAACATCTTTGATTATAACTGTAACACTCAAAAAATACAAGTTGATGTGGACAGATTTGAGGTTTTGTCTTTGCTGCTCATGTAGTTTCTGTGATCACAACAATTGAGCTCATTGAGTGTTCACTGGTCAATTATTCTGAACTTAAAACGAAAGTTTCAATTACAGGAACAAACTCTTGGAAGAAATACGATTTGTTTTAGACAAAGTTTCAAAAACCAACGAAAGATTTCAAGACTTCTTGTGACATATATTAGCTACTAGCAAAGAAATTATTAGTGACTTCACTAGTTTCTCAAGAGTACATTAACTAATTTATCAAAATAGAGATAAGACGATCCATCGATAGAGACAGCTTCTTCGTCTTTTTTCTTTCATTCCAAAGCTTTGTTCTTCCTCATCTTCCCCGTCCATCATCTCTCTCACCTGAGCTTCCACTTCCTCCCTTCTCACATTTGTATCGATTTCCATTCCACTCCGCCACTCTACATAACTATACCAACAGTTGTCTATTGTTCAGCAAAAAACGGCCAACAAATCACTGGAACACCGCTGCTAATACTCTCAATCGTCGAGTTCCATCCGCTGTGCGTCAAGAATCCAATGGCTGGATGCTTTAAAACCTTTTTACGAATGGAAGGTTGATCAATTAATGCATGTTTCAAACCAAGTTATATGTCAAAATGGGTAATTTTTCTTGCCACGACTTATTTTTCTACCATTTGTAATAAATAAACAAAACTGACATTATATAGCACGGGACCAGTAATAATTGTTTGTCTTTTTTGTTAGAGGACGACATTGTCTTCTTGATTGATGGATATAACTTCTATTTATAAATAATATATGAAATTACGTTAATTATATAGATTACCTGTTCTTGAGGGCACCAACTGGTCATCATGGCTCTCCGTTTCGTCTCATCAACAAATTCTTGTCGCATCATCGCCTCCAACAATATCCTCACTATCCATAAAAAATCTTTCTCTTACTATTCGCGAGTCCCCATCCAAACTCGACTAGTTGTTCTTTTGTCATAACCGCAATACTTCCATAATTCACAAATATTGGACCCAAATCTTCCTTCCAAATATTGGACCCAAATGTCTTAATTTGACTCGGTCATCGTGCACATGTTGTTGCATCAAGTGGAGTGGGCCCACCGTTAAAACTCGAGAGTTCATCGCGATAATTAAGGGGTTAACACTGTCTTGTTCTAAAGCATCGAATGTGTTGATTACGATGGCTGAGCCTTGAGGGATAGTTTCGGATTCCGTCATGAGATAGTTGAGCATTATATCGTTTATGTCCGTGGTTCGAATGAAGCTTGGGAAATCTTTTAGTTGGATGTTTTTCATTCCAGGAATCCAATATAAACTTGTTTCCAAGTAACCATTTGTCACGTAACTCATATCTGCAGTAATATTTAGCTAATTAATTACTTTCAACTAATAATTTCCATTTTGTAAATATATATAATAAAGAGTAAAAGTTAGTTAATTTTGATGATAAAATTTAAGTGTGCATCAATTCAATTTCATTTTTTTAATGATAATTATTGCAAATCATAAGCTACCGATCACTTTATATATAAATTGTACTTTTGATAAGCAAGTAAAATATATATAATCAAGATCCTAGAATATATTATTGCTTAAAAAATATAAATATAAATCTATAATTATAAAAAAACTGAAAGAAAGAAAAAGATTGACATAACTAATGTGGTAGGATGTTAGATAGTATAATTAAATGTAATCATCAATTCATGAACGTACTGTTCGGAATAGTAAAAATCATAAAACCGCACCAACCAAATTGTTAAAACTAAAACGTAACGTGACGTGACTTCGCGCAGCCCAAATCTCTCGGCAGCGTTAAGGGTGAAGCTCATGCACCCATCCGAAACAATACAGCTCACGGGTGCCACATCAGACTCCTCATTAACCCTAGTAATCAGCTCACAATAGGAGCTAATTCACATATATTGCCGGGATTGACTGGGTGGCTTCCGCCACAGAAGGCAGAAGGCCGTCAGGAATAGAGTAAAACCGAAAATCTGGGAGTCCGTCGAGGGACAAAGGACCTCGATATCGTAACAAACGGTTATGGTTGTAGTGAGTGTTGACGTATGAGATATGAAAGCCTTTTGAATGAAGGACGAAACATGTTGAGCTCTATAATCTATCTGTTGTTATCTTGATTAAATCACAAAATAGACATATGCGACTTCTTCAACCACAAGTGTACATACGATCCATGGTGGGGGACTGATCGCTACTAATATATATCTCATATATTATGATGTGTTTTCTTGTTCTTCGATTTGTTTCATTCAGACAAAAAAGAATACTCCGTGAAATTGCTACGTTTAGTATGAATGTACATTAAGATTACAACCAATCACGATATGATCCTTAGAATCTGAGTAATATAAAGATGGAGCCGGCTAGTTTTCTAATTCGGACCATCTACTAATTGACGATTTTAGAATGACGATCTTAGCGAGTCTTGTACAGTATTATCAAAGAAGACCAGCAACAAAATAGAAATGAATCATACGAGTAATATATAACAAAACCAAGTTCCACAAACTGAATTAGCTGTCCTTTAGGCAAATGAACCTACTAATTGACTAATACAATTTTATCTACGATACGATAGATTAAAAATCGTAGTAACAGCTATTAACAACTTATAAGGACCGGCCATTGTTAACATAACCACATTTTAGTCACCAGCAACACCTTATTGATTGATCATTTTTTCAAAAGCACATCACTTACTAATTTATCAATGTTGCAATAAGACGATCCACCAACAGCAACCGCTTCTTCAGCTTTCTTCTTCCACTCTCGAATCTTTCTTTTCATCATATCCCCTTTCTTCCCATCCATCATCTCCCTCACTTGAGCCTCGACCTCTTCTCTTTTTACATCCGTATTGATTTCCATACCAATCTCCCATTCTACACAACTATAGCGACAATTGGTTTGTTGCTCCGAGAAAAAAGGCCAACAAATCATCGGAATACCGCTGCTAATACTTTCAATAGTTGAGTTCCATCCACTATGAGTCAAGAATCCCCCTATTGCTGGGTGCTTCATAACCTTCATGAACACGATAATTTAATAGGTAACTTTTAGTGACAATTTATACTACGGAAAAACATTATATTATGTATTAAGGTTAAGAAAAATGATAATGATATCCCTAAGACATGCATAATAACTTGTCTCGGACCATAACAAATAAATGTATTCTATCTAGAAATTAACTTGTAGTAAAAACATAATATAAATTAAGTACCTGTTCTTGAGGGCACCAGCTAGCCACCAAACTTCGCCCTTTGGTCTGATGGATGAACTCCGGTGGCATCAGGGCCTCATCACCACCAACAATATCGGGTCTAGTTATCCATAAAAAGTCCTTGTTGCTATTAGCAAGTCCCCACCCAAACTCGATAAGTTGTTCTTTTGTCATGATTGTAATACTTCCAAAGTTAACGTATACAACCGAGTTAGGCTCCTTTTTGTCAAGCCAACTAATGCAACTATCATCTTCCTCCCAGAGGTTAGACCCAATGTCTTTGACTCGGTCATCTTGAATGTAATCTTCCATCAAGTGGAGTGGGCCCACTGTGAAAATGTTTGGGTTCAAGGCGATTAAGGGTTTAACACTGTCTTGTTCTAAGGCGTCAAATGTGTTGAGAATGATAGCTGATCCCCGAGGGATAGCTGCAGTTTCTCTAATGAAGTAATTAAGCATCGTGTCGTTTATGTCTGTCGTTCTAATGAAGGTCGGGAAGTCCCTTAATCGAACGTTATTCATTCCAGGAATCCAATCAAGTCTTGTTTCTAAATACCCATTTGTCGTGTCACTCATATCTGTGATTCATTTAGTCAAAATTATATCATACTAAAGCTAATGTTTGATTTTATAAAATAAAATTTTAAATATTAAGTTTTGTCTTTTGCTGCTCTGTTTTTCCTGTAGCAAATTAAAAGATACGATGTTAAATTTTATTATAGAGTTGTTTTCAATTATAAATCAGGTGGTTAGAGATAATTTAATGATTATCAGAAATGTGATTGTGATCACCTAGTTCATTATAGTTAAATCATTTCGAGAAATTTTTAAAAATTAATAAGAAAATGCAAGTTTCTTGATTATTGTGAACACTTGTCTTTTAACGGGGGAAAATATGCCAGTTAGACTAATATTTCACGTGCTTAAATTATTACTCGGTACGATATTTGTTTATAGTAGCAATTAAGTAAATGATTTGATCCAAAAGGAGATCGAACAAACTAAAATGACTAGAATCATGATTGTGCCAATTAGAAAGTTAAACAAAATAAGAACTAATTAAGTAGTACTAATATACGTTTAATCACCTTTGAGGGGAATATAACCCCTTTGAACAAGATCATGATAATGAGTATAAGCCAAAACTCCACAAGCACTAGCCGTCCAGAACAAAACTTCGGGCAACCCAAATCTTTCAGCGGCTTCAAGCGAAAAGCTCATGTTCCCATCCGAAACAATACAGCTCACAGGTGGTACGTCGGACTCTTCAGAACCACTAAGCCTAGTGATGAGCTCACAGAGAGGCTCCAAACTGTTCTTAGGAAGAGATTCAGCAAGGTCAGGAACTGATTGGGAAATGTTGGCCTCAGACGATGGAAGGCCGTCAGTAATGGAGTAGAAACGAAAATCGGGCAGACCGTCAAGTGAAGAAGGACCTCGAGATCTGAGTATGCGGTTATGATTGTAGTGAGTGTTGACAAATGAGATGTGGAAGCCTTTAAAGTGAAGGAGTTTAGCAAGTTTCATCATGGGGTTGATATGACCTTGTAATGGGACTGGGATACATACGGCATGTGGCTTTTCGGTTTTTGCAATCGAACCCATTTGATGCATTATGTGGGTTTGTTTGTGGTTAAAGTGGTGCTGAAAAGAGAAGATAGGAGAGCAAAAAGGGGGAAAAAACTTCAGTTTCTTTACGAGTCTAAACTAGCTAGTTTTATGAGCAACTTGTCTTGTATACGAAAAGATATGATGGTTTAGTTTTAGGGCTTAACAAATACATGCGATTAACAAATGAAATTGAGATTTTACTCTTCCAGCCCTATAACTATGTTAGATGTTGATGTTTAATCCCTCAAAATATACTAACTACACGAAATATTTTTTTTTTTTAATTTTATTATCTATACAACTATATAAAACATTTCAGACTCTTATTTACAAAATATCTATACCCATCTAACTTTTAATTAAAAATATTTATGACCACCTTTTATTTTTAAGTTTCTTCAATTAGCTCTTGATACACGTAAGGTAGGTGTTACTAAATAATATCATTTTTATTGTAGAACCCGTTAATTTTCTAACTTTTGATCGAAATACCTAGAAAGGTAGGTTTAACAAACATATCACATAGTGACATAGGTGTACGTACATTCAACACGAACAATTGGTCTTTAAAAGTTAGCTAGCTTTGTCTTTGAAATATAATTATAATCTATAACTACATTAATTATTCTCCAAGAACGTGCTACGCTAGCAATAATTAGCATAGTAATGTAATCTATTGTCATATATTTTAGCTTCATTATTACTCCATCTGTCCCATTAAAATTTTTCCTCAACAATTTTTGTGGGATTTAAAATATGTCGAATAAATATCAGTTTTGTCCCTATATTCAAGAGGTAAGTTTGACTGAATTTATTAAAAAATAAATGATTGAGAATAATAAATGAGGATAAAATGAAGAGTTATTGATTTTTAGTAGTTAATTTTTGTAAATGGACAATTATTTTGAGATGCATATAAATAGTAATGTGAATATTTATTTTGGAGCGGAGAAAGTATTAAATTGTGTACCGAGTAATATTTATTAATTGTGTCTAACCACCTAATTTATGACTGAAAACAACTCTGTAATAAAATTTAGCATCGTATCTTTTGCTATAGAAAAAAAAACAGAGCAGCAAAAGACAAAAGTTAATATTAAAAATTTATTTTATAAAGTAAAATTTGTCGTAATACGGGAACAAAATCAGGTATGAAACAATAATTTTGATTGGTCATCTTAGACAACATACAACTCACACCTAGCTATTATTTGTGTCTAATCGTCTTAAAATATACCTTAATCTATACTAGTATAATAATTAACATCAAAATGATAATTATGTAATTAAATTTTGTAAAGAATTACTAGTAAAATTTGAGGTAAACTTAAAGAACGATTTATGTAATTTTTTCTACATTTTAAATAATGTCGTACTTACGAACATTAAAATTGATAGTAAACTGGGAGTGGTCCCAATAATAACGTGTATGATTATAATTACAACTGTTAGAACTAAGTTGTCACAATCCTTTTAATCAGAGGCGAACTCGAACACAACGTTGTAGCCACGTTGCCACTCAAGTATATCGATGTAGTGTAAGCTTTTCTAAAAGATTGTGGATAACTCACTGTTTTTAACTTCTTATCTATAAGCTCCGTCAGTCGGAGCACATATAGTTTGTTTGATTAAATAGTTTTACGGTGTTATCAATCGCCGTACGTTAAGATTATATGTTTGTCTCGAAAAATTATGAAGTATAATCAAGATTCAAATTTTAATAAAAATTTGAGAACACGTGTTACTTTTTAATTTTGTTGTC
The DNA here is from genome assembly GCA_963930675.1 of Gnaphalium uliginosum. Lineage (NCBI taxonomy): Eukaryota > Viridiplantae > Streptophyta > Magnoliopsida > Asterales > Asteraceae > Gnaphalium > Gnaphalium uliginosum. Next base: position 64,574,074 of record OZ005680.1, read on the forward strand.
ACTTCATTTATTTGCTCTTCCAAAATCAAGTCAAGAACAACTAATAAGGTGTCACATTTTAGATCTTGGTTTTTATCACGTAATTGGGCTAATTTATGAATTAATATTTTAATTATTTGTAGCAATTTTTTAATTCTTATCTTTTACTTTTATTTCCATGGTATATTAACCCCCCTAAACGTTTTTATTATGTTAGCTATTTTAACTCTAACGTAAAAAGTAAAGTTGGATGATAAGATTGAAAATTAAGTTCGTTTTTCACACTCAACCCTTTTGACCTTATCTCCATAACATAAGGACCAAATGTTGGCCCATAAAGAAAAGATAATGTAGAGCATTTGCTTCTTGATTGATTATGATTTATGAAATCTCATAGACCGTCAGTCAACTGCCACTTTAGACGGCCCCATTAATGATCTTACATAAATGGTGTAAATACAAGGATGGCAATAAATTAATAATGGCCCATTGGATATCTAAGGGTACCAATTTAATCGAGTTTTAAATCTGGCCATTCATATTTCTACCATTATATCTTATATATTCAGTACAAGTGTGCAATAAAAAGTTGTACCACATGCATAAATAATTATACTATATAGTGAATCTATCAAAAAATATAGTGGAAATATCATTACCCTTTCAACCTTGTTGGAAAAAAATCAACGAACTTTGAAAACTATCATGGAATAAAGATACAAAGAAAACCACACAAGAATGCTCAAACGTAACGTTTATTAGTGAGAGCAAAGGAAAAAAAAAATGAAGATACCAATTAAAGTCTCACTCCCACCTCTTTTTAATAGAGGTGAGGAGAAAAGAATCTTATTCTTACTACGATAAATATAACATATCTTAATCCTATATTCAACTAAACTTCAAGTTAACCTACACTTAATCCTCTAAAATATTTAACTATGAATACTTAATATCAACAAACCTAGTTCGGGTATGCTTGTTTTATTTCATAGTATTTGAGTTTGGGTCGTTTCGAGCTTAATATATTAAGATCGAGCTCGGCTCGTAAGATATTTTACAAGCCCGAGCTCGATTCGGGATTGACATGTCTATTACGTGTATTGCGCATCAAATAATTAACACAGGCTATTGTTCCTGTTTATTACATGTAATTGCAACTGTTAAATAAAACAAAAATAATTAGATATATTTCCCAGCTGAAATAAAAAAATCCAACTAAGTTATTGTAATACAGTAATAGGTGTACGTCTTATTGTACATCAGGTTACAAATAGTTTGCATATATTCAGAAACAAAGAACGAAACAAACAAATTAAACAAGTGTTGAAGACAAGACCTTTTGCAACGTACATATTAACTAACTATCAATCAATGATAGCAAATAGGCCGGATTTAGTACTTGTTTAAGAGAACGTCATTAACTAATTTATCAAAGTTGAGATAAGACGATCCACCAATAGCGATGGCTTCTTCGGCTTTTTGTTTCCATTTCATGGCATTCTTTTTCATCGTCTTACCTTTCTCTCCATCCATCATCTCTAACACTTGAGCCTTAACCTCTGCTCGTTTCACATCCGTGTTTATTTCCATACCAATCCCCCATTCTACACAACTATATCGACAATTTGTTTGTTGCTCCGCAAAAAATGGCCAACAAATCACTGGAATACCGTTGCTAATACTTTCAATAGTCGAGTTCCATCCACAATGAGTCAAGAATCCTCCTATTGCTGGGTGCTTCATCACCTTTATACAATAACTCAAACAAATGAAGCATCAAAATCAAGAATCTTCAAATTGAGGGGCGTAATATGTATGCTGCTAGCAACACTCAAGTAAACAACGAACAAAACAAAATTGAAAATAACCAACTATCTTTTTAGCCCTTGAAGTTTCTACTTTGTGAGACGCTGCATTTTCATAAAAATGTTATATAAACATGTACGGTACCTGTTCTTGAGGGCACCAGCTAGTCACGAAACCTCGCCCTTTGGTCTCAAGGACGAACTCTGGTGGCATCATGGCGTCATCTCCACCAACAATATCGGGTCTAGTTATCCATAAAAAGTCCTTGTTGCTATTAGCAAGTCCCCACCCAAACTCGATAAGTTGTTCTTTTGTCATGATTGTAATACTGCCAAAGTTAACGTATACAACCGAATTAGGCTCCTTGTTGTCAAGCCAACTGATGCAACTTTCATCTTCTTTCCAAAGATTGGACCCAATGTGTTCGACGGGGTCATCTTGAATATATTGTTGCATCATGTGTAATGGCCCTATGGTTAAAATGTTTGGGTTCTTAGCAAGTAAAGGCTTAACACTGTCTTCCTCTAAGGCGTCGAATGTGTTGATTACGACTGCTGATCCTCTTTGCATAGCCTCAGATTCAGTCGTGAGATAGTTTAGCATGATGTCGTTTACGTCGGTGGTTCGAATGAAGTTGGGTAAATCCTTTAGCTGGATGTTGTTCATTCCAGGAATCCAATCCAAAGTTGTTTCTAAATACCCATTTGTCATGTCACTTATATCTGCCATATATATATAAGTCAGATTAATATCAAGCCGTGCTAAATCAAAAAGTGAAAAAAAAGAAAACTCGTCGAAAGTATATATTATGAGATGTCTAATCGAATAGGAGAAAACATTAAATTTTATAGTGCAATTTTCATAATTTTTCGATTTGACGTTTGTGAGATAATTAATTTTCAAAAAGACGGAAGTTAATGAGTTTTTTGTACAAATGACACAATCTCGTTAGTTTTCTCATTATTTAAAAAATTGTTGTACTCTAATGATCTAATATCTTAATTAACTCTTTAATTTTCATTTATATATGTACTTCTAGATTCTTTTATTAAAAAGCCCAGTTTTGTGGATGTTAATTCGTCTCTAACAAATATATAGCCCATGGTTATTACTATATTTTTTAATGTGATATTTAATAAACGGGTCGATAATCATCATTTACAATGTATTCTCGAGTTTAGTTTAGGAAAAAAAAAAAAAGAAGTGAAATATAGTAAGTAAAATTTGTATTCTTAAGTATTTTGTCTAAAAATTTCCTTTCAAACGTGGAGTGATTAGGAAGAAACCATTCATTTCTTTTCCATTTCTTCAAACTTGAGAACACACTCTCATTAAATAGTTTTCTTCCACTTACCTTCTTTTCTCTTCTTCTTTATTCTTTATCTTCTTTTACTCTTATTTTTAAACTCGAGAACATAGTGTTTGTATCAAGAGTAATAACTCGCTTGATAGCACGTAGGGTGGCGATGTATACAATAAAAATTGATCATACAACCTATATACTATTAGTTACGCTTTAAGTGATGTATATTACAATTACAATGATGCAATTTATTATTGTCAGTATATATATAATTTTTAATAGTGTACGAATCATGATCACTTTAATATGCAGTTAATTTAATGCTTTGATTGATGATGTTAGTTTAGAAAAATAAAAATAAATAAAATAAGAGTAATGATATATAAGTCAACTTAGATCACTAAAAAAATAAATTTAATGCATTCATTGATTAATATAGTTTTCATCTCATAATTTTATAAGTTGAACTTGATACATGTAATTAACACGTTAGTTAGTCCTTCTTTAGAGCGAGGGTAGTGGAGCCCCAAATCTCAACGTTAAGAGTACTTTAAAGCCGGGCAACCACTCTCGGTCGAAGTTAAACTCCGAAGTTCAACGATGGTTTCTCAAAGTTAAACCCTTTTTTTATTATATTTTTCTTTAACATAGAGGAAGAACATTGAACCATTCTTCATACTGCCATCTGACTAGATTAGATGTATCTATCATTTATTTTTTTCTTTTAGATATTTACCATTTATAAAAGTCTAAGTGCATGCCCAACTAGAGTGACCCTGACCATCATATTTTTGTATTTATTTGCTTGCAATTAGGATATTAAGGGGTGTACGTGTAGTATTGCTCATTTGAAGTGCATATTTTATTATTTTTTATTTTTTAAGGGGGTAAGTTATTCAAAGTGTAATGCTATTTAGGTCTACTTGTGTAGACATAATTTTTTTATTGATTGATTTTTTTCTCTCTTATCTCGTCCAATCAATTTTTTCACATCTACCAATCACATTTTTAAGTTTAAGCCTCCCAATCATTTTTGTTATTCAAACATGCTTCGAAAAATTATACAATTATCCCTGTTTTCTTTTTCATACGTCTCAAATTAATTGTCCACTTTCAAAAATATATAGGGAACTTTGATCGTGATTACAATATTATCCTTACTTGAAATTATTATTACAAACTTTAAAGAAAGTAATAATTAATCTGTTAAGGTAAACTGTCATTCTGCAAAAAGTAAGAAAGAGAAAGACGGTTATGATTATGTTTTAATTAACTGTATTTTTTTTTCCGGGGTCAGGGACGGCAGGAGTAATAAATAAGTAATAATTTGAGTAATGCTTATATCACCTTTGAGGGGAATATAGCCCCTTTGAACGAGATCACGGTAATGAGCGTAAGCCAAAACACCACAAGCACTTGGTGTCCAAAACAAAACTTCCCGCAGCCCGAACCTCTTTGCAGCTTCAAGCGTAAAGCTCATGCACCCGTCCGATATTATACAGCTCACCGGTGGCACATCCGACTCCTCAAAACCGTTAAGTCTAGTGATGAGCTCACAAAGAGGCTCCAAACTGTTCTCAGGAACGGATACACAAAGGTCGGGGATTGATTGGGAGATGTTCGCGTCAGATGGCGGAAGTCCGTCAGTAATAGAGTAGAAACGAAAATCGTCCAAACCGTCAAGTGAGGAACGACCTCGAGATCGAAGCAAGCGGTTATGGTTGTAATGAGTGTTGACAAATGAGATATGGAAGCCTTTAAAATGAAGAAGTTTAGCAAGTTTCATCATGGGGTTAATGTGGCCTTGTAATGGGTATGGGATGCATATGGCATGTGGTTTTTCGGTTTTTGCAATCGAACCCATTTTGATTCAAGGTTTATGTGTTGTTTTTGGTTAATCTAATTAAAGGTGATATTGGAGGTATGAGAAATAGAAAGGGTCTACTAGTATTTATAGAAGAAATGGATAGTTTGGGAGTTAATTTAGCCAGACTATAGTTGGACCATATAATTGAAGTTTTATACGAGCCGAGTGTAATTACCTGTACACCACATATTTTTCTCAACACACTTCTAAGAGCATTCCCATCGGGGTGTCGGGTTTGCCATCTGTTGGAACTGACGGAACCGACGCCAATAGCACGTAATCATCGGTTCGGTCCGTCGATTTCCTCCTTCGGTTTTTCGACTCTTCATCCGTTTGGTTTGTGTGGTTGGTTTAATATAAAATGTTTTTTTACCGTTGTTAAAAAAATATTTTTTTAAAAAAAAACTCTCCCAACGGATTCAGTAGGTTCGAGCAACAGCATCAACGTCCATAATCAATCGGGTGTATTCACCGATTTACTAAAAGATAGAGCTCTCCAAGTAAATTTTATTTTAATTATTGTATTTTAAATATATAATTAAATAATGTGGTAACTAGAAAAAATGAAATAGCCAGTCAGTTTTTAGTCAGTTTTAGTCAGTTTTGAAAAAAACTGACGTGACAATGATGTGCCACAAATTGACCAGTCGAATTTTCAGTCACTGTTAAAAATGATCTAAGCATCCTTTAGGTTGTACAATACAATAGCTTAAAGAATATTTATCGGTATTTGAAGTAAAATTTTGGTGAAGTACGAAACATTTACGTTTTATACAATGATAAAGTAAACGGGATATCATATACTATGGTAGTATGGTAATGTCATTTATGATATGTCCGTTTTAACTTTGTAGGAAAATATAATTTACATTTTAGTTCCTAAAGTTTATGGAATGCACAGAAATGATCCCTCACAGTCTCACACTATGTACGTTTACTCATTTTCAAGTTACATTACATATTTTATATCTACAGAAATAGGTATACAAAATATACACGTTAAGTTCGTTATGTAATTCCCCACATGATTTGGTGTTAACAAGTAGCTTTCAGTTAGATATATATAATATATACACTGTAGTTGTATTTATTATTCGATCTGTTGTCTGCCCGATTATTTAATACACGATCTAATATAATATCAAGTTATTAGTTAAATTAAATTAAAACACATGCAAGAAATAAAAGTTATTGATTAAAATATGACAACTTTTTATATAATTAAGATTAAGACACAAAACTTGTTAAATCGGAAGTCGTGTTTCGTGAATCTACATCAAAATTTCACGTCATAAAGTTTCAAAAAGACACTTGAAAACATGTGTTCTGATTGGTACTATGATTTAATAGTGTGCATCTTTTTTACACTATTACATTTACTTTACAATAACACTCTATTTATGTGTCAAATTAACACACACGAAGAAAAAATAAATAAATAAATAAATAAAAGATATAATTAATTGGATCCGCTACCGCAAGAAAAGAATCATATTGTTAAAGATTTTGGTCCAAATTAACTTGATCGACGATCTCAATATGAAATAGTACTTAAAAAAAACCGATTATGAAGAGATTTGACTCGAAATTAAAAGGTACGAGTAGTAGCAAAAGTAGTGAGATAGCAATTTGTCCTTTGTGTGAATTACAAAAAAGGCATATAATAACCGTGTTTTTGTGGTTAAATTTATATGATTAGAGCATATTCAATTTTTGTGGTTCAATTTATATGATTAGAGCATATTTAATGGTGACTAAAATTGAATAAAATCGACTGGTCACATCAGCGTCATGTTAGTTTTTTTCAAAATTGACTGAAACTAACGTACCATTGTCATCAGTGACATCTTCACTTTGGGTCTCACATTTACCAATTTACCTTTATATTTATACACTAAACACAATAGAAAAACAATTAAATATAAGCTGGCCCACACAAATAAAGAGACTATGTGTTGGATATCCGACGGGTTGAACTGACAGAACCAAACCGACAGACCGTGCCATTGGTGTATGCTCCGCCAATTGGAACCAACGGTCAATCGACGTAATGGATGGGAGTACTCTTAGTTTTTAAATAATTTCATTTATTTATTATTATTATTATTTTGGCAAAAAAAGAAACGATGAATTCTCTATTTATCTAAACCTTTTTCCTATATTTTAGCAAAAGAGTAAACAAAGTTACTTTTTTTTTCATATCTAGGAACATGTATTATTAGATTGATTATTAGAAACCTAATAGTATAACATTAGTATAATTGATCGCAGTAAGCCTATTTAGTTAGGCTTTGACTTTTTTAAAAGAAAAAAAAAAGGCCTAGGGACCATCAGATATTTGGGCTGTAGCCATGGCCAGAGTCTGGGCCAGCCAGCTAGCAAAACCAGGTGGGTTGAATAGTCTTGATTTACTAATATGGGTGTGTGATCTTTGTATGACATTATGAGTATTAATAAGGCCGTTGATTTTTTTCTATTCGGTGCCGTTACTTTAAAACGGAGGATTATACGTACATTTCAAAAAGTTAAATGGTAAAACATAAAAGAAAATCAGTGGGTTACATGCAACTTGATTAGTTAACAACAAAGGTGAGTTTGTGCTCTCAAGAACACAATTATTTTCTCTTGATAAAACTATTTTATAATTATAGATAGAGGTGGCAAAACGGGTGGGTAGGGCGGGTATGAGCTACGGGTCAAAACGGGCACGGGTCAAAACGAAAGAAAACAAGTGAAGTAGTCGTCTCTTTCTTTTGCCTTGACCCGTTTATGAATGTGGTCATGCCCATATCTACACACTTGCAAGTTTTGTGCCGCCCAAATTCGTCGAGTAGATTATAAAAGGTTCCCAGTATAGCCCAGTTTTGAATGGATGGGCAAGTTTTGTCAACTCTAGTTATAGATTTAGAAGGAAAAAAACACTTATTTATTTATAGCTTTTATTTTAGAATTATAATCTGAATTATAGAAAATGAAAAGGGAAAAAATACAAGTATTTATTTACTACGTATTATCTTTATATACAAGAGATACTCATAAAGCAACTTTATCTTACTTTATGTCGAATTAATGATCTCTAAACCGGGTTTAAAAGCTTTGTACAAGCCATAGAAAAGTTTTCCATACACTTTAATTGGATGATTAAAGAAACAACGCTGTATAATTAAGAAATGAATCAATTTTATAATTTTAAAATCTCAATCTATAAAGTTTTTTCACAATTTGAATCTAACTAATATCGTTCATCGAGACTTTTTACTTTTTTAATAGTGTGCTCTTTTTATTAAATAATGATAATGATAATGATATGTTTATTAAATAATGATAATGATAATGATATATAAATAAGAAAATGATCATTTTAAATAATGTTAATGTAAGGATCACATTACGCAAGTGATGTACCACATGATTACAACTATTAAATATCAGTAAAAACAAAAAGTACGAATTTATTGTCTATTACAAAACCCATTGACGTCGTCAGGCCCAGGGGTTGCCTTCTCAATTATTCTTTTACTAGCATTGTACCCGCATAATACAGCGGTGATATTTTAGAAAGAATTAATTAATATCGTCAATTCAAATACTTTTCGGCGTAGTATGATAATTTCGGTGATAACTCATATATGTGTGTAACTGTGTAATATTATGCTGATCAAGTGTATTGTGTCATTAATTTAGACTTCCTGGAAAAGAAAATATATTTGTTTCAAACTACTATATTTATCGCGTTTTTCAGCTGAATAAAACAACGAATCGATGATGGTAGTAGCTGTATTTCTTATTCGTTCTCATTTATAGTGTTGGGAAGTTGACTACAATGGATTAATAATAAAAAATGTGAAAAACGTGGATAAATGAGTTAATTGAAAATGTTATGAACGAGGATTTTTAACTCGCATGTTGTGGCGGGACTCTTTTGTTATATATTTTTAAATTATTAAATTAATAAAATGGTCAAAATATAAAAGTCATGCAATATATTATTCGTTAGAAATTATCATTAAGTTTTCAACTACCATGATGATATAATGCATATCCATACTAATGACACATATAATATACGTAGTATAACATAACACATTAAGGTTAATATTTGAGACGGAAATTTATGCAAGTTCGATATGACACTGGAAATTACATATTTAAATTAGACACACGAATTGAAATTTGGTAAGATCATAAAAATATATATAATTGAAAAAAAGTATGTTATGAGATTTGAGAATTTTAATTTATCTTAAGTCTGATCCATTAAATACGATGGATCATTTTTCAAAAATGTGTAAAACAAATTTTATCACAGGGTATTAAGATAATTTTATAACAATCTTATTTATATCAACCACAAACTATTATAAGTATAACAACTATAATAATAATTAGTAAGTTTAATATTGATAGTTTTTTTTAAGTGATAGCTACAACTTATATGTAAAATAGTAATATAAAAGACTAATAGTAAAAATATTTGTTTCGTTGATTACTATCTTCAATTCTTGTGTAATATATTATACAACAACATTTGATTAATAAATACAAATAATGTATGTTTATTTAATATAACACCTTATTTATTTAATATAACACCTTATGTTTATTTAATATAACACCTTATTTATTTACAGAGAAATGACAATAATATATTTCCTTTAAGATGTGTATTAGTTATTTTAACGCTTTAAAAAAAAATTATGTAGCTTATGATTTAAACTTCATAAATAGTTAAATTTTGATCAATTTATAAAATTATATTTTTTTATGGGATGAAAGAAAATGTGAACTAATATACAAAATGTAAGATTTGTTATGTAGTTAAAATATAAAACTTGGAATTAGATTTGAAGTGAATAAATGGTTAAGAATTAAAAGAAATGAGGGTGTAAGTTATTTATTTATTTTTTTATTTTTTAGTAATGAGTTGATATAGTGTATTTGTGAGTTTGAATATGTTAGGAATAGTATTATTTACCTTTAGTAAATGTAGAAGCTTAGATATGAATATCAAAAATTACAAAAGCTAAATATGAAAACGTTGAAATTAAAATTGCTACAAAAAAGATAAGCTAAATGCTTTATAGTATAATATAGACATATTATTTATTTATTTTTTATTAATATTATTATGTGAAATCGTTATTTTTTTTATTTACAAGGCATGTCTCCCTGGATATACTTTGGAACTTTGATACACGTAGTATAGTTTTAATTTGTGACCACAATTTCCATCAACGTTTTACTCTTAGCAGATATGTGCAACGGATTTGGATACGGATACAGATACTTATTAATTTTTTGAAAGGAGAAAACGATATACATCATCAACGGATATATATTTATTAAAAATGACCGACCATTTTATTTTTGCTTAATTTTTTAAATCATGAACGCTAAACATGATTTTTTAAAAATATATATCTCAAATCACCCTGTCTATTCCTTCCCTGTTTTAATTTTAACTTTTTCCATCGTCATCCGATATTTCGACCATCCTTTTTGCCATTCTCTCAAAATCATCTTTCTATTGAATTTAATTTAACAATCGTAGTAAACACCATACTTTATAAATTTTACTGAAAATTGTTAGAAACAAAATAAAAGAGATCTATACCGTCAAATTGACTAAAGTGAACCGGTTCTCAATAAAACGTTTAAACGGTTCGTCCTAAGGACCCCTATTAATTGATTGGTTTGATATTTTTCAAAACGGGCTAAATGAACCGGCTCTCAATAAAATTCTAAACCATATAATTATATCTTTCATTTATTCCGTTTTATATAACTTAACATGCAGCAAAAAGATTTTATTTTCACCAAGTTTTTGTATTAATAAACTATCCAAATGTGCGTATTTTGTATGCCCGAGATTTTAAATACTCCGTTTTCACCTTGATTGGCAGCAACATGTATTTCATTTTTTATTTATCAATATTTATTTTTTGTATATGTGTTTGTAATAATTTTATTATTTGAATACGGGCTCAATTTTCGGTGTGGTGAGTGGGTTACAATGTAATTTCAGTATGAGAATTGAGAATGATGTGACAATTTTTTTCAAGTGATTGCATATTTGCATGGTAAAGTATCTGTATTGGGTTTTTTTTTTTAACAAATTTTGGGTCCCTGATGCGGTACCCAACCAGTTGCATGGGCTTTGAGTTGGGACTTGGGTACTTGGTAACTTTGGGCTGATATCGTGTTATTGCTATTTTTGACTATCTAATCACATAGTAAAAGATTTTCACATATAAGAACTACGTCGATCAGACGGATCAGTGTCGGATTTTTAAATACATTAATTTATCATGTAATCTTTAAGATTTCTTATTTAGTAATTAGTATGAGAAATAGGGAGCCGCGCGGATCTCAGATTAAAAGTGACCCATAACACAACTTGTTGTTCGTCATTTTAATAAAAAGTTTAAAGTATGCCTTTATAGAAACTGATTAGTACGTTAACAAATAACAAGTTGTTTCCATACAGTTAGTTCTCAACAATCTTTCCTACATTGATTTTCAAGTTGGTAACATAAAACGACTTGTTTTTTTAGGACCAATAATATCTCAATTCGTTTGTAGTCGTAGCACCAACCAACATCATACTCGTTTTCGAAAAAGAAGCACATTTTATGGATCGAAGAGACTCGTAGCAAGGGTACCCCTAACTTCAATGTAGTTCTGCCAGGTGTGTATGTAAGGATTTGGGGAGATTGAATTAAGATTTCGACTATATTACTGTATAAAATTGTAACTGTATTGATTATTAGAATGATACAACGTATATATGCAGTTTTGGGTTTTGATCGCATGCATTCTATTTGAATTCTTCTTTTCTCTCTAAAAGGACTTTGTTTCAATATTAAACGGGTTCTTTATCTAAAATTTCGAAAGAAAAAAAAAAAAAATTTAAAGATTGAGCCTATGGTTTTCGACGATAAAAAGCAGTTGGTCTGGGCCACTTGTTAAGCCCACTTGCCCCTTGTCATTTGACTTAAATCCAAGGCCTAGTAGGCCAGGCCCACAAGTGGAAAAAATATTCTCTCCAGTTAAATTTTTTTTTTTCCATACAATTCCAAAGCATAAAGTCTTGGATATTTTAGTTTTGAATGGACTGATGATAACTACCCAAACAGTTGCAACTTCCTTTTTTCATGTTAAAAGGTGAAATATGTAAAATGGTTAATAATGATTTAATTCTTAAATTTTTAACTTTTTTATATTTTAATCTTTCATTTTTATATTTTTTCTTTTCTTTTCTTTTAATATTTTAACAATTTAGATAATTGGTCCGAGTTTAGGTGAAACTAAAAGGTTGAAATCTTGAAGGGTGTGCTAACTTAGTTGACTGGTGGTTTGAGGCTTTCCTATACTTTTCTTTCTTCTCTCTTTTTCAATTTTTAATAAATTACTTTATATGTACTTTATAATATATCATTATATTATATTAGATATTAGATTATCATAGTCAATATTATATTAATAATTTAAATAGCCTTATTAATACAAAAAATATGAGCTCATAAAGATTTTTGGATATTAAAAAGCATAAAAGAATCATATAGAATGACAAAAGATGGGGGACCCCAAATTTCCAAATGATATGTGAAATAGATTTGCATACTTTTCTTGAGTGTGTCAGGTATATGAAATGACAAACGTGACCTCATCAAAATACATACAATAACAACAAATTAAAAGTTTATTACATATAATATAACCCAAATACTTTGTTACATTCTGTGAACGTCAGAACATTACTAATTATATTTTCATACACTCGATACTTTTGAATATATATTATTATACCTTAAAGTTTTTATGTATTTTACTATCCCGTATATTATTAAAGCGTTTGTTCGGAAAACGTCGTGTATATATTAATTAGGAGATCTGAGTAACCCAATTAGCAGCCTTTGTTGACCTTATTAACACAATGACAAGTTAATAGTCACATATTTCAACGCGTATGTATTTCAATTTCAATTTCAACTTGATGCACGACTCTAACGTTAACATAAGTAAACAAAGTTCCAAGTTACGTATACTTTATCGCATATTGTTGTGCCACTTGATGCATCTACTTAGAAGAATCTTGTTGACCAAAATTTTAAGTTATCGAATATTATAGTACAACTTGTTGCATCCTTTCAAACTTTAACAACAGTAAAATAAGGTGAAATTAAAGTTGGGTCATATTTTTATTAAATAAAAATAACCTATATTCATATTCATCAAGGCTGAAGTTTCTTCCTAAATGCTTCCTAATTCCTATGATTGACTTTTCGATCACAAAAGATTAAAGTATGTCTACATGAATGAATTTAGATCTTTCATATTAAAATTCCATGATCTCAACCGTTGTTTAATTATATGAAAATGAAAATATGTGTATTCACAATTTCATAACATCAAGCACTTTAATTGTTTTCGAATCCAAGGCGATACACCACATCCATGTAGTCAATGGAAGCTTTATGATGAGCTATACGAGCATACTTTGATCATCACCGATTGGTTGTTACAATAAACTTTTGTTATAACGAGGGTTTACTTGCCCTTCGCGTTATGAGATTCACTAACAATAACTGATGGGGTTTTTTGTTGAAAAATAAATCAATAGTTTATGTTTTTGAATTTTCGGATATCAACTAATTTCGTTTTTTAAGAATGAACCACTAACTTAAAATCGAACATTTTCGGGTATTAGTACCCTTAAAATTGAACATTTTCGTTTTATAAAAATGAATCAGTATACCCAAAAATGTTCGATTTTAAATTAGTGGTTCATTTTTTAAAAACAAAATTAGTTGATACCCGAAAATGCAAAAAAAAAACCATTGATTCATTTTTCGGCAAAAAACCCTAACTAATATACAAAGTATTATATATGTGCGCGCGCGCTTCACTTTATGTTTCATTTTAGTTATAAAATATTACCAGATAATAACTTTTAATAAAACGTTTTATATTTAACATGACAAAAAAGTTACAGAGAAGTATTTCTTTTCTGGTTTTGTCGTACTTCTTACCTTTGTTTTTTTTTCTTTTGGTGACAAACCCTTATTTCATTTAATATTTTGTAAGCACAAAGTACATGATCGAAATGTTCATTCATGCTATCAAATCATTCTACACAGAGTCAAGTTAAACTAATTTATGTAATTTTCGTGAACTCGGGTCTCGTGTATTTTTTACGATATAAAAGAAGGTCGCTATAAATAAATTATATGTGTTTAGCTAATACGGAGTATTATATATTATAACTTAATGTAAATAAATAATAAAAATAAAATCATAAGTTCAAAACTTAATTGATATGATCAAAATACAAATCGATGCTTAAATTGGCTTTAACTTTTAAGCACAATCACTATTTTTTACTGCATATTTGTTATAGAACTCATTAGTCTAACTTTCGGCCGGTATGAACAAAAGGATAATTTTTCAAAAACATACGTTTCTATTTAAGTACGTAACACGACGATTTTGTTTCACAATATGTGTGTAATTAAGTTTCAACTACAAAATGATTGGTTTCACTTTCTACCCAAAAAAAAAAAAAATAGAAATATGGACGAATTAACAATGTGTACGAACAAATCAATGACACACTACATCTCCTCACCTCTTCTTCTCTATCGCACCGCTGCTACGCCACCGTCGGACATCTGCCTTTTATTGGTCTCTCCCATCGCCACCAAAACCTTGTCGACGTACATGCTTCCCCATCCAAACGTCCTCTCAAACCCTCATCTCTCTTGACGCACCTTCAGAGACCATGAATAATCATGTAACCTAGAACTTCCGGTTCATCCAAATATTTCACAAAAAATTGTTAATAACTACAGAAAAATGTATAAGTGATCTTATAATAATTTTAGGGGCAAGGATGGAGAATATCAAATTATAGAAAAATGTACAAGTGATCTTATAATAATCTTATAAAGTGGTATATGCATGCATTATAGACTATTGACGTGTTTGAAATTTGGATGGCCATTTAGATGTGTAATTTTACACATGTGATACTTTGAATACTCAAGAGAAATTAATGAAAGATAATATCAAATTAACTTTGATCAATTAAAAGTCAAGGTAAATTAGTTTAATTATATCACGATAATTAAGCGGTTTTGTTTGCCGATTGTATATAAATGATAATGATAATATATTGCTGACAGTATTTTGTTACCTATTATTATTATTATTATTATTATTATTATTATTATTATTATACCATATAGTATGTTAAACAAGGCTAATGCTCATTAGAGGTGTCCCTATAGAGTATATATGAGCACGTTCGGCCTCCGTCCTCAAGGCCTGAACGGACCGACACCGTAGCTTGTAGCTAGAGTATATATGCGACGTTAAAATTTACTTGATGACATCGTCAAATAAAATTAAAGTATGTCGTCAAATAAAATTAAAGTTACAATTGATTAATTAAGTCCTTTTATTTTACTTAATTTAAAATAGAATCTCCTACTTTACATTATTAAACATAATTTTTATAATAATTATATTGTTGTAGTCTTGGATTTAGAAAAAACTTTTTCTACTATACCATATCTAATACATATCAATTTATAATAGATATATATCTCTATTAAACTATAATTATAAATAAATATAACATATTCTATTATAATAATAATTTATTTTTTAAAATTACATTCAGATAAATAAAATGACTTCAAGTATTTTCACGTGTATCTAATTTACATGTAAAATTTAACATTTAAATTAACAAATTATCATTTAAATGTTTTACCTATTTTCTTAAGTAATAATATAGTATATTGTAATACTCCATATAATATTTACAAGGTATATCTCGTATGAATCTACGAGTTTAAACGCTAGTATATATATATATAATAAACAAGTGTATTAATAATAAATATCGGTCTCAATTGGTAAGTTCCAATTCCAAATTAAAAAGGTAACTAACTTTGTGACGGTTCCGTCGACTTATTTCACGCTTAAGATAAAAGAGGTAAATTGTCTAATTTGACCCGTGATCAAAAGAACGTGAAGATGAGAATTGATTTCGATAACATCTCTCTTTATATTGTATTTTTCTTATCATTAAGTTACCATCACATCACGGAGAAGTAAGTTTTAAATAATGGTCTTGGTGTTCTAAGTTCCGAGTAAATTTCGATGACCTGCAGCTGAAGTGACACATGGCACCAAAATACGTAATACAAAAAGGCTAAAAAATCTTTGAAATTAAAAGTCAGTTTTATACAAGTAATATTCTAAGTTTTGCATATAATTTACATCCGGTCGAAATTAAAAAATAAAATAAATAAATAATATAATCGAACCTTAATAATCATATCCCACTAGTCCACTACAAGTATTTTTAATTTTTATAATAATATTTTATATACCTTGCACATTCGATGAATCCGTCTCATACATTAAGGTTTGACTATTTCTTTTTCTTCTTTAATTAGTTTCCATTCGCGATGTATTTATTTAAAATCGAGCATTAGTCAAAAATAATCTATCAACAAATATCTCTCCCTTCTCCCTCTTTGCATTGTGTATGTAACATACAGTAACACAAATGGAACCTTCTTTCTCAATAGCAATACAGAATAATCCACAAGAGGTGGAGATCACATCCCATGCATATGCACCATCATACCATAATCTTAATGGTGAAACCATTAACGATGGTGTATCTTTGACATGGAAAGACTTGCTGGTTACGGTGCCCGATGGAAAGACGGGTGGAACTCGGTCCATACTTGAAGGTGTGACCGGGTATGCAAGACCCGGGGAGATGTTAGCTATCATGGGTCCTTCTGGTTCTGGCAAATCTACACTCCTTGACGCTTTAGCAGGTTTGAATTCGAACATATTATTCTCATCGTATAGTATATGCGTCTCTTAAATTATTACTCATTTTTAGAAGTTTTCTATATATGTTTCAATGACTAAATTTCATAAAAGGTCTTTGTCGTTTACATCAATTTATGAAAATTGTCCTTACGTATTTTCTTACATTTTCAGTTAAATAAGTTTACATTTTGTTCGAAAGTGCTCCCTCATCACTTAAAATGACTAAAGTACCATTTTCCCGTTTATATCCTTACGATCCGAATATTACAAGAGAAAATGGTACTTTAATCGTTTTAGGTAGATGAGAGACCATTATCGAACAAAACGTAAACTTATTGAATTGAAAATGTGGAAAAAAGTATAGAGACGATCTATGGAATCTACTCATGTTTTGATAAAATCATCATGATTAAATCGATAACAAAATTTGGGTATGTATAACACTGATTAGCAAACTCTATGTAATTTTGTGTAATTCTGTTTTTTCGCTGTTAGTTTTTTGTTACCATGCTTTTTATAAAATCTTTCTTCGTTCAAAAGAAAACATCCGGCAAGCGGCTGAAACTTTCTATAGTTTTATAAAATGAAAAAAAATAGAACATCAAACATCTAAAAATTACACGTTCAAAATGATGGCATGGAATATGATTCTTGATAACTTTGACTATGTTGACTTTTGCATAACGTGCATGACATGCTCCTGGAAGCTAACTATTTAGTTAATTATAAGTTAAAACCAGACGAAAACTTCAAAAGTTTTCTTTCTGTGGGTGCGACTCCTTGACTTTTAATAGATAGCATATATATTATTTCCTGTAGAATTTCACAGTTGACTTAATTTACGTATGTAATTATATATGGACATGCAATAACATTTTGATTAATTGCATGCAGGTAGATTAAACTCCAAAGTTAGGCAGAGTGGTGATATTTTGGTTAATGGATCAAAAAAAACTCTAGCCTACGGAACATCAGTGAGTTAATAAAATTTTGCCATTTAAAATTGATTAATAGTAGTATGACAAAATGGGCTAAATAATTAATACACATACAGGCTTATGTAACTCAAGATGATACACTCATCACAACACTTACGGTCCGAGAAAGTGTGTACTATTCCGCACAACTTCAACTACCAAATTCTATGTCAAAAGCCGAGAAGAAGGAGAGAGCAGAAATGACCATAAGGGAGATGGGCCTTCAAGATTCCATGGACACAACAGTAGCAGGATGGGGGTCTAAAGGCCTTAGTGGAGGCCAAAAGAGACGAGTTAGCATCTGTATCGAGATCTTAACTCGTCCTAAACTTCTGTTCCTTGATGAACCAACAAGTGGACTTGATAGTGCTGCATCATACTACGTGATGAGTAGAATCGCAAAGCTTGACCGCCACGAAGGAAGGACCATCATTGCGTCCATTCACCAGCCTAGCGTCGAAGTGTTTGGGCTTTTTCATAATCTTTGCCTTCTTTCTTCTGGAAAAACAGTTTATTTTGGGCACACAGGTTCTGTGAATCAAGTAAGTCAAACATGCATCTGGTTTAATCTCACGAATTCATTTGGATGGTCATCTAACTTTAATTATCTTGTTCTTGCGCAGTTTTTTGCTTCGAATGGGTTCCCTTGCCCTGCTTTCCAGAATCCATCTGATCACTATCTTAAAACGATAAACAAGGATTTCGATGAGGTAAATACTTTTTATACTGGAATTAATTAACATGTGGTTTTTGTACTATTTTCTATGTACGTATGTGATTCTTATAAGATCATTAAAATTCACGTATAGGATCTGGAAGGTTCAAGATCTACTGAGGAAGTGATTAATACCTTAGCTGATTCTTACAAGTCATCAGCAATTTTTCAAGAGGCTAAAAATACAGTTGCTGAAATATGCAAGAAGGTGGGCTAAAATACTTAAATATAACAACATATTTCTTTGAATATATACTCGGATCATGATTGTAACAACTATATATGATAACAAATAATTTCGTGGAAATTTTTCAGGGAGATGGAACACATGATAAAAAGAAAAACCATGCTAGTTTCTTAACTCAATGTCTTGTACTCACAAAGCGGTCTTCCGTCAATATGCATCGTGATCTTGGCTACTATTGGTTGCGTCTCGCTATCTATATAGCATTGTCCTTAGGTATCGGAACACTCTTTTATGATGTCGGCACAAATTCCTCCTCGATTCAGGTAAAAACACTTGATTTTAACATATCTTTTTTTAGAAAAAGGCAATGACTTTCATAACTAGATTTGTGTTTTTTCTCAATTTTGCAGGCTAGAAGTTCAATGCTGATGTTTGTGGCCACATTCTTAACATTCATGGCAATTGGTGGATTCCCCTCATTTGTGGAGGACATGAAGGTATTCGAACGTGAAAGATTGAACGGGCATTACTCCGTAGGGGCTTTTGTGATCTCCAACACGTTATCTTCAACGCCATATTTGTTTCTAGTCTCCGTGATTCCAGCAGTAATAGCATATTACCTCACAGGACTCCGAGGAGGATTTGATCACTTTGCGTATTTCACAATCGTACTCTTTTCATGTATGATGCTAGTTGAGAGCCTAATGATGGTTGTCGCGAGTCTCGTACCCAATTACTTAATGGGAATCATCGTTGGTGCTGGGATTCAAGGGATGATGATGTTAGCTGGCGGTTTCTTTCGATTACCTAATGATTTACCTAAACCGTTTTGGAGATACCCAATGTTTTACATTGCATTTCATAGGTATGCATTTCAAGGATTCTACAAGAATGAGTTTAAAGGACAAGTTTATATGTATGATGAAGGGGGAGTAAGAAATGTTGTGTATGGGGAGAGTATATTAAGAGAGAAATGGCAAGTTGAAATGGGGTACTCAAAGTGGATTGATTTGGTGATCATATTAGGGATGGTGGTATTTTATAGAGTTATGTTTTGGGTTATAATCAAGATTGTTGAAAAGGTTAAATTTGGTATGAAAGGTTTGAATTCCAAAGAGACCAATCACATGATGGTGAATGCACTTGGCACACCTTTGTAATAAGTAGCTCAAAATCTTTGTAACGCAATTTTTTTTTTCTTTTTTGTGGCTTTTTTATTTGGAAATAACTGATTATGTACGTTTACAATTCGATTTGTAAGGTGTGAGTGTTTAATTCAAGTAAAAAGTTTGAGCTTTCATATTAAATCGTGCATATGACAAACTACATTGAAACTTTATTTAACTTCATGATACGTATTACAATTATAATAAAAAATAAAAATAGAAGATCCTAAATTAATGAAGCCAAATCCAATGCAACTTTTCAAAAAGAAAAAAGATCGAGTGATGAAACCTTTTTGGATTTGGTCCAGGAAAAGTTATTGAGCCCAAAACCTAAAACCGAGTCAACCAGCATTGGGCCAATATAGTCCAACATAACCTTTTTAGTTGTTTTGTTGTTGTTTTGGACCTTTGGTTGATAATTGGATACAATATCGAACTCACGTAGGCAAACTATTTTTTCATACTTTTTCTATACGAACGGGATACACTTACTACTATACGGAGTAATAAACTTATCACTAATGTGGGGTTCACAGATCGGACCCACGAGAATAATATACTCGTATGAGTTTTAGTGAACGATGCTCGAGTGTTTAAGTAAAATCTTATTGAATCACAATGTCACTTTTATTTAAACTGCGACGGCAAATAAAATCTCATGTACATCAGTTTGTGATAGAGCATCGTGCTTTTAGGCGATAAGTAGTGTTTGTTGTTTTTCGAACAAGATCGATGGGACTCTACAAAAGATTGGTTTTGTTGTATCAAGTCACCATTCATTTCATTTCATGTCCTTTAGATTTGATTTACTTCATGGACAGAGTAAAAATTCCACGTGTTCTATAAAAATCTTGAGTTTTTGCATGTGAATTGTGAAGATTAAAAGAGCTTGTCTCAAAAATACATCCATCCATCCAAAGGCAGATCGAGTAGTGACCTACCTTGATATTTTGGCCCATTAATAGCCCAAATAATTACATGTTAGTCCATGAATAGCCTAATCTTAATCATTAACAAGACGTGTGTAGATTTGAACAAAAAACCCGGTTCCCGACCCGAAACCGGAAAAAAAACCGAAAACCGAAACCGGTCAAAACCGGTTTTGACCAAAACCGGTTCGGTTTTTGTAAAAACCGGCGGTTTGGGAACCGGTTTGGAGTTTACCGTTGGGGAACCGGTTTGTAACCGGTTTTACCCGAACCGGTTTGGAAAACAGGTTTTAAAAACCGGTTTGGAACCGGTTTTTGTGGATTTCGAAATGTAGCCGTTTTGTATCCGTTTGTGACCGTTTTTTCTTGTTTTTTTTACCATTTTGCCATCCTAAAACTAGTATAAATAGATACCTTGGGTTTGGTTTAGTCACAACACTCAATCTTGCTAATTCTAGTCTTTAAACACTCAAAACGCTTACGATTTACGTACGAAACTCTCAAAAAATTCTCTACTCCTCTCAAAACGCTCTCGAAACGCTATCAAAATGGCCACTCAATCTTCTTCAACTTCCGCCGGTGTTGGTTCTTCAAATGCACCAACTATTGTTCAAGTTTTGGTAACCAAACGAAATCCCGAGATTTGGTGTAATTACGACAAAGTGTTATTGTCGGATGGTTCCACTAAGGCATTTTGTAAACGTTGCGGGAAATTTTTGAAAGCCGACTCCAACTCTACTTTGAAATCACATGCTACAAAGTATTGTGATGGAGTCAAAAGTAATCCCGAGTCGAGTCAAGCAACCATGTCACGAGATGGGGGTATTTTTGCATACGAAGCGGAGCGGTGTCGAGAAGCATTTGCCGGCTTTGTGATTCAAGAAGCGTTGCCGTTCAACCACTTCGACAACCCTCGGCTTACTAGGGTCATTCAAAATACTCTTCAACCGCGATATAATCATGTAAGTCGTCTTACTCTTAGACGTGATGCTCTTAAATTGTGGAAAAATGCTAAAAGTCAACTAATAATGGGTTTTGAAAACTTAAATACAAGTGTATCATTAACAACCGATGTTTGGTCGGCTCCTCATGGTTTGCCCGGTTCGTACCTTTGTGTTACCGCACATTGGGTTGACCCCGCAACTTGGCAAATGATGAAACGTACCATTGCTTTTGAAAACTTTGACTATCCTCACACGGGTAAAAACTTATTTTACATGTTACGAGATATAATGAAAATGTTTAAAATAGAACAAAAGGTTTTTTCAATCTCGTTTGATAACGCGACTAATAATACAAACGCCGTTCAAAGGTTAATACTAAAATACGAACCACCTTTGAAAGGCATTTTCTACCATAGTAGATGTGTTGCACACATCATTAACTTGGTTGTGCAAGACGGACTAGCGGTTCAAGAAATAAGCGTAGTAAAAAACGCGTATAAAATTATGTTACAAGATATATTTTGTTCGGGTAAGGCTAGATACAAACATTATATGAGATTATGTAAGGAAACGGATTCCATCTTTTTAACCCCTAATTGGGACATGCCCGTAAGATGGAATTCGACTTACAACATGTTTATGTGTGGTTTACGGCAACGCGACACTTTATACGTTTTTCATGATCAACTTGTTCAAAAAGGTCTTGCAACATCATTTTCCCCCGACTATTGGGAGGTTATTCAAAAAATAACCGAATTGCTCAAAGTTTTTAAAACCGCAACTACTTTATTATCGGATGTTTATTATCCCACAAGTCATTTGGTACTTAATCAAATATTTTTAATGAGTTCAAAACTAAGCGAATACGAGTTTTGTGGTAATGTATATGCAATAATGGTGGCTCCCATGAAAGCAAAACTAAGAAAATATTTCAAAGAAATGCCACCGGTAATTAGTTGTGCCGCCGCCTTAAACCCATGTTTGAACATTTCCGGGGTGGAATTACTTATCGATAACATTTGTAACGATTTGGATTTGAATGATGAGGATCCATTTTTTTCACAAAATACAAAAGACTATTTTAACAAATCTTTTAAAGATTTATTTGGTCATTATTTTCAAAAATTTAGTTCAACAACAATGGTTTCTTCTAGTTCGGCTTCCACAATGTTTGCTTCATCATCTTCTTCCCGAGATCCAATGATTAATTTATATAATAGTTTAAGACAAGAAAACCATAAACGGGCAAGGGGTGATGGTGACCAAAGGGCCACTAGCGAATTTGGGAGATATACCGGAACGGATTTTTTAGCCTCAATGGGACCCGAAGAATTCGCACATTTTGATATTTTGGCTTGGTGGAAAGGGAGGGAATCTCAATTTCCCATCCTAACCATCATGGCCCGAGATTTAGTAACCGTCCAAGCTTCTACGGTAGCTTCGGAATCCGCCTTTTCTCTTAGTGGCAGGGTACTATCCATACGAAGAACAAGACTCACACCGGCCTCATTAGAGATGTGTATATGCTTGAAGGATCACTTAGATACCGCGGAACGTATACAAAACGTTTCAAGTCTCGAAGGTGAATTGGAATACGAAGGAGATATACACGATATCGAGGTGGAAGCGGGTATGGCAATATCACTTTCCGATGAAGAAATTGCTCTCGACCAAGCTTCGCGAGAGGCTTCCTCCGAAGAAGATTTCGACTTTTGAAGACTACCCAAGTTGAAGATGTTTGAAGAATTAAAGATTAATAAAAGTTGAAGATTTTTGAAGAATTATATAGAATTATTGGTTTCAATAATATTTTTATGAAGATTTAGAAGACTTTCTTTTAAGTTATTGTTTGTTTATGTTTCCATTCATAATGTACTAGCATTCTATCGGAAAAAATTTGAAGAATACGTTGGTTTTCCCTAAAACGCTCAACGCTCGAATAAAATTGAATTATATATAATTATTGGTTTCAATAATATTTTTATGAAGATTTAGAAGACTTTCTTTTAAGTTATTGTTTGGTTATGTTTCCATTCATAATGTACTAGCATTCTATCGGAAAAAATTTGAAGAATACGTTGGTTTTCCCTAAAACGCTCAACGCTCGAATAAGATTGAATTATATAGAATTATTGGTTTCAATAATATTTTTATGAAGATTTAGAAAACTTTGTTGTAAGTTATTGTTAGGTTATGTTTCCATACCTAATGTACTAGCATTCTATCGGAAAAAATTTGAAGAATACGTTGATTTTCCCTAAAACGCTCAACGCTCGAAAAAAACCCGAATTTTATAGGAAAACCGGTTTGAAACCGGTTTTTGAACCCGAACCGGTTACAACCGGTTAGGGTTTTTTCTCCCCCCAAACCGGTTCGGTTTGGAACCGGTTTTTAGAAAAACCGGTTTTTGACTCGCGATTAAAAACCGGTTCGGTTTTTCAACCCGAACCGGTTTTCCGGGAAACCGGGTTTTGTTCATGCCTAGACGTGTGCATCTTACCTCTCACTCTCCAATTTTCTCATTTAACATCCCAACATAACATAAATCTCTAAAATATAAAATTAGTTTTTATTTATTATGTAAAAAATTGAATTTTGATACATTTGTTTCGATGATTGTGTTTTACTGTTGTTATTTAGTGATGAGAGTTTTGATTTTATACACCTAAATTGAGAATTGTGTATAATATTTGAATTTTTCTTATCTAGCCTAAAAATTGTTAAATGTATTGTTTAATTGTTAAATTTTGTGTTTTGTTTTTTGGTGATTCGAACTTTTAAGTTGGTGTTTTATTTTTAAATTTTTTTCTTCTCTAAATTATGTCTTAGAGGCCCTGGTTGTATTTGAGTGGTTGATTTTTAATAAAATTCTAGCTATTCCAAAAATTTTTTATTAATTGTTATAATTTGTTGTTGTTATAATTAAAATGAAAAGATTTACACAACCTAGTTCATTCTCAATTGATGCTCAAACAACAAATGTAATAAAAAAAAACAACATCGAAGATAACGCAAAACATAAGTATATTAGTATATTAAGGATCCGACCCCTTTATTTTACCCGGATTTATTTTGTCGCCGCAACCAACTTATTGAGTCAAGGCATTAATGAACCACGTGACTTTATGCTCTAGATCCGCCACCGCATCCATCTAATCAAATAGTTTAGTCGATCGAGTGGTACCTTTAATTTGTTCCATTTGGTGTCTACTAGGCTACTAACAAGGTAGGCAAGTTATTGGGGCCAAACAATTTCAAAACTATTTTAGTTCGTTTATACCTCTACTTAATTGCTTTCTCATATAAAAATAGTGTAAGACTTGAGTAGTGAAGCTAAACAGAACCACAAACTTTATGGTTCGGGTTCGATTTTATACAAACCTAACCACGAATACCCCTAAGTAATGCATCGTATTAACCATATATATTTTTTTCAACCCACAACTTGCTAATCGATAAATTTTTCATGTGCTGCTAGGATCCTATTCTAATTTTAACTTAAAAATGAGTGATTGCCCTTCTCCGACCCGTACTGCCCTTTTATACCATGTCAATCATCTAGACCTTTTATACCATGTCAATCATCTAGAAAGAGACGGTTTTTCGCTTAATTATATGCCAAAGTAAATTGAAATGTTATAATTTTGTTCAATGGAAATACATTGTAATTGTAAACCCATATATTCACTAGGAGTGAATACTATTATTTAGATTTTTTTATTACAAAGTTATAGAAATAACTATAAACTATTGGGAAATTGAACGAGTTGCCCTCTCAAAAATAAATTGACGATTTGCCCTACCCGTAAGCAAATCGCAAATTCCGATTTGCGTCTGCGTCCCGTAGCTGTGACCGAGAACTTGAGCCTGTGAACGAGAACGATGAACGGTTCTCAAACGCAAAAAGCAAAAAGCAAATTGCAAATACGGATTTGCGATTTGCTTTTTGTGTTTGCTTTTTATATTCGTCAAATTCTGTGGGGTGGTGGAAAAATCATCAGATCTCATTCATTAGTCTTCGGATCGTCATAAATTTTGAACTGGAAGTTCACAACACATAGATGAACGTTCTGATCGGAGAAATTTTTTATCTGAGCTTTTGACTGAAAGATATTAATTATCGAAATCGGTTACAGAAATTTTAGGGTTTTTCAGCACAGTTGCAGTAAATCGATCACCATGACTTCGTTATCCAACGAATCTTCTTGATTTTTGGATATGTGATACAAGACATAGGTTTCTACATCGTGTAAAAATTTGATCATGATTGAATGTTTCTACAAGGAGATATTAAAATTCGAAGTTACAGCAGGAGGTTTACGGTTTCTGTTTGTGCAGCTACAGTCAAACGATTGCTGCGTGTTCGTTACTTGTTGAATCGTCTTAATTTTTGGATATATGTTTCATTATTCATTGATCTACCTTGTATCCAAATTTGAGCTTGATTGGATGATTCATCAAGGAGACAAAAACTTGATGCGTGTTAAGTAGTAGTTAAAAATAACAAGTTTTAATTGATTGGAAATACTAAAGTAACTTAAACACAACAAGGCAAGAATACATGTTCGTATTATAGTATAGCTTAGGTAAGACCGAGTCGAACCATAGGGAATCGGTGTAAATTAAAATAATTAATTAAACCTAAAATTACAAATTACAATTAGATAAAGGGTGCGTTTTAGTTCCGGACGAACGATTTTAATTTAATAACTAATAAAACTGTAAACAATTAAAAAGATAAAAAGTAACTAAAGACAATCAGATAGAGAAGCATGTATATACTTAAAATAGTGATTTCTCGATTCAGGTTTCAGATATGTTTATTGAATTGTTGATTGTTTATTATGGTGATTTCAAACTAATATGGATAGCCTCCTGTTAAGGTTAACTAATCCTTACAAAACCTTAACTTAATACTAGATTCTCTTGAATACACTAGAATTTCTTCTACGTGTTATTAACCTAAACCTTATGCTTTTAATCCTATCAACAAATCATTAAGATTCATTCAGCAACCTCGTGTTAACGTAAGTCTATAATTATTGATTAAATAATTATCATATCAATTAGGTTATATTAATTGCTAGTCTCTTAACCTATTACCGGTTACAGTCTCAAGCCACAATTAACTAATAAATTACTTAATTGCAAATAATCAATCAACTTATACAAACGTTAGTTATATCATAAATCTTTTGATCATGTTAAGTAACAATTAATCAACACACAATTAATATGGATCTTTCGAATAAACTTAATAACCATTCATAAAACCTTTATCTAGAAATCATTCAACTAAGTAAATACAATTAAAGAATTAGCTCATGTTTAAAGTAAACCAAATCTAGAAACATGTTATTACACATAATAAATAGAAAAGATTAAGAATCAAACCCAAAAACCGAACTAGATCTTCGTTAGGTTTGAAAACCTTCAAACCCTAGCTTCCTAGCCTCCAATAAGCCTCTTCAGTCGACTTTTATATGCTAAAACCGAATTAAGGTTTACTTAATTCTTATTGTAATTGTATGGTATAAGGGTTGATAATGGCCTCTATTTATAGATTTCAGGATCGTGAATCCAACCGCCGGTTGGGTTGAATTTTTACCCGAAACCCGGATCTTAACCCGCGCACTCGACCGCCTTCCTGATTTAGGTTCAACCGCCGGTTGGATTGAAATTCTAGAATCTTCTGCTGTCGGGCCAACCTCTTTTCCTTTGGGCTTCACACTTTGCAACTCCGATTTTACTCCTCTTATTTGGCCCAATACCTTTAATCTTTTGGGTTCTTCTTTTTTTCTAAGCACAATCTTCTTGGTCTTAAATCTTCTCTTCATTTTCTTCAGTTTTTAGCTCGTTTTTGTTCCTTTTCTTTATTTCTTTAATTTAAACACTTTTTTGCAAATATAAACGAAATCAGTAATATATATAACTAAATTGCAATAAAAAATGCTTAAAAATAAGGGAATATTATTATATAAATATGACATTATTTGATGTTATCATACGTACTTTTGAAGTTGTTGTAAATTTTGAATTAGTGCTGCTCTTTAACTATTAGTGTTGCTCGTTAACTGTTAATGCTGCTCGTTAACTGTTAGTGCTACTCGTTAACAGTTAGTGCTGCTAGTTCATCATTTTCGTTCAGAGGCTCAGGTTCTCTGTCATAGCTACGGGTCGCAAACGCAAACTCTCAGACGCAAATCGCAATTTGCAATTTACTTACGGGTAGGGCAGATCGTCAATTTTTTTTAGAGGGCAAATCGTTATATTTGTTCAAATTTTATGGCAAATCGTTCAATTTCCCTAAACTATTTTAGCTTAGATTTTTGGCCGTGTTATTTTACCATTCAAAACAAAAATAATAAATTACTATATTTTAAATTATATGCTTTGTAAATTGCATATAATTTACCTAAATAAATTCTCAAACACCCGTTAGATCAATGTGTTATCTTCTAATAATCATTTAACTCGATATTACAAAAAAATAGATGTGTTTTGTTTACGTAGGTTTAATTTTTGTTTGATAATCATTTACAATTTTTTTAATAAAACGCCAAACTGGTTGATCCCAAGTTACATAATACCTTAGTATAAACGAGTCACTAAGACAAAAACAATACTTATAATGTTACGAGACGAATCAATAAATGTCAAAATTAATAATAATAATAATAATAATTTTAAATAACTTGATATTATAATGTTCAATTTGAAAGTGGCCAACATATATGGTTATAGTAAATGTAAGAAACTACATACAATGGTTTTGATAGTTAGAGATATTCAAATGTAAGTGTATATACTCCCTCCATCCCTATTTAATTGTCATGTTTTGACTTTTGTAGTACTTCGTTTTCAACTTTGACCTTGAATATATTTGTTTGTGCTATATAATATTTTATGTAAATTATATCAATGAATATACATTTAAAACTCAATCCATTCATATATTTTACATCAAATATTATATAGTAGAAACAAATATATTCAAGGTCAAAGTTAAAAAAGAAAAACTTCAAAAGTCAAAACATGACAATTAAATTGGGACAGATGGAGTATCAATATTATGATTTGTTATATTCAACACACGTATATAATATATTCACCTAAAATTATAAAAAAAAAAAAAAAAATTCGTGTAAGTTTCTGTAATATATTCACCTAAAATTATTACGGGACAATTATTTATTTATATTTCGTTGAAATGATCGGTCTAAGTTTCTATATCGAGCCGCCCTAAATCCACATTTAATAAGCCCGTGAACTCAGAGTTGTATTATTTAGTCGACGGCAAGGTCCCTATCCATGCGTGTATGTGACCCACTCATTTTATGGGCTTCTTAGAAAGAAGGCCCGCCAGGTTAATGTAGGCAATATGTGGCAACTTACATAGTTGTCATCGACTCACTATCATCAAAAGCTTTTGTTATGATTACCTAATTCATAATTATTATAATTGTTTATAGAATTAGCATCTAATTGAAATTTTAATTTATACAAGAGGATATAACTTTATAGGTGTTTGCCCGGTTTACGTTCAATTAAGAAAGTATTGTTGTAATCTAGCAAATCCAAGCCTCTAAGCGACCTGCAACACATATGCAGACACTCGGTTAAGTGGAGCACGGAGATGATCTCTGTGAACCACCTCCAGCGTGAGAATCAGTAGCGGAAATGGGGTGGTTTGTGATGGTTATCTGGTGGTGCTGAAAATATTTGAGAGAAGTAAAGGTTCTGGGTGGAGTGTTTAGAAAAATGTATATTCGGTGGCGGATTTCCTTGAGGTATCATATGCTTAAAGTATATATGATGTACGCCACAAGATCTAACATAGATCTTCCTCTGATCAGATGCGAATAACTCCGGTCAGAGACAAATATAACTTCTTATCAACTGACTAAAGGGTCATTTACCTCTGGTAAAAGAAATGGTTACACTATTAATAGGCATATATATACTACCATACTACCATAATTTTAAAAATATATATATATATATATATATATATATATATATATATATATATATATATATACATCTGAAAAGAAGTTATTTAAATATTGAAGAACTAAATTTGGAGTGTTACAACTTACGAGTATCTATAAAAGCATAAGTAATAACTAAGAACGAATAAAGGAGTAAAGAAACATAATAGAAATAAAGATAGATGTGACAAAATCATATTATATGAATTTATGATAAAACGATGTGACCCAATGTTTGAAAGAAAAATGAGAGTGATGTGCATTGACTAAACATAGATATAACATACAATAGAAACGTGGCAATTTTTCGTTCATAGTCATGGGATTGATGGAAGCCTAGTTTTTTTTTTGTTTTTTTCCTTTTTTCTAAAAAAAAAAAAAAGAAGAAAAGGTAAAAAAAGAATTTGTGTGAAAAATAGTAACTATCAAATGGAAAATAACCAGATTAGACCGTTCCCGATGGTCACCTTACTCCGTATTCTCACCAAGATAAATGGAAAGACGCCATAGACTGGAAAAATGTCGACTGTTCTTTTTCGTCCGCATGCAAACGGTTGAAAACGAAATGAAGGTGGGATCACCTTATTATTTTTTTCATTTGGGTGTAAAATGAAGATATTATTGATCAATGTGAAGCTCATAAAAGTTAACTTCTTCGGTTCTTGATAAGCTATAAAATGTCATTAGTCACTTCTTGACAATTCGTGATGACGTGACACTGATTTGATATGGTTGTAAATTCGTCAAATCTTCTAGTCTTTATAGTAAGTGATCTTAGAACTTGGTGTGTTGCTATCTTTTTCGGTCTCCTGTTATAGGATCTTGGATGGACCTAGTTGGTTTCTCGATCCAAGTAATGTGGTTTTGAAGCCCAGAGGTGAATGATACTTCATCAACTACTTAAGCAAGTGTGTTGTATGCTTAAACAACTCATAAAATTTCGTTAAAGTTATATAACTATTTTATAATATCGATCTCTATCTCTATATATAGTTTTTTCATATACTTTTGTATGCTTTTGAAAAGTTATACTTCCAATAATAAGGAATAAGGCAAATATGTATTTCATTGATGTTGGTTCATTCATTTGAGAGTAAGGCCCACAAAACAGCTCATAGTATTGTTGACTATTTGAGAATGGTCCCAAAATTTGCTTTGAAAACAACACAAACAATTGGTCCTTCTTTGATACCCATCATTTTTCGTCGACAAATTTAAGACGACGTCAATCAAATTGAAACTATATTAGTCGAAATGAATCTAGAAGTATGCAAGTAATTTTTTATTTTTTACTTTTTAGTTTTTATTGGAGTTGGAATGGCCCATAGGAGAAAATGGGAAACCTACCGAAATCAGATTGGGAAGAGGAAAAGGAAGTACTACGGGTTGATAAACCATTAATTAAAACTCCAATAAAACCTATCATATCAATACATAATCATCAAGAATATATAGACGTGTGTCTTAAAATTCATCAATTGTCATCATCAATTTTGTTGACAAGTACGTGATTAATAAAAACGTTCAACTTATGTATGCTTATTGATAATTCGGACAAAATAATTTTGATTTGATGAAGAAATAATGAAAATTAGAAAATTAAGAAATTATAGATGTGTTTTGGCGTATTTATGATTGAAACGTTTATCCACCGATTGGCATGCACACAATGATTGGAAGTAGTATTAAATGTGCGAGATAGAGATGGAGTCTTTCTTTGTCTTGGTGAGCATACATACATGCGGTTTCATAATTATTATTAAGTATATTCTTTTACTTGGGACCCTTCTCTTAGTCCGCATTAAATAATTTATGCATGAAAAATATGCATCCAATTGTTAGGTCACGTCATCTTTAATTTTGCATTTTAATATTTTTTTTATTAGCTTAATTATGTCTTGCTTTTTGTAACCACTTTGTATCTCGAGTTAGTTATCTAAAAACATGATGTATATTCAATTATTCTTTATTTAGCCATGTAACAAGAAAAACAAATACATTATTAGATTAACGAACATAAGAAGACATGTTTCACAATGATCCGGCCCGTTGATTCAACACGTACCCAAAGTTGTTAAGCACCCTGGTAGATCACAAATTCTCATTTATGAAATACCATATTCGATTTTCGGGTTATAATGATTAAATTGGAATAAAAGTTGAAAATATAATGGCTAAATGGGACATAAAAAGTGGGTTATGGATTAATAGGACCCTGCTATTTACTTCACTACTTACTTGTTCATGCATGTTATTAGTGTTACATCAACTGAGTAAAATAGTGACACAGTGTCATAGAATTATAATGTGAAAAGAATAGTAGGATAAAGATAGGGGATGCAACGGTGCACGGGGTTTAAATTAGTGTTACGTCTACTTTTTAATATATTCTCATTCAATTGTCAATTTCTATAAACAAATTAATTTAATTGGGTGTCATATCACTATTAACCTTTTCATTCATCGTGTTGTCATATACAATTATGCCCCAAATTGAAGGGGGAGCTAGTAGAGCTATGTATCATGTATAGTAACAATAATGTAATTAAGTGGTACGTAATCTTACAAAACTTTGTTTTAAAAGTTAAACTATATATACGTGTTTAAATTCTTACGAAATGCCTTTTATAATATAAACTTCTCTAAAATCAGGAGACTAAATAATATGCAATTACTTAAAGGTAGGGTTCTTAGGCGACCTCAAATGAGGGGCAAGAGGGGCATATCAAATTTACTTTTTTTATGAACAAATTTGTAGTCTAAATTCACTGCATCTTACTAACGGCTGCATTTTAACATCACTATATTTACACTTATAAATTTATTTCTAAAATGCAATAAATCCGGTCTGTTCCTCTTACCCCTCGCCATTACTTAATTATGAATGCTAAATTAAGGATATATGATGTGTTAGTAGCCTAGTAGTTAAGAATCGTATCTTGTTAATTGATACAAACAATATTTGTATCTACCTATAATGTCTTTTTACTTGTCATGTTATTACTAGGTAGAGTCAACTCAAAGATGAAATAATAGTAGGCTAGTAGCGTGTCACGAGCCAAGCATAGCCAAAACAATAATACATGTCACTTTTCTTTACGTCTCTCTAAAAAAACAATTCTACTACTAGTATAAAGTATTGAAATTGAAACGTATAAATAATTAGTTTTATGGAAACATTTCGTTAAACTATCATACCATATATATAATTAATGATTAATGATTAATAATAGTAATATAAATTAAACACAAAGTAGTAGTAAAGGTTAATTAGTAATCAAATTGCGTTACAACTGGATCGATATACGCATTTTAATAATTAATAATCAAAATTGAATAAAAGAGGAAAGCGGCTCTAGCCATCACCCAACTTGTCTCATGTCGTTTTTATTTATTATTGTAAAATAAAAAGGTTTGACCCTATGTTATATGCGTTAGTGTCCTCTACTTATACACGTGAATCATCTAGTTTTCGTTAACCTAATAATTAATATTAATATTAATAATTATTATTATATAGTAAGAAATTATTATATATAATAAAGTCATTTTACTTTCGAAATTTTAAAACTACATACTACTGAATATTGATGTCAAATTGAAATTGTTAGGTTCACAACGACAATTACTCGTAAACTTAACCCTTACTTACTCATATTTAGTTATTAATTAAATAGGGTAATTTGACCCCATACCATATTTCAATGGTGAGCATTCGCCTATCCGCAAAGAATATCCACGGTTGGCAAATCACTTGTTCACAAATCACATACATATGTTGAGATACGGATTCGAACCCCTAATCTGTCGGTTACACATGTGGGATCTGAACGTTTGCGATAACAATTTTAGTTATTAATTCGGTTATTTATTTTGTTTACTATCATATATTATTACATGATCAATATTGCATGTCTTGCTACGAAATCAACTTGGGCTATCTTTGTATTTTCGTTAGATATAAACATTTGTTTACTGAATATATAATAATTAATACAAGTATCTAGTTGAGCTATATATGGGTAATTAATTAATTCGAACGTCATGTACTTTATATAGATTAAATTAGAATTAGATATTTAGAAGCAGGTTGGTTTGCACTAATTTAACACTGTTTTTGGCGTAACTAATCAATAATGATGTCAGCAATGTCATGTAGCTTCAACATATGTAAATTATGATAATAATCATGCGGATCATACGACTTTAGTAGCTTATAAAATTGGTTAGTATGACCTAATTAAAGATTCTACCTTCTGTACACAAACAAACAATGGCAACAACTGGGCTAAAGTTACATGATCGATCTTAACTTGAAAAACTTGAAATTTTGCACATAATAAATAGAAAAGAAAAAAAAGAAAAATTGTATCTAAACATTGAATATCATATCGTATCATTTTAATGAAACAACAGTTTTAACAAATACGTAGTTTTATTTAAGATGTATGAGTGTCTCATCAGTTAAAAAATTGTTTGTTACAATAATTCACGTAGTAGTTCTCATGACTTTATATGTTGTTCATGTACATTGTTTGTCAATAATGCGCTGAAACTGAAGTTTGTGGTTAAAAATTGTGGCTTGGTTGAGACTTTTATTTAGAAGCTATTTCAAAAGGCATAATGAATGTTAAAACATAACATTTTGACAAATATTTTTAATTCTTCATGACGAATATTAAAACATAACATTTTGATAAATGTTTTTAATTTTAATATTCATCATACTGAATATTAGCTAATATTCACCGCAATAAATATTAACGATTTTAGATATAATATTTATCAATTAATGTTATAGCCTACAAAAAGAATTTATCAAGGAAACTTAACATTCATAGCATTGATTTCGATCAACCTTTATTAAATTTTACTTTTTAATTTTTGATATTTGTATTGTCGAAGTTAAAATGTTCTGTAATGAATATTACACTTTACTCTTTCCTCAATATAAAATGTTTCCCCCGGATCACCCTATTATATATATATATATATATATATATATATATATATATATATATATATATATATATATTGGGAGGTTCAAATGAGAATTAAAAATTGAGAACTTTGAAAACCACTAGAATACATTATTGTTCATATGTGTATAATGTCAAAATATGTATAAAAATGTTAATAAGAAACGATAAAACTTTGAAAACTGAAAAATTATATGTTAGAATTTATTTTAACTAACTTTAACCGATTTGTTCACATGTGAACTATTCAGTTAAAGTTAGTTAAAATAAGTTTTAACACATTATTTTTCGATCTTCAAGGTTTTATTGATTTTTATTGACATTTTTATAAATATTTTGACATTATCACATGTGAACAATCACATACTCGAGTGGTTCTCACAAGTTCTCAATTTTTTAATGTTTCTCATTTGAACCATCCAATATATATATATATATATATATATATATATATATATATATGTATGTATATATACACACACATATATGTATATATATATATACATATATGTGTATATATATACATATATGTGTGTGTATATATACATACATATATATATATATATACACATACATATATATATATAGATATATATTGGATGGTTCAAATGAGAACTAGAAAAGGTACAGAACTGCGAAAAATTTTGAATTATAAGAATTTCCACATGTTTAATTATTCAATCACATGTGATTATTGATGTCGATTAATGATAAAAGCAAAATAGTTTGACAAAATCTCAAAATAACTTTTAAAATCAAATTTATATTTTTCATTCACATGTGCACATTTGACCTGTGCACATATGAACATTTCATATATTCAATAATTTAACATATTTTTAGTGATTTTTAACTTTATTTTGTCAATAATATGAACATAACATTTATATGTAATTTGTTGTGTTTACATGTATAAAAACAATGTAATTTAAAAGTTCTCGCAGTTTTGTACTTTTTTGTAGTTCTCGTTTGAACCTAACCCTATATATATATATATATATATATATGTGTGTGTGTGTGTGTGTGTGTGTGTGTGTGAAACGCCCTTTTTTAATATATTTTTTTATAAAAATACCCTTCATGATGTCCCACGACACATATATAAGTATATTAACTCAATGCATCACTTTGACGATTTAAATTTGACTTAAAACAACATTTTACTGAAAATAGCAGGGTACCCGTCGGGTAGGCTGGGGTACCCGCCGGGTAACCATTCTTAGCAAAGTTTCTGATCAATTTTTATACAATGAGTACCCGTTTTAAACTTATCTACCCGCCGGGTAGGTCTGCCAGGTACGGGCAGTACCCACCGAGTAGTTCATCCTGTACAGAAAACTCAGGTTTTTGACCCAAATTCAAACGCGCATAACTTTTGACTCGTTAACAATCAATCCACCAAATTTTGCTGACAGCTTTGAATCAACATAATAAACATCTGTCTAATTTACACTTTTTCAATATTACAAACAACGACGATTTTATGCGTAGGACTAAAACGACACTTTAAAACTAATTTTTCCACCAATTTTGGCACCAAACCTTTTTAGCGCTTAACCTCAACGTATAGATTTTATATTCTCATTTCTAACTTCAAACATACATAACAAACTTGACCAAAATCACCATTTCGACCATTTCATCAAAATGACCCATTTTGACCCTTAGATCAGAACGACCCATTTTGACCCCTTTAACCAAAAATACAACTTGGGCGATTTATAACAAGCTAATAGCAACTCGGCAATTTAAAAGCATACTTGTCAAACCTCTTTGCAAGTGAAATCCACGCTCATTTAGCATAATCCCTTGCCACCTCTAGATTCACCATTTAGCATTTGACCAATAAGCACCTACAACATTAAACAACTGAATGGGTAAGCTTTAAGCTTAGTGAGCATACGGGCAATTAAATGAGTAATAAACAACAACAAGTAGCAGCAACAACTAAACCACAAAAACTATGCAATTAACAATTAAGCAATTAACCACTGGGCAGTTGTAGAGATTATCACCACTGAGCGAATCCGTTGTCAACTGTCAATAGGCACAATGTGCCACAACTGCAACAACTAGCACAAGTGCAACAACAAGCACAATGTGCATAAACTAAGGCAAACATACGTTAGCTAATCTCTACAATGTCAAATCAACAACACATAACACATACGCATATAATAAAAAAACTCCACTCGGTCATGTGAACCTCTTGCACGTATGCAATCCGGAACACATTACCATTACCCAAATAACCCCCATATCACTCACCTTTATGTCGATTACCCGAAAGCATGTGATACACATAAGCACCACTTCCTTTTGCTCCTAAACAATCATAACACATCATATAAACATTCACATATATGGAAATACTCCTGCTCTCGATTACTTTATATTAATTACAACTTTGACTTCAATTTGGACACTTTATCACAGCTCCAACTAGCTGTTTTGGACACCATTTTTGGACCTTCTAAACCTTTTCAAAATGAACATATTTTATACCATTACGAAGTAGCTGTTTTGCAACCCCTTTTTGGACCACCTAGACATATCCGTTTTTAGCAAACTTTATATCAATTTAAAGGTCTTCGACCATACTTTCATTCCCTATTTCCAGAATTTTCCAAAACAATATACACAAAAAGTTATAGCCTTTCGAAGTTTGCCAAAAACACTTTATTTTCAGTTTTCGCCCAAATTACCCGACGACCCGAATTGGAATATAATCACCACATATATTCCAATTACCCTACTAATGACCAAATAACATTATTTACAACTTTTCTTACTTTGTTTACCACTTTTAACTTCATATGACCAGTTTGACTTTTAAAGTCAAACCGAACACAATTTCATCAATTTAGCCATAATTCAATTTATGGTTTAACTACTCTTCCTACTACTTTAAACATCATTAGTAATGTAAATTGAACTCATTTAAACTAACCATAGGATGAGCTAACAACAATTTGTAAGAATTCACCATAACCCCACTTTAATCATTATAGCCCTAATTCAATTCATCAACTTTTGGAATGAATTGAGGTTAACCACAACGATTTCCATACTTATACATCACTAATCAATCATAATTAGGCTCAATTTTATTTTACAAGTGATCAACACTCAAAACCCCTACAAAACCCATTTCTAGGTTAGAGAATTCAAGAACACATAATTATACCTTTATTAGGATAGTTTAGAAAGCTTGAATCCGAGTTAACAAGGTTCAATTTGATGTTTGTGGTTGATTTCTCTTCTTTTCTCTTCTTCTTCCGCGTTCTCTCCCTCTCTCTGGAAGTTTCTAGCTTTTAATTTGATATGTTCGTACGTACATGTATGAATATATGGTTTTTATTAAAGTTAGTTTATATTTTAAACGGGTATTTACACTCCTAGCCCCTCTAGTCCCGTTTAGTTAAAAGTACATTTCTTAATTGGTTACTCCCGACGTATTATTTAGGTAATTTAAATATTTCACAACTACGTATGTGTCACAATCCCAAAACGGTCAACGTTGGTCAGCGGAAGCAATTGTGTACGGAGACGGGGGCGTGACGTGAGCATTGGACCATACATTCACATAGCATATGATTATCGCAGAACAAAATAATTAAGATGCCATAAATATAGTTATTACAAAAGCTACGACCTTGAAAGTCGTATTAATAGTATTCTTGAAATACATCAGTTTAAATAGTCACCATCTAAATATCCAGAATTTCGTAAACATGTTTCAAAAGTGGCATCCTAATTCGTCTTGGGAGGTTGTCATTCCAATATGCATGCAAATCTTATATGAGCGCTAATTCCCTGAAAAATATAGTAGAAATCGTCAACAACAATGTTGAGTGAATTCACAGGTTTATTATCGTCGTTAAACCAAATTGTTTGTAAACTGTTGACGTACAAGTCAAAAAGTGATCAAACTAATGATCAAATATAGTTTTCGTTTTCGTTGACATACAAGTCAAATAAGTTTCATATTCGTTGGATTTTATCCAAAAGTTTTGTTGGAAACGCATTTCCAAAATATGTTTCGTTTAGAAAACTTTAAAAGTATTCTAATAATATTGTTTGTTAGAAAACCCGCAGGTGATCTAAGTAAGGTTTCATTTTTGTGATGTAATCACATCAATTCGTATACGTTTGAAAAATCATTCCAATATATAAATCGTAGGAACACATTCTGTAACACCCTCCTCTTCGTATTGCATAAAATATTCTTTTATTTCGGAAGCGTAGGTCAAAACATGTATTGCATTAATAACATTTTATAAAATGTACATATATTGTTCAAAACAAGGTATGACAACTAGGTGTTACAAAATTCCAACATGCCCTTTAAGTTATCAAAACTATATCAGAGTTGCCAGCTAGTCAAACATTCCTTTGAACATAATCTTCCTGCCCGCCCATTTCAATCATGACCTGCAGGGATTAAGGTGGTGGGATTAGCACAAAGCTAAGTGAATGAATGTGAAACTAACAATTCAACTTAGCATAACAATCTGTTTACATCAATTAATCGTAAACACATAACGTCAAAGAGGATCGGTGTTTTTTGAGGAACCCTACTTCCGCGGTGGCCCTCAAAGAACGCTTATCACAATCTGTATTGGCCTATAAAGAATATACCGATAACTTGATACTACCATTACGCAACACAGATTCTAATACATCACATGTACAAGATCCTGTATCTGTAATTCTGTAATAACCAAGTCCAACAATCTGTTGACCTCTTTAATAACAACCAATGCCCGAAGGCCACATTGCACGTAGATTCATAATCAGCAAATCGGACTAAACAGTCCATCAATTATATCTACGTTTACTTGTTGCAACCAAACCGTTACAACCAAATCAAACTTGTGCGTTCCAGATCCACTCACCTGTCAGCCTCAGTCCAACAACTCAGAAGTCTAATGTTACTGAGTCTTCTGCTGATCTGAGAATATAACAGATAATGAGTTAGTAACTCATTCCACAATCGTATAACATATTTCAATACATAATATCGAAATGACAAACAATTACCAAGTTATAACAATGCACTTATATAATTATTTACTCAATCATCATAATAACATATTTATACGAACAAGCAAATCCCTGAAGTCTAAGAAAATAAAAGTTCAATCCGAAGTGAAATCAGAAAGTCCCCAAACGATGTTTAAAAACTAAAAAATGCTATTTTCGACCCAAAGATGACCTCCAAAGGCCTAACACCGCCTAGGCTCATTTTAAAGAGCTTTGATTATTGGACCGTTTTCGAGTGACCATGAGAATCTCGGCCCAATCCGTGTTAAATGAAAATTTGTTAAACTTTTAGTCACTAAAAGTATCACTAATAAAACTTTTTAAAATCTCAGTTCGCATCGCAATAATTCTCAGTTCGCAACACAACATCTCAGTTCGCATAACTCAGTTCGCTTCGCAGCCAATCTCGGTTCGCATCGCAACAACTCAGTTCGCGAACTGAGTTCTTCTTTAGCAAGCTGCGAACCGAGCTCGCTGTAACCAAAAACTCGAACTTTCTTCTTCAATAACTCAAAAATTCGACTTCTTATCGTTCTAACAAACTTTCTAACAACTTATCGTTCTAACAATCACTTATACTTATGCACTTTTGAAATTTGCAAAAATAAAAGTTTTTAAAATCTCAGTTCGCAAAGCAACATCTCACTTCGCAGAGATTCTCAGTTCGCAAGGCAACTCAGTTCGCTAGACAAGAACTCGATTCGCAAGGCAGCTCAGTTCGCAGCGCTATATCTCAGTTCGGATAACTCAGTTCGCTTCGCAATCAAGCACTGCGAACTGAGTTCATCTTCAACCTGCGAAGTTCGCTACTGAAACCCAGATTTCCCCAACCATCTTTCTCCATAACTCAAAAACTCAGTTTCCTAACACTATTTCAAGCTTTCTAACAATTTATATGCATCAAGTAACATCTTTCAAGCTTCAATTACACAACTATTTCACAAATTGACTAATTTTCATGAAAACAAGTTCATATCAATTAAACACCAAAATACTTACTATTAGAAGTTGAAACAGGTTGATGATGATATGAAATTTGTTTTCAAATCTTGAATTTCAACCAGGTTGTTTTCTAAATCTTATTGAGAGAATTTAAGCTTCTTGACTATGTGTGTTTGATGAAATGAAAATGAAATTAGGAAGTTTACAGAAGTTTTGAGAATATATATATTAATCTAACCCAATACCATTATAATTTTAGTTCCCTTCTTAATCTATTGTCTGAAACCTAAAACCATTTTGCGAAATCAACTATTTTATTTTACCGTCAACTAGATTAATTTAAATCAACGAATTATTTATTAGTCACAATAAATCATTTATCCTTTTGACTAATATTATCAAATAAACATAATAATATTAAAATATTCCTAACACATTAAATAATAAATTTAAAGTTAGGAATTTACCCGTATATTACTAGGCCCTTAGGGTGGATGTTACACATTCCTATATAGTTGATCGTAGGGAAATCATCCCTATAAATTTTGTAGGAAACACATTCCTATATAGTTGTTTGTAGGAAGACATAGACGGTGATCCCCCGAAAGGTGAGCTAAACCTCGCGAGTTAAAGTAACGCAATCTAAACCCATAATCAAGCCACGACACAAATTCGTTGTTGCCTAATCGGACATGTAAATATACGCTCCGCTCTTAGTTGAAGGGGACGTCACCCCGATAGTACTATCCGTATATCCAGTGGCTAGAGTCACCTAGCTAATGATTATGGTTGTAGCCATAAGGTCTTTGATGCACTACACATGTAAATCG
The DNA here is from genome assembly GCA_963930675.1 of Gnaphalium uliginosum. NCBI lineage: Eukaryota > Viridiplantae > Streptophyta > Magnoliopsida > Asterales > Asteraceae > Gnaphalium > Gnaphalium uliginosum. The sequence continues at coordinate 64,615,594 of OZ005680.1, forward strand.
AGGTTCGTACTAGGATTCGTTGTCATGTTCCCAAAATAGTATGAAAATCATTTCATGAACAAATAGTGTTGTGTAACCGTATAAAAACATTCATAAGAAACTAAGTTTTCGCATATAGTATCAAAACAGTTGCTATGTTTTTCACCCCTAGTTTAAAAGCAGTAAACTAAGTAAAAGTAGGGGTTGTGAACTCTCCTCGCGAGCTAAGTGTGAGAGCTAACAAAGTGGCTGCCCAAGTAAGGTCTCTTAACGTCCTAAACGCAAGAGATTGTTTATATAAGTAGTTGGCTAACTGTCAAACCATGTTAACTATTCACTCGTTTCAAAATACGTTGGTGATGTTTTCGGGATAATAATACTTGATGATATTATTATTATTCATGTTTCGTTGTAAGCTTTACAATAGTATACGTCATGTGTTATCGAGTTGTGTTTGCATGTAGACTTCGGTTGTTACGTAAGTTAAAAACTTAGTGAATTAAGATTTCAACATTCTGTTTTTATTTACACTATTAGCGACACTGGGTTAGCGACACTGATGTTGCGACACTGAGGGTTAGTGTTGCAAGTGTTGCGACACTGATGTCTAATCATATTTTCCAATTTTGGTCCAAGTGTCCTAAGTGTCGGTTTTTCGTTCAGTTTATGTTTTCAAGTCTCGTTTTGGTCTAAGTACATAGTAAGTTACCCAAACCCATTTAGTTCACAATTTTAGCCTCGATTAGTTTGGTCAACGTTTTTCATAACCGAGCTCCGTTTTTGTTGACTTGGTCAAACCTACTCGGTTTGAACCGAAACTTTTACCCAAACCTTAAATATGTTTATAGGTCATAAAAATTTAGTTTTTCCATTTATAGCAAGCCTACAAGTGTCGATTTATAAAATTTCACCAAAACAGCTCACACTTTACATTTTCAAAAATTTACATGTTTTTGTTGGGTCATTTACAAAATTTTAGAATCTGAAAGAAAATCCAAAAAAAATCACAGATGTTCCCATACGTCTTAGCTAGTTCCAGTAATTTTTATAGAATTTTTGAACAAGTATGAGTATTTTTAAAAATTACGTTTGTCCTTTGAGGTCCAACAGTTGACCAATATGGACACATGCATCAAGTTTGAATGGAAAAAATCTACAAGTTTTCAGACAACGTCATTCAAATGACATTTGTACCTAACATAATTTGTGAGATTTTTCCGAAAACCTCAAGTCATTTAGAGTTTTGTAGCTCAAGTTATGATTCAAACAAGAAGGACTAAGTTTATGACTTTTTGGACAGACTGCCTATATGTTCTTATAAAATTTATTTCGGGTATCAAACGGACTCCAAAAATTATGAAACTACTTGGAAAAGTTAGCTAACTTCTTGAACTTAAGTTTTTCCTTTTGAATCGTCCATTTTCATTAAGTTTTAAGTGTGAAACACCCAGAAGAAAATCGTATAAGTTTCTGGACAGAAAGTTTGCTTGTACTTTTTAGCATGTTTGGTTGTACAAAAGCGTTTTTGTGCAAAGTTTTGAACATGAATCTTTGAGTGAATATTATAAACATGTTATTTAAGTAATAAGAGTGAAGTGAGAATAGCTTGTAGTCTTGAAATATTGAAAAATCTTTGCAAACTCTTGAGAATTTGTGTGGTGGTTCAAGGGTGGTTTATGGTGAATTGTGATGGTTGTAGGGTGGTGTGAGGGCTGGAAATCTCTAGATTTTAGTGAGAGAGGGAGAAGGTTAGAGAGAAGGGAGAGCAAATCTAGTGAAATGTGAAATGGGGAAATGGGAATGAGAAGTAATGATGTAGAGGGATTGCATGAAAAACAATTGGGGAGGGGGAGGTGGCTCTAGGGGTAGGTTTTGGGTGGGTCCCACAAAGTGGGTGGAGTTTTCAAATTTTAATTCTTAGACTGTGTTACACATTGTGTTCGTTTACCCGTTATTTTCGTTAAAACGTTAAACCGCCTAACGTTCATTTGAGTCGTTTTTAACTAACAATTTATTTAGGTTAATTTTTTTCATTGAAGTATTATTAAAAATACTTTATTTTGAGTTGACGAAATATTTATTGAGTTTAGTTTAGTTGCCGAATTCGATTCGCACGTTTTCGTTGCGTTTGTTACGTTTTAAGCAAAACGTCAAAGTTTTTCGCGTATCATTATACGAGATAATAATGTAAGTGTAAATAACTAATATTTAATTATAAAATAGGTTTACGTTATTTATAAAAATGTTTTCACCAACGATCGTATAGTTGTCGGGTTACACCCGATTGTTTTCGCGTAATTATCAATAATTACAAAACTCGTAATACTTCACGTATTAAATTAGTGGGTTTTGATAGACTTATCTAATAAAAGTAGTTTAGTTTTCATTTAGTAGGGAATTAGCCTAAGACATACATGAATAAAATGTACGATTCCGTACCGTAAATGGAGGGTTGTCACAGTATGGTACACGTAAGTTTATATAACAATTTATAAAATAAAGCATTTATGTACATTATAATATTACTTCAAATTTTGGAGTGTTACAATATGGCTTTCTAATTATTAAAATAGTTTGTTCAACTCACTATCAATGTTAGTTTATGGGTATGTTTGGCAACAACGGGATGAAGCTGGGGCTGTAGTTGGAGTTTGTGGCTGGAACTTGGGTTTCTATTCAAAAACTAATTCTAAAAGTTCTTGTGTAAAGATTTCTGGGGATTTATTCTTTTCAGAAGTCTCATATTTATTGTGTTCCAAACAAAACTTATGAGCTTGAGCTTATTAAAAGTAGAATGCCCCTAAAAGCTCTGTGCCAATAATACTATATATGTATACATTTACTGCTATAATACGTTCAATCGTCCGAAATGAATTTCTTCAATTGTCCGAAATGAATTTCTAGACTCGCGGATTAATCGACATCAAGTTTGTTTACAAAACCAAATTCTAACTAATTAAACATGATGATTGGAATATGTTGTTATGGACTTATGGGTCACAAAGATTATATAAATTTATCCTCAACTAACTACAATCATAATTAACATATCCTTTTCAACGATAATAATTGTCGAAGATTCCTAATCTTAGTCACGTACGTACCTCACAACTTGCAATCATATCCTTGCCAATTATTTCTTATAATAAACCGCTTAATTAGACTTGAATAAATTCTCTCATCCGTGAAGTTAATTGGAACACCAACAAAAACCATGCATTTGTTTTCACCTCGTCATGGTTTTAGTTGCATAATATTAATCATTTCTAATTTTTTAATGTTTTGTTAAATAATTGTTATACGTGATCAACTTTGATTGTCAGTAGCTACTGACCCAACCCGATACTTTAGAGCTAACCCGAAATTACATTTTAAAGGAATTTAGGTTGAGATCGCTAGCAATTCTAGAGCTTCACTGAAGTCTCGTAAAACTCTAAACTAAACCAAACCAAACCAAAACAGTGAACCATTGATAGTCCGTAAACCGGTCAAACCATACAAAATTGGTCCGGTTGGGACATGTATATAAATTATGATTTAAATATGTAAATTTTTTATATGAGTATTTTGTTTTATTTACTTATTACAAGTATACGTATTATTATTTTTATAAACTTCGTAGTCGCTAACTATATATCTTGTTTACTTGTAAACTTTTACTCGAGGGGTTGCTCTTGGACCAGTGAATATCATCTAATTTGACTCATTCCCATCCAGATCATGAATGATTCAACCATTCTCTGAATCTCACAACTAGTACGTTCACGGATAACATTACTAATCTCGTCGGTAAGTTACAAGCAAGTATGATTTACTTTTATATGCATTTAATTACATCTATCCTAAGAAAATGCATAAAGTTCTTTTGTTTATTATATTATAATTATAATAAATAATTATTGTAGATGTTATATATGCTCTTGTGCAGCTAACAACAACTTTAATATTGGGCTCCATCGTTATTTGAATGGCGTTGATTTTAAAATTCAACTTGATCCATAAACATTAAATCCCAATCGAATTCAACCAAATAATTGAGATTTATATTTGTTGAATAATACAAAACACTGCTAAACAATATACCAGAATTTAACCTTTTATATATGATTTTCTGAACAAAAATTGGATTTTGGTTTGAACTTTGAAAGTAAGGTAAAGGGTCAGCATACGCCCATCCAGATCGACCTCCCTCCAGCCCTTCTTCCATCGTCATCACTTTGACTGCAAAAGTCAAAACCCCAAACGTAGTGTTTATGCAATATATTTCAATTAAATTAAAAATAATATACATAACTTTTTAAATACGTTTTATTTTTCATTCTCTAAGTTTGTTTAGGTTTATGCTTCAATCTTCGTAATTATTTCTCAAAGAAGTTGTAAAGCAAGATACATCATAATTTCATGTAAAATGGTGTGGACATGAAATAAATAACAATGTATTTAAATATCTCATGAGGATATTAAATGTTCCTGTTTTTATAAAACTTATTTTATAATGTTATACCGTACCAGAGATAAAATACAATTAGTGCACGAATTACTATTCAAATAGAGGTCGAAAGTTATTCTTGAGTTTCATCCACTAGATGAGGTCGGCATCAAACCAGCTGTTATTTAAACTGCTTTTACAACATTTAAATAGATTAAAGTTTCACAAACAAATAGGCCAAAAAAATGAATAGCTACAAGATATTTATGGAAAAATGGGAAGCCTTTTAAAGAGGCGTGGAACTTGTGTGATTTACACGGCGCGTACCTTATGCAACGAGTGACGTCATATACATGCATATCTATCTTGATTGTGGATCCCACTGCTCCACTTTTTAAGTACCCATTATTGACTACCAAACCTAACCCTGCTCCCCTACTAGATACATTACACAATACAGACACAAACATGTATATATGGGCAAAATATATTACCCATGGGACCTTACCTTATTTCACTTTTACCCCCTGAATTTTTCAATCAATATAATGTCCATCCTACTATAGACTAGTGAAAAAAAAAGCCAAATAAAATGCACAAAAAATAAAATTAAGAATGTTTGATCAGGGCCAGAGTCACTGTTCATCCTTTCACTATGCCCAGTATAAATTTTTTATAAAAATTGTATCTTTTGTTGCATTTGTTATTTGTGCTAAAGGTTAACAAAAATTAGGATACCCCTGTTACAGTCATCTCAAATTTTGAATCCACCACTGACCAACACTATTAAAAAAATGAAACCAAATTACAAAGAACACACTACAATCTGAACGAGGCAACCTAGTCAAACCGCAAGTAGCCTAGTTGATGTTAAGTTTGCGACTAAGAGCCCTCCCAACCATGCTCGTCACTTCTCGTTGGTTCCAACCGACGGAGCCGACGCCATTGGCACGGCCCGTCGGTTTGGTTCCGTCAGATTTCCGACGCTCCGTCACTTTTTCTTTTCTTTTTTCGTGTGTATATAAAGTAAAAGTAAATTAGTAAATGTGAGACCCAAAAATTAAAGTGACGGTGACACTGATGGCTGGGGTTGTCAATTTCCGTCCGTTTTGGAAAAGCTGACGTGACGCTGATATGACGCGTCTGTTTCAGTCAGTTTGAGTCTAACATCGGAACGATTCTAATAACTAAATGAAGGATACTATACTTTCAAAATGAGATGTGAGACTTACGCCTAACTTTTTATCTAAAAATTAGAATTTTATTTACGTATAAAACTATTTTAGAAAATAATAAAGAACATATAACGTGAGATTTATTCGCTCTGGATTAAACTACAGTGAGTGAGTTGTGGGCTTCACGTGACCATAATGAAAACTAATTTTGATAGATACTCGTATCTTTGTAGTCATAGTAAACTGCTAAAATGTATGTTGACAATTTAGCTCGTTTACTTTTGTTCGATCGATTTGAGAGGATACTTTGACGTAAAATCAGTAAATTCTAGTTAGTAGTAAGTTTATTGATTTTTAATAGTTATTTTATGTAAGTAAACACTAATTTTGAAAAAAAAAAATATAGTAATATGAACGATGAAAATAAGAATAAAAGAGTAATATGCATGAATCATTGCACCTTAAAGTGAAATAAAGTAATACTGAATTATTTAATCACCGGGGTATGCAGATATGTAATTAATTATGTACTGCTTTATCGGGTGAAATTCGCAACTTTTAATTAGCTTCACATTTGACACTTTAGCTTATTTGAGAAGATTTGTTCACATACTAATGGAAAATAGTATATTGGGTTCAATGATCCATCTTTGTAAAACTCAATTTATATTTAAATTTTTAAAATTAAATATCACACAAACGGCATGACTAAAAATTATAAAATTACATATTCGAAATCAGTATTTTTTTCTCTTCGATTAGATACCCGACAAGCTATACTTTCGACAAACTTTTTTTTTCTTCATTTTTGTCGGGTCTTAAAAAATACGATTTATATAATCACATGTGATTTTATGTATAATTACATGTGATTTATGATAAAAATATAATATTAGTACACAATTATTTATCAATGGTTGATGTTAACTCACACATGAGTACGACTTAATATTTATTCACATAAATAACTATAATTAAGATTTTGAAAATTGCATTCGTTTACGGCTAAAATCACATGTGATTATTGATTTGAGGTTTAATCACATGTGTTTTTCAAATGAAGTATGTGATGATAACTGATAATTCACATGTAATTTCACATTTATATTTATTTACATGTATAATCTTAAAAAATTATTTGAAATTCGTATTTATTTACTCTTTATTCACATGTGATTACTAATTTAATATTTAATCACATGTGATTATAACTAAAAAAAGTTCTGAAAGTTTATTAAATTATCGATAAATTATTTTTATGTAATTTTAAACTTATAATTTGTAACTTTGATTATTCACATGTGATTATAGCTAGTGATTTAAAACTTATAATTTGATTGTAAAAATATTCACATGTGATTTAACAATACGAATTTCACATATCCATTACAAAATGAAAAAAAAAGTTTGTCGGAAGTATGTAATGTGAGATCTTTAATTAAAGATAAAAAGACACTGATTTTAACGGTGTAATTTTCATAATTTATAGATATACGATTTGTGGGATATTTAGATTTTAAAAAAAGTAAAAATGAGTAATTGAAATGGAACAATCATACTGGTTCTTACATTCTACATCTATTTAGCATTATACATTGAAATTTAAAAGTATTAGCCGTACTACCACATTATTGTACCCTACAAAGCTAAATAGTGTACTTTGGCTTTTAACACCTATAACAACTATTAAAGATTAAGTACTCAAAAATATACTTATTTATAATTTGACATTTCACGTCAACAAAATTAAAACAAATTGAAAGTTTATTAAACACAATGGAAATCAAATTAATTTCTTGCATATTATGTATGTCAGACCAAAAATAAGTGATTTAAGAGTAGTTAACCTTACTATAAAATTAAAAATATTAATTTTACTATTTTTTTTTCTTTTTGTATATACCAATCAACTTACATGTGTAGTAATTATTTCATTTAGACATACATTGTAAACCTATATATCAATTTTCTTAAATTAGTTCAAAATTTGTATATCGATAAATTTCCGCACTATAGTACGTTATTTCATAAATTCAAATAAATAACCAACGTACAAAAACCAATCGTATTTAATCGGGTCAAATAGTATTCAAGCCTGATAACCCATTAATCTCCTTCGTACTTGTCTGTACTTCTTCAGTTGTATCGTCCTGCTAGGGTTTAAACCAAAATAATTTAACCCTATATATATATTAAAAAATAATGAAATAAAAAACATAGTTCACGGTGACTAGTAAATATCATGTCATTTTCGAAATTATTGTACCCTACAAACCTAAATGGCCATGCATTAAGCTATGGGCTTCTGGATCTGGACCAGTAGCCGTACAGCCCCATAGCCAGTTTTAATCATTTCACACGGCCACACCAATTTCTTCAAGTACGTACGATTTTTATTTGCTTTAGATTTTTATTGATTTTCATTTCTTTCCTTTTATTTCCTTTTTCACTTTTACCACTTTAAATCCACCAACGTTACATACTCCCATCATTTTAGTTACACGTCTTTTCATCCACATAAAAACTTTATTGAAAGTTAATCTCTAGATATATTTATCAATTACAAATGTTATTACACGAAATACATCTTTATAATATTAATATTTAATTTAATATTCTGTCATTAAAAGGAGGTAGAAGGTTTAAAAATTGAAAAAAATTAATTTGAAGGGTACCCCTGACTCCGTATCATATTTCAATAGTATACGTTCGCCCCACCCGCAAGGAGCATCAATGCCGGATAAATCACATGTCCACAAGTCAACAACTTATGCTGAGGAACGGATTCGAACACTATCATATATGTGACACATGTAGAGTCTGAGCGTTTGCGGTGACGGTACCACTTAAGCTATGCTCAATTGGTAGGTTTAAAAATTGATAACAACAAACAAAATTTGCAAACGCGCTACTAAAATGACTTCCGTTCCATTATAAGCTTTCATTACTATTTTGAGTTGTCTCAAATAATTGTCAACTTTTATTTTATAATTAATTAAAAGAATATTGAGTGGGTAGATATATTATTTAGTTAGTTAAAAGTGTAGTTAATGAAGAATTTTAAAACTGTATCTATAATAAAAAATGATACTTTTAACGGGACAAAAGAAGTAATATTTAAATATACTATAATTAATTACAATTAATAAATTAGCCTCTAGATAGTACTCCTACGAGTCCTAGCTACTAAGTAGTTTATAGGGTTATGTAGATATATAATTTGATTTCATATGCTAGAAATGAGTAAAATCAGATGGGGTCAAATCAACACGGACATTGATACGTACATCACCATCATCCTTTACACGCATCCATGCTTTTAATCCGCCATGTCAATATCACATTATCACTCATAACATTTGCCACGTCATTCACAGAACCTTACAGCCTGGCTTCATCACACCACCTTCCAATCACTTCTCTACACGTGGCATACTTCAAATGGTTGCTGCTACAGCTGTCTCCACTATATAAACCCCTTCACCCCTTACCACTCACTTCACCAACACCTTCACTGCTTCGCTCTCTCAATTATCCAATTCAACCCTTCTAATGTCTCATAATTACCATATTGCCTCTCTCCTTATCTTTCTTGTAACAATTTCTTGTTTTGAGAAATCATTCTCTGCACTCGTGACACTAAACCCTCTCGTGCTTACATACCACAAGGGTGAACTCCTTAGAGGTCCCTTGACCGTTAATCTTGTTTGGTACGGTAAGTTCACACCGATCCAACGGTCCATAATCGTTGATTTTATCCAATCGTTAAATACCATTAAATCGTCAAGAAAAACTGCTACACCTCTGCCATCCGTTTCATCGTGGTGGAAAACAACCGAGAAATACCACAACGGGTCATCGGCTACGGTTGTTGGAAAGCAAATACTCGACGAAAATTACTCACTGGGAAAAAATCTAAAAAACTACCATCTTCGATATTTAGCAACGAAAGTTGCACAACCAAATTCGATTAATTTGGTCTTGACCGCCAAAGAAGTTGGTGTCGAAGGGTTTTGCATGAGCCGGTGTGGTACTCATGGTTCGACCAAACAAATTAGGTAAGTCGACACTTCTTTTAGTACCATTTTAGTATGTTTTGAAATATTTGTCAATTTTAAAAATTGTCACCAACTTTTTTTGTCAGGTTACATTAAACTTTTCCTTAAAAAAAAAATTAAATTTACGTTTAACCTTTTTTCTTAAAAAAATATACATGTAAAGAGGTAAAACAATATTGGAAGCAAGTAAACGACATTGGTGGTAACTTTTTTAAATTATTTAATTGTCTTGCGGATAATTATCTTAAAACGTATTTTACACACAAAAAAGTGAATTCACATAATTTTCATTTGTGAGTACAAATTACCTAAATTTAGTAATAGACGATTTTTTATTTTAGCACGTGCTTTTCCTATAGCTAGTTTTTCGGCTTGTTATACGTTCTACATGTTTATAACCTCTAAATAATTTAAAAATGTTACAAAAGTTATTAGTTGCTACATTCTTTTGTATATATGTTGCAGTGGGAATCGCATGGTGGCGTACGGATGGGTAGGGAATTCGGAAACACAGTGTCCGGGTCAATGTGCGTGGCCATTTCACCAACCGATTTACGGCCCACAATCACCACCGTTGGTTTCTCCTAACGGTGACGTTGGAGTAGACGGAATGGTGATCAACTTAGCAACGGTGTTAGCTGGTGCCGTGACTAATCCGTTTAACAAAGGTTATTATCAAGGTCCAGCAACGGCGCCGTTAGAGGCAGTGTCAGCCTGTACTGGAATGTTCGGGTCGGGCGCGTACCCGGGTTACGCGGGTCAAGTTTTAGTGGATAAGACTACCGGCGCTAGCTATAATGCGCACGGGTTAAATGGGAGAAAGTATTTAGTACCAGCAATGTGGGACCCAAAGACTTCTGCTTGTTTTACATTAGTGTGAAGGTGTGATCTGGTGTGGGTCGGTGTAGGTGAGGCGTAAGGTAATGCCACTTGGGTGTTTTGGCAGACTTGGATGTTTGTCGTGTAGTGTGACGTGTAAATTCTGCTATCATTTTGTAAGAAAAAGAATGTATAAAAACACTTTTATTTCTGATATTTAATAAACTTGTCTTTCTTTATATTGATAAAAAAGAAATAGCAATTAAATATATTGGTGGGATAAAGATGAAAGAATAAAGATAGGTCCCCAATTATTTGAGCCAATATGAGTGTCTAAACACTCTTCTTACAAACTTAATCCAAATACGCTTTTAAAAAACCAATTTGATCTTGTATAATGATCCCCTTAATCCAAATAATTTTTCTAGTATTATAGTGTGATTCATCACTAACTTATTAAATACGTGATATGATGTTATATACAAGGTTGTTTAATTTGCTGGTGGAAAGTACTCGGTTCGAACCTTGTAGTGAGTATTCGTGCTAGGCGGGAAGTACTTGAGGAGTGAAGATTGACGGTGAAAAACATTAAAGAGTGAGACCGAATGAAGAGAAATTGAACCAAACATTTAACTGGATTAAAATCTCTAATTTTAAATTTTTTCAAAAAGTTTACCAAGTTTGACTTTGCCTGAGTTGACCGACTTTTTTGAGTTTTTCTGAGTATTTTGCGTTGATCGAAGGTGATCGAGTTTTCAATCCGAGTTACACCGAGTCGGACCACTTCAAGTCACGAGTACTCGTCGAGTTGGCCGAGCTTTACAACCATGGTTATATATGATATGGTATAAAACATAACGTATTTATTAAATTATATTTCTTTCTTTTCATTACGAGCGTTAAACGTTACAAGACACATAATAATTAAATGAAAAGAACAAAAGAATATATATAAAGAAAAGAAAAGAAATGGGAAGCCAGAAAAGCACAAAAGAGCACTATGTTCTTCCCAAGAACAAAAGTATTTTGTAGTTTTGTCATTTGTAGACATACATGATACATATTATTTTCCTTTTTCATTTTAAAATATGATCAGATCAAATAATTATTTATTTATTGTTACTAATAAAAGGATACATTCTTTAAAAAGTATCTATTTTCTACAGATTTATTCTTGTGTTAATTAGTTAATTACACTTAGCATTAATCCATGAGATTAAGATGCAATTGGCTTTCTGAGTTAATGAATTAAAAAGGTATTTTGATCAAAACCACATTAGCCCATATATATGAGCATACACACAGTTGGGCTCAGGCCCATTATTAACCCATATCAGAAAACTCAGCCTGAAATTCAGATCCAAAACTTGTTGCTATCAGGCCAAGTTATTTAAATGGTATGAATTCTTTGACAAAACTGCTAATCTTAAATTATATATAGAAAATCCAATAATGACATCATCAATTAAATTAACTTTCAATTTATCAATTAAGTCCTTATATTTTACTTAATTAACTTTTAGTTTTATAACAAATTATATTAACTTTTAGTTTTATAACAAATTATATTTACAGGAGTACATATTTTAATTTATAAGATTAAATCGAATATCCTTTATGGATCAAACTCCTTAGTCGTGGTGATTTGAATTGTAACCGGGTGAAACCATATCTATATTTTATTATCTTATTATCTTATCTTATTTATTTATTTATGTTTATATATATTTTTTAGTTTAATTAATTTAACGAAACAACAACTTTTCTTGACCTATTAACATTCTTTGAAAACAAGTAATATATCTACGTAAACAATTTTAATTAGTCATTCGATTTTATCCAAAAACAATCCGTGTTACCTAGCTAAAAGTAGTGTACGACACAACAAGTTATATATATATATATAATTAAATTATTTAATTTAATTTAATTACTATTTACTATTACTATTATATGTAGTAATATGTAGTATTACCTTCATCAACATCATCACAAGCTTTCTCGTTAAATAGATACAAGTAAGATTTAAACAACATTTTAAAACTAATATCTCATACATTCTTTAATAAACCATAACATTGTTAACTCGTTTTTTTAATCTTAAAATCAATTTATTATTAATTACACAAATTGTCTCACATCTTTATATTTTATAAATGTATGTTTATTTATCAACATACTATTTAATTACGCAATTTAACACTTAATATTATTAACGCTTATTTAACTAATATTAACATTATATTAATAGCGACAGTGTATGATGTAAAACTATAACACACTCTAATCCTTTTATAAAATGTTGATTATAAAAACAATTTCAATAATTAATATTTTTCATTAAGGTAGTTTCATTTCAAAAACATGGTTTAAAAACTACCGAATAATAAGACTTAAATGGGAGAAGATAAAACTTGATTAACATTCAAATAAATAAAAGACAATTTGATTCAACATCAGTGTGTATAACGGGTTTAACATTCAAATAAATGAAATACATTTTTGATTCAACATCGGGATGTCATCAATTTAAAATTTTCTCAATCAAGCAATTGAGTCCATTTATTTAAGTTAATCTTAAAAATAAAACTCTATAATGTGAATTATTAAAAGATAATATATATGAATTGTCTTATAAAAAATATAGTACTTTAGATAACTATAAAGATATTAAAAGACAAACAAGAAACATCGTACATTTTATAGAAATATATTTTGGAAGTAGTGTTTATTAAAAAATTAAATTTATAAAAATATTAATATGAATTTCCTCCAACATTAATTAATAAGGTTTCTTCATAATTAAGATGGACAAAATATAGTTTAATTGTTAAAACAAGACCAAGTGATAACATGTAATATATAATCATATATGCTAACACATGTACAAAACTCTTCAATTTAACTTTTAATTAATTTTTAATATGACGTATACTATTTGCTACATATTTTATGAAAATTAAATACACATTCAATGATCCGTGTATATACACGGGTTCCAAGGCTAGTAAATAAATAAATAATTACTCGATATTACGCACTGATTAATTAATCATCATTACATAATAACACGTAATGGTCAACTGTCGAATGTTGTCATTATCAAATGAGTACTAGATTAATTAAACAACTTAATCGTGAGTACGTATGCTGATTAATATTGTTGTACAAAATCCAAGTGAAAGTGATCCAAATCCAATTTAAAAATGTGTAACAAAAGTCTACTACTAATTATTATATAGTTAAATTATGTGAAGGTGTAGCAAGAGGATTCACCATGACTTGTTTAAGAAAAGTCAAACCCTTGAAACCAGATTTAACCTTATCAATAATCTTGATTATAACCCAAAACAAAACTCTGTAAATCACCACCATCCCTAATATGATCACCAAATCAATCCACTTTGAGTAACCCATTTCAACTTGCCATTTCTCTTTCGCACTCCCCCTTCGTAATATATATATCCTCTTCTCCTTCAAACTCATTCTTGTACAATCCTTGATATGCATACTTATGAAACGCGACGTAGAACAATGGATATTTCCAAAATGGGTTTGGTAAATCATTCGGTAAACGAAAGAACCCACCACCTAAAATCATTAAGGCTTGAATTCCCGCACCTACTATGATTCCCATCAAATAATTTGGTACGAAACTTGCTACAATCATCATTAGGCTTTCGACTAGCATCATACAAGAAAAGATCATTAATGTGTAGTATGCAAAGTGATCAAATCCTTCATGTAGTCCGGTCATATAATATGCTATTACCCCTAGTATCACGGATACTAGTAACAAGTATGGCGTTGAAGATACCATGTTGGCTATAACAAAAGCCCCAATTGAATAATGTCCATTTAATCGTTCATGTTCGAATACTTTCATGTCCTTCACAAATGAGGGGAATCCACCAATGGCCATGAATGTTAAGAATGAGGACACAAACATCAGCATGGAACTTCTAGTCTGCAATTTGTATCCAAACATATATATAGCTTATGAAAAACAATTTATGCATGATTTGTTGACATTATTTGTTTGATTATAGTGTTTTCACCTGAACTGAGCTGTAACTTGTTTTGACATCATAGTAGATTGTTCCGAGACCGAATGCCAATGCTAGATAGATACCAAGGCGCAACCAGTAGTAGCCAACATTGCGATGCATGTTGACAAAAGATCGCCTCGTGAGTACAAGACATTGAGTTGAGAAACTAGTATGGTTTTTCTTTTTCTCAAGGGTTTCGCTGTAACCTCCCTGATAAATCGATTTCCAAGAAATTATTCATTTTCATTGTTAATAAAATAAGTATTTTATCTCACCCTATGGTTCTGGCATATTTCTGCAATTCTGCTGCCAACTTCTTGGAAAGTAGTAGATGACTTGTATGAATCTACTAAAGTATTAATCACTTCCTCTCTAAGTTTCCTCGTGGTTGAACCTTGTTCAGTATCCTATGAGTTTCAATAAACTCAAATGTTTGAATCATACACAATAAATACGAGTTAATAGATTCTAATGTTCTAGTATCACATATACAAATTAAGTACATTTTTACCAAAGAACGGACCTCATCGAAATCCTTGTTTATTGTTTTGAGAAAGTGATCAGATGGATTATGGAAACTGGGGCAAGGGAGGCCTTTCATTGCGAAAAACTGCACCAAAGAAAAATACATTAGCCAATTTTCAAAAGAACAATACATGGCCAGATTAGGATTACCTCATTCACGGATTTAGTGTCCCCAAAATAAACTGTTCTTCCAGAAGAAAGAAGGCCAAGATTACTAAAAAGCGCAAACACTTCGCTGCAAGGCTGATGAATAGACGCGATGATTGACCTTCCTTGGTGCTGATCAAGCTTTGTGATTCCGCTCATCACATAGTATGAAGCGGCACTATCAAGGCCTCGTGTTGGTTCATCAAGGAAGAGAAGTTTAGGACGCGTTAGGATCTCAATACAGATGCTAACTCGTCTCTTTTGACCTCCACTGAGGCCTTTAGTTCCCCACCCTCCGATTCTCGTATCCATGGAATCTTGAAGACCCATTTCTCTTATGGTCATTTCAGCTCTCTCTTTCTTCTCGGCTTTCGACATAGAGTCGGGTAGCTGGAGTTGTGCAGAATAGTAGACACTTTCGCGGACAGTAAGTGCTGTCAGGAGTGTCTCGTCGAGTCACATAAGCCTATAAATGTGCAAATGGTTTTTCAAATGTCAGATCGAGTTTACAGTCGAGAGATATATGGTGCTAAATAATTTAACATATTTTGTTGTGTTGTTTAGTGAAATCATACCGACGTTCCATATGCTAGGCTTTTCTTGAATCCATTGACCAAAATATCACCACTTTGCCTTGTTTTGGAGTTGACTCTCCCTGAATACAAATCTTAAGTCTAAATGAATAACTTTTCTGAGAGTATTAAAATACCCGCTAAGGCATCAAGGAGTGTTGATTTGCCAGAACCCGAAGGTCCCATGAGCGCTAGAATTTCTCCGGGTCTAGCATAGCCCGTAACCCCCTCAAGTATCGATCGGCATCCACCGGTTTTTACATCCGGAACCATAACCCATAAGTCCTTCCATGTCAAAGATAAACCATTGATGACGTCACCCTCATCTTTACAACTACTACTATTAGCTTTTACTACTTGAGAGTATTGTAATGATTGAGATGTGATCTCCAACTCATTTGAAGGTACCATGAGAGATAGCTATAGAGGTTTTCATGCTAAAAAATTAGATGATGAATGTGCTGGGTTTATATAAACATTATCAAGGTGTTGTAGTTTGTGCTATTAATTAATTGTTATTCATTCTTAATTATTTTAGTAATAATTTACTAATTAACATCTCTATTAATTAATTATTATTAACAATATAATAATAATAATAGTTGTAGAAGATTCTAAGTATATAATTTGATAACGATATTTAATAAACATTCACTAACTGTTTCAAAAAAAATATGTTAGTGGTAGTGATCAAGTCTAGTTAGGATAAGTACGTTAGATATATATAGATGGTAGTTAAATTTATTTTAAATAGTGTTCTTATGTAAGTTTAACTTGTCTTGTAAGGCAAGTAAACGTGGCTTTGGTCTAGGTTGATTAGGATGTTGCCGATAGGAGTTGTAGTTGGTTTAGGTTACATGTATCTATCACCTCACTCTATAAAAGGTGGTGAGGGGTGAGGCAACGTATCATCCCATCTTTTGTTCTTTCCTTTAACCGATTGTGTTATAATAAACATTAAGCTTTCGGTTAGACTTTGTAGTTTCGTTCTTTAAGGTTCTTCGAGGGTTCTTCAAGAAAAGTCATTCGACTTCTTGGTTTGATCTTGTGCGATTAACGCAAGTGATTTCGATTCCGTGTTCGTCGGTTTGGGATTTTGTTGTGTGTGACATCTGTTCTAAATAATTAAAGATTTTCAGACATAAATAATCGAGTTGTTTTAACTGATCTATTTAATGTTATTTATAGGATTGTTTATCTCTGTCTTTTTTCTATTTTTGTATCATTTTTCTTAGTTAATTATATTGATTATTTTTGAATTATAACCCAGGGGTGTCTTCAAGGATGGATATTGACAATATCAATCATCTAGATGAGGAAGATGAAACTAGCTTGCTCCCCATCCATGCTAACGATGATCCGGGTATCTATATGTTATTTAATATATTCTGGTGGGTACTCACAGGGGATGAGGTTTGAGAACAAGCCTTATGGACAATGAAACATCATTATCAACCTATTAACATTTTCTTAACTTGAAATCAATTACTCTAGCTGATTACAACTTCTTTGCAAAGATTAAATGTGTTGATATGTGTATGATTAAAGTTTAGGTGTATCTATATGTAGTTCTCCTTGCTTTCACTTTATTTTGTTGGTACCATAATCTACTCCATTTATTTAATTGTGTTGATATGTGTATGATAAAAGTTTAGGTGTATCTATATGTAGTTCTCCTTACTTTCACTTTCACCTTATTTTGTTGGTACCTTAATTTCTGCCCAATTAAACTCGTAGATCTTGAAGTTATATTTTAAATTCACCCATTTGGAATTTTGGACCAGTTTAGATAACTAATGGTGTCCAAACAGATTGAAACTTCCTTATTAATTTCTTATTCTTTTACTATATATATATATATATATATATACACACACACACACACTTTCTAAGTTGTTTATAATTTTGTAGGTGCAAGGAGTGTACGGAGAAGAGTAAGGGGTCCAACTTGCATGAAAAAACTCCATGACATAACAGAACCTATTAAGGTCCAATGTAATGAATACGGGCAGCCAGTTGACCCCTAACAACTAGTCAATTGACTCATTTCATGGGATCTGTTGCTAGGGGTGGAAAATACTGCCCGATTTACAAACCTTGGCCTAAAGTTAGTGCTACTAAGAAACAACGGTTGCTAAATCACTTGAAGGTACTTAAAAAAGTGAATTCATATTTTAGTGGCTAAGATATTAGTTTACTCATGTAACTAGTTTCTTCTTTTTAGACAAAGTTTGATCTTCCAGAAAGTTCTAATAATCGGATCTTAGCATCATTTGGAAAGAAAGTGAGAAACTGGAGAGCACGACTCACAGAATACTATGATTCAAATCTGCCACTACAGGAGCAAATGAAGTCTAAACCAACACGAGTTCATAAAAAACAATGGAAGAGACTGATTAAGTTTTGGAATAAAAAATCGTCCAAGGTATTCACTGGTTTTTGTAATTTTTGTGAACAAGGTATGCGCTAGTTGCTCCACTTACATATAGAAAAACCTTTTCTATCCTGATTTTGATTTTTCACTTGTCCAAATTAGAAACTCAATGAAAAGAATAAGAAAAATAGGGCGTAAAAGAAGATGGTTCAAGTAACTGGAAAAAAAAGTTACGCAAGAGTTCGTGAAGAACTAAAGGTAATTTAATATTAAAATATAGCTACTTTTTATATTTCTGTTCTAGAATTTTACTGTAATACATATGTATATTTTTGAGTATACAATTTTTTGTGAGTCAGGCATCTTCATCGGGATGTGAACCAAGTCGAATGGAGATGTTCCGTGCATGCTTCTCTAAAGATGGCAATACAAATAATGAAAAAGTTGCAACTGCAATTGTATGCACCTTATATATATTTCTATCACAAATCCCTTTTTTATCACAACTTTTCAATAATAACAACAATTTTATTACTATTAAAATATCACTTGATATTACACTGTTCACATATTTATAATATATTCCTTCTTACATATATGGAGTAGCTTTAAGTTGTAGTAAATTATATTTTCGATACAGGAAGATATGGAAGAAATCAGGTCACAACTTCTAGCGGGTTCAATTGATAAGCCAGGGCCAGAAGATACATTTTTCAAAGTAATGGGCAATGATCAGAATGGTCTTGCGCGCATGTTTGGGTTAGGGTGCGTGCTACTGATGTTTGGGGTGTCATTCCGAGTCGTTCAACTTATATTCGAGAGAACATTCAATTGAAGTCTGAAAAAGAACAGCTTATTGCTAAAGTGGCTCAATTAGAAGCCAAGGAATCAGACAGGGAAGGTTCGAGCGAGAATGGGTTTAATGAATCAAGTGCCCCTTTACGGGTTTGTGTTTGATTTATATTATCTTATTGATTTAGGTGTTCATGTTAATTGAATAATACATGTTTTTCTGACTATGATTGTCATGACAATTGAAACTGGATTTTATAGGTTGGTGCGGAAGTTTACCTTCGTAGTATTACAAACCCTACTGAGACTGTGGCGAGAGGTAGGGTTAAGAGCTTGGATCCGAATGAGGAAGTTGGGGGTGAAGAAATCAGACCAGGATGGTGTGAAGTTAATGTTCAAGTTGCAATCAAAAGACTTGAACGTTTGGTGAGACCACACGACTTACTTGTCACTATTGAGGATGCAGTTGGTGCAACTACCGCATGGCCTTGTACACTCATTTCGGTATGTTACTCTTGTTAATAAATAAAATATGGTTGGTAATTAAGCATGTTGTATTAAACCTGAAGGAAATGAAGATAATAGGTTGCACCCGGTAGTATTTAAGAATTATATACATGAAATGACATTTCCTGTTAGAATAAAGTTATGTGATAAGTTAACTTCCTTTCATGACAACCATAATATTAAAATCATAAGGAAACCAACACAAACTTTTCTATTTTAATAAAGTTTCAAGTTTATGATTTAATTAAGTTACATGTGTCGTTTCTGTTTAGGGAACATGACAGAGAGATTATTTATTAGAATCATTATGATACCTATATAATTTAACTTGCAACAACCAACATGATAGTTATTGACGATATCTTTACACTTATATACATTTTGTTTGACTATAGGTGGTGCCCCCGGATGATGCATGAAGACTTAAAAACTATGTTTTTAGCTTTGATCATAGGTGGTGACTCCGGATGATGCATGAAGACCCAAAACTATGTTTCTAGTTTCTTTTTTCTTGTGTGTGTTTGTTACCTTTGAATTTCCATGTAATCCTTAGAAGACTTTATTCATGTTATTACTTATTAGGTTAAACACTTTTATTATGAAATGATTTCTTTGAATTAGAATTGAGTTTTCTTCCTTCTATTTATTGATGAAGTTTGGCCCATACATTGTAGATAATCAATTATCGTTAACTAGTCCAGTGAAAATGAAATAAATGTCCTATGATGTGTTTTATTATGACGCTATTGATAGTATTAAATTATATATATAGGACCAAATGTGTCGTTATAGGATCATATTAGTATACAAAAATTGGTCCTAACAAAGATCTTTGTATAAGGACCCTTTTCTTGGTACTCATATCACTATTAATGCAACACATGATTTGGTCCTATAAAATTTATTAGGACGTTTATGTGTGTCTTAAGACATGATAATAGGTAACTATGTATCATAATTAAAAACACCAAAAAACGTCCTATTATGTACTTTGTTAGGACACTATTTGTGTCGTATTATATATTTTATGGGACCTATAAAAATGTCACTTAATGTATATTAGGACGCCTACTACTTATTACAACGCCCTTACATGAGACGCTTGAATTTTGGTCCTATTAGATAAAAGGTCTCATAAAGTAACATTTTGGGACACTAACCGGTGTCGTGTAAGAACGTTTTTTTTGTAGTGCCACATGACGCCTAAGCGGGAATACTTGTTTGACTTTGAGGAGTTCAACGGTGGCACAGAGCTACTAGGAGATGATAGGCCATGTGTCATCAAGGGGATAGGAAATGTGAGAGTACAGTTGAAAGATGGTTCAAATTTTGTGCTTGAGAATGTGCGTTACATTCCCGAGTTGAAAAGACACTTAATATCTTTAGGGACTCTTGAGAAAGAGGGTTATACTGTGAAGCTTCAGAACGGCAGAGCAAAGGTCATCAAAGGTTCTATGATGGTCTTGTCTGGAACCAGGAAAGAGAATAATGTATACATTATGGACGGATGGGCGGAAGAAGCTGGTGAAGCTAATGTTGGTGTTGAAGAGAAGAAAAGTCTTGCACAAGTTTGGCATAAACGACTAGGGAGCAGAACTACATGAACTAGAGAAAAGAGAGATGCTTGGAAAGAAGAGTCTAGGAAAGCTTGAATTTTGTGAAAATTGTGTTATGGGGAAGTCGACTAGGGTTAGTTTTGGTCGAGGTCAACACACGACAGAGGAAGTTATAGACTATATTCATGCAGATCTCTGGGGACCGGTTAGAGTAGAATCGATGAGTAACTGCAGGTACTTTCTATCGATTGTTGATGATTACTCTAGGAGGGTTTGGGTTCATTTTCTCAGACACAAACATGAGGCATTCAGTAGGTTTAAAGAGTGGAAGCTGTTAATTGAAAACCAGACAGGTAGAAAAGTAAAGAAGCTCCGGACGGACAATGGGTTGGAGTTTTGTAATCACGAGTTTGACCAGCTTTGTAAGGAGAGTGGAATAGCTAGGCATTTGACCGTTGCGGGAACTCCGTAACAGAATGGTTTAGCTGAACGAATGAATAGGACGCTCTTGAACAAGGTTAGGTGTTTACTGATTCAATCTGGTTTACCAGATACTTTCTGGGCAGAAGCGACGGCAACAACATATCTGATTAATAGGTCTCCAAGTATAACATTGGATAAGAAAACTCCAATGGATATGTGGTCAGGACATCCAGTGAATTATGAGATGTTGAGAGTGTTTGGTTGTGTTGCTTATTCACACATGAATCAGGGAAATAATCTCAAGCCTAGAGCTGTGAAATGCATATTCCTGGGGTATCCTGAGGGTGTGAAAGGATACATGTTATGGAGGTGTGATGATGTCAAGCCGAAGATAATCATAAGTAGGGATGTGGTGTTTAATGAGAACCTTATGTATAAGGACATTCTCAAAGGTGCTGGTGCTGCAGATTCTGGGGAGCATGTCGAGATTGAGGTAGAATCACATGATGGTCAGGTCGAGCCGATCATACGCCATCATCATCATGAGGCTGAGGAAAATCAAGAGAACATTGATGAAGGAGATGTTGAAGTTGTGGGACCTCAGGTTCAGAATCTGGATAACTATGTTCTTGCTCGGGATCGAGGTAGAAGAACGATTACTACACCGGTAAGGTTTAGGGATGAGAGTAATATGGCTGCTTATGCGTTTGCTATTGCGGAAGAGGAGGATACACATGAGCCACTTACCTATCATGAGGCGATTAATTCGACAGATAAGTCGAGCTGGATTCGTGCTATGGAGGAAGAGATGAGTTCTTTAAAGAAGAATCACACTTGGGAGCTGGTCGATCAACCTAAAGGTCAAAAGCTAGTTAGCTGTAAATGGTTGTATAAGATCAAGGAAGGGATTGAAGGCCTTCAGAAACCAAGGTACAAGGCAAGGCTGGTAGCTCGGGGGTTTATGCAATGAGCAGGGATTGACTATAATGAAGTATTTTCTCCTGTGGTTCGACATACTTCTATCAGGGTTATACTATCATTGACTGCTTGCATGGATTATGAGTTGGAACAACTTGATGTAAAGACGGCGTTTTTACATGGTAATCTGGAAGAAACTATTTATATGAGGCAGCCACTTGGTTTTGAGGAAGGAACAGGTGACAAAGTATGTTTGCTGAAGAAATCCCTATATGGTCTTAAGCAGTCTCCAAGACAATGGTATAGGCGTTTTGATGTGTATATACTCATCAATGGGTTTAACAGGAGCAACTATGACAGTTGTGTGTATTACAAGGAGTTTCCACCAGGTGAGTACATATATCTACTGCTATATGTAGATGATATGTTGATTGCTTGCAAAAGCAAGACTGAAATCGAATATACAAAGGGTTTGCTAAAGAAAGAGTTCGACATGAAAGAGTTAGGAGAAGCAAAGAAAATACTTGGTATGGAGATTGTCAGGGATAGGGGTAGCCGAACCCTAAAGGTGTCTCAGTCGGGGTATGTGCATAAAATTTTGAATAACTTCAAATTATATGATGGAAAGTCGGTGTCTACGCCATTGGGAGCACACTTCAAGGTATCTTTGAAGGATTGCCCGTCAAGTGACTGGGATGTGGAAAGAATGAATAAGGTCCCATATGCGAATGTTGTAGGTAGTTTAATGTACTTGATGGTATGTACTAGACCGGATATTGCATATGCTGTTAGCATTATGAGTAGGTACTTGTCGAATCCGGGGAAGAACCACTGGGAAGCTGTGAAGTGGATTTTGAGGTATCTAAAGGACACTGCTAATGTGGGTCTAGTATACGGTAGAGATCAAGGGAAGCACGTGGATGTTGACGGTTTCGTGGATGCAGATTATGCTAAAGACCCTGACAAGGGTAGGTCGATAACCGGGTACGTGTTTATGGTATATGGTTGTGTCGTGAGTTGGAAAGCGACTTTGCAACATGTTGTTGCATTATCTGCTACAGAGGCGGAGTATATGGCGCTTATTGAAGCTGTTAAGGAAAGCATATGGCTCAAAGGTCTACTAATCAAGCTGGGAGTAAACCTACGGTTAGTGGTTGTGAATTGTGATAATCAAGGGGCAATTCATCTCTTAAGAAATGCAATGTTTCATGAGAGGACGAAGCATATCAATGTTAGATATCACTTCATCAGGGAGATCGTGGAGTCTAAAGAGATTGAAGTGGCAAAGATAGGAACGGAAGATAATGCAGCTGACACATTCACAAAGGTGGTCCCAGGTCCGAAATTCAAGTATTGCATGAAGATACTTGGTGTCGGGAATAAGTATGATAGTCTAGTTAGAATAAGTATGATACTCTAGTTAGGATAAGTATGATAGCCACTAAGGTAGAAATTGTTAGTGGTAGTGATCAAGTCTAGTTAGGATAAGTATGATAGTCGATTAGATATAGATGGTAGCCAAATTTATTTTAAATAGTTTCCTTATGTAAGTTTAACTTGTCTTGTAAGGCAAGTAAATGTGGCTTTGGTCTAGGTTGGTTAGGATGTTGCCGATAGGAGTTGTAGTTGGTTTAGGTTACATGTATCTATCCCCTCACTCTATAAAAGGTGGTGAGGGGGTGAGGCAACGTATCATCCCATCTTTTGTTCTTTCCTTTAACTGATTGTGTTATAATAAACGTTAAGCTTTCGGTTAGACTTTGTAGTTTCGTTCTTTAAGGTTCTTCGAGGGTTCTTCAAGAAAAGTCATTCGACTTCTTGGTTTGATCTTGTGCGATTAACGCAAGTGATTTCGATTCCGTGTTCGTCGGTTCGAGTTTGTTGAAGGATCGTTTCAACACAATATATTAAGGAATACCCGTAATTTGTTATCTATGGGTTGAGCTGTGCAACTAAATGTATTTTAATTTTATTCACTTTTGTTGTGTGTATCAAGCTTTCAATTATTTATGTTATATATAGCTTGTTAAATGGTAATGTGATGTCGATTTTGATGACAGGTCAAATGATTAGTAGTTGCAAAATTGCAAGTTACGTGAACAATAGCAAGATTTAGAAGTTTGATATATACAATAATAACACCGGATACACACGATAAAAATACGACCTTTGTTGGATATATTTTGATGCGTTAATTAAACGTTTATTTAATTGAAACAATGTTACATAGAACTAGAATCGACGGATGAAGTACTTAATGCGAAGGTGTGGCGAGAGGATTTACCATCACATGAGCCTTTTTCTTGTTTGGAACAACAAACATCAAACCCCTCAAACCAGATTTAATCTTTTCAACAATCATTATTATAACCCAAAACAAAACCCTAGAAATCAGTGCCATCCCAAATATAATCACCAAATCAATCCACTTTGAGTAACCCATTTCAACTTGCCATTTCTCTCTTAATATATACCCTCCATCCACGAATTTTTGCACCCCTGCTTCGTTATATGCATAAACTTCTCCTTCAAACTCATTCTTGAACAGTCCTTGATATGCATACTTGTGAAATCCAACGTAATACATCGGGTACTTCCAAAAGGGGTGTGGTAAATCATTGGGTAAGCGAAAGAATCCGCCACCTAAAACCATGAAGGCTTGAATCCCTGCACCCATTATGATTCCCATTAAGTAATTTGGAACAACACTTGCAACGATCATCATTAGGCTCTCAACTAGCAACATAGAGGCAAACAGTATTGATTTGTAATATGCAAAGTGATCATATCCTTCACGGAGTCCTGTAAGGTAATATGCTAACGCCCCTGGAATCACGGATACTAGTAACAAATATGGCGTTGAAGATAACGTGTTGGAAATCACGAAAGCCCCAACGGGGTAATGCCCATTTAATCTTTCACGTTCGAATACCTTCATGTCCTCCACAAATGAGGGGAATCCACCAATCGTCATGAATGTTAAAAATGAAACCACAAACATCAACATCGAACTTCTAGCCTGCAAGTTTTTTATCCATACATATACTAATTAGATCAATTTTGCATGACTTGAATCACATAAATTGATCCTATGGATGTACTGTTAACAATATCTGATTACAGTAACTCACCTCAATTGAGCTGTAACTTGAGCCTACATCATAGAAGAGCGTTCCAAGACCCAAGGACAATGCTAAATAGATTGCGAGACGCAGCCAGTAGTAGCCAAGATCACGATGCATGTTGACGAAAGACCGCTTTGTAAGTACAAGGCATTGAGTCGAGAAACTAGCATGATTTTTCTTTTTATCATGTGTTCCATCTCCCTGAGAAATACCTAGAACTTATTCATATCATGTTTGTTACCACAGTCCAATCTATAACACTTAAATTATGTATTTATGTATATTTTTAGCTCAGCTCACCTTCTTGTATATTTCATCTACTGTATTTTTAACTTCTTGGTAAGTAGTAGATGACTTGTATGAATCTATTAAGTTCTTAATCACTTCCTCAGAACTTGTCCTTATAGTTGAACCTTGTTCAATATCCTGCGAATGATTTCAATAATGATCATCGATTTATGCAAAATAAATAACGTACTAGTGCAAATACTTTATATTCAGTTATGCTAAATACAAAAGTGTTTTGTAAGGAATTACCTCATCAAAATCCTTGTTTATTGTTCTAAGAAAGTGATCGGATGGATTATGAAAACTGGGACAAGGAAAGCCATTCAAAGCGAAAAACTGCATTATGCAAGATATCAACTTTTGTAAATAAAACGAAATAGACATGAACTGATCAAAAATTTCAAATCGAGGCTCACATACTTCATTAGAAGAGCTAGTACTTCCAAAATAAACGGTTCTTCCTGAAGAAAGAAGGCAAAGATTATGGAAGAGCCCAAATACTTCACTGCAAGGTTGATGTATGGACGCAATAATGGTCCTTCCTTCATGCTGATCAAGCTTTGCAATTCTACTCATCACATAGTATGAGGCGGCACTGTCAAGGCCGCTTGTTGGTTCATCAAGAGAAAGAAGTTTAGGACGAGTTAGGATCTCGATACAGATGCTAACTCGTCTCTTTTGGCCGCCACTGAGGCCTTTAGTTCCCCATCCTCCAATTCTAGTGTCCATGGAATCTTGAAGGCCCATTTCTCTTATAGTCATTTCAGCTCTCTCTTTCTTCTCGGCTTTCGCCATAGAGTCTGGTAGTTGGAGCTGTGCGGAATAGTAGATGCTTTCGCGGACAGTAAGTGTTGTAATGAGTGTCTCATCTTGAGTTACATAAGCCTGCATATATATACATGTTTATCCTTACTTGACTGGTGGTGAACCCTCCTCTCTTCTTATTTTATATATGTTGTACGAAATGTGACTGGGAACTTGATGATACACAAATTAAAATAGTATCTAGTGCTCACCGATGTTCCATATGCTAGGGTTTTCTTGATTCCGTTAACGAGAATATCACCAGTCTGCCTAGTCTTAGAGTCCAGTCTCCCTGCATGCAAATTATTTATCAAATTGCTAGCCGTTAGAATATTATTATGTTTGTCACATTCTTATAAGTTATACCTAAAGTAACCATACCTGCTAAGGCATCAAGAAGTGTGGATTTGCCAGAACCCGAAGGACCCATGATAGCTAACATCTCTCCGGGTCTGGCATACCCGGTAACACCTTCAAGTATGGATCGGGTTCCACCCATTTTACCATTGGGCACAGTAACCCACAAGTCTTTCCATGTCAAAGATACACCATCTTTGGTTTCACCATTACTACTACAACTAATTATAGGTGTAACTACTGATCCTTGATGGTATGATAGTGTTGCAGGTACATGGGATGTGATCTCAACCTCCTGAAGGGAATTCTTTATTTCTATGTAAGAAGAAGGTTCCATTTTATTCTATGGAGAGTGATCAGAGGAATGTGAGATATTTGTTTTTGGATGATCAAATTTAGAAGGATGTGTTGGTTTAAATAGAGGTTAAGCCACCACGTGTCTTGTTTACAGCCATACATCTCAAAAACTGGTTACATTCTAGGACTTCTTTCACATTCCTTGACCCAGGAGTGTGTTGTCATATATATGTTCAACAGTTCAACCACATGAAAAATGCGATTTTTGTCTCTACCTCTACGATGTTTTTGTACTAATAGGACCCCTTGATAATCAATGAACACGAAATATATGTGAAACACATGATTCATATTACGTGGAAATTAAATGAAACTGGACATTTTAGTAAATTATACATTCTTTTCAGATAGATATTTTATACTAAAAAGCTTTTTGTTCTTAAAAAAAAAGTGAAAAAGGTAAAAAAATAATAATAATAAATAAAATATATGAATACTTTTCATTTTGTCTTGATAATAACCTCTAATAACCACTAGCACAATCATGCAACTTTCTATGTGTAAAGCACTTCTTACTATTTAGTCTGTCGCGCCAAAAAAAAATTAATGAAGCTACCTTGATTAATATAATTTGATTTTTTCCGTCGTCATCTTTAATTATGTCATGTTTTTAATCATCTAAATTAGATACATACATATCCTATATACTCCATATTGAACATTATTTATATCAATATTTGACCGCAAACGTTAACGTTGTACCTCCACAAAAATGTGTTTCATGCATGTGTACGTCTTGCATTGCAATGGAGTTTAAAAGCTAGTTCTAGTGATCAAATGTATTCACAACTCATCATATCAACCGATTAGTATGCGAGTTCAAGTCTCGTGAGAGTTATATATATACGATCAATTTAGCTAGACTTAATTATTGATATCTACGACTACATGGATTCGGAACATTTGTTTTGTAGCTAATGCAAATCCAGAGATTGATGAATATATACATCATTAATTAAACAGACAGATAGGCCGTTTTATCATCGTTATAATGTTTGTGTTTTGAATCTATTGATGCTTGGTTTATCATTGTTATAACATTATATCACTGAAAAGCATATTCTAACCTTAATATCATTGATCAAAGACGGATAAAATATACACTTGGCGCCACCTATAGACTATGGAGTTCACATAACTTTAGAAGTGATATTCGTATGTCGCAAAATTTGTCCTTACGGCTAGTTAAGCGAGTAGTGCTCATAAAAAACCGATACGTCTTGAATCCACCAACTAATTTAGCGAGGTTATAGTTAAATGATGAAAATTAAGTATCTAAGATTGATTTTTTAACCAATCACCTCCATGAAAGTAAGTTGTTAAAAATTCTAATTTAAAACATATGTTACGAAAAGAAGATTTCTTATTTCTTATATAAAGAAAGAAAAACACATGTAAGTTTGAAATAGTCAAGAATCTCCAATATCAAAGAGATGAAACGAGACTAAACCAGAATAATACAGTAGTTTTATTCATTTGGTTCTCGGTTCAAAATTTGCTTTTTAACTGGGACAAAGTCTACTTTTGGTTTGGTCCAACGTTGGAACTCAATTCCATAATTCTTAATTTTCTAGTTGCAGTTGGGCTGAGCCAAGCTTGAGCTCCAACTTTTTCAATAGCTCAATATGTTGGTTATTAAGCAAAAACTAGGGCTCAGCTCAACGAGATTCAAGCTTGATGCGATGCCATTTGTTATCATGCTCAACTAAGCAACATAGATCATGACTCAAATTTTATGAATTTTGCGTCAACTGGGCTCAGTTGACCTGATAAGATCAACTCATTTGCAGCTCTTATCGCATAAAAATATTTCAAGTTGAGTCCTTATAACCTCGAGTTCCACTCATTATATATTGAAAGCCCTATTATTATTCATACTCAACTACGCGAACTCCATGTAGGTGAACAAGCTAAACACGTTCAAAATCCAATAACCCACCTTAGAATTAATAAAACACGAGAACGATGATGAAATGCACAAAGTAAAACATGAACCAGCTGGATGCGATTCAAAACCAAGCAAATTTCAGAAACGCAAAATTCACATTGCAGTCAGACTTCAAAAGCTTGGCTCGAGTTTATAGACCCAAGCTCGAGCCTACCTTGACCGATACTCATATTCAATTTCTTCATGTCATATAATCCAACCAACAAAATAAAATTTTTGGTTGACCAAAGTAAATAAGAAGTCAGAACTGAAGACATGCATTTGCAGCTTTCAATCTTAAAATCCCAGCAAGAATGATCAAAGAATGTATGCATCACCTTCAAGTTTGGTTCTAAATATGCCCAAACCCCCACTGACATCTAGTTTACCGACATTTGGCACCAACGATCTATTTTTCATGTTAACATTGATGCCATATTATAAAGATGTGAGCATATGTTTCTACTTCAATAGTTGACAGAACAGGATTAAACCCCCGTTGCATTATTAGATATGTCAAATCTGATTAACATATGCTCAACAATCTCGATCTATATGAAAAATTGACATAACCAGCAATCTCAAGATGATAGAAAGGTCAATCATGTTTTATGTTTTGCTTACCTGCTTCTAAAATCCTTTCTAGTAAATGTATTTACAAATCGAGTAGCAGCCATTTTCTGTACTATGACCTCCCAGATAATCTAAGAAGTTTTTGGTATATAGACAACATCATCCACTTTATACTCTCACATTATAGATCCTCAGAACCATAGTAAACATTTTGCTAAAAGAATATTTCTCTGAATTGAACCAATGACCTTCCAGCTGAAAATGTTCAAACAATCTCAAAATCTGGAATCTATTATACCCTCCGAATGTTTTTCTAAATTTATTAAATACATCCTCTAAAATGGTGCCAAAAAGACCTTCTAAAGAAGTATTTATCCTGTATGTCAAGTGTTGCAATCTCAAACAGAAGCATATCAAGTCTTTTAACTGTTTATCCATGTGTTCTTATTAGAAATCTCAGTAATATAATGGTACATATTTCCAACATATTGAAGTAACCGACAAAATCCTCTTAAGCACATTCATACACAACGAGTCTTATTGAAGTAACTGACAAAATCCTCTTAACCTCCTTCATATCTCAATCCCAACACAGCATATGGATTTAGTGCCCAAAACTACCGATTTAAGCCACTAAATCATACACTCAAACAATAGGCTGTAACTCAGGAAACCTGTTTTCTCTCTGTTATTTATTTAGCCATGTAAGGTAAAAACTCACCTTAGTAGTACGAGTCCGAAACCCTGCCACCCACATAGCCATCACTCACACGATGATTTGAATAGGCAGGAGAATACGATTCTGCACGCATCTGATTAACATTGGGATATGTTAGCAAAAGAAAGCACAAAAAATAGAATAAAATATAAAGTAGAGATGCCAATTTGAACCATATCTACTTTTAAATGGTTAATTCCGGTTGTATTAAACATCTATCAAGTAACAAAAAATTTAGATTTAGAGAAAAGATGTTGAAACTTTCCAAAGTGCATACCTAACGCATAAAACATTGTAAATCACTTTATTCCAACAATTAAATCATTACTGAACTAAGATAATTTTTATAAGGATTTTGCTAACAATAGCCCTAAAGAATATGGTTAACAACTATAATTCAAATTAAGTCATCATTCAAATTACTAATTCCATGACATGCTAGTACATGCATATTATTCATTGGTTGTGTGAGAGATTAATTAGGAAGTGGTTAATACAAGGATATTATTCATAGGTTGTGTGAGAGAATAATTAGGAAGTAGTTAGTGTTTTGCCCTAATATTAGTATTTTTTTTAAGACAAACACAAAATAGTTAGTTGTTAAATACAGCCCTTAGGGCTATTGTTAACATTTTCCTTTTTATAATTATACTCACCTCACTACTAACAAAGAGGGTAAATGGCAAAAAAAGTAGCCAACTTTACCAAATTTTCCATTTCGGGTACTCAAGTTTTTTTCATCAATTTAAAGTACATCATTTTTTTAATACCAAAAGGGATTTTTTTCCCCCTTTTTTTAAATATACTATTAATTAATATTATTGTTATTATTATTATATTATTATATTATTATTATTATTATTATACTACTATTATTATTATTATTATTATTATTATTATTGTTATTACCTTTTGAAGCATCATGACACCCCAAAATTGTTTTCTGGACAGTAGTGTGAATTACATTCTTCTGTTTTATACCATCAAAAAGCAATTTTATACCTTTAGAAGTATCACAACACCCCAAAAAATCCCTTTTTCTCATAGCCAAAAAAACAACACAATATCGTAAAATTTCAAATCGATAAAGAACCATTTTTTATGGGTAAACAAAAAAAAATTAGATACCTTAAATGAATCAGAAAAAGGCTAAGTACCCAAAATGATAAATTTGGTAAAGTTGACTACCCTTTTGTGCGATTTACCCCGAAAAATATATAATGTTGGAACAAAAAGTTATATAGGTCAACTCAACCTGTTTTGATACCCATAACACAACAGGCACAACATGTCCATTTTGCCACCTCTAATAAAAACACTAATTTAAATCAGAGACAATGAAGCGTACCTCTGATCGAGAAGGGATGTAGTCTCTTGACTCACGTTCTCTGCCATACCTAGGGTATATCTCTTCAGGATCCTCGTTGTCAATACCCACTGATATATATGAGATACAAAGGCCAAAAGTCATATTAGTTTAAAGACAGTATAATCAATATACAAATGAAGATTAGAGCTACTACGATTTTATACCTCTTCGATAGCCTACATTAGAGGTATTCTTATCATACAGTCCATGAGAATGGGCTGCAGTACTTTGATTACTTCCATTATACCCAGAACGGGATCCACGTGCTACCCTGACAATAGCTTACATATTAGAAACATGACTCAATTTGTTAGGGCTTATTTACAATTATAAAATGATACTACATATGGGAAAACTGAAAAATTGACAAACCTAGTAGGTTCATTTCCATATATCCTATCACTATACACCATATCGGAACTATTGGCATAATCAAAATCTGTCCTTGATTGCCTCCTGGATGTTTCCGTATAACGAGGATGGTGTTCTTGTTCCTCCTAGACATAACCGGGTCAGCAAAACAAAGGTAAGTAGAGGTCGCAAAATGCGGGAGTTGGGTAACAGATCAAGATGAGCAATTTTTTGTGCCCGTCAAAGGGGCTACTTAAGTGTAAAATAATTATCAACTAAAAATGATCCGTTTTACCAGTTTCCTTATTTTATTAACTGCAAGACGGATTGACGGAAAACATAAATGAAATCAACCATCACCCCCATTGTGATGAAGGGAACTCTAAATTAAGGGTAGATAATAAGTAATTGACTTACAATTGATGAGTAAGGTCGCTTTAAGCCAGATGCGGAACTAAAGTTGCGGCTACCGCCATCATTGTATCGTGAAGGATGGTCTACATACATGTATCTTCCACCATCATCATCATCGTCATCATAAAGATGGGAATTTCCCCGATTAGGAGCACGAGAAACAGTCCTTGAAGAATCTTCCATGTACCCAGCTCCACGTGAAGAGTAAGAATCTCGATATGGCTGCCTCTCGGTTGAAGACATACCCACATTTTGCCTCATGTACTCTGTTTTGAAGCTTCTCCTTTCATAAACTGAAAACCAAAACAGAGTTAACTCTACTTCTATATACTCATATAAGCCTCATTCCAACATAATCAATGCATACCTGGAGATCGCCGTTTTAAAGATCTATCTGTAGAAATATATGGTCTTCTGCTACCAGTTCTATCAGAAGCAGAGATATCATATCCTCGGTCATCTCTAGAACTGAATGACCTTCTGCGACTTCCATCATATGGACTGCGGTCTCGAATGCTTCTTCTATCCCTGTCTGCGAAGCTAGGAGCATCCATACGGTTACTAGGCTCCCAAGAACTACTGTAACCCCCGTAACTATCTGCACCGACTGTGTAACCTCCTCGTGCGTATTTAGCAGATTTACCTCTCTGGCGAGGTCTAGATAGCCTTGCTCGAACTTTCACCTATAATAATTTCAACTCGTGAAACCCATCTTGTGAAGCATATATGTATGATAAGAAGAAACGTTGGGATAACTAAAACAAGAAGAAAAAAACCTTCTTGTTTCTGAAAACGAGCTCCGAATCATTAATACCATCCACACAAGACACTGCAGATTCGTGGGTGCTGAATGTTATAAAACCAAAGTCATCCCTTTTAGCAGCAGGCATATTTCGAGCTAGTTCAACCTTCTCAATTTTCCCAAATTGTCGCAGATGATCTTTGATAATATCCTCCTCCCAAGAAGGAGGCAAACCATCAACAAATACTGTTCTCACCTGGATTTCCAAATATTTCATATATAAAGGATGTCATATATTAAAAGGAAGGTATAAATACAATCATCACCTAGGTCGATTCGGGTAATGTTCCCTAACGGGTAAAAATAAAAAATTAAAAGGAAACTGGTCAAAAGTCACCCAAGAGAGTATATTTGATGAATAAAACGGTATGTGGCTTTCAACTTGCACCCTAATTCAACGGTAACATATACCTGTGCCATGATCTCATCATCAGGTTCAATAAAGGTGTCGGCAAAAGCCACTCTAGCCGTCCGATCTGTTCCAAATATGACATCCCTTTTCTGCAAGCGTCGACAGGCTTCCAAGGCATCTGCTCTAGATGGGAAATCCAAGAAAGCAAATCCCCGATTCATACCTTCATTTTTAACATCTTCAACTAATGTCAACTCCTCAAACTTGTCGATGCCATAACGCACTAGCTTTTCCTTCAGCTGAATATTTTAAAACTCAGTTATCAAGCTTCAAACAAAATATAAAAAGAACAAAAATGAGTACCACGTCAACAGAACGTACCATATCTTTTGACCATGTCTTGCATATGTTACCAACAAACAAAGTGTCACTATCTTGACTTGGAGCCACTCCGCATTGCTTTCCGTTAATCTGAAATCAAGTTTATCTATCATTTGCCAATTGCATAAACACTATAAACTTGTCTAACAGTAAACTTACATCATGCACAAGAGTTCTCTATAAAGACATGCAAAATGCCTAAAAAGGTAATGAACTTTGGTCGGATTTTTATTTTGGGGGAACAAAGCTTGTTCGCACCGACGAGACAAATTCAAGTTTCAACACGTTTTCATTTACGTAAGCTGGTAAGTAACCGTTTTTGAGGCACCAAGTCAGAAAAAAAATTCAATGGTCAAAGTACATGTCAGCTAACACATCATGACAGTGAAGGGGGAACTGGGTGAGATTCCCTAAATCAAAATTATTACAAGGTTGAGCCTTTGAACTAATCATTCCCGAATTTTGATCCGTTTGTGGTTGCAGATAAACGCCATTCCCCTAAATATATTGTCTGACCAAAGTAAGTTATCTTTTTATGCAATTATCCCTACAAAAGAACAAAAAGGAAACAAAAGATTTTTACCGTTGGACGTTTGAACTCATTAAGAGCACGTCTCGCCTGTTCGACAGTAGCAAACCGTATGAAAGCAAAGCCTTTATTTTTGTTGGTTAGAGGATTCATTAACAGCCTCACTTCAGTAATGTCGCCTACTTGACAAAAGACTTCCCTAAGATCTACTTCAGTTGTTTCACGATCCAATCCACCAACAAATACCTCTAATTCTTTCTTTTTTTGCCTTTCTCTAACTACATCATGTCGTTCTTTCTTGTAACCATCTGGATCCAAACCATGTTCATCGTAGAAATTATCCTCACTTAATTCTTCCTCATCAACTTTCCCTCCTTCACGTTCGTTCATGTATTCTCTCTCAAATCTCTCTCCTCGAACTTGGTCAACGCCTCGTGCATATTCCCCTTCTTCCACGTGAGATGCGGCTTTATATTCAACCTCCAGCCTCTCTTGTTTTTCTACTGCGTATTCTTCATCTTCCTTTTCCTCTGATTTACATACATAGCAAATGCATATTCAAGTATAAGTAGTAATTCCTTACTTAATATGTTACTAATTTTGTCATTAACCAACTCATCAAAACATATTCATGATTCATGGTATTGACCTATTGTATTACTGTTCACTTAAATTTGAGAAATTATCTTGTATAGTTAACAAATCAAGAAAAGTTGTAAAAACTTATTTCCAGCAAATAAATCACCTTTTTTAGACCTAACTGCAATACAAATTCTAAATCTTGGAACGAAACAACAGATAATTACTCAATAAACAAAACTGAATTAACCAACCTAAATAGTCTTTACAAAAGTACTACAACTAAATAAAGCCTTGTATAGAAAGCTGATATCAGCTCAATTAGAAAAAAAAATAGAATACTTATATGATCATTAATATCTAATTAAAACTGAGCTGTTTTTACCTAAAAAACTGAAACACCCTAGTCTACAACAAACTCAAAATTCAACATTTATTAAATCTATAAAATTGACTTAATTAGCAAAAAAAATATAAAAAGGTAGTAAATCACTCAATTTTAACAAAATTCAATTAACTCCCAATTAATATACTCGTACTGAAAATGAAAATTTATTACTAGGGTTTGAATCTTGTACTAAAAACTTATATACATATATAAAAATTGATAATTGAAGAAAACGGGAGTTAATTTAATAAAAAAGTACCAAATTTAGGGTCTTCAACTCTATGAAGAAGTCGTTTCTTGAACGGAGTCATCGAGGGTATTAGGTCTCGCGGCGGCGGCGATTGAGACTGCGGCGGCGGCGGTTGTTGTTGCATTAATTTTGGGGAAATTTAATTGACTTTAAATTGATGAAATATAGATATATATTTATATTATATATATTATTATTATTGTATTATATATATATTACACTGAGATGAGACTGAATCTAATAAGCACGGAAAGTAGTATTACGAGTGTTTGTGTTTGGAGAAAGAAAGTGAAACTAGTAAAAGTCGACTGGTTAGTTGACTATTTGACTATTTGGTTTTTATACTTTTTGATTGTTGGTCGAGTTAAAAGATAGTTAAAGTATAACAAGTTTTGAGAGAATGAAAGAATAAATCTCAACCATTGAAAAAATCATCAAAGGTCTAAATTATTTCCTGAGTTATGTGTACATAATATATCATTAGAAAAACAAAATTTGGGCGGAGGGGTATTATGGTCTTT
Source organism: Gnaphalium uliginosum (assembly GCA_963930675.1). Taxonomy (NCBI): domain Eukaryota; kingdom Viridiplantae; phylum Streptophyta; class Magnoliopsida; order Asterales; family Asteraceae; genus Gnaphalium; species Gnaphalium uliginosum. The sequence continues at coordinate 64,652,002 of OZ005680.1, forward strand.
TCAATATTTATAATTAGAGTCTCCATGTACAATACCCAAAACCCATATCTGATCTACAAATTCTCTCATTCACGTTCATCTTCTTTTGCTTACACAAAACGATTTTCTTATTGTTTGTTCATAATCATCGTTATTATCACGTTAGTGCGATTATTGTTTACATCGATCGATTTAAGATATCTTCGATTCAACCTTCGACGCTGTCGCCGTTGTCGATCTCCGCCGAACGCCGTCAACATCCGCCGTTGTCATCGCTTGTGAATTACTATAACAAAATGATTACTCCAGGTGTACAATATCATATATGTATTCGATGAAGAATCAATTTATTTTATTTAATAATAATTGAATTTATTTGTTTGTGGTTGATGGTTTGATGCGGCGAAATCGAATTGCATATCCTTCATAACGCTAGCTGTATATTAGTTGATGTGTTATTTGGAGAAAAAAGAAACACTCTATCTCGATTAATGAACTTTGATTTACTAGTAGCAAATTGCAGATTTGAAATTTGAGTGTTTGATATTATTGAAATGTTAAACGCTATCCATTCATTTATTTAACTAGTTTTATTGAGTACATAGCTATAAAAGTGGTGGTGAATATAGTTCATATCAAATAGTTAGAATAGGTTTCCTACTTTTCTGTATACTTTAATTTTTTTTTTGTAAGTATTAGTTTTTATTTCATTTTTAAATCATATTGTTTTTAACTTGCGTTATAAAGAGTTCAAAAAAGTACATAGATATTAGAGAGTACGGAAGAACCAATGAAAACTAATATCACATGTGTTAACAACTAGTAACACATGTATTAATTGTCAAAAACACATGTGTTAACGACTATTAACACATGCGTTAACGACAATTAACACATTGTCGTTAACGACTATTAACACATGTGAGTACAAGTAATATTACACGTGTTAACGACTATTAACACATGTGTTAACGATCATGATCAAATGTGATCATTAATGTCATGAATTGGTGTGTAATCACATTTAGTTACTTTTGATATTCTATTGACATGGGATTGTATATGAAATCGGATGTACATTTAAAACTATAAGTATTTATCACATGTGATAATAACTATTATCATCATAAAATGATCGTTGTATAACAATAAACAAAACTAGATTATATACATAAAGAAATAATAAGTTGTAACAATTAACACATGTGTTAACGACTATTAACACATGTGATTACAAGTAATATTACATGTGTTAACGATTATTAACACATGTGTTAACGACTATTAACACATGTGATCATTAATGTCATCAATTGGTGTGTAATCACATTTAGTTACTTTTGGTGTTCTATTGACATTTGATTGTATATGAAATCCGATGTACATTTCAAAACTATAAGTATTTTTCACATGTGATAACAACTATTATCATCATAAAATGGTCGTCGTATAACAATAATCAAAACTAGATTATATACATAAAAAAATAACAAGTTGTATCACAAAAATCTATCTCTAATCATTCATAAAATTCAAATTACATGTCAATAACACATGTGTTATTAAAGTGTGAATTTCATAAAATTCACCAAAAATATATAAAAAAAAGTTCGTCAAAAGTACATCATGTCAGATCTCTAATCGAAGAGAAAAAAATGTTTGTTTTTATAGTGCAATTTTTATAATTTTTTGACAAATCGATTTTGAGATATTTAACTTTAAAAAATGCAGAGCAAAGTAGATTGTTTTGTTAAAATGACATTTATACCCTTACAGATGGAGCTCCTCCATTGGTTCTTTCATACTCTCTAATTTTATGTACTTTTTTGAACCCTTTTTTGTAGGTTGATTGATTTTATGTGCCCTAAATATAGACAAGAAGATTTATACAAAGACAAGTTGATCATAAGAAATTAAGAAAAATATGTATTTGTTTTGCAAGTAAAAATAAAATTATGATATCTCATTTATATAAGACACCATTAAAGGACATTCGACATAGCAGTATATGAGTTGTCCCTCAATTTAGTATTTGTAGGTTCAAGTTTCGTGGGAAGTATTGTGTAAATATTTGTAGTCATATAATATATATATATATATATATATATATATATATATATATATATATATATATATAATGTACCTAAGATATCTATATCTATCTATCTATCTATTGTAATATGTGTTTTATTAGTTCCGATTTTAGATTTGCATTTTCATTCTAACAAACTGTTTTTACCTACGCTTTGCAGCGGAGCAGAAAAAAAATATAATTTTAAATGAATATATTATACGCGTAAGTTGAATATAAAAAATAACATATCAAAAAATATATACTTAAATACCAATTATTACACACGGATTTTACACTTGATTATGATAACATTAACATCAAATCTTATATTGAAATTGATAGATTTAACAAACTAAATCAATGTACAAACATTAATATATAAACGTCAACATATTACTTTAGAAACTTAAATTGTTTTTATTAATATAACTTATAACTTATACATAGTCATGTATTATATTGACTTGTTAAGGTGAAAAAATGCACACTGTTTTAGTGAGAAAAAATTGAATTTCACTTAAAGTTGTTATGGGAAGCAACATTCAAGAAATATCCTTTAATTAACTTGTATTTATTAGACCCAACAAACATAAGTTTAATCATCATTTGGATTTGAACGTAGACATATTAATATACCATTTTGAAAATTAGTCAATACTAATTTCTACAAAAATTTATACGTTTTTCGTTAAATTTAGTTTGGTTTTTAATGCAAACCAAATCGAATCGTTAAATGATTCTATTTTTAATGAATGAAATATTAGTTATGTCTTAAGATCAATACGTTAAGGAATATTATTATTATTATTATTTATTTTATTTATTTTTATTTTTTTTAATTCATCCAATGACATTATAATTATTATTTTTGTCTTAGTGACTCATTACACTATGCTACTAGTGTAACTTGAAATCAAGCGATTTACCGTTTTTTATTTTTAAAAAATTGTAAGTAATGATAAAAAATGGCCACTTACGTTAAATAAAACACTTCTAAATTGTACTTTTTTGTCAAATCGAGTTAATTGATTAATTAAAAGATAACATATTGATTAATTGAGTGTTTTGAAATTTTTTTATTAGGTAAAGTATATGCAATTTACAAAACATACACTTTAAAACTCACAGATAAAATGTACTCCGTAGTAATTTATAATTTTTGTTTGTGTATGGTAAAATAAAACAATCAAAATTTTAAATTAAAATGATTTTTATGTTTATTATATTTTTCTTTTCCTATAAAAAAAATTAAAAAAAAAAAAAGAAAATTTTACTATTTATGTAATAGTAACTTTTATTCACCCCCTCCGGTGAATAACAGAGAACTACAAATCTAAAAATGAAGTATCCCTCCAATTTGATTGGTATAGGGGTGATGAATACTTTAAAATTTTGAACTTAAAGATACAATAAGATTAGGAATAAGTGAGCCCCATACGTTAAGTAACAAAATATATTTATGTGCATAAAAAAATGCAACGCGTGAAAATGTCTAACATACAGAATTAACAAAAGAAAAAAGACATTCACCAGAAAAAAAACAATTTTGAATTTAGTTTATTTATTACTAATATATAACACATTTTGAATGTTTTTGTTAAGAGAGAAATTACCAATATGCCCATGACCTTATTAATAATATTTGAAAAAACTCACTTGAAGTTACAAACATACTCCTACATGTATTAAAATCTCATTAACACCATCATTATTAAACTTTAAAGTATTAAACATGTGACATTTAATTTTAATTAATAAAAACTTTTATATATATCTATCTATGCTAATATATACTAATATATTATATATTTGTAATATATTTTTTCAGGAGTGAATTTACTAATTTATACCTTACATTATTTTTATTATTTAAAAAACATACTTGAAAAATATACCTACATATATTAAAGTATCATTTATAATACAATCATTAAAACTTAAGCAAATAAGAAAATGACATAACTTTTTAACCGTAAAGAGTTACGAGACGTGTCAATTATCGACGGAAAGGTCGGAACGAGACGATCGTGTTGGCAAACTGTATTTCTTATGCTTTTCAAGCTATTCTATCCGTTTTCACTTTACTCCATCCGTCACATTTACACCGTTCACGCAAAAAAAATACACGATTTTAAATACGTATAATGGAGTCGGCTTTTGATCAACGTACATTCCATCTTCCTTTTTTCATTTTTAAAAATTTGCATTAAAAAATTATTAACTTGCAATATCAATCTATTAGCTAAATAATAAAAATCAACATAAACAATAATAATAAGATTGCTAATCTTATTTGTTTAATTATACAATTAAACAAATCAAATTGAAATCAAGTTATTCATATTTCTACATCTATTACCTATTACCAATATATAACACATTTTGAATGTTTTTTTTAAGAGAGAACTTACCAATATCCCAAAGGCGGTTTGTCCATCTTTTGTAGTCAAATTCCATCTTTAAAGCCTCCAAAATTAATTTCTCTCAATTTCACACATTTTTATGTGTTTTTAAAAAATTAGAAACAAACTCTTAATAGTGTTTTTTTATTAAATTATAAATTTACGTGTTTATTTACATTTTTAATTTTGTATTTATACATTCAATTCCTATATTCGAGAATGTTAATTTTTGATCAATTTTTACGATTTCAATTTCACGTAAATAATGAATAGTATCTAATGCTCAAGGAAAAAAATGTTTTGATGGTTAAACTATCGACCCAACCAATGATTTTAGACATCGCAACTTGCACCTGTCCAATATGAATATGCAATTTGATAGTCTCAGCCCGCATCCCCAGCATCAAATTCCTAAGGACATTTCTTATATATCTTTTTGGGTATTGTGTTTTAATTTTTTTTGTTAAAAAAGTAAATAGGTGATTTTCTATTTTATAAAATAACATATCGTAGTGTCAGTCATGTAAATTTCACTTATAATTTTCACAATACATATCAAATAGACCTAAAGCTTATATATATTTTCCGCTGGACATTCTGCTAATACTAAATAATTCAGAGTGAGATTCATCTGAATACAAGTTTTTATTGAGAATGATGGAATAAATCTAGACCATACTTCAAACACAATCAAAGGTCCACTTTATTCTTTTAGATTTTAAAATTAAATGACAACTGATGCTTAATTTTGGGAGGGTTACTTTTGTCATTTTACAAACTGTTCTTTTGGCTTTAGACTCTTGCCGCTAGACTATCTTCTTTGACTATACTTACAAAAACCCTAACTAGTTCACCATACAAATACGTTTCACATCTTCTTTGTCAATTATTCTCCATCATCAGAGATCGTGACGAGATCGTAAAAGAAAACGAGCGAACCACTATCCGTTTTTTCCCCTTTTTTCCATTCGAGGTCCATTGTCGATGGTGATGAGATATTTAAACTACACTGTAGGTTCAAATTTAAATTTTATCATTTCAAATTGACGACGATTATTGATGGAGAAGACGAGCACCCGATTGTATTTTCGGATTTGCTACCTAATAACCACAAGATACTGAGTTCTTAAGTAGCTTAAACTTTGATATTTTTTGTTGCTGCACTTGGCTGGTGATAGTCAAATTAATAGGAAATAAGATGTTTTGGATTATTTTTTTACATGTGTCCGAAAGTTGAGTATGGTAAAGTGAAAGAAAATTCAATAAAATATTTGTAGGTGAAGTGTGCTCATTGAGTTACTGGTGACTATTGAAGTTGTGGGGTCCATTGGAAGATTGTCATACATATTTTGGTCGATATGAGCAGACAATAATTTATAGAAATTGTTAGTTTTTGATTAACATTGAAGGCATTTAAGTTTTTATATTTTTGATTAATTTGATTTAAACTACATCTTAATGATATTTGGGTTGATCTACATTGAATAAATGACATCCGGTCATTGTGTGTAAATTAGGATCAACTAGACAACTAATTATAATAGCCGGTGGCGAATCCATAACTTTTTTTTGACGGGGGCAATTTTTTTTGCTAAAAAGGTTTGGATTAGAAAAGTGACAGAAAACATCGTTAAAACGTTACTTAGTTTATATCAATAAACAACATAATAGTTTAAAACAACTAACTATAACATAGTTTCTGCATTTATTTATAGTTTTGAGAAAGATGAGTTTTCAAATCGATAAAAGGCTGAAATATTAATTTTATAAATCTAAGAGCAAACGGCATCTTAATTTTGTAAACATTAGTTGAATTAAAACTTTTTTTTTTCAAGTTAGTAGACAATAATTAATAGTAATAATTTTCAAAATAAATCTGTAAGAATATTGTTTAGCTCTACCTTGAGTACATAAATTTAAATTAGTTTACATAAGAGGTAAACTAAAGTCCAAAATACAAATGTTTATAAACTTAAGGGAGTCATTGTTTTTATATAACGTAAAATTAATTGAAATAATAATTATTTTGACCAAAAAGTAGGTGTATTTCTTTTAGTTCATTATTATTGTTTGATAGAAACATAGAAGTTAAAATCGCAAGTTGTAAAATGTTGAGGGTTATGTTGGTTATTTCTATTATAAATTATAAATGGGGAATTAAAGTACAAATGGGGTATATCTACTCATCTTCCCCAAATTCTTTCATCTTCCTTCACCTGCAAATTACCTCACCAAAAATGGACTTTCAACTTTTCAAGGGAACCAAAATTAACTTTAAATTTTTTTGTGACTTCAATAATCAAGTGTAACTATCTACTGTATATATTCTACAATCGAGCTACTTAGCAACTTCACATTTATTTACACTAAACTCATAAATATATACATCAAACAAAATTTAGGTCATCGGGGGCACTTGACCCCACTTGCCCCATGGTGGCTCCACCCCTGATAATAGCTAATTAATACAACATGTGATAGTGTTGGGTCACAAGGTTCCCAAAACTTAGATACAGATTAAATAACTGTTATCTTAACGTGTTAGTTTATATCCAAGTTTTATATCAAACAAGATTAAATTAATCTAGGCGGAAAACAAGATTAATTTTGACACAGAGTTTATTATGAATCAAAGTATTATTCACAATAAAGTGTTTGTCTCACACAGATGACAAAGTATTCAAACCCACACAGATGGTTTGAATATGATCCAAGTATTAGTATATTAAGATACAATTATCACTACAAACTTTAACAGTTAGTGTGGTAATGCTTTGAGCCTAAGCTTAAAGGTCTTGTATATTATTTTTCTTTGAGAGCTTGAATTACTTGGATACTTGGATACTTTGAAGAGTGCTATTGAGCTGCTATTTATAGAGTTGAGTATCAACTTCTATTAACCAGCTCAGTCAGTTGTCCAAGGGATAACACATTCTTCTTGGGCAACTTTGCACTCTACCCTTTTTGCTTTTCTTGGAAATAGAAAAAGCAAAAGGTAAAAGGTTTCTTTGCTGAGAAGAAAACCTTTGTTCGATGTTTGACATTTCTCAAACATCTTATCAGTTGTATCTAGCCTAAGGAGAGAAGAATATCTTCTGTACACTTGTACTTTCATTCTTCAATCTGTGCTCTTCAGTCTGTGCTCTCAGTCTGTGATCTTCAATCTGTGATCATCAGTCTGTGATCTTCAGTCTGTGAAGTCTTTTGTCTTCAATCTTCATTCTTCAGATGATGAATTCAAGTCTTCAGGAAGAGCAAGGCTTTCAGTCTGTGAGATTCTTCAGTCTGTGCAGCACAGACTCAGAAACAATTCTTCAGTCTGTGCAGCAGAGACTCAGAAACACAGACTCATGAATTCACTAAGTTTTTCCTGAATACAACTGAGATAGATTTTGACTCTTCAGATTTATAACTTAGGTTTGATCATTGTTTTTCCCAACAGATAGCAACTAATATCATATGTGATAACAATTAATATTACGTAATTACTCACATGTGATAACTGCTAAATATCACATATAATAATAAATATTATCATGTTTTTAATTTTTTGTCTACAATTCATATATGATTGTATTGTATTTGTGATCTTAAGTAAATTTCAAACATACAAGTATTTATCACGTTATTACAAATAATATCACATATGATAACAATTGATATCAAATTTGATGATATATATTTATATTTTGGTTTCTTAATCAAATGTGATCGTAGCTTTTATTATATGTGAACAAAGCACCAGTTATAATCACGCATGAATTTATTTATTTGATAATTAAAAAATTGAGATAAAAAACTCAGTTATAAACTTATAATCATGAAACCCACAAAAAATTGAAAAATATATCATGTGAGATGTCTAATCGAAAAAGAAAAAAACACTGATTTTTTTGGTATAAATTTTATAATTTTTCGACTAGTTATTTTTGAGATATTTAATTTTTAAAAACTTGAGAAAAATAGAGTTTTATTAAATTGACTATTGTGCCTGTACAAATGAAGATTTATCATTGATTGTCTAAATCTCACTAAAATTTTCATTATATTTGAACTCAATTCAAATAATCCATCTATATATCTATATATAAGAAAACCCATTAGAGAATCTCCCCCCTTAATTATTCAATAAGCCTACTCTAATTCACCTTAAGATCAAAACATGACATCATATTTCATTTTAATTGTGTAATAAAATACTAAAATGCCCTTTAATAATTTTAACTATCCACCCTCAACCATCTTTTTTTCTTCATAATTAACCATTATAATAGCATAGATTTATAATTTATATATAGTAGATGGTCTGTATTTAATAAAAATAAGAAAACCCTCAACAAACTCCCAACTTCAACTTCGTATGCAGATCTTTTAATGTGAAATCCCAATACGATCTTTCTCAACACTTAAATCCTTAATGTTTAGCTTTTGATACTTGATAGTTCCACCGCCTGTTTTTCGTAATCATGAGTATATCCCCCTTAATCATCTCTTTCCGTATCGAAAGGATGGATCGGATTCTGCCAGATATTTTACAGCAACAAAAATTTACGGGCTACAAATTTATGATACAATTGAAATCGAAAGCTAAATAATTGAGAATTGTGTTGCCGGAAAGAAAGGTGGTCAACAGCGGTGGTATCAAGTATCATGTAGCCGGAAACATAGGTGGTTAAAGGTGGTATTAAGTATCCGATGGCCGAAAAAATTCCGATTTAAACCATCTGGTAACATTAACTTCTAATTTTTGAATTTTAAATTTTCAAGTATTATTGGTAATTGAATACCAATAATTAAGGGAATGATTAAAAAACCAATTTCAATTAAATATATAGATATCGTTATTTACATAAATTATATCAATTTCAAATTATTAATTGCATATACTTGGTAACTGAATACCCCTTTTTAAGCTACGGATTCAAAAATAACTGAAAAGATAAGTGAGGACATTTCAAATTATTTATTTATTCTTAATATTCTCTAGATTTTTTGGGTGCAAATTAATTTCCGGCCCATCTTCCCAATTTAGCCTTTGCTAGGTTGTAGTATATATACATATCATAGCCTCATATGATCTAGCATCCTTTATATATTATACTAATAGTTGTCTTTCGATCTTAAACACTAAAATGGCGAATCAACCAACTACACCCCTCTCAATGAGCTTACATCCGACAAGCAAGACTGGATTATTTGTGTAAAGGTACACCACGTTTGGACGCAAACGTTTAAGAATAACCCCACCCAAATTGCAAGCAAAGAAATGATATTGATTGACTAGCAGGTGTCACTTATTTGTGTTTTATGATTAATTAGCTGTGTTGATGAATCATTATGTTGACAGTATGTTTGAATCAAAAACTGTATGTTTGAATAATGGACTTGATGTGATTAGCTGTTAAAATCTTTGTATCAGATTTGTTATATGATTATGTTATGATAAGGTGGAATACATAAATGGGTAAAGTCATGTTACGATCATTTGGGTAAAAGTCAGTGAATCATATGCAACAGCTTTATGTGTAAATATATATGTAACATATATGGTTAAGGTGATTCACTTGCAGTTTAGTGAATCATCATAACATCACAGTGGATCATCATATAACAAATCTGTGATTAGATGTGTATTCCAACAGCTTTCTGTTTGGTTTTTGCGGCAGCTCCATGAAGTTCATTCAGCTTTTCGGGAAGTGCAACTTATAAATACATGCGGTCTTACAATTTTACTCACTCTCTCCCTTGTGAAAATATCTCTTAAGTGTGAACACGTTGGATATACTTTTCACCAACTTTTTATTTATAGCTTTTTACCAAGAGAATGTCAAAAATCACTATCCCGAGAATGAAACTCTTAAGTATGATTCTCTCCAAAATGTATACATATATAAGTCACTGACTTTTACACATAAAGCTGTTGCATATAATACCAGGCCAGGTACTGACTTATACCCAAAATCTTTCATGTTAGTTACTGACTTTTACCCAAAATCTTTCATAATTGTGTGTACACATATATCACTAAGTGACTTTTACCATAAATGCTTAAGAATTTTAAATGAATAAATATATATTTGTTTAGTTTAATTTTGAAAAATATTTCTTAAGCATTTTTGGTAACAGTCAGTGAGTTATATATGTGTACACCCAATTATGAAAGATTTTGGGTAAAAGTCAGTAACTAACATGTTATATGTCAACATCTATACTGTCTTTGTCCACTATTTAACAATTACATGCTGCTGCAGGGAAATCGAATTCACGCATTTGTGAAAAAAAACCTGCTTCACGACTTCAATGAATATGTACAAGTAGGGAATACTGTTGAGGTTAATACCTTTGGGGTAGCACCGTATACTGAAAATTATCTCATGGTGGAAAACCACCATAAGCTCAACTTTTGTCGGGCGACTTTTGTAATCACTTGGTTCATATTTGGTATCAAGTAACTGTTGAAGCCAAGAATTCCTTTATCGAGAAGGCGAATTTTGTAATCACTTGCTTCATATTTGGATAGATATATCCCACTTTTGCAGGAACTAAACAAAAAAGATATTAGTGACACGGAGAACACTTATGTTGAGATCCTGAATAAACAAGACAAAGCTACTAAAATACTGGTTGGTGAATGCAGCAAAAAGAAAGTGATGATTCGGATAACATTTCCATACAAACTTAGCTTTTGTGGTTGTTATGGCAAGTGACAATAACCATCAAATAATTGCAATAGAATTACTTACAGGTACAATTCTTTGGTAGCCTCACTCTTATTACCAGATGTGTCAATTTAACCCATTTATGTGAAAATTGGTCAATTTTGGGTTACTTTTGTATTACGAATGTGTTTACCTGTAAAAATTTGCTTAATAATTTGCTTAGAATTACTTAGAATTTTTATTTTATTCGTGTTCGTATAAGTATCTTATCTCGTTCCATTTTGCAGCTTGGTCGAATGGTGGGACAAGTTGAAAGTGACTTTAAGTCTGTTTCTGATTGCTTCCGACCTCGATCAACACACCTGTTTTGCCATCTCTACTGGGAAACTATTGTGCGTGTTATTTTCATTTGATGGTTTCTTATGGATCTTGTCATCTGTTGCAGTTGTGAAGGGAAATGTTTTAGGTCATGCAAATGGAGATTCTGAAAAGGCACATGATTCCAAATGTGAATTTCTTTGTCTAAGTGCTGAAGCATTGAAGGTTTGTTAGTTTCTATGATTTTGTTATGTCTCTATAAATGTTGTTTCCTTCTTAGTTTTCTTAATTACTTTCGCGTTCTCATTGGTTATCTTTGGTCATATCCTATCGGTATCCTTTCGCAGGGAACACAACAATTTAAAACCGAGAATCGTCAGTAGAGTCTACACCAATGCTTTCTTTGTCTTGAACTAGGGTTTTTGGATAAACTTCGAAAATGAAGGTATGTATTCTTTGAGGAAATTGATCTTTAGCAAAATGGTGTGGTATGCTTGAGAGATTTTTTATTATTTTTATTTTTAATTATTAAGATGGTTGATTCATTAGTCTGAGTAATTTGCTCTACGTATTTAAAAGGTCATTTTATATCTCTCATTTTTATAGTATGAGGTTCTTTTTCATTCCAAAAAACATCCAAAAGAGAAGGTGGACCTTTCATAGAGCGAGAAATGAATATGGGAAGGTTGGGCGAGCTGGGTAAATTGTTAAACGGGGTTGGTTTGAAATGGATCATTTTTAATACAGTACATGTAAAAAAGGCTTGACTTTGTTGTCAATTTTCTATCCTTTCTATGATAACCATTACACAAGTTAAAATTACAAATAACAATTTTTTAGATTTACGGTATGAATTTTGTGAATGAAAATGATTTAGGAGGTTACCATGCATAAAAAAATACACTTAAGATAACCTTCAACACATTCAACCCGTTTCTTCTTTGGCTAATTTTTTTAAGTTTGCCTCCATCAGATAAAAACCACTGCTATATCAACTCATTAGTCAGTAAATGGGTCAATATTGAGTTCAAATAAATCTGCGCGTTTTCAGACTGCATTTGTTGGCAGTTACGAATTTCTATCATTATATATAGCTAATGGAGAGATATGATTTATCTTTCCTAGCATACACATTAATCAACTAGACACTTTTACCAATTGGTTAGGCTTAGGATCACTACAATTGATCTTTTGTCATATGTGTGATGGGTAACCTAATACTCCTTGCTTGGTACTGTTGTGCAGATTTTTCGTTGTAGTTAGGCTACCTGTGGCCACTTTTATCATCCATAAGGTGTAGCAAGTCTGCTCCATAAGAATGATAAAGTTGAGCCAAATACTCTAAGAGAAAAGATTGTTATGGGGATCCGTTCAGTTGTCCTGCTCACAAATGTGGTGTATGTAAGAAAACAGAAAATGAAAAGATAGAAAACTTCCAGTTTGCTATTGGTCATCGTGAAAGCTTCGTAAGTATCTACCTTCTCAGTACCTCATTCATTATTGTCATTGGTATGAGTATTTTAATTTATTTATTTTTAACAAATAAAGACTTGGTTCCTTACAGATTCTGCCAAACAGATTTAGGAATGCGTTGGTGGATGGAAATATGTTAAATACGAGAGTCTCCACTTACAAAGGGGTATTCAATGTGGACATAAGTTACGAGTCATCTGGCGGTGAACCTTTGTTGAAGGGAAATGGATGGCGGGACCTTATTGTAGAAAGCTTTGGTTATCGTTTGATGTTTCTGCATCTCATGAAGCGTGAAGGGGAATCTCTTTATGTAACTGGCTATGATACCCGTGGAATAGAAATTACCGGTAAAGCAAATTCACATGGAATTTTCATACACACTGAAAACTAATATTCACACGCTAAATGAACTTTAAAATGAATATGAAGAAATAATTAACATGATTATCTCCATATGCAGACCGTTAGCCACGAATATGTGCGTGACTGTCTATTTGACGGTCAAGAGAACCTGACAAAACTAAGAATTGATGATATGGAATGGCATGTGAATGTGTCCTTCACAATTGACAAAAACACGAGAGTCTTGATTGGTGGAGCATTCACTTGATGGACGTGGGATTTTTTCTGCACTTACCATAATTTACTTGGTGGTGAATACGTTATCCTAGAAACTTACGCTCCAGGTTGCATCAATTTTCAAATTGTAGATCCAGATTACACGGCGATATAGTTGTGAAATACAATAACAACTTTATGTTCTTTAATTTTGTTATCTATGTTACTCGCTTCATGGTTGGTTTTCATTTATTTGTAATGAATATTTCCAAACATTATCATTTTGGTGTCAATGTGCGGCTAGTATGTTCAGTTTCATATTTAACGCTTAACATCACATAAACCTTGAATAACTATCGTTTAAATACGCTAACGACGTTAAAACATTGAAGAGGCCCGCAAATTTTGCGGATTCTAAATTAGTCTCCTGATAAAAGACGTCCTAACAAAAGACGTACATGACCTCCCATGAGAACATGATACTATCTAAAATTTGATATAATAATAATAAATTAATTATTAATTAATAATATACTAAAGTTGCATATTATAAATTGATGAACGATGCTCAATTTCGCCATTTTTATAGCATACTTTGTGAAGAAAATAAATTAATAATGATGTCTATTTCTCATAACTCAAATATGTTTCTATAGTAGTAATAAATCATAAAAATGTATTAAGAGAGCATCTTAATCAATTTATTTGTTGTCGAACAAAATGGGTATTTATTTGACGAAAAAACATTAAAAGAACATGATTCTAGTACATTTTCATGAAACAAATGTGATAACATAAAAGTAATTATCAAGATATAGAGCGTTAGGTTAAAACACAAATGATCATTAGAAACGAGAAAGATAAAGAGATCGATATGTAATATAATAATCATTGATCGTATATTTATAATTTCATAAATTTTTTGTTAAACTTAACTAATAATCCTTCGACATCAATGAAAATATTTTAAACAAACTTCAATTGCGAGTTGCGATAATGATAAGTTCGTGATCATGTGTCACATAATTCATTTTGGTTTTCGTATGAAGTAATGATTTATAAACTATTTTCTATAATAAGATGTCTTCGTTTGAGTCAAGATTTTTATTTCATTTGTGTACTTGTCAATTCAAGAGACTAACCCTTATCATGTTTACACGAGAGTTTATGACATTATATTGAACAATCATGATAAATAATAATGTATGTTGCGAGAACACATGCATTCATTCATTTTTTTCTTTCAACTCTCATGATATATGTCTTAATAATAGTGTAGCTGTACATATGTATTATCGTAATCGTATAGTAATACAAATATGTCAAGATAGACGTTAGAAGAATAATTTCACTACTATATTCCGTGTCTTCCTTTCGTATACAGTAACTGAAAATTGACATATATAAATCACATGGGACCATACGAGAAAATTATATACCGTGATAAATTTAAATTTTGACATGTTTAGTTGGATAATTACATGGTTACAACAATATGAAAAACTTGATGTAAAAGTTAATTATTTTCTAATCACAAGCAAAAAGTAGAAATTAAATTCCTTTGATTTTTTTTATTTGTATAATCAAAATTCATTTTGACGGGCGGTCAAATATTTTTCATGAGCAATTATTATTAAGTAAAACTAAAAAGCGTGTGAAAGTGGAATAAATTAGAAAAGAAAAATGAAAATCAAATAAATAAATAAATAAATTAGAATAAAAAAGTAGGTGCGGGAACATTAAGGAAAAGCACTCTTTAAACAGAAGCTCTTCTTGACGCTTGACCAAATCTCTTTCTTTCTTCTTCCATTACTCCGTATAATCATCATCTTCACCCAAATCATCAATCAATCAGTCAAGAATCATGTGGGTGTTCTACCTGATCTCGCTACCATTAACCATGGGGATGGTGATGCTCACACTACGTTATTTTGCCGGACCAGACGTGCCACGTCATATCTTATTCACCGTTGGTTACACCTGGTTTTGTTCTCTTTCTTTCATCATTCTTGTTCCAGCCGACATTTGGACTGTAAGTCTATGTCTTTGCATATTTTAATTTTCTTGATCAATTGATGTATTTTTGTATGTGCGTTATATGATGTTAGATATTTCAATTTTCTCGATCAGTTTTGACCGGATTATTAAACCCTAGCTATTTTCTATCAAGATCCATTTTCTTCATATATGTAGATTTCTATTGTATTCAAATAAATTGGAACGGTGTAACCAAAGATCCAAATTTGACAATGTGGGACATGAGTATTATTCCATCTCACTAAAAGGTTTCGATGAAAGCTCAATATTTGGCAAATTAGTAGTGAAAATTTTAATTTTGACAAAAGTAGGATTTAAAGTTCATTTTTTGACAAACATGGGACCCAAATATGGTTAGATATTAATAAAAGGTCTCTATATTATTTAAAATTTAACTTTTACTTCTTTAGATGAGAGCGAAAATTACTCGTTTTGATATTAAAGTTTCCCTATAATTAACAATCTCACTTTTTTCATTCCAGTAACTTGGCTGATAATTATGGTAATGCAAGTAATTGGAGATGTATTTTGACGTTATAATGGAGTTGAAAGAGTGTTAATGCAATAATAGGAAAAGTCTTTTGGTGCTTAAAGTAATATAGTTCCATTGGTTAGTTATTTAAACATTTTGATTATTTTTTCCTTGTGTTGCAGGCTATGATTGATCATGACAAAGGAGGGATTTCGTTCTTCTGGAGTTGGTCATATTGGAGTACTTTTTTACTCACTTGGTATGGTTCAAGTTTTTCATGACATTCGTATGTTTCTCCCTTATATAGTTTTAACAAGAAAACAGCTAATAGCGTTAAATTTGAGCTTATCTGGTGATCGTATATGCTTCTGCAACTTCGAAACTGCATGACATATTGGCTTCTAGATGCATCATATTCTCATTTATTTATGTTGAAAAATTTCCCTAAGCAGGGCTGTGGTGCCTATCCTTCAGGGTTATGAAGATGCTGGGGATTTCACGGTTACAGAAAGATTAAAGACCAGTATACATGTGAATTTAGTATTTTACTTGATTGTTGGTGCTGTAGCATTTTTTGGACTTGTACTGCTTATTCTTTTGCACAGAAACTGGTTTGTTTCTGGTACCCTACTTCATAGTAACCCATTATCTTTCTAAATATAAATCTACCTTTTCTATTCTTCTGTATTATCAGCAGGTCGGATTTATATACATATAGACTTAGTGTTATTTTTTTAGTTATCCTCAAAACCTGTGTTTTTTCTTCTTATGCTTTTAAAATGATTGTCAGGGGTGGAGGTATAGTTGGTTTTGCCATGGCATGTTCAAATACATTTGGACTTCTCACTGGTGTATTTCTTCTTGGTTTTGGTTTAAGTGAAATTCCGAAAGGGATTTGGATTAATGCTAATTATAGTACTCGCCAGAAGGTTCTTTCTCATAAAGTCGCTAAGATGGCTGTAAAACTTGATGACGCTCACCAAGATTTTTCGAATGCTATTGTTGTAAGTTTACTTTTCCTTTGTTTACTATAGGCTCGTTCGATTGTCTTTTACTTTTAGTTTCTAACACATAATTGTTTGTTGTATTAGGTTGCTCAAGCAACATCGAAACAAATGTCAAAGCGTGATCCTTTGCGACCGTACATGAATATCATTGATAAAATGTTGGCACAAATGGTAATTGTACTTTCCTCTTTAGAAAAATCATTGTAGTTTGTGTGAGAGGTATACCATGTACGTGCCTTCAAGTTTTACATTCATTTCAGCCATTGTTTTGGGTGACGAACATATATGTATTTTTAATATAGAATCACAAAGTGGCTGAGTTGGGTAACAGGTTAAAATGGGTCAGTTCACAGCATACAAATTTGAAATGGGTCAAATGATTGGGTTGGGTTGACATGTTAGTTCTTTATTTTTAGAAATTTTATCAGTCTTTATAAACTACCAATATAATACTTCTAACATCTAACATAGTTATAATAATAAAAAATCTTTGGATAAAATTATTAAAAATAACAATTTTTGAGCGACTTGATGAAAACTTTTGTGCGTTAAAGTTATTATATACTATTAGGAACTGATATGTCCAATTAACATATATCTCCAGCTTACCGAAGATCCTTCTTTCAAGCCGCAAGGAGGAAGGCTAGGCGAGAATGATATGGACTATGACACGGATGAAAAATCTATGGCAACACTAAGACGACAGCTTAGAATAGCACGAGGCGAGTATTATCGTTATAAAAGGTAATGCTGGGAGAAATTTATTTTTCTGACCCGTGTTAAAGGTTGTCATGGCCATTTTGACCAGTTCCCGGGTATTATTGTTATAAAAGGTAATGCCGGGGAGGAATTTATTTTTATGACATGTTACAGGTTATCTAGGCCATCTTGTATTATATTTCCGGGTATTAATCAGTGGTTTCCTTATTAAACAGTGAATATATGAATTATGTCACCGAAGCTCTTGAGTTGGAGGATACTATAAAGAATTATGAGCTCCGTAGTGCTACCGGATGGTACGTTTAATGATCTTTGATATTACCACACAACTGGCATTAATTGGTCATATATTTGGAAACAATCCCTCATTATTGAGTATTCGAATTACTTTGACTGATCTATTCCTTGACATTGACCAAGACTTGTCGACTTTAGACTATTATATTATATCTAAAATAGCAGCTTTGCTTACCATGTATCAAGTTCATGCATTTTGGCACCAAGGGGAAATTTTATTTTCAAACTGACGTTTTGGTGATGTTATTTATATTGCATGTGTACGATCTTTATTGGACCCATTTTGAATTGCAGGAGATATGTTTCAAGCTTCAGGCCTGAGCGTCCTGGGAAGATAGGGTCTTGTCTTGATACTATCGGTAACTTTTCAACATAACTTTCTTGATGAAAGTTGAGTTAACTATATACTTAAAAATGCACATCATTTGATAAAACTTAATGTTCAATTTTTTTTAATAGATAAATCGTTTGGCATTCAAAAACTGAAAATGCAAACTCAATCGTATATTCAGAACAAACGGTTATACAAAATGCAAGCTCATTAAATTAATTCTAAGAATTTCTATTGGATTTGGATAATACAATAAGTATTATGTTTGCGATGTATTAAATTTTATACTGAATATTGATTCAGAGCTGGTATGGCGGTGTGTACTGAGGAAGCAACTAAAAAAGCTTTCAGCTATAATGTTGGGTTGTCTGACGGCTGCAATCCTTCTAGCAGAAGCCACTATACTGCCCAATGGAGTGGATTTTTCTCTTTTTTCAATTATAATTAATGCTGTCGAAACAAATGAAGTTCTTGTGCAGGTAACATCTCACCATTATCTTCTTTTCTTTTTTCCATATTCTTGAAACATACAGCTTACCCTTGTGTATCTGTTTTCAGGTTGTTGGTTTTATTCCTCTAATGTATATGTGTGTCTGCACATATTATTCTTTATTTAAAATTGGAATGTTGACATTCTACTCACTTACTCCGAGTCAAACAAATTCAGTCAGCCTGCTGATGATATGCTCGTAAGTTTCATTTACATATGTGTGTTACAAAGATTTACATAATGTGGTTCTGACATAAAATCGATATCAGGCAGGTGGCACGGTATGCACCTCCAATCTCATACAACTTCTTGAATCTTATCCATCTTCCAAAAGATGCCACGACTATCTTTGAACGGGTTAGACTTCAGTATTCAATATCTTTTTATATTCTGGCACAATCAAATGAACTTCATACCTAGAGTGTCGACAGATTTTTTTGTTAATTACTAGAATGCTATATATTATCAAGCGCTGAGTGTTGGTATGTATCTCATGTACAGAGAATGGGGAAAATCGATGATGCAGTCCCTTTCTTTGGGCAAGGTTTCAACAAGATTTATCCACTTATTATGGTTGTATATACTATATTGATAGCAAGCAACTTCTTTGACCGAGTTATGAGTTATTTTGGGAACTGGAATATCTTTCGGTTGAGAAATGAAATCGACGACCTTGACGGATTTGATCCTTCAGGATTGATGATTCTGCAGAAAGGTAAATCTTAGTATACTTTCATAAATTGCCTTCTATTTTTACTTAAATAAAATAATAATCCCGGCCATTTTTCTTTTTTATGTCTGTAGAACGCTCTTCACTTGAGAAAGGACATAAGGTTGGTGAACTTGTCATTCCCCTCGCAAGGCATTTCAATGGTGCAAGTGTGGATGTTGAATCTGGAAACAATAGCACTGTAAGTGACTTCTGAGTGGCCAAGTATACTTGCAGAGCATATTCTTGCGGTTTATGCCCATTAACTCTAACCAATCAATTGGGTAAAAAAAAAATATCAGTATAAAGGGAAACACCGATACAGGTCAAGCGGGTCAAAAGTTGCCCAAGTTTATATTTAGTGCTCACAACCTTATAAAAAAAGTTCTTGGTAAAAAATTATATTATTGAAATAATATAATTTTTGCAATCATCTTTGACATTGATTTTTATAAAAAATTTTATTTGAAATTTTGGACAGAAAGAGATCCTGTTCAACTCTACCTAACCCAAATTTATTCGTAATTGCTGATTTGCTTCTATTCCTTACCCAACCCGTCGACCCGACCATTTTTTCACATCTAGTTCTTTTTGTTTTTAATGGGCTAATGTATGTGACAATGTTGTTGTGGTTTAGGTTGTTGTTGATTCAAGGCCATCAACCACTTTAATTGAGAATGGTAGTAGGGGTTATTCAGAACTATCTAAAACAGATGGTCATGATTACAGCAACAAAGACACCATAACCAGAAAATACGAAGCATTAAGGACAGATCAGTCTACAAAAAAAGAAGCCAAGTCGAACTTGGCAACTTCTAACAGCTCTTCCCTTGATGTTGATAAACATCAGAGTATGGGAAGTGGACAGTCATCCAGGATAGCCTCTACCTGGATATCAATGAAGTCAAATTTCCAAAATTTCAAGTCTAACATGGAGGCTAGGCGGTTCATACCGTTACGCCAAGTCCAAGATACAGAAGTATCTCAAAGCTCTTCTTCTGAATCACTTGATGACATTTTTGAGAGGTTAAAACGTCCTTCAAGAGATCATGATACCTTGTAAATTTTGTTCTTTAGCACCATCAACAGAAACATTCTTTCTGCAGAGGTTTATGATGCCAATATTCTCCTGCTGCAACATATTTGATCGAAACAGAGTAGCATAGAGGGAGAGCATAAGAACGATTACGGTCTCCCATGTTGTATTATATATATTAAAGAAAATGGATACAATTAAACTGAGGATTACATACTGATAGTGAATGCACATTCATAGAGTTATAATGTGACAGCAATTTGCAATCTATGTGAAACTGTAAGCACATGTTGCATTATCTTTTTTGAGATTGCATAGTATATGCGGTTGAGGTGACAATTTTGATCCATTTACTTGCAAAACTGTCAGAGTTTGGTTAACTTTTAATGTGTCATTTTTAGCACCCAAAAGGAAATAGCCAAACAGGTCAAATGGCTCAAAATCTCCCCAAGCAACTCATACAACTCAAACACTATATTCCCAAGACTTGATTTTATGGTTGAATATTAGTGATGTACACCGGAATGTTCTAAATTGTACGTTCATGCGGGGTTGTCCTTTAAATTAGAGGTGGTAAAGTTTATTCCATTTATCTATTGAAGGGGCTGATTTGGGTTATGAATAATCTCTAAATTGTCCAAGTCTTTGCTAAATAGCTAGAATTTGCGGCAAGCATGGGTAGCAACACAAATTGCTTCTTAGAAAGGTAAGAGCTTAACGTTCATTTACGACTCTCTTCTTCGTGATATATACTATGCTTAATATTAACTATCTCAAATGGGAAGAGAAACGACGATACACGTGAACAATATCAAAACGTACATGACCAAAAGCCTTTCAGAAAACCAACATAGCATGCCGGCATAACCTAAATATCTCTGCCCGAAGCAACAGGAAATGGATCATTAAACACAATAGGCCCACATATTCTAATTAAGCTAGAATACTGTTAATCTCCACAGCTTGTTCAAAATAAGGGACCTCTTAAACTTCCATACAAACAATTGCTTGCACCCCATTACCTCCAAAATCGTCCATCAGATACACTAGATTTTTACAGGTATGCTCCCACAGGTTACCCAAATGGGCTTCCCGAAACCAAAGCCAACTTCCATATACCAACTAGATAACGCACATATATTTGCTGGATTTGGAACTTACACCAACTAGAAAGGAATTCAAAATCACCACTTGCCCTTCTTCGCTATCATGGCTCACCTTTGAGAACTTATGAACAGTTTTCTTGATTGATCGCTTAAAATACTCGCCAATTCTTCAGTTGTTTCAGAAAATCTATATTCTGTGGTATAAAAATCCCATATATTCCCACAATAAGTTTTGGGTATTGAGGATGCAGTTCTTTCCCTGAGGTTTATTGTTTGTTATTCAATCAACACTCATGAGAGCCTTCCAAATGATCACTGATACCAACTGTACCGTGGAATAGTGATTGATGCTATTATTACCATCTAAAATGGCCTTTGCTTTTAGTTTTGATATCACACTTCCACTAAATGTAAATTTCTTGGTAACGTACTTGCTAAACATATCGTCATGTTTTATCGACCTAGGAAACCTTATCGGAAGGGGATGTAAGCCACAGCCAGGAAACAAGGAGGATGACTTAAAACAAGGCTCAGAGATTTTGACTCCATTTTCTTGCCAATTCACAGCAGCCCATTCATTTAGGAATGTATTAAGAGTAGCAGTATCAACAATCCTGTGTGAAACACTGACACCAAGTGCAACACCTCTTCACTCTAACATAATCAATTGAACTGCAAGCTAAGTATTAGGTCTGTTATTAAATCAACAGCCACATATTCTAACGGAATAAGTTCATCTATCAACCTAAAATCTATTTCAGAATCAAGAGTGTCTTGAACTTTGATGTTTACTTTAGCATGTGTAAACTCAACACCTTGGTCATTACAGTCAACGGTGTGAGTTTCTTCAACATATCTACCGGCAAGTGGGTAGAATTGTGTTAAGGTTTTTTCAAGCAAATTTTCATGGCTGTTAACAAACTTTGGGCCGTGATTGCTACTGAATGGGAAGAAGAGAACAAAATTTACATTTGTGATCAGAGCAAGTTCATGGATGAAGCTTATCTTGTAGTGACGGAGGGTTGGGGACGTTGCAACAGAGGGTTTTATGAATTCGCTTGATTGTCTTTCAATCTTCATTTTCATTATGTACTAAATCTTGTAAGCTAACAAGTAATTATTTGAAGGAAGAAAGAAAAGATGGTATGTTTTGATTCAGGTTTTTTTTTTTTTTTCGTTCCAAGCAAACTTCTACAGTTAACTTGATTTAAAACACAACTAGTGACGTTACCAATCATGATGCAAACATTTTAGTAATGATATTAATTAAATTACAAAAGGTCATGCATACGTACGTAGGTTACATCATTTATACTATACAATAAGGACTTACTTTATAATGTAAATAAATATTGAAACCCATTTTTCCTATAGCAGCAACGATAAGTAGTTAGTTGTTGAGTTACTAACTTTGTTGTTTATAGAGCACACTGTATTTTATTATTAATTTCTAATCAACGAAAATAAAAAATAATTTATTATTTTATTTTCTATTATAAACATAAAATAAAAGTTAACAAATTTATCACATCAAATCGGAAGAAATCAAAGTTCGATTCAAATTATTTAAATCATAGTGCTTATGGATGGTTCTTTTTATATATATTTTGTAATTTGACCTACAGTTTTTAAAATAGAAAATTTATTAATGATATGTTAAAATTAAATATAAGGTTGTGGAAAGTTGAAAATGAATTGTTGAGATCATAAATTAGTGTTTCATTTGAATATATTGAGAATAATTAAGGAAAGTTTAAAGGCAATTTGAACTTAATTTAACCATTGTTAAATTTAATTTTAAGGCAATGATAGAGATGTTTAATATACAGTTAAGATAAGATAAGATCAAAATATATACTAGTTTTTAGATCCGTGTATACATTGTTAATGCAAATATACCGATAAGAGGAGTTTTTATCTTAAATGATGACACATCCAGTGCATTAAATTAAAAGATAAATTAAATTGCAAATGCGGTATCTTTGATTAGTCGATCCAAAACGTGCAATTGAGGCTCAAAGATCAACAAAGAAAGCTGAATTGCAACCACCACAAGCAAAATGATTGAGTTAAACCTCAAGAAGACTTGTATTACGAGGTGATTTGAGGCGGACCATATGATCATCAAAAAGGTGATCTATATGATTTATTTGATCTTGTGATTTATGGTGAGGACTTTTTGAGTGCGCCAGCTTTGTCTTGAGCAGTTAAAGGGAAATTGTGTTGGTTAAGTTTTGGTAGACGAAACATTGAAACAATTGGTGCATATGTGCACCGCATATTTTGATCAATGGACGAAAGATTGCAAGTGTTGAGGTGGGAAAGGGTCGGGGAAGATGGCTTGATTGTTTCTCGAGAGATGATCGTGTGAAATTGTCGTCTTCCATCTTAGACGCTTTCCTATCATCAAATCGATCATTTACTTAATTACAAAACTCAATATCCACTTACATTATAATTAGATTAGATTATAAATGAGAAAGGATCATCTAGTAATGCTCTTGTATTAAACTAGAATTGCCAACCGTTAAGTTTGACATATGGTGGTAGCCCATAATTCTCTATTTAGCCCAGTAGCACATCATGCTTTAACTAGCCCATTTACCCACTAGAGTTGATCAAATTGTCAACTTACTTAATACTCAGTACTCAGTAGACTTCATTTAGCCACCCTAAGCTTTCAATTAGCTCCTAACTTCCTATAATATAAAAACTATATAATGTTTCCTATATACCAAGTAAGGATATCACATTAATTCCATGCTTACGTAGTTGCCTGTACATGTTACCACGTATACACTTTTACTTATGTTTCAATATGTTTTCTCAACCTTTAGATGCATATTTCATCGCAATTAACCATTCATTTTATAATATACTCAATTAATTTTATACCTCTACATCATATTTAAATTGTTGGCTTACTTACATTTACATTTAAACATTGTTGATTAACCTTCTAAAGTCACATGAAAGTTTAGTTTCAAGCTCTCATTTATACTTGTATTTCATTTCATAATGATGGAATTAAAATCAAAACGTTAAGGTCTCCTCATTCTAATTTGTTTCATAGGATAATGCTGGATACAAATGTATTATGCATGAAATGATGTTTTGTAAAATGATATTAGCCCATATTCATAAATCTCGTGATGATATATTTAACCAAATTCAAATTGAACTGGATTTCATCACTCCATGCGTCGTTCATTATTCGTACATAAAAACCATGTTAGTGTCTATTTTGCTTATTTTGAAAAAAACCACGAACTTCATTGATCTCTAGGTTCTTACGATATGTTCTCTCATCTCTTCATCTTCACTGTACTTTTATTAATTTGTTCTATTAATCTATTATCTAATTGACATATTAAGTTTTATATCATATTTCTTCTTCACATATTAGTGAACTAATTAAAGTTAGAGGTTGATCTCGAGTATCAATATTTACAATTTATTTTCAATTCATATTCAACTGAGTACGCATGCCATAGGTTTAGTTGGCAAGAAGGTTGGCCACAACTGTACATTCTCCGCTAGAGAATTCGGTCAAATGAATAAAAACTTGATAAATAATACATAAAATGTAACTGGTTGAATATGTCAAATGTCGTGCAATGCAAAAGGTTTAATACTAGTTAAAAATTCGTCAATAATATTCTGTTTGATTTTAATTGATCTTTTAAAATCAATTATCAAACACACTTATAAATAGTAAGTATTTTCTCTTTTAGTGAATTATATTTGCTATATAAAATTAGTAACAAATGAGACAATTTAAACAAATAATTACTAGACGAAGTGGTCAACTATGTTGCCCTTCTACCCATCTTCAGTGCCACGTGGCGCATTGCTGTTCAAGATGACGTGTATTTATTGATTGTGTTTTTGGATAGGTCATTAGCACTATTGGCTTCAAAAATGGCGAAGATCAAAGAAGTATTATGTTAAAAAGAGTATTTTTAGTTTCTTCCTTGTTTCAATACCATATGTGCTAGATAATAGTTAATAAGTCAATTTGTTTGGGCTATAAACGTTTGCTTTGTGAATGTCCGTGTATCAAAAACTTCTTAAACACTAGTGTGCTCTTATTTCCTAGCTAATACAAAATTTAGCTGGTTATAAATGGCAATTTTATTTTATCCGTAAAGTCAATGTCTTTGAATTGTTGTACGTGTTTATTTTCATACTACACTAGTTGATAGGTCGAATATTTGGGCTAATAAATTAATTAAACATATGCCAAATGCTTTGTTGAAGTCAATATATATGTGCTAAAACTGTTCAAAAAACCTGGCCATCGACAAAGTCGTTGGCCGACTTATCACACAATGACCACGCCATTTGAATCATGCAACACACAACTTGCAACTAAAAAACCTGACTATCGACAAGGTCGTTGGCCGGATACACCCGACCACAACCATTAACAAGACACCCCAACTCATTTAATTTGTCACCATATGTCATCTATAATTAGCTCCCAGTTCCGGACTTGTAAAAAAAGGCATATCAAACTAATCAAGTGAAAATCACCTAAATAGGCTTTTAGGAAGAAAAATTTAAGTACAAATAAACACGAAATTAAATATGTAAGGAATTGCATGCGGAAACAAACAATCAACAACGATTAGTTGATCACTCTAATACTTGTTGTTAGAAATTAACCAACTCAAACAACACTCGTGTAATCGAGGTTATACTCACATTATAATAAACGGATAAAGAATAACAAGCAGACAAGGTAAACGAACAATACGAAGATACAATCTATCGAAGTACGGAGATACAATCTATCGAAGTTCCTGCTGTTT
The DNA here is from genome assembly GCA_963930675.1 of Gnaphalium uliginosum. NCBI lineage: Eukaryota > Viridiplantae > Streptophyta > Magnoliopsida > Asterales > Asteraceae > Gnaphalium > Gnaphalium uliginosum. The sequence continues at coordinate 64,678,484 of OZ005680.1, forward strand.
TTTTTGTTTCGTCGGTTATTGCGCAGCGGTAGGAAAAATTCCGTTGCGTGTTCCTTAACCGTTGGATCGTTACGAAAATTTTTCTGGGGGTTTTAGACATATAGTTCTTGGTTCTGACAGTTGGGATCTTGGATTGGAGATTCGAGTACGGAGATACAATCTATCGAAGTTCCTGTTGTTTTTTTTATTTCGTCGGTTATTGCGCAGCGGTGGGAAAAATTCAGTTGCGTGTTCCTTAACCGTTGGATCGTTACGAAAATTTTTCTGAGGGTTTTAGACATATAGTTCTTGGTTCTGACCGTTGGGATCTTGGATTGGAGATTCGAGTACGGAGATACAATCTATCGAAGTTCCTGTTGTTTTTTTTGTTTCGTCGGTTATTGCGCAGCGGTGGGAAAAATTCCGTTGCGTGTTCCTTAACCGTTGGATCGTTACGAAAAGTTTTCTGGGGGTTTTAGACATATAGTTCTTGGTTCTGACCGTTGGGATCTTGGATTGGAGTTTCGAGTACGGAGATACAACCCGTCGAAGTTCCTGTGGTTTTCTGGTTCGTCGGTTATTGCGCAGCTGTGGGAAAGTTGCTGCTGTGTGTTTGTTAACCGTCGGCTTCTCGTGAAATTTTAACTGGTGGTTGAGGAGACATAGGTCTAAAATCTGACCGAAGGGTTTTTCGATCAGACGTTCCAGTAGAGAGATACATACGTTCGAAGTTACTGCTTAAATCTGTTTTACAAGAAAGAAGATGGGAAACACAAAGTTTGATGTCGAGAAGTTCGATGGTAAAATAGACTTTGGATTGTGGCGTGTCAAGATGAGAGCTTTGCTTGTACAGCAAGGTGTAGTTGCGGCTTTGGAAATGTCACCGGAAGACATGCCGGAAGCAGAGAAGACCACAATGATGCAAAAGGCTCACAGTGCATTGATTCTCTGTTTAGGTGATCGAGTATTGCGAGAAGTCACCAAAGAAACTAGTGCACCGGGTATTTGGACGAAGTTGGAAGCTTTGTACATGACTAAGTCGTTGGCGAATCGTTTGTACTTGAAGAAGAAGTTATACACGTTCCATATGAATTCAGGGAAGAAACTTAAAGATCATATCGATTAATTTAATAAACTGATTCTTGATTTTGAAAATATCGAAATTAAGATTGATGAGGAGGATTAGTCCCTTATTCTACTTACATCTTTGCCACAGTCTTATGATCACTTTGTGGATACATTGCTATATGGAAGAGACATTAGCTATGGATGATGTTCTTGCAACTCTGAATTCAAGGGAGTTGAAAAAGAGGACAGACATGAAAGAAGAAAGTGGTGAGGGATTGTTTGTACGAGGTAGGTCTGAGCACAGGGACAAAAGTTAATCTAGGAGTAATTCGAGGTCTACGTCAAGAGGTAGGTTTGTTAAAAAGTGTCTTAACTGTCAGTTAGAGGGTCACTTGAAGAAGGACTGTCCACAGAAGAGAAAGAAGTCAGATGGAGCCGTGAAGAAAACAGATCATGGACAGGGTTCTAGTTCAGATGGTTATGATAGTGCAGAAGTCTTGATGGTGGTTAAAAGTGGTACACTTGTCGAGTGGATTATGGATTCGGGTGGTTCGTACCATATGACACCTAAGAGAGACTACTTATTTGACTTTGAAGAAATCGATGGTGGCACAGTGTTGTTGGGTGATGACAGACCTTGTGCTATCAAGGGGATTGGTAAGGTGACGGTACAAATGAAGGATGGGACGACATATATGCTGGATAATAGTAGGTATATTTCTGAATTGAAAAGAAACTTGATTTCCCTAGGCACTCTTGAAAAGAATGGATATGCTGTGAAGATGCAAAATGGCAGGGTTAAGGTGATCAAGGGTTCTATGGTTGTGCTAACTGGAACTAGGAGAGAGAACAATGTCTACTCATTGGATGGAAAAGTTGTAACTTGTGAAGCTAATGTTGGTGTTTAGAGGATCGATAATTCTGCGGGTTTATGGCATAAACGACTGGGACATATAAGTGAAGCAGGGTTAAACGAGCTGAACAAACGAGAACTGTTGGGCAAGAAGAATCTAGGTAAGCTTGAGTTCTGTGAGAACTGTGTCATGTGAAAGCCGACTAGGGTTAGTTTTAGTCGAGGCCAACACACTACAGAGGGAGTTATAGATTATCTTCATGCAGATCTTTGGGGGCCTTCTAGAGTTGAATCATTGGGTGGTGCGAGGTATTTCTTATCCATTGTTGATGATGTTAGTAGGAGGGTTTGGATTTCAGTTCTGAAACATAAGCACGAGGCCTTTGGAAAGTTCAGTGAGTGGAAGACTTTAGTGGAGAATCAAACATGTAGGAAGGTAAAGAAACTCAGAACGAATAATGGTCTTGAATTTTGTAACCGAGAGTTTAATGACTTGTGCAAGAAGATGGGATTACTAAGTAGTTGACAGTTGTGGGGACTCCACGACAGAATAGATTAGCAGAGAGGATGAACTGTACTCTTCTAAACAAGGTCAGGTGTATCTGATTGAGTCTGGTTTACCTGGGACGTTTTGGGCTGAAGCAACATCTACGGCTGCATATTTGATAAATAGGTCACCATCTTCAGCGATTGGTTTAAAGACACCTATGGATATGTGGACAGGCCGTGCAACAGACTACGGAATGTTAAAGGTGTTTGGATGTGTTGCTTATTCACACGTTAATCAAGGGAAGCTTGAACCTAGGACAGAAAAGTGCATTTTTCTGGGATACCCTGAAGGTGTCAAGGGTTATCGTCTCTGGAGGTGTGAGGATGTGAAGCCAAAGGTAGTAATCAGTAGGGATGTGGTCTTTAATGAAGGTATGATGTACAAGGATACCTTAAAGGAGAAAGTTGCATGTAGTACTCCAGATAGGGTTCGGATTGAGGTGGAGCTGGATGACGACAATCATAGGGTTACTGAGAGTGAAGTTGAGATTCATGGGGGTAATGATGATGGAGTCGAAATTCTAGATAATCAAGAACTACAAAGTCCGGTTCAAGCTAGTGAGGGTGATTATAGTATTGCTAGGGATCGGCCAAGGAGAGAGATTGTTCAACCTGCAAGGTTCAGAGATCAGAGTAACATTGTTGCTTATGCTTTTGCTGCTGCAGAAGAGCATAATACACATGAGCCATTGACATTCCATGATGCAGTCACTTCAATTGATAAGGACAAGTGGATAAAAGCTATGGAAGAGGAGATGAATTCTTTGTATGAGAATAAGACTTGGGAGCTGGTGGAGCCGCCACTCGGACAAAAGTTGGTGGGTTGTAAATGGCTATACAAGATCAAAGAGTGGATTGAAGGTGTTCAAAAACCATGATATAAGGCGAGGTTGGTAGCTCAGGGTTTTACTCAGAGAGCGGGGATCGATTATAATGAGGTATTTTCTCCTGTAGTTTGACATAGTTCTATAAGGGTTATACTTTCATTAACTGCTTGTAGAGATTATGAGTTGGAGCAGTTGGATGTAAGGACTGCCTTTTTACACGACAATCTTGATGAGACTATTTATATGAGACAACCTCATGGTTTTGAAGAAGAAGCAAATGAGAGTAAAGTGTGTTTGCTGAAGAAATCCCTGTATGGTCTTAAGCAGTCCCCAAGGCAGTGATACAAGAGATTTGATGTGTATATGGTGAGCAATGGATTTCCTAGATGCAGTTATGATAACTATGTATACTACAGGAAAATTGAACTAGGGGAGTGCATATATCTACTGTTGTATGTAGATGATATGTTAGTTGCATGCCGAGACAAGTCTGAGATTGAGAATACCAAGAGGTTGCTTAAGGCAGAGTTTGATATGAAAGAACTTGGAGAGGCAAAGAAAATCTTGGGTATGAAAATCGTCAGGGATAGGAGAAGTAAGACTTTGAAGTTGTCACAACGGGGATATGTATCTAAAGTTTTGAATAACTTTAGGATTTCTGATGGTAAGTCGGTTATGACACCTTTAGGTACACACTTCAAGTTGTCATTAAGAGATTGCCCGATTAATGAGGGTGATGTGGAGAGAATGAGTAATGTACCGTATGCGAATGTTGTAGGGAGCTTGATGTACTTGATGGTATGCACGAGACCTGACATAGCTTATGCAGTCAGTATTGTGAGTAGGTATTTGGCGAATCCAGGTAAAAATCATTGGGAGGCAGTGAAATGGATATTGAGGTACCTAAAAGGAACTACTGATGTGGGGTTAGTGTATGGTGCAAGTCAAGAGGAACACGTTGATGTTACGGGTTATGTGGATGTGGATTATGCAAAGGACCTTGATAAAGGAAAGTCTATAATCGGGTACGTGATTATGGTTCAAGGGTGTGTGGTCAGTTAGAGAGCCACACTACAGCATATAGTGGCTTTGTCTACGACGGAAGCCGAGTACGTGGCACTTACTGAGGCCATAAAGGAGAGCATATGGTTGAAGGGACTCCTCACGGAGTTAGGGGTGAAGTTGAGATCAGTAGCAATGAATTGTGATAATCAAGGAGCAATTAAACTCTCGAAGAACCATGTGTTTCATGAGAGGACGAAACATATCAACGTGAGACTACATTTCATTAGAGAGATCATAGAGTCTAAGGAAGTGGAAGTGATAAAAGTTGGTACGGAAGATAATGCTGCTGATTACTTGACTAAGGTGGTGCCGGGATCTAAGTTCGAGCATTGTATGAAGATGCTGAATATCGGGATTGGCTAAGTTGCCGAGTTTTACTAATAAGGTGGAGATTGTTAGGTGTATTAGCTAAAACATTATTAGTTAAGGGGTTTATGTGTAACTTAGTAATTAGATATAGATTAGAACTTAGATTGCTTGGTTAGCAAGCATATGGCTGAAATTTAACTCTATAAATAGAGGTGCTTAGTCCATTGTAAACCATCCCATTCATTCGTTGCAACTTGTTCATCGTAATAAGAGTGTAAACGTTTGATAAATCTTGTTGTGTTCTTGTGTTTATTCAAGTGTGTGATTGTGTGGTAGCAATATATTCCACATATTGTTTCACATTAGAAATTAGAGACATTGAAATACGAAAAAGGAGACACAATAGTTAATAATATTCGAGACATAATTATATATATAGTTTTTAGCAGCAAATTAAGCTCTGATGATGTCCACAGCTTGTTCGAAATAAGGAACGTCTTTACGTTCCAAACCTACAATTGCTTCAATTCCATTACCTCCAAAACTGTCCATCAAACATGCTGAATTTTTTACGGGAATGCTACCACAGTGTAACCTATGCTATTTTTCATTAATAACATTTGTTGTGCGAGGATCAATGTGTATATTAGATAAGGAATTTAGAACCATTTTTTGCCCTTCCTCATGATCATGCCGAACCTTCAAGTAGTAACCTATGCTATTTTTCATCGAATCTTTTAAAAGATATGCCAATTCTTCTATAGTTTCAGTAGTATTCTTGGATTCTGTCACTATGAACCCACAAACATTACCACTCGAATCTTTTGGTATTAAAGATGCAGTTTTTCCTCTAAAGTTTATTGGCATAAGAAGAATAGAGTCACTTGGATAACCTTGTGTTCTTCGGTCTATGTCAATCAGAGCCTTCCATATGAGCAATGATACTAATTGTACCTTTGACCACCGTTCGCTGCCATTTCTTTCACTAGGAAGGATCTTTTTCAAATTTAAAATTTCAATATGGCTGAATGAAATCCTTTTTGTGACGTACTTTTTTAGTGCATCATCACTTTTTGACCTTGGTAATCCTTGTTGAAAGGGCGGTAGTCCCTATTGAGATATGATTCAGTTTTCTAAAATAGAGTGATTTGAAGATCTAGTTAAATAAAGAAAGTATTTAACTTGATGAACAAGTTTGATGATCCCTATATATATATAGGAGTTTTGTGTAGGTTTAAAGAGGAGGAGGTTGAACAAAAGAGAGAGTATATGAGAGTCTCCTTTCATCCTGTGTGGTGGTCTCGGTGATTCAATAATGATGGCGCGAATTCCGTTATTGTAATCTACCGCTAATAGTGGTGTGAGGATACGTGATAATATTTAAGAGTGTTGAGAGGAGCGTCCATTCTTGTAATATTGTTCATATAGTGGAATTTTAAGTGGCCGCTGGTCCCGTGGTTTTTACTCTTCCTTGAGAGGTTTTCCACGTAAAATATCGTGCGTTATGTGTTTTTCTGTTTTGTACGATTTACTATTGACTTATACAAAGTTATGTGATTTATTGTGGTGGAGATCGATCCCAACGAGTGGTATGAGATCGGGGTCGATCCCAACGGTCCCCTAGCAGAAAAAAGTGAAGATGAGTTGAAACCGGGCCCAATAAATTCGACTTCATTTTCTTGTCTGTTTACGGCAGCCCATTGATTCAAAAATGTACAAAGAGTTGCGGCATCAGCAATCCTATGTGAAATGCTTATACCAAGTGCTAAACCTCCACATTCAAACGTAGTCACTTTAATTATAAGCATTGGGTCAGTGACTTGATCAACTGCCCCAATTGCACATGGAATTAATTCATTAACCATCTTAGCATTTTCTTCATGAACAAGAATTTCTTTAAGTTTTATGTCGACTTTCACATGTATAAATTCAACCCCTTGGTCGTTACAATCAACGACATGAGTTTCTTGGAGATATCTTCCTGCAAGAGGGTAGAATCGTGTTAAAGTTTTCTCGAGAGACTTTTCAAGTTTGGCAACAAACACATGATTGTGATCTTTATTCGTGGAGAAGAAGAGAACGTGACTTATATTCATGGCAAGAGCATGCTCATCAATGAACCCTATTTTGTAGTGACAAAGATTTGGAGTAGTTGAAGTTGCAGGTTTTACAACTTTTATTGATTGCATTGCCATGAGTAGTTACACTCAAACTTTTAAAGATAATTTGGTAAAGAATGTAATTTTATATATACTTGTTTCAGATGGGAGCTAGTGCATATATTAAGCAGCGGAATCTCTTTATATAACTAGCAGAGAAGTCATTTTTCCTATTTGACATGTCTCTTCTCTTGACAAGTGAGCAAACGTCCTAATAGTCGTTATGTGCTACATCATACAAGCCTATAATTTCCTCATTTATTAATAAGGTGTCAATTAACTATGGGAGAAAGATATTGAAATGAAAGTAACTAAAGAACAGTTGTACAGAGCCTGAGGGACATAGTGACTAATTATTCGTCCATTTTGTCACCTCTAACGCACATGGTCACATAAAAATAATAAAGTTCCTATTAGGCGTCAAAACCTTTTATGTTATGTTATGGATTGAGTATAGTTTTGGAATACCAATTTGATAACAATCGGATCGAATTTTATGCAGTGACAAATGATTATTTCTTGCAGTCAGTTTAGGACGAAAACCAAACAAACTTTATTGGTTTATGCTTAATGCAGCTAGAATATGTTATATCGATACATGTATAATTAAAGGTAGAGTTACATTGGCAAGTTAATTTCACAAATTGAAAAGCTTTCTTTATCAAATATCTTCATTTCTTCTTTTTCCATAAACACGTGTGCTTGAATACCATCTCCATCAGAAGTATCCATGAGTGCAAATACATTCCAACACGCGGATCTAATTGCTGTAGTTTCACCCATGGGCTTTCCCCATCCGAAATCTTCTTTGTTTATGGATCCCACACATGATAATACAAAGATATACTTTATTGCCTAAATCTTCATTTCCCAACAGAAACCACAACAATTTGAAGTTTTCAACAGCCTGCTGCACACTTTGGATTTGTTCAAGTATAACCTTTTTGTGCCTAGATGTTATCTTCATTTCTGTCACATAGTGATGTAGTGACAAAATTAGTAACACGAATTAATTTCTGTTGATTTCCGGAATACCAGAAATAATCCCTTATAATTCACGTTGATTCAAAAGAATGCCGCGATTAGGTCAAATTCAACTCATTTATTCAACAGAATTTGAGAGAAAATCAAACTTCATAAAAACCAAAAACTAACTTTTTCTGTCTCAACATGAACCCTAAAAAGCAAAGCAGAAATTCGAATTGGGCCTAAAAATATAACGGGCCGAACATAAAAGCCCAAAACAAAAGCCCAAAATAAAAAATAAAAACATAAAATAGTTCATAACTTCTTCTAGGAGTCGTTTTTGGGCCCGGAAGTTGGGCCTCGATCCAAGCTTCGATTTGGCAGTTCGCGGGCCTGAAACGGAGCCCGGTAGCCCAAGTTATGGCTGTTTCCGTGAAGCCTTCTTTTTAACTCGATCTTGGGCCTCCATAAAGACCAAGGCCCAATCATCAACACTTGGGCCCGCATCACATAGTTTCCCATCGTAGTTTGTGGCAGACTTTTGATGAAGTTCTCAAGTAGATTTACCGGCAAGATTAAACAAGATGGCGTAGCCAGATTTTGTGGTGGTTTCTTTCACTCAGTTGTGTAAAGTATATGTAACTTACTTTTAGTAGAGAAAGCTTAACACTTCGATTGGAGAACAAAGACTTTAAGAAACAAAAGTATTGATGTGCAGAGCTTCTTCCAAGAAAGGGGCATCTAATTTTCTACTCATACATATGCTTCAATTCTATTACCTTCTACACTAGAGGTGCACAGATGGGCTTTAGCCCGAGCCCGAGCCTAAAAAAAGCTCGAAAAAGCCCGAAAAGTCCGACCCGAAGCCTGGTCTGGCCCGAAAGTCTAAAGAGACCTGAAATTAGACATGAAAGCCCGGTCCGGCATGAACATGAAAATGGGGAAGACTATTAAAGATGGTGAAGAAATTGAAGACCAAATTGACATTGTTGCATTATGTTGATCTCAATGATATGGTGAAGAATTTCAAGACCAATTTAAAATTTAGACATTCTGTTGATTTTACTGTTAAGTACAACTACAAATAGTGTCAGTAAAATATTCTTATGGCCTATGGCTACTACAAATATGTAATATTACATGCACATTAATGATAATCGATTGAAGATCATGATATATGAACAATTGAAATATATATTTTCTGTGGGTTTGAACTAATTTTAGAATCTTTTAGTTTATTATTACATGATTGATTATAAAAGTACATTTGAAAGATTTATTATGTTTGTTCTAGATTAAAAGTATTATATATAACTTTTGATACAAAATAATTATTAAAAAAATATATTGAAAAAAAGTCAGATCCGGGCTTAGCCCGTTCAGGCCTAAAGAGGCCTAATTTTTTTGTTAAGACCCGGACTTTTTTAGGCCCGGGCTTTTTTAGACAAAAAAACCCGTACTATTTTAAGCCCGGCCAGACCCGGGCTTTGTGCACCTCTATCCCACACCATCGATCAAATACGCTGAATTTTTTGTGAGCATACTACCACAGTTTAACCAAACGGGCTTTCCAAAACCAATTCCGCTTCATAGAAAGGGAACGTACACCAGCTGCTTAACGGGATTAAATTTGTCGTGGGAGAAATCATGGCTTAATACGAGAAGGAATTCAGTTGTGAAATGTGAAAAACAAATGATAAACCTGATTGCCTTATGTTCCTTTCAAGTTTCAAGTCATGTATATCTCAAATGTTTGAATTTTCAATGAGGTCAAATATTACACAGTCATAACAAGTACTCCGTATATATTAAATTAAAGAAGTTTAACACAAATGTCTACAGCACAACAGTGTTTGAACTCACGATTATATAGAAAACCCAAACCCATAGTGATTCCATACTCTAAACAAACACCCTCTTAGAATATAAACCGATAGTAGTACTGTAGTAGTGACTGCAAAACAGTACATAGAAAAGACTAAAATCAAACCATAACTGAATTAATGAAAATAATGATTCAAAATAAGAGCCATTATAAAAATCAACAGTTTGGTATCTATGTTTGAATTAACCGAATGCATTGCTTAGATTTAGGCGGCGAATGCAAAACCATATAGGTAGTAAAACCATAGTTTTGCCAAATATTACGATAAACTAAACATCCCAAAATACGCGATAATAAACAAACTAAGCGTCAATCTTCAGAGCTTGTTCAAAATAAGGGACGTCATTAACTTCCATACAAATAATTGCTTCAACTCCATTACCACCAGCATCATCCATCAAATATGCTGTATTTTTTACAGGTATGCTCCCACAGGTTACCCAAATGGGCTTTCCGAAACCAAAGTCGGCTTCATAGAAAGGGAAGTTGCACCAACTAGTTAACGAGACAACATTTGCCGTATCAGGAAAATTTTTCACTTGCGAAAACGAATTTATTATGACTGTTTTCCCTTCTTCGCTATCATGACATACCTTTAGATAGTTATTTATGTTCTTCTTAACAGATTCTCTTAAAATATCCGCCAATTCTTCAGTCGTTTCAGCAAATCTAGACTTAGTTGCAAATATACCCCAAATGTTACCACACGAATGTTTGGGTATTAAAGATGCGGTTTTTTCCCTCAGGTTTATTGGTTGGAATAGTATAGACTCGCGTGGATAATTGTGTATTATACGATCAAGACCAATGAGAGCCTTCCAAATGATCGCTGATACTAACTGTACCTTTGAGGATTGATGGGTGTTAAAATCAGCTCTGACATTTGATATACTGGTCTCACTAAATGAAAATTTCTTTGTAATGTGTGTACTTAACACATCATCACTTATCGACCAAGAAGGTCCACCCCCAAATGGATGTAAGCCTCGAGCAGGAAATAATGAGGATGAGTTAAAACCAGGCCCGATGATCAGTGCGTCATTTTCTTGTCGGTTCATAACAGCCCATTCGTTAATGAATGTACTGAGAGTAGAAGCATCAACGATTCTGTGTGTAACACGTAGACCAAGTGCTGCGCCTCCACACTCGAATGTTGTCACTTGAATTTTAAGTAATGGGTCAGTATATTGATGAGTACCGGGTTCGGTTTCTAATGGAATAAATTCATCAACCAACTTAAAATTCACTTCGGGTCCAAGGATATCGTGAAGTTTAATATTGGCTTTAGCATGTATGAATTCAACACCTTGGTCATTACATCTAACGATGTGATTTTCTTCAATGTATCTACCACCAAGAGGGTAGAAGTGGGCCAAGACTTTTTCAAGCGAAGCTTCTAGCCGGGAAACAAAGTTTGAGTCGTGATGGTAATTCCCAGCGATTGGGAAAAAGAGAACAAGAGTTAGAGTCATGACTGGAGCAAGCTCATCGGTGAAGCCTATCTTGTACTGACTGAGGGTTGGAGGAGTTGGAATGAAGGGTTTGATTATTTTTCTTGACTGTTCCCCAATCTTCATTTTCATTACTCCTTGGGATATCTCAATCTTATTAGCTAACAAGGGTTTTATATATTATGTAGCAATTCAACGGCTTTTTGTTAATTTTAATGCTTCAATTTGTCTCCTTCCTCTTGGAGATATCACCAGTTTTGGGTTTATATGTATCTAGCTTGCTCCCCAACGTCTTGATGCGCTGAGCTGTTTATTAAGGTACATGAAAATGACATTCCGAAACATATGCAAAAATGTTAGTAACTCTAGAATTCATGTATAAAGAACTCCTATGTCATTTGGACAATCTTAAACCCATGGGTACAGTTGCATAAAAGATTTTAAATTTAACTTTTGAGTAGAGATAGCTGGACTAATGAGCTTTGGTTGCAGGACAGAGATTTTAAGCAACAAAAGTCTTGATGTGCAGAGCTTCTTCAAAGTAAGCGGCATCTCTATTTTGTACACATACATATGCTTCAATTCCATTACCTCCCACACCATCGATCAAAAACGCTGCGTGCATCCACAGTTTACCCAAACGGGCTTTCCAAAAGCAAAGTCCACTTCATAGAAATGAAACTTACACCATCTGCTAAACGAGATTACATTTTTTGTGAAAGGAATCACGGCTAAATACGAGAAGGATTTCAGAACCATTGTTTACCCTTCCTCATTATCATGGTGTACCTTCAAGTAGTAATCTTTGGTAGTCTTGACAGAATCTCTTAAAAGATCTGCCAATTCTTCAATAGTTTCAACACCACTCTCGCATTCTGTTTCTAATAGCACCCAAAAGTTCCCACAAGAATCTTTCGCTATTAAAGATGTGGTTTTTCCCCTCAAGTTTATCGGCTGAAGAAGAATAGAATCTCTTGGATAATTGTGTATTCTTCGATCAATAGTAAGAAAAACATTCCATATGATCGCTGACACCAACTGTACCTTTGACCATTGCGGGCTACCATTTCTTCGATTGAGTATTTAATATGTCATTTTCGCTAAACATAAGTTTCTTTGTGACATTCCTTATTAGTTCATCGTCACTTTTTGACCTCGGAAGTCCTTGATGAACGGGAGGTAGCCCACGACCAGGAAATAATAAAGATAAGTTGAAACTCGACCCAATATACTCTTCTCTGCTTACAGCAGCCCATTCGTTCAGAAATGTACTTATAGTAGATGCATCAGCAACTGTAAGTGCGCGCAATGCTTACACCAAGTGCTAAACCTCCACACTCGAACGTGGTTACTTGAATCGCAAGCATCGGGTCAGTGACTTGATCAACAGCGCCAAAATCTAATGGCATCAGTTCATTGACTAATCTCAAATTTGCTTCGGAACCAATAATGTCTTCAAGTTTGAAGTTGACTTCAGCATGTATAAACTCAACACCTTGGTCACTGCAGTCAACAGTGTGAGTTTCTTTAACATATCTACCGCCAAGAGGGGAGAATGGTGTGAAGATTTTTTAAAGCGATTTTTCTAGATGGTAAATAAACTTAGTCTCGAGCTGTGATCATGATTTACAGAGAAAAACAGCTCAAGACTTATATTCAGGGCTGGAGCAAACTCATCAACGAAGTCGATCTTTTAGTGGCGAAGGGTCATACTCAGAGGAGTTGGGGTAGCCGGTTTTACGAGTCTTTTCGATTGTTTAGTTACTATATGCAGTGCCATAAACCTGCTTGTACATACAAAATCTTTAAAGCTAATTTGAAAGTATCACTCTTAGAAATATATTGGAAATCTGATATGATTCTGTTAGATTTGTGTATGATTCGATGATTGGCGTATGCATTCACATTATGATAATGTAAAAAAGCAACGAGACAGATCTTAATTTATTGGGGATATAAAAATATACAATGACATTTCAATGACATTATATTGAAATTTACTCTTTTGCAAACGAAAATTATAATGCCTGTACTTTCAGTTACAGAAATGATGAAGCACTCTTTTAGAAAAAATTTGAAAAAATTAAAATTAAAAAAGAAAAAAAAAAATGTGTTTAGAATGAATGTTTTCTGCAAAAGTTTTATAAGAAATTAAAAACTATACTTTTCCAAGTATAATTGAAAGCTGAAAAATAATGATCCTCATTTTTTTCAATTTTTTCTATTATAACAATGCCAAAGTACGTTTAGTTATCAAAAATTCTTTCAATTTTTTCGAAAAGTTTTTGAAGAATAGAAAATTGAAAAATTAGAAAATATATTCAAATTTGGATATTCTGAAAAGGTATTCTAACGAAATGAAATTCATGATTTATGATTTTCTACATTTCCTATTCTGAAAAATAAAATTGCATCCCTTACATTTAAACATATTTTCCAAATGCACCCGACATTTTTGAAATCTATTTACCTTACTTCTTCCGATACAACTTTTCTAAAATGGAAATTACAATAATGTTTGAACACAATTTTCAACAATTTTGTTAGTATACCAAACTTTCTTAACTTTCTGAAAAATTAGAGATGAAAACCGTGAAAATTTGTTTACAACTAAACACGCCTCAATAAGGCAATAAGTTTGTTTTGGAGCTTGGAAAACAACTTTTCACATTCATTTTACGGTTACAACCCTTATTGTTTTTCATATAGACATAAATAGCAAAATATTTTCAATTACGTATTTTAGGTACCGTTAAACAATATACTAGTAAATTTTTATACAAAAATAAATGATAATAGAAAAATTAAATGACCAGCGGAGATTTTCGTGCAAAAATCATGTAAACCAAAGAGCATCTCATTATACAAATTGCAATACTAATACTTGGTATTTACGGGCCGGCCCTGGTGTTTGGCAGGCCGGACGACGACCCAGGGCATCACACTCACACTAAAAGTGGCATCAAGTGTTCGAAGGGTCGAATTTAAGTATCTACAAATTTGGAATTTTGTGATGGATAAAGAATTGATTTTAAAAAGTTAAATCCAATTATATGATACCTTTGTGTATAAAATATGATTTAAGATCTTGAAGTTATGGAAGAAAAAATATAAGTTTTAAGGTTTTTATTTAACAGGGGAAGTTAAGTTGCATGTGTATATGTGAGGAAGACGACTGCGGCCTCATTTGTTTGTTTCTATGAGACTTTTATTAATAGCCCCTCATTGTTATACAAATATACTTTGAACCCCCTTAAGTTTTACAATTTAACCTCTTATTTAATGTAGGACTAAACCAACATTGATATATAACGTAGTTTCAATGTTCAATGCAATACTGTATATAATAAATAATAAATAATATTAAATACTAAATATTATTATTTGTTTATGATCGGCATGGAGATGAACCAGCTAACTTAATTAGGTTTTAAACTCATAAAATTAGTGTTTGGTATGTTCATAAAAATTCGTAGAGGCATATTTTAATCTTTTCATCTGGAGCATCAAAAAAACTCAGGATCAGCCTGCATTTACTACACATTAAAACACACGTCTTCACATAATTATACTCCTCATATGAGTCGAAGTTATAACTAATGGCGGCAACTAACCGGCACCGGAAACTTACAAAATCTCCGACCAACGACACCACCAGATTTCCAACTTGTTTAATTCAATGTAATTCACAAGTTAACCTCGCCGGCCTTTGTTCCGAAGAATGCACCATATACTGTCCTTCCTTTTGCCGCACCGGTGACTCATCTCCGCTACCCTCACCGTCACCGGCCACCTCTCCTTACACACAAGCACCGCTGCCGGACAACCACCAATCACCACTCTATCTCCCACTCAAAATCTCACTCATTTTCCTAATCTACACCTTCATCTACACCACTTACAAAGCGCACCTACGGCGGCGGCGGCACCATACACCGACGTCATACTCGCCAGAAAATCAAGAAACGCGTACTCATGATCAGAACGATGTGATTGATCACCCCATTTGGTTCATTCGGACTACCGGTCTTCAACCGTCCGTGATCAACGAGATAAGTGTTCTAAAATATAATAAAACTGATGGTGTTATTGAAGGGTGTGATTGCCCAGTTTGTTTAAGTGAATTTGAAGCTGGTGATATGGTTAGAATGCTACCTAATTGTAAACATGCTTTTCATATATCGTGTATTGATACTTGGCTAAGATCACATACAAATTGCCCGTTATGTCGTGCTCCAATTATTAATAATAACAATATCATACTGGAGCGAAATAACGATGATTTGAGGTTTACGGGAGAAGCTGATTTAGAGGGTTTGAACATAAGTGAAACTGGTGAAAGTTCTAAATTGAGAGTTGGAGAAAGAGATGAAGAAGATCAAATTGGAAATGGTGATCAATTATTAGCTTTTGATAATAATGGGAATCGGGTTCGGTCTGTTGATAGGAATTCGGGGATTGAAATGGTTAAACTTGATCGAATAATTAACCGATAACAATACTCCTAAAAGAGAGGGGTAGTAATCAAATTCAAGGGTTTTCAAGATTAATATCGAAGATGATCATAAGATGATATATTTTTTCATGAAAATTTTGGCCTTTCTTTGGAGTTGAGATGTTTTACTAATCGAAAATTCTCAATAACACTCTAATATCCAAAGCATCTTCTTCAAATATGAAATGTTGTACATCCGGGAATTGTTTTTAGCATTATGACATGTTCTTGCTAAATATTTATAACGTAGTTAACTGTTGTCTCAATTGATTTACCTTTAATTTGGTTAGACCATCATTTGACGGTCCGCTTATAAATAAGGTTGATTTACCTTTAAACTTAAAAGGCGATCTGGCGTGAGTCGATTAGGATTGCTGAAATTTCAACCTCTTGTAACAATGTTTGAGGGTAATGCTTATTATAAGTTTTTGACAACCTCGGATCTTCGAAATACATATAGATTGAAATGGAGAATATATTTAAGGCAAAGCATATTAGACGGTGGTTATGAGTTGTCATTGTCCGCAGCTATTCGTGTTGGTCATTTTGACGTCGATTTTTATCTTTTGTCAGAGAAAGGTTGTTCTACTCACAAGCCTTTAACTTCTTAGTTCTTACCTTTGACAACGAAAATTCATAAATAAAGACAAAAAGTAGCAATTAGCTAAAGAGTACAACCTAAATAATTTAAAATGCGTTTGATTTATGAAATATCTGGAATTCAAATTCATCCAAGGAACTTAAATTCTTAATTACGAGCTATATTTAAGATGCTAAAGGTGTGTTTGTATTGTGAGTTTTGAAGATAGAGAATGAGAATGAGCATAAATAATTGTGGATGTTTGTTTAATGAGTTTGGTAATGAAAATTAGGAATCAAACTTCTAAATTTGACTACATGTCAAATCCAAATGAGATAATGGATTTGAAAAACTCATACCAATTCCCATACCCACAGTGAAACCGATATAAATACCCTAAATAATACAACCAAAGGAATGGTACCTTTTAAGGATTAAGATATCTCTCGTGTTGAAAACAAAAGTTTGGATAAATTTAAAAATTTACTTTTATATCATGACACGGAGCCCACTTTGTTTTTTCTTCGTGGTGAATTGGTGATCAAGAAACTAAGGGCCAGGCCCAATTATAGAACTCATTGGCCCATTCTTGTTTTAACTTCTTAGTTAACTAGTCCGTACCGGCCGAAACACTATTGGAGTATTGGACCATAGTAGTACACTAGTATTACACCATTCTTGAAGTGGGACTAGATTTTTGTGACGTAAACATGCTATTATCGGTAACTGAGTGTAACTCTACTAAAAACTCGGTTTCCCCTTCATGAGAATGTTTTGATCTTTTGAAAGCTGCCATAATACTCCCTGATAGTGCAAGAACCGCTTTATAAACCGACCGGAACGCACCGTGCCCGATGATTCGATTTGAATGGAACCGGAGCTGTTTATTGATGTATATGAATCTTTGACGTTCAGAATCAAGATATGCGATAATGTTAGTAACTCTAGAACTCATATATAGATTAACTCCCACAGGGCCGTCCATAAGATTTTCGAGGCCCTGTGCAAAATGAGGCCCTGTGCAAGTCGTGCAAAATGAGGCCTTGTACTCGGACTCGGACTGTACATCCGAATTTTAGTGATACAGGGAGAGAAAAACAAAATTAAAAACAGTTTTTTCTTTAAAAATTAGGAGCGTGTAAATTATTAGGGTTGTATATTTTTTTATTATAGGAAGCGTTAAAAGAGTAAATGGGATCAAAGTATTTGTCAATTGGTGGAGGTGAATATTGCTATATTGCTATATAGGTTATATATAATTTGAAACGCCCCAAATTTTTTATTTATTTATTTATTTATTTTTTAGGTGGTACGCGATCCTGGTAACTAGTACGCAATCGCGTACCTGACACAAATGGGGAGTACGCGATCCTACCAAAGGGTACGCGATCGCGTACTCAGTATATGAAAAGTTTCTGTTCAAATTTTAGTACAAGGTACGCGATCCCGGAAAGGGTACGCGATCACGTACCTACAACATAAAAGTTTCTGTTTCGTTTTCTTCACTAGGTACGCGATCGCGTGACCCTTACGTGATCGCGTACTGGGTCCTGAACAAGACAATCTGCACAACTCAGGTTTTAAACTCAATTTCACTTACGCATAACTTTTGACTCGTTTTAAACCATATTTTGAAATTTTGCAGACGCATCTTACATAACATTATGATTGTTCCTCAATTGACACTTTTCCGGAATTCGCGTTCGTGATGGTTTCAGGTGTTTGGTCGAAATATGACCATTTTAGGCACAATTTGAACCCAAGTAAATACCACACTA
This sequence comes from Gnaphalium uliginosum, assembly GCA_963930675.1. Classification (NCBI taxonomy): domain Eukaryota; kingdom Viridiplantae; phylum Streptophyta; class Magnoliopsida; order Asterales; family Asteraceae; genus Gnaphalium; species Gnaphalium uliginosum. The sequence continues at coordinate 64,696,448 of OZ005680.1, forward strand.
CTTATATTAAGTGACCACATTTCCAAAAGTGAATATAAACATTGACATGGTAACAAGTAACCAAATTACCCAAAGCATCAGTTGACTAAATTCAACAAAACAACTCAATTGAGAAACCTTCAACAATTTAACATGACCAACACCAATTCCACATTCAAAGGGGGTAATTTCAACCCAAAATAAACTTCAACATAATACTTTACAAACTTCATACATAACAAACTTTGTTACAAAAGATGATCATACTCAAATGATCAACAACTTTACAATTTAGGCATTTCTACATATCAGGAGCATGATTGAAAGGACTACTTACTACTAGTTTGTAGCAAGTCCACCACTATTCTCGTTTGGGCTTTTTACCCGAATCGCCCTGCAACCCACTTTGCTCACCTACATACATCAATAACATAACAGTAAGCAAACATACTTAGTAAGTAAGGGAAAACATAACATTAACATAATCATAACATAACAACATTACTCGAATTTAAGGATCCTTGATTCCATATATTTTGATTCAAAGAGTCCATACCATGGTGTCAAGAGCATGGTTGATTGAATACTCTTGTATCTCAATCACCACCATTGAATTACACCATTAAATGTAACAATTGAACACTCTTTTATCTCAATGATTCCACTTTATCCATAACATACAAAAGGGCACACACTTGACTACTCATTGTAATCCAAGTGTTACCACTTAATTACATACAATTTCAAAGTATTATATTTTAATAGCATACAATCTCATTACTTACCTTTAATTAACGATCAATTTGCACAAGCACCATTTCCACTCTTTTATCACCTAAACATAACAATACATACATATGAGTTATTTACAACTCAATTTCAACTCATCTACCTCTAACTAACTAGAATTCAAGTGTATTACCTCACACACTTAAATCTCTAACTAATTTACCATACACCTAATTCATAACCTCACACATACTTAATGGTGATTAAGTCATCATTCAACAACAACAACAACTTATAATCACCATCATCTCCCATACATACATATTAGGTGACATTACATAATCATCTTAGTTTCATACTTAGCTCTTTAACATCCAAATCATAAAATTTAAGTTCACTTGCTAGTTAATAACAAGTATACATCAATCCCCCACCTCAATCAACCATTTTTCCCCAAATCCCATTTAGGGTTTATATATTAAAATCATCGCAAACATCAAATTAAGAGGTTATGTAGGAGTTTCTTAGCTTATGATAGAAAGATTGAAGCTTAGAATCACAATTTCTCAAACCCTAGCTTCCAATTACGTTTATCTCTTTTGCTCTCTCTTTCTCTCGTACGTTCTATAAACACACACACACTAACAACTTGTTTTCCAGATTTTTGGAGAAGAGGAGAGTATTATTTAGCATTTTTTATTTCCTACCCTTAAGTATCTATACATGACACTTTTAACCCCTCAACTCACCTCTCAATACAATCTAATCCAATTAATTATGTTCATATTTAACACCAAATACAATTATGATAATTTAAATAACATGTTTCATATAAATACAAACTTATAAAATTTGGGGTGTTACATAATATACTGATGATAAACAAGGGTGAATAATATAGATGAGCAAACCCTTTATATTAAGATCAAATTTTACAATTAATGCTCCTGTGAACAAGTAATGTTTATACAAATTTATGATTTAATCTTAGAAGTATACATTAGGGATATATAGTTGTGTTTTTATAAGGGTAACTTTATATATGTCGCAAAGATATAGACCAATTAATAATATACAAGAAAATTGGCATCCTAACAAAACGTCAAAACAACTAAAAATGAAATCATATGATGCTAAAATTCAAAACTTGCATTAATTATTACGGCTTAATCAGTGTAACAAAGCAAAATTAATATTTAAGAGGGACTAACTAAATAAATCACTATAAACGCCTAAAATAAATTATTTTTATTTTATGAAACTTGATCATTGTGGCTAATAATCTATACTACAATATAATGGAGATGACACTCTCTCTCTAAAAAAAATTAAGCCTTCATTCTAAATACAAAATTTAAGTAGTACAACATTTATTGCAAATTTTACAATTTTACAAAACACAAAACAAAACCATCACATATTTATAAAAAATTAAGAATTTATAACTTACTTTATTTCTTTAAGTTATTAGAAACACTTAAAATAATTTTGTATGATAATAATTCAATAGAATTCTCTAGAAAATAAAACTATAGATATAATCATATGTTACTAAAAGTTTTTCTAGAGAAATACTAATGGAAACAAAACAAACATATGTTATATAATTAAATAAAAAACATTTATAAAAAAAAAAAAGTTTCACAATATATACTATGCAGATATTGATATTGAAATAAAATGAATTTTTCTAAATTTTTCACAAAACACAAATACTTGAACAAATATGTTATCAAATAGATGTTTTTTTTAGAAAACTTGAGTTTGTGTTCCTTTCTTTATCCTTACGACGAGTAGTGGGGTCCTGAGCTAAGCCTTGACTAAACCTTAATTCTTTCTAACGCATTGTGTGGATAATATGTTGGTTAAATGTGAAATAGAAAATTTCTCTTACCAATTTTCACTTATTAACGAAGACGAGAGGTGATTGATAACAAACAATAATTTATGAAACGGAGTAAGATAATATAAACCTTTAATATAGCGGTAACCTGTTTGCATAATTTTGAGGCCCTAGATATTCGGAGGCCTCAAATACTTAGGATATCTTGTAATCTTGTACCAAATATTAACAACTATTAGTTCCAAACTTAATTTTGAGACCCTAATATTTGGAGGCCCTGTGCACGGGCACCACTTTCACATCCTCTTGGATGGTTACTCCCATATCATTTGGACGAGTTAAAGTTCAAATTTGACACACATTGCACATACAAGAATTGAAATAGAACTTTTTAAATATAGGAGGAGGACTAATGAACTTTGATTGGAGGACAAAGAGTTTAGGCAATAAAAGTATTGATGTGCAGAGCTGCTTCCAAGTAAGGGACATCTTTATCTTCCACACACAGATATGCTTCAATTCACTTACCTCCCACACCATCGATCAAATATGCTGAATTTTTTGCCGGCATACTACCACAGTTGACCCAAACGGGCTTTCCAAAACCAAAGTCCGCTTCATAGAAAGGGAACTTACACCAGCTGCTAAATGGAATAACATTTGCCGTGGGAGGAGTCGTGGCTAAATATGAGAAGGAACTCAGGACCATTGTTTGCCCTTCCTCGGTATAATGGTGTACCTTTAAGTAATAATCTTTGGTATGCTTGACCGAATCTGTTAACTGATCTGCCAATGCTTCAATAGTTTCAACGCCACTCTTGCATTCTTTTGCTAAAAAACCCCCAAAGATTACCGCAAAGTCATTTGGTATTAACGATGTAGTTTTTCCCCTCAAGTTAATTGGCTGAAGAAGAATAGAATCTCTTGGGCTTTCGTGTATTCTCCGATCAATAGTAATAAAAGTGTTCCGTATGATCGCTGACACCAACTGTACCTTTGACCATTGGGGGCTGCCATTTCTTCGATTGAGGATGATCATTTCTTTCAAGTTTAATATGTCATTTTCGCTAAATGTAAGTTTCTTTGTGACATATCTTCTTATCTCATGATCATCACTTTTTGACCTCGGAAGTCCTTGCTGTACTGGAGATAGCCCACGAGCAGGAAATAATGAGGATGAATTGAAACCCCCAGTATGTTCAACTTCATTTGCTTCTCTGCTTACAGCAGCTCATTCATTCAGAAATGTACAAAGAGTGGCAGCATCAGCAATCCTATGTGAAATGCTTACACCAACTGCTAAACCTCCACATTCAAACATAGTTACTTGAATCGAAAGTATTGGGTCAGAGACTTCATCAACTGCGCCAAGTTCTGATGGCATCAGTTCATTGACCAACCTTAAATTCGCTTCAGTACCAATAATATCTTGAATCTTGATGTTAACTTTAGCAAGTATAAACTCAACACCTTGGTCGTTACAATCAACGGGGTGAGTTTCTTGAACATATCTACCAGCAAGAGGGGCGAATCGTGTTAAGATATTTTCAAGCAATTTTTCTAGCTGGGAAACAAATTTTTGGATGTGATTATTATTCACGGAATAAAACAGAACAAGACTTATATTCAGGGCTGGAGAAAACTCATCAATGAAGCCTATCTTGTAGTGACGAAGAGTCAGAGGAGTTGGAGTAGTCGGTTTTATGAGTTTTCGCGGTTGTTTGGTTTCTGTATGCAGTGTCATATTTGCTTTTAAAGAGATTGTTAGATCTTCAAAGCTAAATTGTATAAATATCAAATTAAATTATGATTCTTTCTTGTTCTCCAAGCATAGGACTATTGACTTGTTATATGATTTGAAGATTGAATTATGCATTCACATAATGTATATTAATGTATATTTTACAAAGATAAGATATTAAGATATAATAATACTCCGTAATACGTGGGTCAATGGATGAATATGGATCGGATCTTAATCCACTCCACCAGTTATCCAAATAATGAGGCAGATGGTCAGTGCATGTGATATTGAGTATTGACATGTAGTGCGTAAATCTTGACTATGCATCATGCTTTCACAATGTGCAGTGTAACGGCCTAACTTGTGCATGAAAATATATCTTTTACATAAGAAAAATTAAACCAGGCCCAAGAGTCAGGCCCAATGATAGAACTCATGGCCCATTCTTGTTTTATCTTCTTACCTAGTTACTTAACTACCAAAACATTATTGGACCATAGTAGACTAGTAGTATTAGTATTACTTTGTAAATCTTTCTAAACCACAGTAGTCTAGTGATCAACCATAGTTTGGCTCATTTTAATGTTACCAAAAGTATAAAAACGTATATAAAGCGTAACAATTTTCACAATGTTAGCTTATATCTAATTACGCATATATGCTTTAAACAATTCATACATCAACATTCAGAGAATCGTATACATATCTAACAAATATTATATACACGCTACAACCAACACATAATGAATCAAACGACCAAAAACAGGCCCAAATCACTACACATAACATCATTCAAATCTAACTTTACGGCCAATATCTTCTACTTCTTCATCTGAAGAAGACATAATATCCTCAATACTTAAAGGCAAACTACTCGAAAAACTCAGCATTGGTTTCTTTTTCGGCACCTTGATCTCAGCCGCCTCGTTGTTCAATATCTGAAACACTCTCCTCATCGAAGGCCTCTTTTCGCTATCAGGATTCGCACAACTCAACCCAACCACCAAAAGTTTCCGAACTTCCTCCAAATCAAACTCGTTGTTCAACCGTTTATCAACAGTGTCACAAATCGAACCTTTTGAGTGTAATTCCCAAACCCAATCGACCAAATTGATCATCTTATGCCCATCGGGCTCCCTCTCAATCGGTCTCCTGCCACAACACAATTCTAACACGACCACACCATAACTAAATACATCGGTTTTATCAGTTGCTTTTCCATATTGAAGATACTCAGGGGCTAAATATCCCATGGTTCCAGCTGTTAACGTTGAAACCGGGCTTTTATTATGGTCCATCAAACGGGCCAGCCCGAAATCACCCAACCGTGCATTGAAATTTGCATCTAGCATCACGTTGCTAGCTTTAATATCGCGGTGAATCACTTGTTGTTCACATTCTTGATGAAGGTAAGTTAAAACAGAAGCTAGTCCGACCGCAATATTGTATCGATGACTCCATTTTAAGAAATTCCAATGCTCAGTTTCTTGATACAACACCTTGTCGATACTTCCGTAAGGCATGAACTCGTAAACAAGTAACAATTCGCCTTTTTCGACACACCATCCTTGAAGTGGGACGAGATTTTTGTGACGTAAACATGCTATTATCGATAACTCCGCTAAAAACTCTGTTTTCCCTTCATGAGAATGTTTCGATCTTTTGACAGCAGCCATAGTACTCCCTGATGGTGCAAGAACCGCTTTATAAACCGACCCAAATGCACCATGACCAATGATTCGACTCGAATGGAACCCGTTTGTTGCTGCTTTCAACTCTTTGTAGCTAAACTGTTTTGGCCCGGTTAAAAGCTCTGCTTGTATGTTCATCTCGGTTTTGGCCCGTTTCAATTTCTTAACCGAAATATATCCAAAAAGGACGAGAACGGAACAAAAGAACACCGGGCCTAATATCCCGACTACCAACCCGATCTTCTTGTGCTGCTTACTGTGATTACTAGTATCACTCGGAACTTCGATTCGAGGATTTTTCGAGATTGTATTATCAGTAACATTATGAGGGTTACTGATTCTTGGATTCAAATGTCGAATTCCGAATGATGTAAAGCTCCAATTTTCAACATAATGTGTTTCCGTACTTCCTTCAGTTGATGCCGAAAACCCCAAATACATAACATCTGAAACAAACTCCGTTAAATCGATTTCGATATCTAGAATCGGGTTCAACGGTTTGTAACTCGATTCGCTTAAAAACACTTTAAGATTCTTCCCATCGTTCCAGTAATCAATCCAAGCAGAAATCAAATTCCCCGATTTTAAATCAATCCCCACGGATAAACAATCAACGGTTTTGATTGAATTCAAACTATCAATATCCAACCCGACATGATTATCATTCGGGTCATTGAAATGTGGATCAAGTCGGGTATCGAATTCGATAGCGATGAATTTGTTTTTAGTTAACTGTGAGGAGTTAACAAGACCCAAATACCCCCCGGGTGACCCGAGGAGTTGACTTTCTGGGGAAAGAAAGAATGAGAGTCCGTCACCGACGGAAGATGACAGACGGTTAACGTTGTTAACGGTAAACGAAAAACGCGTGGAGAAAGAAGCGGTGGAATTGGTTGTACGATCAAAGAATGGAACTGGGGTGTTGTAAATAACGGTACCTGAAGATGAAGAAGGGACGCCGGTTTCACGAGTGAGGCCAACGACGCCGTTTCGGAGGTAGGAATCACCGAGAAGAGTGAGGTTACGGAGAGATAGTGATGAGAAATGGAAAGTAATGTCTTGAGATGATGACACATGGTGGAATGTGATGAAAATTGTCATCAAGAAAACAAGGTGATTTCTTGGATTCATGACGATGAAGATGAGAATTCAACAAGTTGAAGATAGAGGCATGAATTTAGTATATTTGGTGGTGGATAATGGAGGGGAAGTGGGGGGAAATGGGTTTCAAACGGTTAGAACTGAAGTCGGTTGGTTTTATTATAGAAAAATTATATAAGTGGGGTCGGTTGGTTTATCGTATTATTATCGCTATACTCGCTATCACTTTATTTTAGTGTGAAACTTAACCAGGTCAACAAAATAGTATGCAACGGTTGCAAGCAATGTTTTAAAATTCGGTTTCTTAGTCGAATCGGATGAGTGTCAATTTCTGACCGGACCGGTCAGACCGGTTGAGCCGGAAGGTCGGACCGGAGTTGTTAAAATATGAAAACGATATATATGAAGTAAAAGATATACATGAAGTAAAAGATATACAAAATCATTTTCACCAAAAAATTTAACAATCCAACATCCAACAAGTAGACTTTGTTCAAAAACATACAATCGAACAACAAGTAAACAACATTCTTAATGATAAGATTTTGCAATTATATTTTATACTACTCCGTAACAAATAATAACGCATTGTATATCTAAAAATTAACTTTTAATAACGCATTTTATATTGTAATACATCATCAAATAGTATATATCGTCTCATAAGATATTATATAATATCAACAAACTATAATTTGATAATACACCTTTAATTTTCGAATATAATATATATCATGAGTGCTACGATATATATAATAAATATATTTAGAGTAAATAATTAAAACAAATTAAATGTTAGATTGGTTGGTTAACAAGTCGCTTTTCATGAATGTGGTCGTGAGTTCGAATCTTATAACTAACAATTTTATTTTGTTTTCTATTTGTTTAAAATTTTAACTTTAACTTGTCCCACATTGGTAAGAATACAATCTCAACACAAGATTCACCTCCTATATAACACCAACAAAGTTTACACTTCAATTTACTATCCAATTTAAGAAGCCCTAAAGGCTTCTTAAGTTTAGAAAGTAATTTAATTAGCTTTTTTTCAAACAAAAAAAAAAACTTGAACCGGGTCAACATGCCGGTCCGGTTCCCGGTCCAACCCGGTCCGGCCGGCCGGCCCAAACGGCCCGTTGACTAGTCAAACGTTGGAAAAAACCGGTTTATTTTGAGCCGGATTTCTTGAAAAATCCGATCTGACCGGTCCGACCGGACCGTTCGAACCAGTTCTTAAAACATTGGTTGCAAGTATCTTTTAGTATTTTTCTATGTTATTTTTACTATTTAATTCCTTCAAAATTATTATGTTTATAAGAGGGAGTAATGTTAAAAAGAAGTAACACAACATTACTGGAAATTAAGAAATCAATAAGAATGTATCACGTGTCATAAAACTCAATTTTTATCGCGTTTTTAAAAATTGAATAACTCAAGAATGACTCATTGAAAAATTATAAAAATCACCGTCTTTTTTTCTTCGATTAGACATTCCACGAGGTATACTTTAAGTGAATTTTATAAACAACTATCACATGTGATACCAATAACTATCACACGTGAAACCAACTAGTATTACAGGTGATACCAACAAATATCACATGTGATATCAACGAGTATCACATGTGATACTAATATTGTACAATTATAAAAAAATTGTCGAAAGTATATCATGTCAGATGTCTAATCGAAGAGAAAAAAATGCTAATTTTTATAATTTTTTAATAAATCATTCTTGAGATATTTAATTTTTAAAAACGCGAAGTGAGTTTTGTGACACGTGACGCGTTCTAATTGGTTCCTCAATTCTCACTAAATTCTCTTTCTCATTTAAACCTCACTTATAAGAGGTTACGTTATCTAGCTTTTAACTTTAGAGAAAATATAAGGTATAAAATAGGATTAACACCCGTTTAATTCTTTAAATTTTAAGTTTTTTGACGTTTTAACCATTAAAACACCCGTTTTATCCGAAAAAATTTCCAAACATAGAAGTTGTTTAAAAAATAATCTAGTTAAAAGTAGATTTTAAAAGTTGTTCTAGCTAATTAAATTACTTAAACACCTTTTAAGGAATAGTTTTGCTGTTATAGTATATGTGGATATTTTTTCATGTAGTCGTACATTTTTCAGCTCAAACTACAATCATTAGTTAATACTTACGCGTGAAATAAAGAAAAAAGAAAAGTATAGTTTTCACATGATATTATAAGTTGCAGCTTCTAGACAGTTTATGCAAATATACTTTGAGATTTGTTGTCAGTTCATCTTATTTTAATTGTTACATTAGTAATATTTCAACTTAACTCGTTATTTTAATTGTTCACATTAGTAATATTTCAACTTAACTCGTTACTTAAGTGTTTCGAAAATTCTGACTTGGATAATTGGATTATTTAGATTATCAATTAGATGATAAATGTATGAAAGACGTAAAATGAAATGGTTTTCTGATGTAAAAACATAATCATTAAAATAAAATTATTTCTAATACGACGACAACAACAACAAAAACAAAATACCTAATTTTATCATTAATGAATTATGAAGAGGTGAGATGTAAACAATTATATTTCTATCCGAAGATAAAGACACATATCTGGTAAATAGATATAAAGTTAATAACAATAAAATGATTTTCAATATGATAATGTCTCAATTAATGGATCTAATAATTTGATAGTTGGGCCCGCACCCTTGGAGCGTATATTGGGTGCCCAAAAACAGTCAAACGAGGCCGTTGTGGTCGTACATGGTCTGTCCCATATGTTTATACCATGTGCACTGCTATACTTTATTAATCTTAAATCTAAATATTAATAAAAGAAAATTTCCCTACACTCAATTTTGCTTAAAATCAAAACCTATTAACCAATCAAATGGCTAGATTTCAATCTTTTTTCAATTAACCAATTAAATGTACTCATTTACCTAAAATATCTCTCTTAAAAATTAACATATTTAAAAATAAAAACTCCTACGGACAAAATTAATTTAATATTATCACCTAAAAACTAAAAAATCTATTTGAAAAAACAAATAAACAAATGGGAAAGGACCCCTAATGTGATACACGTATTCCTCAAAAAAATACTAGATGATTTCTAATTATTTGATTAATTATTATAATTAACGATATTATCAATTAACTATGAAAAAAATAATTATTCAATCTTTCCAATTGACCAATTAAATATTTTGATTTCATCACACGTTCAATTAACCAATCAAATACGTTTATCCCCCAAGATTTCTCTTTTTGAATAAATAAATAAATAAATACTTTATATATAATCTAAATAAACGAGTTATCCATTTTATATCTATCTAAATAAAATAAATAAGTAAATATGATTTTTGAAAAGTTGAATTACCAATCATTGAGGAGGTAACGGTGTAGTTTCGAAGATTTCTAATAAAATTACTTACAACTTAATATTTTTAAACATTCTTTTACGATGAATGTTAACTCATATACATTATTATACACCGATGAATGTTAAGTTATCTCGTTCAACAGTGTATAAAAACATATATAAGTTAATATTCATCATAAATTATTGTTTATGAATATTAATTGTAATTTTGATCAACATTCATTCCAAATAAATGTTAATGTTCTAAATTTTTTTTTTTTGTGAAATTTGATGGTTAAATGACGACTATAATCAAATTAATTACTTGTTTATAAGTTTTGTATGTTGAAATTCATTTAATTTTATTGTATTCATTGGTGAATCAAAATTTTTACAAAAACCAAAAAGTTATACCCAAAATTTTTAATATTTGATGAATATGAATTATGACGAATTGAAGATATGTATGAATGCCTTTGATGAAATTGAAATTTATAATGCTTTGATTGATTTACATGCTTTAATTTTGAATTTTAAATAAAAATTGATGAAATATGTATTGTATATGAGTTGGAGAAGATACAAGGAAATGTGTGATTGAGGTTTGCTTCCCCTTCTTCCCTCAAATTTAAATCTTCCCTCTTGATCCTTCTCATATATATATATATATATATATATATATATATATATATATATATATATATATATATATATATATATATGGGTGCAGTGCAATTGATTGCATTTTGGGCTAAGATCATGAATTCCCATCAGCATCATCACAACTTATAGAGACACCCATTCAAGTGTACCGGGTGTTTCATAATCATAATCATCATATATATATATATATATATATATATATATATATATATATATATATATATAAAATAAATAAATAAATAAATAAATAAATAAATACTAGTCTCAATTCTTGTAAATATCTTTTTTCTTTTTAATGTTTCAACTGTCGAATAATGTTATGAAATGAGTGTACGTACTTAGCTTTTAATTTATTAAATTAATTAATCAATTAATATAATATCATAATAATAATAATCCCTCATTAGATAGAATAATTTAATGTGTAAATGATTTATTCACACTAATATAACTAAATGTTACATTTAACGACAAAGTCACATTTAACAATCTGTGTGTATATACGGGTTTTATGAAAAATACTTTTATTCGATATCCGTATGTATCCACATGTTTAACATTCAAATAAACGAAACATAGTTTTATGCGAAATGTATGTGTATTCACGGGGGTTTATGAAAAAATACTTTTATTCGATATCCGTATGTATTCACGGGTTTAACATTCAAATAAACGAAAGATAACTATACGAAATGCACATTTTAATTTAATTATTATAACCGTATGTTTATATATCTATCCCAAGAACTATAGAATTACACAGTTTAATACTTAACATTATTAATGCTTAAGTAACTAATGACTACATATTAGATTACTTATATTTAAAGTACAAAAACCTCTTAGAAAGCCCGTGTAATCACGGGTTTATAACCTAGTATATATAATATATAAAAAACAATTATATGACATCATCAATTTGAAAAAATTTCAATTGAGCAATTAGGTCCCTCTATTTTTACACCCTTTAAAAATAAATCTTTAATTATGTTTATTTATATAAGTGGTATTTGGCTATTTTTAAATTATTAATAATAACAATGTATTATCCCAATCATATTAGCATATGCATTTTTGATTTCTCGATGTAATTGAAAATAGCTCATAATAGGTTAAGTATTATTCTAACTATTCCTAAAACTCAAGATAAATTATTTTCTCATGTTAAAAAGTTACATATGGAGTAATAATTATATCTATATTAAACTTGAGACGTAAGTGTAATGGGATACGAATTCTCTACAATTCTCTTTTACAATTTATGCCGTGAAATATAATCTTTTAATTTATCTTATTTTTTAAACCTTCTTTAATTTTTCACGTACAAAATAATCCTACATATATAAGTACAATTAAATTTATGAATAAATCATTAAATACGTTATACATTACATGTATGATTTACTTGGTTATTGGTATTTATAAAAGTGATTTTTTATAATTTTTGAATTACATTATGTAGACGGCTTTATCATATTATCATCTTAAATACACGGAGCTACTAGAAGGTCACTTACCCTCCAAAATATTTTAATTTCAAAGAGTATTGCATATATTTTAACTCATAAAAATTTCAAATTTATCATTACATTATTTCAATCAATATTAATGAAATAAAACGATATTCTTTAATACCATGAGGTCGGCCACACACAATTGATAGATTCTTAAAAGTATTCAACTAATAATCAAATTTATAAATAAATAGAGTAGTAGAAGTTAAGTCAAACACACATCGCATGCACTGATATCAAGCTTATGCATATAGTCGGGATTTTATTCGTCATCTTAAACCTTAGTATGTTCTATTAAGCTTAATGCTTAAGGTTCATGGTATATGTACTCGATCATTATGATTTCATATGATAACTGACCATCAATGAATCAAATATGTATTTACCATAAAAAAAACATACGCCAAATAGATTAATTGAAAGGCAAAATCGGTTAAAAAATATTTTCTTAAAAATAAGCTAAAACATATCTCATATATGTTAAGTACGTGCCTTTAACAATTAAATATATCAAACTCTACCAACCCACTACAAAGACACGGTTTGACATTGTATTACAAAGAAAAGTTTATGAAAGTCTTATTAGTGGCTGGTCAATTTCTATGATGATTAACACCATAATCAAGCTATAAACTCAGAGTTTTCACTACTAATTTAATGTAGGAATTATCAAGAATGAATATATGTCTTGTGTATCGGTTGCTGTATTAGACATGAATTACTAACTTTATTAAAAGTTCTTATAAACAAACTATAATTATTACAAATCAAAAACTTGCGTGTGATTGGATCCACAAAACCATAAACATAAACAATAATTAACCTTTCCTACGATAACAACTAGAAGAAATTCAGGATTATCTTTAAGCATATTCAAATTATGTAACCCATAAAAGCATATATAATTATGATGATACATAGGGCAAAACACATAGAATCATAAATCATGCATTGTAACAAGAATGTACAATTTATTAATTACACGTGATCACGGATTTATCATTAATATCAATCTATTTGAAAATAATAAACCAATATTTTTTACACCAATGAAAATCGATCTTCATGTTTACGAAGTTTTTGATTCAATTTGATTTCGGTTAAGAGGCGGTTCAATTTGTTTTATGGTTGAACGATTGACTTCTCATAGTTGAGAGTATATATTTTATTCTTTTGATTCAATATCTTTATGAATATGAATTTCGAACTTCAATTAACTTAGACCTTGTGCGGTTATGATGCCTTCGGGAAGTGATAAATTGTAGTTATGATGCCCTCAGGAATCACCACGAATCGGTTCTAACGTTATGGACTTATTGTGGATTCATGACTCTTTTCTATGAATGTAAAATGACAAGGATACCTTCAAGAGTCAAGATGATTAATAGAAAAGTTAATTCGTCAAATTGTAAAATATTTAGTCTATCAAAAGGAAATCACAATTTAGTATTTAATTTCAATATTTGTCTTTAATATATTTATATTTAATAAAATAACGATAATAATTAATGATTTGTGAGCATCTTAGTAGCCAACGAACAATTAATAAAACATGGAGTACTTAAAACAACAAATATATGCAAGTCAACAAAAATTTTTTGCATATAAAATCATCTTATAATATAAATATATGTAAGTAAGCTATCAACAACCCGCACATAACAAAATTTAAACAAATCGAATTACTATAACAGTATGCCATTCATCAATACTGGAACGACCTACATATGTTGATAATTGATCCCGAAAAATATCAAATAATGCCATGCAATTGTACTCTCATTGCCTTGTAAACACATGATATTAAAAAATCAATATAACTAACAATATCTTATACAAATAAGATTACGAATGTGGTGTACAAATATATATATTAAATGTAATATAACTTATGCTCTGTATTTCAACTTAATCACTTATACTTGCAACCTTTTATTATTTCTTCAAACTATTAATTTGCTTATGTCTTCTAATTAGATACCTTACAATTCATTGTATTTTGACTTACATTAAATGCTTACCATTAAACATTTACTTTTTACATCCTCGTTCGATTTTAGTTCTAGACAATATTGCATATCCCTTAACTCATAAAAACGTTCTAAATTATCATATAATGGTTCTATCGATATTTATCAATAACAATTATAAATTAATAGGGTCGTGTGTATATACGGGTTTTAGAACTAGTATATATATAGTGAGAGCTTCAAATGAGAACCACTTAAAAGTTGAGAACTTTAAGAACTACTAAAATACATCATTGTTCATATGTATATAATCTCAAAATATTTATAAAAATGGTAATAATAATCAATAAAAACCTTGAAAACCAAAAAATTATGTGCTAAAATTTACTTTAACTAACTTTAACCGATTTGCTCATATGTGAACTGTTCAGTGATCAGTTGTGAACATATGTGTCTTTACGTATTTTTGTAAGTAATTTTGTGATTTTTGATGTAACACCCTCTATCGCAGATATTATAAAATATTATTTAACATTGGAAGCGTAGGTCAAAACATAAATAACATTAATATCATTTACCAAAATGTACATAATTTTTGTTCAAAAACAAAGTGTAACCACCAGGTGTTACATCATTTCAACTTTCATTAAAAGACATATATTAGAGTTGCCAGCTGGTCAAACATTATTTCAATTATAATCCTCCTGCCTGCCCCTATCAGACATGACCTGCAGGGATTAAGGTGGGGGATTAGCACAGAGTTAAGTGAATGAATACGAAACTAACAGTTTAACTTAGCATAACCATTTGTTTACATCAATAATCGTAAACACAAATAGTCAAAGAGGATCGGTGGTTTTTGAGAACCCTACTGCCGCGGTGGCCCTCAAGAAACGCTTATCACAATCTGTATTGGTCTATACAGAATATACCGATAACTTAGTATTACCATTTCACAATACAGGTTTTAATACAACACATGTACAAACCCTGTATTTGTAATCCTGTAATAATCAAGTCCAACAATCTGTTGACCTCTTTAGAAGCAACCAATGTCCGAAGGCCACATTGCACGTAGATTCATAATCAGCAAATCAGACTAAACAGTCTATCAATTATATCTACGTTTACTTGTTGCAACCAAACCGTTACAACCAAATCAAACTTGTGAGTTCCAGATCCACTCACCTATCAATCTCAATCCAACAACTCAGAAGTCTTATGTTACTGAGTCTTCTGCTGATCTGAGAATACAACAAATAATGAGTTAGCAACTCATTTCCTAATCATATAACATATTTAAACAAGCAGGTAAATTCCTGAAGTCTAAGAAAACAAACCTTCAATCCGAAGCGACATCAGAAAGTCCCGTAACGAGGTTTAAAACTGAAAAATGTCATTTTCGACCCCAAGATGACCCCGAAAGGCCTAAAACTGCCTAGGCTCATAGTTTAGAGCCTTGATTAATGGGTCGTTTCCAAGTGACCATGCGAATTTCAACCCAATCCGAGTTAGTGAAATTGTCACTTATTCGCTACCCTGAAAACACTTACGCAATTTCAAAATTTGCAAAACAAAAATTTAAAAATCTCAGTTCGCAACAATCTCGGTTCGCAAGACCAAATCTCGGTTCGCAAGGCAACTCAGTTCGTTTCGCAGCAAACTCAGTTTGCAGCCCAGCTCAGTTCGCTTCGCAGGGTTCAGTTAGCAGCGCAACTCGGTTCGCAGAACAACTCAGTTCGCAGGTCAACTCAGTTCGCTTCGCAGTCAAGCATTGCGAACTGAGTTCATCTTCTGCAAACTCGCGAACCGAACTTGCTGTAACCGAAAAAAACGAGCTTTTCTCTTCCAAAACTCACAAATTCGACTTTCTAACAATCTAACAATCATTCTAACACTTCATATGTACCAAATAACATCAAATAACATCTTTCAAGCTTTTTTTCACAGGAAATTCATGATTTGGCTAATTTTCATAAAAATGAGTTTATAAACACTGAATTACTCACATGAACAAGATGATGATAATGAAATGAAACTTGTTTCTGAATCAAGATGATGATACTACAGAAGATTATAATCTCACAGAAAGCTTTCTTTGGTTTTGGTTTTTTCTCAATTTTTTGGTTTCGGTTCGCAGGATGTAGAAAGTATAGAAACTTTGAGAACTTACATGGATATGTGTATATATATACATATAATCTAACCCCATACCAATACAATTTTAGTTCCCTTCTTAACCTATTGTCTGGAACCTAAAACCATTTTGCGAAACCAACTATTTTATTTTACCGTCAAATAGATTAATTTAAAACAACGAATTATGTATTGGTCATAATAACTCATTTATCCATTTGATTAATATTATCACATAATCATAATAATACTAAATTATTCCTAACACATTAAATAATAAATTTAAAGTTAGGAAATTACCCGGATAATACTAGGCCCTTAGGGTAGATGTTACATTTGACATTTTTTTATTTCTTATTCGAACAAATATTAATGTTCACATATGTATAAAGTTAATCACATGTAAACAATCATATATTCTTGTGGTTCTCACAAGTTCTCAATTTTTGAGTAGTTCTCATTTGAACATTCTCATATATAGATTAACATGAATCCGAACTTCTATAATTATAGGTCAAAATTTATAAATGTATTAAGAAACACTAATGAACTTCTATAATTATCATTTCTAGCCTTCTAATATAAGGTCTTATTTTTGTGATTAATGTATTTTTAACCGGGGCGTTCAAAAACTGACCCTTTTAGGATGTATAGAAATAGTGTACTATGGAAACTATATTGAGCCATCAAAAATCAAAAGACGAGTCAATGAGTCTTTTGTAGTAGCTAAATTTTCACATCGCACAAATAATTTTCGAAATGTGATGACTAAAGTTTTAACAAATTCCTGCATTATAGTCTCATATTTGTTCTTCGTCGTATACTCGTGTGTAATATCGATGTCATGATTTTATATTGTGAAATTGGTATTATAAGAACATTAAACTAAGCAAATATTATATACATTCCTAAGTGTCTAACCCGATGCTTTTTAAGTTAAAAGGTGTATTTGAAGTCGCTGAATCCAACGGAATGAAAGAGACGTGATTTGATTGGTCTAGATGCCAGCTCAAACTTCTATGATAGTAAGCTAAAAAACCATTATACCGTAGACTCATAGAGCCGTTGCTTGCCCACGTGCGTCGCGTTAAATTCAGCAACATGGAATCTTTTCTTATTCAGCCATGCTATTTCTTGATAGAATTTAGAAACTTAATGTAAAAAGACAAGTAAAAAAATAAATATAAACACATAAGTAATGTATTTCAATTGTACGTGTCCGTCCTATTCGTAAGGAGCATCAACATCGAGTAAATCTTTGATTCGGAAGTTTGCGGCGACGCTATCACTTGAGCTATGTTCAATTGGTTAGAAACTTAACGTATAAAACATGTTTTAAAAAAAAAACTCTTAAACGCTTATTCTACAATTTAATCAGGGTCGGTACTGAATTTTTTAAAGAAAATTGTTAGCATATATTGATATCAAGTTGTTCTAATATAGAAATAATACTCAGTTCTATTTTACTTTCTACAATAGATTAAAACTTGATGAATACTTTGCAAAATTGTTGAACCTAAAATCGAAAAACATCGATCGCGCTTTTAAGGTACGGATTTTTGAATACGAGGTATTGACACTCAAACTTACGTATTACGTGACCAAATACGTCGTCGAATGTAAACTGTTCATCACCGCATTGCAAATGTACACACCATAAGTATGACTTTATCGTTCTACATCTTTGAATCGAATAAGGACCACTTTTGTCATTTGAATATATTAAGATATGCTTTAAATGTGTACTAGCTACTTTCTTTATAATCAAAAACTAAGATATGGTATAAATTAATTACCTATATAATTGCAAAAAAATGTAAAACGAAGAAGATTTTACAATCAAAAGTTACCGATTTTAATTTGAATTTACTTTGGTAAAATATTCAACTCGTAAATTTTGCATTAATTCTTCTAAAACAGTCCACATTCAAGATGCTTTATGAGCATATATTTGGACAATAAATCTTTAAAGAACCGTGCGTACAACATCGACAGAGAATCTCTTCACATAAAAATCCAATCATCTTGATGCCATCTTCCACTCCACTTTCAATTCCCTTCACCTTTTCAACTTTTACAAAACATCACCACATTCTTGTCAAACTTAAACCACCATGAAAAACTTAATCAAGGTCAAATATCACATTTTGCTCGCATTCACTATCTCACTCATCATTCTATATCTCATTTACATCTCCCCTAGCTTCCTCAACATTCTCACCTTCTTCGGCCCGCTCTTGGTTTCGACTGCTCTCTTTCTCGTTGCCGTCGTTGTTTTTGGTCTTACTTCACCACCATCCGCTCAAGTGTCCGGTGAGAAAGCAGGTGATGGGATCTTGGATTACGTTGCCGGCCCACCTGAACCGCTACTACAACATGACCTTGGAGAAGGAACTAGTAGTAAATCTGAGCAAATGTAATATTGTCCTTATATGAATCTTTCTAACTTTTAATATTTTTGTTTTGTTTAGGTTATTTGGTATTAACTCTTTTGATTGTTGCTGAGTAATCAATCACATATATTGGTTATGATTTCAATCAGTATTTAAAAGTCCCGGCCCTCCTTTTGCCTCTTTGGATTTAATCTGTTGATGATATATCAGAGTTGTTGAGATTAAGAGGGTCACTGGGTGAACTTATAACATACGTTAAATTCATCTGCCAATTAGACTATGTTTATGTTCAATCACAAATATGTAACAATAGAAGGTGCAATGACAGCATATGTGCTTGATCTCTACTTCATCTGCAAGTGTACTTCCTGGTTTGGTATACTGTTTTTCATCACAATGTTCATGGAAGGACATTCATTATGTGTGTTGATTTGAGATTTATTGGTATATATCTTTCAGCAACAGCAATGTTTCTAAACGTCATACAATGATCAGGGTTGAACCCATTAGTTAAAGAATGTGAATAGACACACATGGTTACATTAATTAGCACAATATTCACCAGAGCCAAGAGTAAATACAATATGACACCATTTACATAGTTTTTCTAAACATTAGGAAATACACACGTCAAGAGTCAAATGCAAAAATCTCAAACAAAACCAATGTAATAACAAAGGGCTTTGGCCTAGCGGTATGGAGTAACCCATCAACCAAGAGGTTGCGGGGTCAAGTCTCTCTCTGAGACAAAAATGTGTGTATAATAGGTGGTTGTGTTGTGTGTGTGTGTTTGTTATTCTAAAATAAGATCTGCACTGTGTTACCTGTCCTTCCTTGTTGATGACTGAGCAAGATAAATGTCGGATGGAGACAGAGTCCCTGACTCGTCCACATCAAGATTTCTGAACTCGGTCATTATAAGCGAAATATCTTCTTGATTGATCTTTCCCATCTCTTTTAGCTTATAAATCACAAATTCGGCAGCCCTACAAATCACAAAAAAGGAATCCATAAAAAGGAAGGAGTTGATGCAGTATCTATAAAGATACTAACTTTGCATATAGGGATACTGTTATACAACTTCAAGAAAGTATGAACTTCTGAGTTCTGAACTTACCCCACAACTCCATCATCATCAAGATCAGCTGCTTCCAGGTCAGCAGCTGTTGTTCGTCTTGTAAGAACCCACCTGACCAACGACCTCTGCCTACTTTCCGTATAAAATTCAGCAAAAGCAAATAGCAACTGAGCTAAGCATATAGTACTCATCAAGATCCAGAATATAGCGAAAACACGCCCAGCTGGTGTAGAGAAACTTTTATCTCCATAACCTAGAGTCGTAATTGTGGAACAAACACAATAAAATGCATCAACTATCTCCATTCTCTCCACTGTAGTTAAAAAGATTGTCCCAGAAGCTATAAGAATTGCAAGCAAAACGGTCAATATTATACACCTGTATCTCACTCTATTAGTTTCCATTTCTTTGAGAATTTCCATTGAATTAGGTTTTTGACGCATATGCAAAGCTTTGACTAGTAATATTTCTTGATTCTCAACTATACAGTCAGCTGCTTTACTCAAACTTAGTCCAATAAGGGCCATCCCCGAGAATACAAAAGCACAAGAAAGTAGCTTTGATGTCGTGCTATCAGGTAGAAGGTCTCCATATCCAACAGTGGTCATTGTTACAATGCAGAAATAGATAGAATCTAGAACACCAAATGTTTTCTCTCCAGAAATCTGGTTACTAACAAGGTAAAAGCAAAGTGTACCTATGCTTAAGTATATAAATAAGTAGATGGCTACCCTTTTAAAATGAGGATTGAGTTGATCAAAAATGGATTTTGGGCCTTCAAGAAAGCGTTCATAGTTGGATCCCTGAAGAACAGTTTCCTCCATTGGGGCACTTCTACAGCGTCTCAATTTTCTGCTTTTGGATGAAGGCATACTATCAAACTGAAGTTTAGGTTCGTTTTGTTCGGTTAGCAGAGGTTCTTTTCCACCATCACGGTCCATTGAACTCCTTCAACAAATTAATAAGGAAAATAATTATATCAAGTGTAAGATTACTAAGACGTGCACAAATCACAATTATAGTTAATATGCATTGGAAGTCGAAACAAATACCATAAAAAAATATAAGTGTTGAAGATTCATAGCCATTAAGTCAAAATCATAGTCATCATATATGGTAAAAAATAAGTCCACAATCTGATTACAGAAGTTGCAAACATATATCAACTTTTGATGCTAGAAAAATATTAGTCCAAATCAAAGATTCAACAAAAGCATATGACATACCTATCTAGATTAAAATTGCTAATGTGATAAAAGTACATTAGAATGACATTATACAGTAAAAAACTATACCGATCGGCTTATTTTTAGGTGTTTATCCTTCTCAAGTAAGTAGATAAGCAATTTTTAAAAGAGGATTGAATCAACTTATTTTCCTGTCAATATAAGTAATAAGTAGATAAACGCTTGGATAAGCAATCCCAAACATGCTAACATCAAAGTAACATCAAGGAATCATGAAACACAGTTGAGTTATTTTACAACTTACATATATACAGAGTTTCATCAGCGTATATCAGGGAAGTAAAAAAAAATATGTTTAACAACTACTGGATGTCTAGATGATATTTGTACGGAACACCAGATATAGCGTGAAATAGTAACAAAGATGATAAATAGAAAGTCAAAGCAACAAACAAGATGAGTGACATGAAATTCAGGATCTATCAACTGTCAGATGCAAGCAAGCAATGAAAATAGAGTTCAATTGCAAATTCTTACCGATCGGATGGCTGAGTTCCAACCGTCAATTGGAGCAGGAGTGACTGAATCCGATCAGAATTCCGGTTGTCAACTCTGTTCAAATAATTCGAGTTTTATAATATGATAAATATTTGCATCCAATTCAGCGTCACATCACAGTATCAAACGGCTAAATTAAAAATTAAAATAATAAATAATTAAATAATAACGATAACAATAACAACTCCCGCAAATAAATGAAAAAACACGGAATATAAAATGAAAGCGGCACGTGAGATGCACATGCTATTAGTCAAAAAACGCCCAAATCGTAGCTCGTTAGAAGCTCGAGCTGGTAACTGCTTGATTTAGTCACGAAATGGAAAATTTAATTGACGGGAAACGTTCGAGTTCCAGCCATTTGTTACAGAAGATAAGAGGTATTGATGTATTGTATCCAAATTGATTGATATAATAAAATTAAAATTAAAATTAAAATTAAAATTTCCTCTGATATATTAACATGCATTTGCAGATTTTACTCGTTCGATTGTCGAAGATCTTTCATACGGCCGTTCTCCGGTGATCTACATTAATCGTTTCCGTAATTACTGCACCGATACTTCTGGAAACTGGTTAGTTTGATTTTTTTCCCCAATTTTTTCTATTTTATTTTGTACTTAGATACTTGAGGCATTTTTTGAGCTGCATTAAGCCATTAATGGTATTTATGATTGTGCATATTGATGTTTAGAGCGCCTTCGGTTGTAACAGTATAGAACATTATTTTGCATTTATAAAATCTGTTTGTATAATTCTCAACTTTTGTTAGAGAGACTGCTTGAAATAACTAGTTCTGTGTTGCTGCTGACGTTGCACAGCTATTGCAGTCATGATTCTGTTAAGGGAGTTGAAATTCTCACGCTACAACAGGAGTGCCATACACGTAGGTTGGGTGAGTTGCTTTGATCAACAGAACAAATATTGGGGCAAAGTTGCTAGAGGAGACTCTGGAAGGATCCTGTTGAATTGCTTTCATTTACAACGTATTGCCATATTGTTTTTCTTTCAGATATTTTATTGCGAGTGCTACTTATTGTTCAACGACTTCTGCAAGAGAATAGGCATGGGTCTAAGAGAGACATTTATTACATGCATACCTCTGTGTTTCGAGGTGAGTCTAAATATTTTAAGGTGTAATCACTGTAGTACAGTTGTCAGAAATATGATTTGAAAGTTGTTTAACTGTGCAAGATACAAAGTCTATTATGTCATCTTATATAAAAGATTAAAAGATCTCGTTAAAATGTGCAAAAACTGCATGGTTAATATGCAAAACATTTTTCATTAGTATACATGTTTTTGTTCTGATATTCTATGACACTCTATATACCAGTTTTGTTGAGTACTCTCCCTAGCTATTTACACATGAATAAATGCGTCTTTCAAGTAGATAACTTGAGATAACGTCACTGTTTCCTTAACCTGATTTTTTTTTTTTATATATTATCATGTTACAGAACAATCAACTGTAGACCGTGCCATCAATGACATTTGCATCCTTCTTCAGTGCAGTCGCCACAACTTAAATGTTGTATGTAATGTCCTCGTCTTTTTATATCTGTAATTTAGTTGCTGGTAAAAGTATATCTATGAAAGATCCTATGAGATGAATGTCTGCCCACATTGATGACTGATCTCCAATTAGTACTGTTTGAGTTCTCTATTATGATATCTGAATTGGCAGGGTTACCATATACGAACCAATCTCTACCTTGATATATGCTACCTTTGCTCACTTGAGATGAATATCCTATGTTTCTGTTGGAATAATCAATGTGGGTATGTAATCATACCGTTTATCGGTATGGTGAAAATTCCATAGATTAGCATGCCACATTGGCTAAGTGAGACAACTGAAAGTTCAGGAATTATTGTGCATTTGAATTTAATTACACATTCCCTTGCAGGTGTCTGTTGCGAAAGGGTGGGTACCTGCCAAAAATCCCTAAGAATGATGGAAGTGATTCCTGTATCATACATTTTCTTCTAATTTCATGCTCCACTCCTTTCGTATTGCTGCTCTACTTATTTTAATAAAGAAGTCGCTTTGCTAACCTGAGGGAGCTACTTATTTATCTTTGTATAACTTTATGTGATAAACCCTGA
Organism: Gnaphalium uliginosum; assembly: GCA_963930675.1. NCBI lineage: Eukaryota > Viridiplantae > Streptophyta > Magnoliopsida > Asterales > Asteraceae > Gnaphalium > Gnaphalium uliginosum. Next base: position 64,720,499 of record OZ005680.1, read on the forward strand.
AAGGATGTCAACTTCTGCGTAACATCACCCATTGTTCATTGAATTTTTTATTGTTTCAGATTGGTGATGGGATGGCTGAGATTCTCAGAAGCTGACAGGATGTATAACTGCCTAAACCACCCTGATACTGTAAGAGAGAAAATTGTCATCTCTTACGAGTTGATAGCTGGATTCAAATTAATGTTTGATATCTGGTTTTCTGATAGGCACATTCTATTCCGGTACATGTAGAAGATGTGAAAGGTGTTCAGATAGCAAGGAGATCTGTAAATGAAAGAAATATGCTTGTTATTCCATCACATTAGATTGTCTAGGCTTTCAGTTTCCCCTTAGGCTCTCCAGAGGTATTGGTGTTACTAATATGTTCTTTGGTTCTTATGCATAGATATTATCAGTGTTGCAGACTACATTCTAGTTGTGGAGAAGGAATCAGGTGAGGCATGTCCTCAGCAAGACTTGTGGGGTTGCTATTTGAAATTGATACAAGTGTTGTGTTTTCCTTCCATGCAGTATTCCAACGACTAGCAGATGATTGTTTTTGCAAGACTAACCGTAGCATTGTCATCACAGTAAGCAAGTCTTCAGTTGAACATCTCCACAAGAATTAGCCATTTAACTATATCTAATTATCTATCTACAGGGAAGAGGTTATCCTGATATTCCAACAAGGAGGTAAATTCAGTTATTACTATTACATATTATAACACAGACCACAAATAACTTATATTTGATGTTATCTATACCCGTGCCTTGTTAATTAGCAGGTTCTTGCGGCTACTCATTGAGCAACTGCATTTGCCGGTCTTTTGTTTGGTTGATTGTGATCCATATGGCTTTGACATCCTGACCACATACCGGTTTGGTTCGATGGTATGTCTTAGGAGGCCATATATGTTATGTTTGTCATGTGGTTATCAACTTATCATGGCATATACGGTCAATAAATGCCCATGCTGATCCAAATTTTCTCTTAATAATATATTTTCAAAAGCTAATGGCATATGATGCAAAGATAATGAGGCTACCTGAGATACAATGGCTTGGAGTATTTCCTTCAGATGCTGAAAAGTACGGTGTTCCACAACAGTGTCTCCTTCCTATGACAGTTGAAGGTGTTTTTCCGCAGCCCTAACATAATGTGCCTCTAAATTAGCTTTCTCTTACAGTGGTTTCTTTTTCCTTCTTTATTGAATCTAACTAATATGTTTGTCAGATAGGAGCAAAACTGAGTCAATTTTGAACCGATGCTATTTGCAGAGAGTAGTGCCACAGTGGAGGTTTATAATGTTCTCTTTTCAACTTTCTTCTTATTCTGTATTACTAATTATAATCCTTTTAAAATATATATATTCTTTTGATAAGGTTGGAGCTACAGTTGCTGCTGGAAAATGGAGTCAAGTTTGAGATTGAAGCATTATCTGTCCACTCACTTACATTCTTGTCAAAAGAGTATATACCATCTAAGATTCAAGGTAGCTTCTTCATGTCACATTCTAACTTATAAAACCATTAAGTTACTGACATTAATATATGTTTGAGAATCCAAAAAGATAAGTTATGCATAGAGACAAATCAGTGTACCTGATATAGATCCATCCATAACTAGTAATATAACTGTATCCATAAACTTATGAAAATGGATAACCTATGGAAAAATATAACCCAAGCACTCCATCAGTTGTAGTTAGATGCTAACATGAGTAACTCAACTGCATATAGAAACCTAGAACATATAATACATGTCCCATAAAAATATCAATCACATCAAACTGCAGCATGTGGGAGCGTCGTCACTTGATGTTGCGTCTTTGAAAAGAGCTGCTAATCTTTTGGAAAATACTTTTAGAAGGTTTATCTGTAGCCAGTGGTGTTTCTATATGATGTCCAGAACAGTCAGAAGCATCCCCTGCACATTCTAGATGGCTGAAGGGATAGTTCGTTTGATAACTTGGATAACCGTAGTTAAAACCATACCCATAATACCCTCCATAACCTGGATATAAGTGATTTCCACCTGTCCCATTTTTGTTATTATTCTTGGGCGATTTTGGCTTTTCAAACAAGTTTGTTGAACATTCACCATATTGCCAATGCACTATCTTTATACCTTTTGCTTTCTTCAGACTCTTTAGAAGTTGGTTTGGATATATGTAACCTGAAATATTTATCTTCCCGTCCTCTTCCAATCGGAAATTTCTTTCTTTGAAAAACACATACAAACACACAAGTTATTAATCTTAGGAAAAACAATATATTGTTAGCATCAATAGAAAAACAGATCATAGAAACCATACCTTGAACATTATTTAATACCTTTTGAACCTTCGATTCCCAGGAACGGTTGATATCAACCTTGATGGTGAAGTTCTGCAATAAAAAAGAAATTTTTTTTATTTAGAAAATACGTTTTCACATATAGGGACTTAAGTTAGGTGTTTTGTACAACCGTGAATGAAGGGTATTGGCATTCCTCTTCCTTAGATTTGGATGCTTTGAAACCTGTGACAAATGGCCAACACGACATATTTTTGAGTATTAATCTCGATGGTTTGATCACAAAAGAATTTAGTTGGAAGTAAATCTGGGGATTTTTGTGTGTGTGTTTATCGTTGCTAAACTGTTTATTGTGATAATTTACTTTCTATTTTGGAAGTTGATACACTTTCCTTGTTGGTCATTATTCTATTAAGTTGAGCAAAATTATTTTTTCGCTATTAACTCAACCTAATAAACACCAGAGAAAGTTGTTTTGATTGATCTTGTTTTGTTTTTGAAGGGTTGTTGGCTGGAAGTCCACTCCAAGTTCAAGTCTAGAATGGTGCAGACAATTGAAGTCTTACACATTCCATCCATGGTAAGGTTTTGTTGTATGGAATTTCCTATGACTATATTTTTCATTGTGACAAATTTAACTCATTTATAGCTATTGTAATTTTATTTGGATTTCTATTTTTTTTGTTTTTTTCTAATCTCAAAAGGGTCAAGTGGGTAAATTTTGTTAAGTTAGCTAAATTGAAAACAGGGCAGCCGTTTTGAAAGCGGTTCAAAGTTCAGACTGTTTTTGAATTGAAATGCTTAAAACTCATAAAGCTTTCATCGAATTTATTTCTTTAAATTTTGGTTTGAAGAAAAAGTAGAGATGCCCCCAACACAATGGTGGGTGACAACTGAGAAGAATCTTATTTGGAGAACTATGATAGTTGCGAGTCCACAAATGCCCCTCCCATAAATTCTACTTCTAAACCCAACCTTTTCCTGCCGGATAATATTCATTCAATTAAGAATGTTGTTTTAGTTTAAGTACTGCTTGAATTGCCAGGAATAATACATTAATTAAGATAACATATGATTAAACATGAGGACTAAATTGTGAATTGGACTTGTGAAGGGCAAGTGTCTAGATTCTCGATCTTTATTTATTCTCCATTTGTGGGTGGTATCGGATACCTTCTTAGGTTCCAAAAGCATTATTCGGTGGTTTCACTCTTATTTCATCATCAACATGCGTACCTGAGTTGGTGTTCCTGTGTGTGTTTGGGGGGCAAAGAACGAAAGTTAATTCAAGCATGGAGCAAATTCAGAAGAGAAGAAGCTTTAGTAAACTTCTAACAACAAATGGCGTTACCCAACATTTGGTGTTATCAGTTTCCATGTTTTCGTTGTTGTTTACCTATTACTACTACTACGACGACGACTATTACTACCCATTCTTGTCGAATTTCGTAAATCTTACTTTCCCTGTTAAGTTACTAATGACACATGGCATCGACAAGACTTACATGTTTCTCATCTGCAATGGGATATTAGTGGTGTTGGTCAAGACATCTGGTTCCTTAGTTTCTCAATCAAGATTTGATTTGAAGGAACACATGTATATTAAGACCATCCATGAGGCCTTGCAAACCGGATATGATGACGAAGTGGTTGAAATCGGGCAGTTAGAAATCAGGCTGGATGTAGATGATGAAGATATGGAAGTTATAAAGGATAATGATGAAAATAGAACAGAAGAATTAAACAAGAAATTCGATGAGTTTATAAGGAAGACAAAGGAAGAACTTAGAAGTGATGCTCAACCCTTATATTTAGTATAGATAGATATATTTATTTACCATGTGTCCTAATATGATTAAAAGTGAGTTTTAACTCATTAACTTAACATGAGTGTTTTCTCCTCCAATTGTGTTAGCTTGTAGTGTTACAGAGAACACTATCATCACACATGTAGTATCGTTACTAAACGGGTAACAATCTGTTCTAAATATTGCTGACATCGAAACTAGCAACGAAAACCATTTGATACTAAATCGACCACTTGGAAACTGCAACAAATTTTGTTAGTCATTGCTATAGCAACGAAACAGAATGGTTGCTACTTTACTAGCAATAAATAAACCGTTCATTGTTTTTAGTTATGCATTTAGCGACGATATTTTCATCTAACGGTAGTTCGTTTAAGATAACTGTTTACAAACAAGATGCTGTACTTTTTGACCGATTAATTCCATATAAACTTATTTAAACATAAAATCACAGGAAAACTATGTATCCAGAGCATCTTCCCTGCAACTCAGGCACGATTAGTGAACAAATTAGACGATTTACCATATATATAACTAATTTTAAAGCTCAAATGCATGTAGAAGTGTAGAAGCACTACAAGCTACCAAATCTTTGGTGGTTATTCAAACTGATGGTATACTAAAGAATAATTCTTTCTAATACTAACTGAATCACTGAAACATATGGTAATCATTTGTAGAGCAAGTGTAGCCAATTGCTTAAGTTGCGTTTGCACTTGTTCGTGCACCTGCTGCTACATCTTGAGTTTACAAGCATACATCAAGCTTTCTAGTCTAGAATTGGCCTTTAATTCAACCCTAGCTTCATTGTCAACAGAAGTATACGTGGAAAATCGCTTAGTTGATGAACGTTTTTCTTTGCTAGATACGAACAATGCTTCTTGAGTAATTGGAACATCGGCAAGTTGATCAATGCCATGTTTTCGATTGATGATATCACAATATTTAAGGCTAAAAAACTTCTGAAGTTGATCAACCCTTAAAATCACATTATTCGCCTTTACCTCTATCATTTTGGTGCAACTTCTCAAAAATGTTAAGAATAGAAAACTTACATAAGCATGTGCTGAAACTATCAAATGAAAATACTCGATGGATCAAACATTATAAATAAATGAAAATACTCGAAGTAAGTTGTTTAGATAAAGCCCAACGAGGATTGGACCATGTTTGGATCCGGCTGTCCAACCGGGACCATATTACCTAAATCAGGCTCGTTGCTAACCCTTTAGTAGGGGCACGACTTTTAATTTGATTTTTTCTTAGAAAGAAAGGTCGTTGTAAGTTGGTTGTTAATGCGAAAGGGTTAAGGTCCATAAAAGTCGCCAGGATGGAACTAGGATAAAATCTCAGGGTAGCATAATTTTTTTTCGTAAGATTTGAATAAAATATAAACAATTATAAATGTGCGATTTCAACAAATTTATAACATCAAAAAGTAGGGGTGAGCAAAGTTAACCGGTAATCGACTCATAACCGATTAACTGAATTAACCGATCCAAACTAATAACCGACAGTTCGATTTTGAATTTTTAATTAACTGAGAATTTGGATCGGTCATAGTTAACCAACCATATCCCACCTAAGTTAACTGACATGAACCAAACTGCCCAATTATATATATTTTTTAGTTTGTCATAAATATATATATATATATATATATATATATATATATATATATATATATATATATATATATATAGTTACATATACTTAAATGCATATAACATTATAAAGGCAATACAATTTAACAAATATATACGAAGGCACAAGAGATTATTTATAACAAAATTAAAATGTGTCTCTCTTTCTCTCAAATGTTAGTAGCCTAATGATTCATCTTTTGTTATAACATTTTACACGTACCCACAAAATGTCATTTAACGACTTTCATAAACGTCAAAATTAACAATAGATCATGGTCAATGTTTTACAAGTTTTACGAGCAAAATTGAGGTGTTTTATTTACTTTTTCTCTTTTTCCTTTCACCGTCGTGTTACATTTTGTCTTTTTATAGTATCATAAAAATCGATGATTAATCGTTAACCGGCCATAACCGAAGGACTAAACGACTAACCGATGATCAACGGATAAAATTTTAACATTAACCGACATATCAGTTATGGTTAATTTTTTCTCTTAGTCGACCCATAACCGACTCATGCTCACCCTTATCGAAAAATGCGAGTTTAAGTAAATAGAGCGATTAAATAACTTTTAGGTTATTATATTAGGCAAATCTATTTTATAATAAAAATAGATATAGTGTAGTTAGTAACGTTTTAAAGGTTGCACTTAACAAGTTTAAGTAGTTTCACTTAACAAGTTTTAGTAGTTGCACTTCTACTAAAATAACAAAAATTTACATTTTTACATTTTTAGACTATGTAGAAAAATTTAACCAGTACCACGTGCTACCTTCATCACCGTAGTAGTTCCGTCCAAGCCGCATTCCGATTGTATGAGATAATAATGAACATTGAACACCCAAAACGCCACTTCACGTTGACGTTAGACCATATATTATAACATTTTTATAAACCAACTATTACGTTAAATGATTCATTGATTTTTATATACACTAGCTATTATATTTATATAAATTACAATATTTCTCTTTGAACATTAATAATATTAAATCAATTAATAGTGTCTCGGATGGCCACATGCTTCTTTCTGATTAAAGGAGAAATGAAAATGAGAAGAAATTGTCAATTGAGAAGATGATGGGAATAAAAGAGGTTATAAAATGATGTTTGAAATTGTGTTTTCGAAATAGGTTTTGCGTTTATAAAATGACGTTTTAGAAAAGCATGTTCTTGTCTACTTCTTCAAAATTGCATTTTCTTTTTTCCCGAAAAAATACAATAATCAGATAATCTATTTAGTCCAACTACAACTTTTCAACTCGATTTAATAGTTAGGCGAAAGACATCCTAACATCCTATCCCAACAATAACAATAAAATGAAAGTATTATTTTAAAGATCTACTTGCATTAGATAAGTATCCATATAATGACAAGCAATTGACCTGGAAGGACAAAAATTCAAGCAGACATGTGATTGTACTACACATCTTTCTCGTATCCTATAAGTACAAAATACATATACATACATATCAAGATTATTTCTTTCCAATATTTCTTTCTTAATTCTTTGTAGAAAAATAAAGTAATCAAGAATTAATCCTTTTCTACTTAATTTTACTAAAAAATGTCTCGTTTCCTGTTACTCATCTCTGTTTTCCTCTGCCTCATTCTCTCCGCCTCTACTCACGGCGGCGAAGACGATGACGACGTCGCCGGCGCCACAAAACCCAACCTCCGCTCAAAATCATTGATTCTGGTAAAGATATGGTGTTTAATACTAGTGTTTGTTGGGACCTTTGTTGGAGGTGTTTCTCCTTATTTTCTGAAATGGAATGAAGGGTTTTTAATATTAGGAACTCAGTTCGCCGGCGGGGTGTTTCTTGGAACGGCGATGATGCATTTTTTGAGTGATGCGAATGAAACGTTTAATGATTTGACAAGCGTTGAATACCCGTTTGCTTTTATGTTGGCTTGTGCTGGTTATTTGCTTACTATGCTTGCTGATTCTGTTATTTCATATGTTTATGGAAAACAGAACAATTCCGATCTTGAAGATCAAGGTTAGTAGCTAAACTTCCTTTGTTTCTATTTTTAGGTAACAATATCTGAACAAATTTAGTCATTGTGTGATCTAACTAGTAACTACTCGTATTTCTTTATATAATATATTTTATTTTATGGGATAATGAATGCACATGCCAATTAAGTTTTAGAAGTTTTAATTTAGGTGATCAAGATATTATTTGATTAATGTGTTTGTAAAATGTAAATAATTTGAAAAAAGTGTTTGAAAAGAAAATGATTTATTGCCTTTTGATATAGAGAAAATGCAGTTTTGAAAAAGAGGTTGGAACATGTTTTTCCAAAAATGTTGTTTTGTAAATGCAAAATCAGTTTTGGAAACGCAATCCCAATATTTTATCAATCTTTTTACCAAAAACCAATTATGAAACTACAAAATGCCCTTAAGTTGGTTTCAAGTAATCATTTTACATGCTATATATATAGAATGACAAGTAAATTAAAAGTGTGTTACTAGAAAAGATAACAATGCAATACACCTTCTTTTTTTAGTAAGAAAGCATACTAAACCTGTTTATGTCACTTATAAATGATTTGATAAGCAAATTGTATGAGCTGTACAATAAACAACAGTTTTAGTAATAATAGACACGTTGATTGATGATAACAGGGGACAATGGAAACGTAAAAGATGAAACTGGCCCTTCAAAGATTGGAATATCATCAGCTTCTTCACTTGGAGACAGCATTTTGCTGATAGTTGCGTTATGTTTCCATTCCGTGTTTGAAGGAATAGCAATTGGAATCGCAGACACCAAAGCCGACGCATGGAAAGCGTTATGGACAATATCACTTCACAAGATCTTTGCAGCTATTGCAATGGGAATTGCTCTTTTAAGAATGATTCCAGACCGCCCTTTGTTATCGTGTGCATCTTATGCTTTTGCGTTTGGGATTTCAAGTCCATTTGGCGTTGCAATAGGAATTATAATAGACGCCACCACACAAGGTCGAGTTGCTGACTGGATATTTGCAATATCAATGGGAATAGCTTGTGGGGTGTTTGTATATGTGTCGATAAACCACTTGCTTCGCGGTTACAAGGCACAGAAGCCAAGTTCTGTTGACACTCCTCATTATAAGTTGTTAGCAGTAGCGTTAGGACTTGGGGTAATCGCGGTAGTCATGATATGGGACACTTGATCGGAGCCTCGTTTTTTTTTCTTTCTTTAATTATTTTTCACGTAAGCAGCATATTGATCCTAAAGAGATACTGTATACATAGAACTGAAATCATAATATATACTTTTGTGAGAATGTTTGTCATCAAAATT